>CM067844.1:113228114-114428114 GCA_034509565.1 Triticum monococcum
CCTCTTTGTGAACCGTCTCGGATTATGCCCTCCTCCATGCAGAAGGCACACGCGACTCTAGTCCAACCCCTTGTGATGGCCGACCGCCCATCCTTCACAGTCTTCATGAAAACATCTAGATAATCATCGTGTTCTGGTAGAAATACTTTAACCTTTGCATGCCCACCGATCATGTAGTTTGAGAGGTAATCTTGAGTAAACTGCTTTGGCAACCACTGCAAAGGAAAAAGATTCAGACATTGTCATCTAACACAACTCATTGTGGGCAGTAAAAAGAAGGCTACATAGTTCTTACTTACCATCCCGTAGTTCACTGTTGTCTTGGATAAAGTGTAAACAAATAGTTTAATGGCCATCTTTGGACCCATTTTACTAACAATCTTTATTAGCTTCCTCACTTGATGTTGGTTCATCGATATCTCATTGCCTCATACGCAGAAAGGGTCGAAGCGCGGATCTTTACCAATGACATATGTATCTAAAAGCACCAAGTTAATATTAGAAGCCAAACAACAATTGCACAATGATGTAGTACAACACTCTTTTATAATATGTCTATATACATCCGTATGTGGTAGTCCATTTGAAATCTCTAAAAAGACAAATATTTAGGAACGGATGGAGTATCTTATAACATCCAATATACTCACATATTAGATGAATAATTAACATCTTATATTATGGGCCTAAAGGAGTTTAGTGCATTCTTACAAATTATCAGCTGCCGTATGCATGGGTTACAGTTAGTTTGAGCTAGTTTGGGCTCAAATAGCCCTAAAGTATATCTAAACATGAGGGCTAGTTTGAGCTAGTTGCATCTATAACCCACCCAAAAAAACTATCCAACCTAAGAGGTGCTAATTGGAGCTAGTTCTCCAAGTGCATTTATTGTCAATCTACCCCTGACATCCAAACAACTCTTTGGATGGAGTTAGTTCAGGGTTAGTCATGAGCTAGAAACTAACTCTAACCTCTAGCTACGTTGAGTATCCAAACAGGGTTGCAGATATCTAGACATCATTAGAACATTAATGTAACACTCTTCCTTGTTGCTATGTAGCCTAGGATTGCATATTTAGACATTAAGTACAGTGCATGTTGCTATGTAGCCTGAGATATATTACATATGGCCCTAGTTAACCAAACGATAAATGGGTTGCAGACATATTCAGTTAAAAGTACGATTCATCGGTTAGTCCCTTATCAGCCGCCGGCTATATGGTACCAGCTACCGATATCCTGAACAGTGAGCAGATATAAGCCATGGATGAAACTAACCTTGATGGAAAACAACAGTCATTCCCAAAATTGTCCTGTGTATGTACATCGAGAAGCGCGTTAAGAACAACAGGCTAAACATCAACCAAAATTATCCATGGCACACAAAATAATCTCCAAAAGATAGCTTCAGTGTGCAGTTTTAAGCACGCTAGTAAAGCAAAACAAGTGGAAATGTGTGCTAACTGCAACATGCCTAACATTTAACAACAAGCAAACATAGTCATTCAAATAGGTACTGTGCCGATCTAAGTACACTGGGTATTGTTAAATAAAAATGGCAAGGCGTGTTAACTACAATATGCAGCAACCAAATGTAGTCATTCATAGTGGTATTGTTGAAACTGGTACTGATGAAATTGAACTGCACAGTTCATACTTGCACATATAGAACATCATGTTGTGAATAACTAGAATAAACAAGGCATACTACGAACAACCAAAGATAGCATTTAAAACTGGACATATGCTAACTACAAACAACGGAACAATCAAAAAAATTTAAAAGAGGCATATGCTTGCTATAACAGGCTTAACAGCTGTCGGATTCACGGGTTCCGGCAGACCCTTAAGGTTCGAACACTGGGGTGCGCGTGGAGATCAAGTCTTCTACCTCCCCGTCTCGCAAAGATCTAAAATACTAAAAGAACTGCACGAGAGACACAAGATTTATACTGGTTCGGGCCACCGTTGTGGTGTAATACCCTACTCCAGTGTGTGGTGGGTGGATTGCCTCTTGGGGCTGATGATGATGAACAATACAAGGAAGGACAACCTCGCGAGGGTCTGTTCTTGGCAGGGGCGATGAACTGCTAGGAGGAGTTCAGTCACCCTTCTCTCTCTCTCTCTCTCTCTCTCTCTCTCTCTTCCTGCGAACCGAATGAACCAACCGAACCCCTTGCTACGTGGGTGGCCGGCCCTATTTATAGAGGCCCTGGTCCTCTTCCCAAATATCGAGCGGGAAGGGAGCCAACAATGGCGGGCTAATTTGAAGGGGGACAGCATGTACTCTTATCCTGACTAAAGTTGGTCTTCGCCTGCGAAAGACTCTGCGGTGACGCCGTGCCGGGCTCCATGGTGACCTCCGTCTCGTAGTCCGCTTGGTCCTGGTCTCGTTGCACCGAAATGGCAACCTTTGCCTGATGCCTCGGTACTCCGCGGCTGCGCTTGCCCCCTTTGCACCAAAGAGGAAAGAAGGACGCTGCGCGCGCTGGCGCCCGCCTGGCGCCCTGAGTCGTCATGGCTTGTGTCATGGGCACCTCGCGAGGCACCCCGCCTTGATTTCTCCGCCTCCTCGCGAGCCAACCTGATGAGGCCGTGCCTGAGGAAGCTCCGTGTAGTACGCCTCGCGAGGCTTGGCCCCTCGCGAGGGTCTTGGGCCTTGTGTTGACGAAGATGGGCCATGCTGGGCCTCCTTCGAGCCACACCGCAGGCCGCAGGCAGGCAAGTCTGGGGACCCCCATTCCTAGAACGCCGACAGTAGCCCCCGGGCCCAAGGCGCGCATGGACTTGGCCGTGCCGAGAGGCAAAAGGGCGAGGGCGAAGTGCCGCGGGCCCTAATAGCCTGCGGCCTTAGGCGCCGCGTAGCGGTTGATGGGACATGGGCATCTCCACTTCCCCACGATGCCTCGGTGATCGCGCGAGTTGGACAAGCCCCTGCATGCAGATCGTGTCATGATTACCTGTGATCGTGGATGTCGGTGGTTGGTCTTCGCCGGCTATATGTACGAAGCTGTGCATGCCCTTCCTGTCCATTCCTCCTGGCTTCTCTTTCTTCTTGATCCTTGCTCCGTCTTGCTGCGATGGCTCCATCGAGGAGGTACTCGGCTGCGGAGAAGGGGAAGGCCCTCCGGGTCGATCCTGCCTCTCCCCCGCCCAAGCGCGGTCGTGGGCGCCCTCGGAAGCATCCGGTGGCCGCCCCGGTAGCGTCTGGTGGTCATGGTGGCGGCTCCCAGCGCGGCGGTGGGCGAGCCACTGTGGCCGAGGGACGCGCCTGGGTTGCGCGCTCCCCTAGGCCGCGCTTTCGCGCTGCGCAGGTGCTGCCGGAGTTCGTCGTCTGGTCGGCGGAGCCAACTAGCGCACGGCTCCAACTCCCTCGCTTCCTCCTTGGTGAACTCCCGGCCGGTGCTCCTGGTGGCCTCTGGCTCCAGGCGGAGGGCTGCTGCAGCAGGTCCTTGTGGGCCGTGCTGGAGGTCTCCGCCAACGGGGGCCTGGCCTTGACTCGTGGCTGGCAGGCGTTCGCTCGTGCTCGCGGCCTGGGGCGTCGGTGCACCCCGCACTTCAGGTTTGACGGCGATGCCACACTCTATGTGAGGGTGTTTGGGGAAGATGGTCGCCGCGCAGGGTGTTGCCCTAAGGACGACGACCGCAGCCAGGGGCCCCACCCCGACGGTGATGGAGGAGATAGCACCCGCGCGGATGGCGGCACTCGAGACTCCCCGAGCTTCGTCAGCTCTTCTTCAAGCGACTCCTCCAGCAGTGGCCGCAGTCAACCCCCGCACCGTCGAGCTTGCTTGGGAGGTGATGGCTCATCCGCCCGCCGTCGTGCCCCGGTGAAGCGCGAGAGGGAGTCCTCCTGAGGCCCGGAGGCTGCCCGGGTCGCCTCCGCGGGCTGATGTGAAGAGGGCTGCGCCGGGCTCGTCCTTTCCCTTTCCTTTTGTTTCCTGTGTAAGACAAAACAGCTTCATGGAGCCCCGCTGGGGCGTGTTGGGAATTATTGCCGTTTAGCCATTACCTTGATCTTATTTTTGTGCCTCTTAACTACACGCCTGTGCGTAGATAGTCTTTGACACCTGCCGGGGCCGACCGACCCAGGCCCTGTGTGCGCGTCGCGGTGCCCGAGGGGCACGGACGAGAGGGGTGCTCCTGTAACGTGCCCGGGCCATGAAACCTTCCAGCGGCTAGAGAAGAAACGCTCGCGAGGACGTTTGCGCAACATCCCTCGCGAGGTCGTTTAAGAGAGAAACCAAAGCGAGGAGAGAAAATCAACGAACCGCAAATCAGCAACAACGACAACTTCAATAAGACTTGAAATGCAAGTAAACACGTCAACTACGGAAAGCAAATGAAAAGGCCGCGTCCAGCACCTAATCTAGTCTTCGACGTCTTCTCACCAGCGCGGAGCTAAGTGCTGCCACTGGGCGTGGGAGGGAGCCCCAGGGCCTAAGGCCGGCGCTCCTGAGACTCCGAGGCGTGTACAACCCCACTCATTATTACGTGAGAGTGTCACGGGGCGGCGAGCTTCACAGGCATTGGCCTTGCTTCACAGGCTCCGGGCCTTTTCCAAAACGCGATAGCTTCACAGGAACTCGCCTTGCTTCACAGGCCCTGGGCCTTTTCCAAAACGCGATAGCTTCACAGGCACTCGCCTTGCTTCACAGGCTCTGGGCCTTTTCCAAAACACGATAGCTTCACAGGCACTCGCCTTGCTTCACAGGCTTTGGGCCTTTTCCAAAACGTGATAGCTTCACAGGCACTCGCCTTGCTTCACAGGCTCTGGGCCTTTTCCAAAACGCGATAGCTTCACAGGCACTCGCCTTGCTTCACAGGCTCTCGGCCTTTTCCAAAACGCGATAGCTTCACAGGCACTCGCCTTGCTTCACAGGCTCTGGGCCTTTTCCAAAAGAGGGGAGGTCTTCACAGGCACTCACCTTGCTTCACAGGCTCTGGGCCTTTTCCAAAACGCGATAGCTTCACAGGCACTCGCCTTGCTTCACAGGCTCTGGGCTTTTTAGGGGTAGAACCTCCGGAGGTGCTAGATGTTCCACGTGTTCTGGATCGGCTCCCCCTCTTGAGTCTCCAAGTGCACGGAGCCAGGCCTGGAAACATGAACAACCTTGAACGGGCCCTCCCACATGGGAGAGAGCTTGTGCAGCCCTTCCCTGGAGAGAACCCGCCTGAGTATGAGGTCTCCTACCTCGAGGGTCCTGGGGCGGATGTTGCGGTAGTGATATCGTCGTAGCGCCTGTTGGTACCTTGCCGCTCGCAGCGCGGCTTCCCGGCGGCGTCCCTCCCCTAGTACGAGGTCCATCCCCCGCATTGCGTCCTGCTGCGCCTCATCAAACGCCAGGACCCGCGCAGAGCGATGCCTGACCTCGTGAGGAAGGACTGCTTCGGCTCCGTAGACTAGGAAGAATGGGGTCTCCCTAGTTGGTTTGGTTGCGGTCGTGCGGATGGACCACAACACGGACGGGAGCTCGTCGTACCAGCCTCTGCCGCAGGCCTCCAGCTTCTTCTTGAATGTCCTGGTCTTGAGGCCTCTCAGGACTTCCGCGTTGGCTCGTTCGGCTTGCCCATTGCTTCGCAGGTGTGCCATCGAAGCGTAGCATATCTGCGTCCCGAGGTTAGCACAGTATGTTTTGAAGAGATTACTGGTGAACTGCGAACCGTTGTCTGTGATGATGCGATTCGGCACCCCGAACCGGCTCACGATACCCCTGATGAACTTGACCGCGGAGCCAGCGGGGATGGTACGGACAACCTCCACTTCTTCCCACTTGGTGAACTTATCAATGGCGACGTAGAGGTAACGGTAGCCCCCTGGCGCCCGAGGGAACGGGCCCAGAATATCCAACCCCCAAACTGCGAATGGCCACGAGATGGGTATTGTCTACAGGCCCCCCGCTGGTTGATGGATCTGCTTGGAATGAAACTGGCAGGCCTCACAAGCCTTTACCAATTCGATTGCGTCGTTGAGCGCGGTGGGCCAATAGAACCCGCTACGGAATGCCTTGCCGACGAGGGTCCATGATGATGAGTGGTGTCCACAGTCTCCGCCGTGTATGTCCTTCAGTAGTTCCTTTCCTTGCTCCCTGGAGATGCAGCGCAGACATACACCGTTTGGTCGCTTCCGGTAAAGTTCTCCATCTCTGATGCAGTATGCCGTGGCCTGCCGCGCCACGCGCTCCGCCTCCTCTTCCTTTTCCGGTAGGGCCCCTTGCGTTAAATAACTCCGGAGTTCTGCGATCCAGCACTCCTCCTGAGGTTCCATCGCGAGGAGCAGGCGTGCTCCTGAGGTCGGCCCACAGACCGGGGCTCCCGAGGCTGGCGGCTGGGGGAGCTCCTCTCGAGACTGAGCGGTCTTTGATAACGTCGGCTGTGCTGAGGGTTTGAAGAGCCGCTCTACGAAGACGCCGGGTTTCTGCGGCAACCGCCTGGATGCCCGTCCGACTATGTCGTCAGCTTCCTGATTGGTGCCACGGGGCACGTGCTTCAGTTCCAGCCCCCAGAACTGCTTTTCCATCCTGCGGACCTCCGCTAGGTAGGCCTCCATATGCTCGTCCTTCGGCTCATACACCTTGTTGGAGAAGTTGACTAGGAGCTGCGAGTTGCCCTTGACGGTGAGGCGTTTTACTCCCAGGGCTACCGCGGCCTTCAACCCGGCTATCAGTCCCTCATATTCTGCAATGTTGTTGGAGACCTTTTCACGTTGCTGGAAACAGAGCTGCACGGCATAGTAGAGCTTATCCTGAGTGGGTGATATCAGCACCGCACCAGCCCCCGCGCCGTGTCTGGAGAACGCCCCATCGAAGTACATGACCCAGCCTTCCGGCGCCTCACTCCCTGGAGAGAGGGACCAATCCTCGTTGTCCCTGAGGCCTGGTGCCTCCGCCCATTCCGCTATGAAATCCGCCAATGCTGCTCCTTTGATGACCCTGGTTGTGCTGAACTCGAGCTGAAACGCTTGCAGCTCCATGTTCCACTCGGCGACCCTTCTGGCTGAGTTAGGGCTCCTGAGCACTCTCTCCAGGGGGTACGATGAGATGACCTTGATGGGATGAGCCTGGAAGTAGTGACGCAGCTTGCATGAGGCTACCAGCAGCGCGAGGAGGAGCTTTTGAGGCATTGGGTACCGTGCCCTCGCGTCCCGCAACACTGTGCTAACAAAGTAGACGGGGTGCTCAACAAGGCTGAGAGTATCTGGGGTCGCGGCGCCCTCGGGAGGCAAGTGCGCCTCGCGAGATGACGTGGCCTCGGGAGGAGGACCATCAGGGCGTGCGGCCTCGCCTGCCTCTGGTGCATTCTTCGGCAGCCGACCCTCCTCAACTGCGGTTGCGGCTTCTGCAGGCTTTCCTTGTTCCCGTTTTGTCTTGCCTCGGGCTGCCGCTGCGGTCTTGACTTGGTGTTCCTCCCTAACCGCCACCAGGGCTGCGCTGGCGGAGTAGGGAGTTGCAGTGAGGTAAAGCAGCAGGGGCTCTTGAGGGCGCGGAGCCACCATGACTGGGGGACTGGTCAGGTACCTCTTGAGATCTTGAAACGCCTTATCTGCCTCTTCAGTCCATTCAAAGGGCCCCTTTTTCTTCATCAGCTAAAAGAAAGGCAGCGCTCGCTCCCCTAATTTGGAGATGAAGCGCCCTAGCGCGGTCATGCGCCCAGTGAGCTTCTGCATTTCCCTGAGGGTCTTTGGCGGACTCATGTCCTCGACCGCCTTGACCTTTTCGGGGTTTGCCTCGATGCCACGATGGGACATGAGGAATCCCAAAAGCTTGCCCGAGGGGACGCCAAACACACATTTCTCCGGGTTGAGCCGCAGGTTTACTGCGTCGAGGCTCGCGAAGGTCTCCTCCAGGTCTTGTATCAGTGTCTTGGCCTCCGGAGATTTTACTACAATGTCATCAACGTAGGCTTCGACATTCTTTCCGAGTTGTGGGCCCAAGGTGATGTGCATCAGCCGCTGAAAGGTTGCCCCTGCGTTACGCAGTCCGAATGGCATGCATGTATAGCAGTATACCCCGCACGGGGTTAAGAAGGCGGTCTTCTCAACGTCTTCTACCGCCATCTTGATCTGGTGATACCCGGAGAAGGCGTCCAGGAAGCATAGCAGGTCGCACTCCGCAGTGGAATCGACGATCTGGTCGATGCGGGGGAGCGGAAACGGATCTTGCGGGCATGCTTTGTTGAGGTTGGTGAAGTCGACACACATGCGTTCCTTCCCCCCTTTCTTGGGCACAACAACAGGGTTGGCCAACCAATCCGGGTATCGGACCTCGCGAATGACCCCAGCGGCTTCTAGCTTGCGGGTCTCTTGGACAATGAAGGCCTGCTTCTCCACGGACTGCCGCCTGGCCTTCTGCTTCACGCGGCGCACATTTGGGCACACGTTGAGGTGATGCTCGATGACACTCCTGGGGATCCCCGCCAGCTGATCGGGCTCCCAAGCAAATACCTTCTTATTTGCGCGCAAGAACTTGACCAAGGCGTCCTCCTGCTCAGGCTCAAGGTTGGCGCCTATGGTGAAAGTGGCACTGGAGGACCTGTCCTCGTCGACGGGTATCTGCTTGGTTTCTGCCTTGTCCTGGGTGAACAACTGCTTCTTCTTGGCGGGCGCAGCCCCCTTGGGCTCAGGGGTCTCCGCATTGACGGGCTGTGCCGATGCCGCCGTCTTGAAGGCGAGCTTGAGTACTCGCAGGGCGTCCCCGGTGTCCCCATGCACGGCGAGGGTGCCACTGCTCCCGGGCATCTTCATGAGGTTATACGCCGGGTGCGTGGCGGCCATGAACTGAGCCAGCGCCGGGTAGCCGAGGATGGCGTTGTAAGGGAGGCCGATGGGGGCGATGTCGAAGTCGACCATCTCCGTGCGGAAGTTGTCATAGGTGCCGAAGGTTACCGGGAGCCGGATCTGTCCCAGGGGGTCGGATGATCCGCCCCTGACGCCCGAGAAGGGTCGGCTGGGTCGCAACCGCTCCCGGGGTATGCAGAGGAGGTTGAAAGTCTCGACCGAAAGCACGCTGAGGCCCGCGCCGCCGTCAACGAGGGTTCTGGTGACGGCCACTTGGTAGATGGTGGGGGGGTGCTTGCCGCTCATTCCCCGTCGGGCCGGTGGCGGTGTTGACGGCGGGCGACGAGAACGCCCACCGGCGAGGGCCGCCGGGGCGACGCGAGCTCGACTGGCGCCGCACATGGATGCGGCGGTCGTAGGAGGGCGGAGTGGTGGAAGACAAATTCTGGCGCACCCCTACCTGGCGCGCCAAATGTCGGATTCACGGGTTCCGGCAGACCCTTAAGGTTCGAACACTGGGGTGCGTGCAGAGATCAAGCCTTCTACCTCCCCGTCTCGCAAAGATCTAAACTACTAAAAGAACTGCACGAGAGACACAAGATTTATACTGGTTCGGGCCACCGTTGCGGTGTAATACCCTACTCCAGTGTGTGGTGGGTGGATTGCCTCTTGGGGCTGATGATGATGAACAATACAAGGAAGAACAACCTCGCGAGGGTCTGTTCTTGGCAGGGGCGATGAACTGCTAGGAGGAGTTCAGTCACCCTTCTCTCTCTCTCTCTCTCTCCCTCTCTCTCTCTCTCTCTCTCTCTCTCTCTTCCTGCGAACCGAATGAACCAACCGAACCCCTTGCTACGTGGGTGGCCGGCCCTATTTATAGAGGCCCTGGTCCTCTTCCCAAATATCAAGCGGGAAGGGAGCCAACAATGGCGGGCTAATTTGAAGGGGGACATCAAGTACTCTTATCCTGACTAAAGTTGGTCTTCGCCTACGAAAGACTCTGCGGTGACGCCGTGCCGGGCTCCATGGTGACCTCCGTCTCGTAGTCCGCTTGGTCCTGGTCTCGTTGCACCGAAATGGCAACCTTTGCCTGATGCCTCGGTACTCCGCGGCTGCGCTTGCCCCCTTTGCACCAAAGTGGAAAGAAGGACGCTGCGCGCGCTGGCGCCTGCCTGGCGCCCTGATTCATCATGGCTTGCGTCATGGGCACCTCACGAGGTACCCCGCCTTGATTTCTCCACCTCCTCGCGAGCCAACCTGACGAGGCCGTGCCTGAGGAAGCTCCGTGTAGTCCGTCTCGCGAGGCTTGGCCCCTCGCGAGGGTCTTGGGCCTTGTGTTGACGAAGATGGGCCATGCTGGGCCTCCTTCGAGCCACGCCGCCGGCCGCAGGCAGGCAAGTCTGGGGACCCCCGTTCCCAGAACGCCAACAACAGCAAGCAAATATATGCATTCCTATCGGTATGTTTAAAACTGGATTGATGAAATGTACTGCACAATAAATAATTGCACATATAGAGCACCACATTGTGAACAACTGAAATAAACAAGGCACACAGCAAACAACCAGATATAGCAATTAAAACTGGACATATTCTCACTACACTATAAAAGGGACTCGACAAAACAAATCGTGGGTTTCCCCGTGTGAAGAGGCACGACAAAACAAATCATGGGTTTCCTCACTTGTTACAGTTGGGCTCATTCCCGTGGGAAGAGCACGGACCCTGGATGCGCTCCATGTTGTCGCAGATGGGCTCCTTCCCCTTAGAAGAGCACGGCTGTAGGGTACCCTCCCTGATGTCGCAGACGGGTGCTTTCCCCTTGGAAGAGCAACTGGGCTCTTTCCCCTTGGAAGAGCTAGAGAGAGTGCCCTCCCCGTGGTCGTCGTCGACGAGGTCTGACTTGGAAGCTGTGGATCCCAAGCCAGCGTCTCAGAACGTGTCCTTCAGAAATGACAAAAGGGGCTCAATGGTGATGAAGAATGGCAAATTATTGTCAGCGAGCTAGAGGAGATCAACGATGGGGCCTTGGATGAGATCGACGGCGGTTGAACCCGAGGGGTTGGGGGTGGGCCACTTAAACTGTGACATAGCCCGCCGCAGGCCGTCGTTGTCGATGACCTGGATGTCGTAGCCGGTGGCTGAGACATGCCCGCATACTCTAGCCCGCTGCTTGAGTGCCTGCCGCCAGTAATGGTCGTCAGCTTCCTCGGCGACGTCGGGCGAAGAGACCATTATACACCTCTTTTGGGCTAGTCGCTCGTCGAGCTCCATAGGAAGCGTAGCCGGGCTTAGGCTGGGACGCTCTGGAGTGGGGGATGGGTATGGGGATCTGCGAGAAAAGGGGTGTTTGGCAGGCGTCATCTAAGAAACTCAGGGCGGCCTGGGTATGGAGATCAGTGGGTAAGCTGCATGGGCAAACCGGCAGATGTTGACAATGGAGGCCTTGCAGCAGCGGCGGGGTCCTTGCTAGGGTTTCGAGCGAGGGAGGGTGTGTGTGTGCGCACGCCCGAGGAGGTTTTGATGTGTGTGTGTGTGTGTGTGTGTGTTGTGTGTGTGTGGAGGGGGGCGGGGTGTTTGTGGAACTGACACGGGTACTGAAAATATTACTACGCGGGAGTCAAATGCGGGAGTGAAATGACGGGCTATTGAAAATTTTAATGATAGTGCATCACACACGGTCCGGAGATAACAACCATGTGTTATGAAACAGAAAAACCCTTGACGCGGGCATATATTTTCTAGGGATGCAGGCGGGATTGGGAACAAGAAACATCGCACATGGTCCGGAGATAATAACCGTGTGTTATGAAACGGAAAAACCCTCGAGGCGGGCAGATATTTTCTAGGGATGTAGGCGGGATTGGGAACAAGAAACATCGCACATGGTCCGGATATAACAACTGTGTGTTATGAAATAGAAAAACCCTCGAGGCGGGCAGATATTTTTGAGAGGGGGAGCCTCGTGGAGCCCAATGTACTGTGCGGATGTGTGTGTGACAGGGGCACCCGCGTGGCACATGGTTAGTTTGAGTGAACCGTGTCTGTTGCGTCATCCAACTTGTCTAATGTTCATAAATTTGGCGAAAATGATGCAGTAGAGGGTCAGAACATGAACTCACTTGCATGTGGACCAAATTTATGTATCAAAAGGGTGGTTTGACTTTCAAATACCAAATGCAAATTCGATGTGACACCTCTCTCGCAAAGCGCACGGAATTGCTTGCCCCACCCCCCTCGTGTCGGCATGAAGGGAATCCTAAACTATGAATGCATGCCCCCTCCCCCAACCAAGGTTCACCTAGCAAAGTGCGAAGTAGCTAGCAGCCCCCTCCTCCCTCATGTCGGCACGCAGGGAATCCTAAGCTATGAATGCATGCCTCCAACCGAGGTTCATTCATCTAGCAAAGTGTGAAGTAGCTAGCAGCCCCCCTCCCTCGTGTCGGCACGAAGGGATCCTAAGCTATGAATGCGTGCACCCCAACCGAGGTTCACCCTAGCAAAGTGGGAAGTAGGTAGCAGCCCCCTCCCTCGTGTTGGCATGAAGGGAATCCTAAGCTATGAATGCATGCCCCCAACCGAGGTTCACCCTAGCAAAGTGCGAAGTAGCTAGCAGCCCCCGTCCCTCGTGTCAGCACGAAGGGAATCCTAAGCTATGAATGCATGCCCCCCCAACTGAGGTTCACCTAGCAAAGTGCGAAGTAGCTAGCAGCCCCCCTCCCTCATGTCGGCATGAAGGGAATCCTAAGCTATGAATGCATGCCCCCCAACCGAGGTTCACCTAGCAAAGTGCGAAGTAGCTATTAGACCCCCCTCGTGTCGGCACGAAGGGAATCCTAAGCTATGAATGCATGCCCCCTCCCCCCCAACTGAGGTTCACCTAGCAAAGTGCGAAGTAGCTAGCAGCCCCCCTCGTGTCGGCATGAAGGGAATCCTAAGCTATGAATGCATGCCCCTCCCTCCAACCGAGGTTCACCTAGCAAAGTGCGAAGCAGCTAGCAGCCCCCCTCGTGTTGCCACGAAGGGAATCCTAAGCTATGAATTCATGCCCCCGCCAACCGAGGTTCACCTAGCAAAAGTGTGAAGTAGCAACCCCCCACACTTTTAGTCAGTGGGCCAGAGAGGCATATCTCATCAAGATGCATCGTAAAACGGACCAAGAATAATCCACCTTGGTCGTACAACCTATCTCTTGTTGTTGGTCAAAGTGATGGCCGTCCATGCGACCCCGGAGATGGGCTAGCTCGCCAATAATCACGCAAGTAGCTAGTCCCCGAAGACAACCACTACATGCGTGTGGCCCAAACATATGTATGGAGAGGTGTGTTTTTGAGTAACAATGGAACAACTTTGATGTGGCACTGTGATTTCGAACTAGAAATCTCCACACTAAGTGAGGGTTAGGTTGACGATGCATATGTATGTTACACCACACTTCAAGCCGACGACGGGGATTCATGCATGCATGCGTGCATAGATATGCGCTCAAACTTAAGGTCTGAATCTCACCATGACCTATACTACGATAACACGAACCAAATGAAGAATCCGCCATGGTAACCTATCTTGTTGTTGGTCAAGGTGATCATGGATGTCCACGCGGGCCCATGAATATATAGGCTTTTCATCGATAACCACGCGAGGGTGTGTACCGTTCGAAGGCAACCACTACATGCATATGTATGGAGGTGATGCGTGCATGCATGTTTGAATACACAACATTGATGTGGCGCATGCATAAAAAATCGTACACTAGCTCCCCACATAGAGCGAGATCGGTTCATGATGTGTCGTTGTACTAGCCATTCGACTCGATGGGAGGGATTCATGCATACACATGCATGTGTGTGTGCTCAAACTGTATCATGCATGTCATCCCAGAGCAAAAAATAACAATCCCCTCCTAAGTCAAATTAACCTCTCTTGTTGTTAGGCAAAAAGTAGTGATGGACCAAGCGGGCCCACAGATGGAATGCATCGATATCGTTGATAACCGCTTAAGTGGGTGCGAGAGGACAACCACCACCGCTTTGCATGCGGGCCAAACATATATATGTTGAATACCCAAAATGCACAACTTTGATGTGCCACATGCCTCAAAAACCGTAAACCATGCACCCACACAGAGCAAGGTTCATCATGCGTACTACGTATGATGCCCCCCTTCCCCCCTCTTCACCGCATACTATATGCTCCTACCATAATACATGTACAACCCAAAAGAATCTTCATCGATGGTGAAATTAATTAACCTCTCCCGATGTAGGTCAAAGTGATGCATGCATGCATCAATGATGGCCTCGTGGGCCCACAAATGGAAGCGTCACACATGAGTGTCCTAGCTAGGATATGCATGTGGCCCAAAAAGGTATTGTGCGATGTTTGAATAGCTAATTTCACAATTTTGATGTGGCACGTGCCTCGGAATGCAAAAAGTCCCGACACTGAGTGAGGTGTACTTGTTCACAGACGCGCACGTATAGTATATATGCTAGTCCCCTCCCACCTCTTCGACGCGTACTATATACCACCATAACACAAACAAAAAAGATTCTACATTGCTGGTCAAATTAACCTCACTGCCGGCTGTTCGTCAAAGTCATGGAAGACGACCTCGCAGGCCCACAGAAAGCATCACACGTGAGTATCGAGTGTCGTGTAGGACAACCATCGACTGCATGTGGCGAAAACATGTATGTACGAAAGGGTTGTGTAATGTTTTAAATAATGATTTCACGACTTTGATGTGGCACCGACCCGCCTAACAAAACGGCCAACCCACACGGTGGCTCACAACTCGTAGTGAACTGCGAGCCACCCGCCACCCCCAGGCGCACACAACCACACACACACACACACACACCACGAATCCACTGCAACTATGATGCATGTTAAATTAATTATCCCGCGGGAACATATATGTTACCAAAGGAGGGACATTTTGATTTAAAAAAATCAGAGTTCATTAAGACATTTTAGTACATTAATTGATTAATTTTTTACGGGTATAATGTGCAAAAATCAAATTTGAGCTACATGCACATGTGACAATGCACCTAAATGGATTGCAAAAACACATGTGTCTTACTGGGTGCATGTTTACTCCTCGTGCAACAAATTTCAAACATTGAGAATCTTGATTTTTAAATTCTAGTACAACCAAAACTTATTTGAAGTTCATGAAACTTATCATGTTGTCATATGGACACCAATACAAAGTGGCATTGTACTTTTTTGGGTCAAATTTGAGACCAGTTTTGATGTAATCTTTATCTAATTACAGACGGCGGATTATTAATAATTGTGAACCATCTCCCAAACGGATTATTTATTCGAACCGTGAGCGTTAGACCAACAATGGATACGTGCCATGCTTTGGTTAAGCAATAAAGCAGTAGCATTAATAATCCAAATAGAAAAACAATATACGTGTTGCCGCGCGACTCGTGTGCCGTGTGAGCAGGCGTGAGTTGACGGGACGCACGCGAGCAGTCCGCCGCGCAGGCAGACGGGGAGGCGTGCGTGCAGGTGTGTGAATTGATGGAGGCGTGCTCGCTGCGTAGTGTCTTCGGGAGGCGTGTGAGTAGTTGTGTGAAGCTTTGGTAGGCATGCCAGCAGTCCGGTGCGCAGGCTCATCGGGAGGCGAGCCATCGGTTTGACCGTTGCCCGCCTCTCTCCCACAACTCCCACTACTCCATATTAACGGTGCGCCCGAGCGGCCGCACCCCCCATCCTCGCCACACATACAATCCTCTCTCTCTGCTTGCATCCTCGACGCCGCTCCTAGTCCTCAAAGCCATCAGTGTATGAGGATGCCGCCGAAGCGCCCCATCGGAGGGAGTGGCGATGCCGGGGCTGCTAAAGCACCGGACCACGACATGGAGATGGAGACAGAGGTTGCCGTCACCTCTGGCAAGTTATCGCTGCACTCTGACGTCGTCGACGGCGTCGAGCTTCCACAACCAAAGGCGGAGTTCCACACCAACCCCGACGACCACTCCGGTGACGACTCCGACAACCACTCCGGCAACGGCTCCGACTCTGACAGACTGCTGGTTAGTCATCTATACCCGAAGCGCAAGCTGCTACACAATTCGACGATGAGGCCCTTGAGCCAATACCGCCAAAGTATCAACCCGCTGACAAACCTAACCGACCACCACGTGGACGGGACAAACCGGCCACTTACGCCGAACACCAGCCCGCGCCACCCCGCTGTCGAGGCAGGGAGGCAGCGGCCCCGGACTATAACTACAACCTACGCAAGGACCTAGACAAATAGAGCAGGTCAGACAAGATCAATCTATGGGTCAAGGGGGCGTTGTCGGGACCCCGATCCCAAGTCACACCGATCTAGCATGTAACACATCATATCACTTTGCGGCCTCACGCACGGTATTCCCACGGGTGCCACCTTACCTGGCCCAGGACCGTTTGCGCCTTTTGGCTCACCTATATGATAGTGTCGCTAGCATCCATATGACAAAGAACCCGGGCCGACATGACTAGTCGTGAACCCAAAGTAGCACTAACTTACAGGGACAGGCATACATGAATCAACCTCGAGCATGTCGGTCAATAGTGTATGAATCCGGGCTGTAGCACTGGGCTAACAGGACTCCGGGAACCCGGGCTGTAGCAGGCTAGGCAGGACTCCGGATGTCACCGCGTGACATTTCCCCGAAGGGACAGACATAGGAACGAAGTGAATCACATGCCGGCCAGTCAAGTGTTCCGGAGCAGTAGTGCTGGGCTAGCAGGACACTGGTGAACCGGGCTGTAGCGGACTACTATGGCACATGGAAGCACAAGACTACATTTCCCCATAAGAGAGGCTATCTGAGGTAAACAACTAGGTTGTCGGATTCCACACATAGTAATACACGTTACACGTACGCATAACATGCAAGTATGTGCCGTACATCATGGCATCACAACATAACTCAAACTCATATAGATAAAGGCCCAGAAGAGCCACATAGCAATCAATACACACAGGGGTCTCATGACCCATCGTTCAGAGCATACAAGCAACGGAAGCATTACATGTCTGAGTATAGACAACTACAAAAGGAAAAGACTAAGAAGCCTGACTAAACACGACCCTCCCAAGGGTACACGATCGTAGCTGGGATACAAGCTACTCGTCGAAGCCACTAGTGTAACCAACTGCAAAACATAAATAAGCAAACGTGAGTACAAAGGTACTCAGCAAGTCTTACATCAGAACTATCTACATATGCAACATTATCAACAAAGGGGGTGGTGGAGTTTAATAGCAGCAAGCCAGCTTTGACTCAATGGCTAATCTATACTACGAGTATCAGAAACTTCTTTGAGGTGGGAAGACACACACAAGTCCACATATTCACCATATCAATACCCACTATGGATCCATTCCTGTCTCCCTACGAGAAGGCCATCCATAACACTCACGCTTATCTTGCGGATTTTAGAGTATCCACTTCAAGTTGTCTATGTACTCCATAAGTCCTCCAAGTTTCCATATCCGAGGAAAACGACTATTCGAATAGATAATATTGACCCTGCAGGGGTGTACTTCTTCACACACGCTCTCGCCACTTATAGCCCTGTACACGTCATGTACCTCGGCAACCTTCAAGCGGAAGCCGGGCGAGGGTGTCGGCCATGACCTGACTAACCACACAAGTCTCTCGTCCAGGTTTATCGCCTATTCGGGTTCCATCCGCAAGGAGATCCGGCCGGGGTGTCGCTCACGGCCCCAAACGATGTGTGCAGGGTTCCCAAGCCCACCATCCGGGTGCCACTTGGTACACCGTGCCATAGTGCCTAGTCTGTCCCAAGCCTGTCCCGTCGGACACCACCTGGTAGACAAGTAGCACTACCTACAAATGCCAGAAACAAGTTGCAACTCCTGGACAGAGATCAAGTCGATTAATAAGCCGAGAGGGGCCGGATAACCGGAACCCAATGTGTGGTAGTAACTGGACTTGGACAACATACACAGAACTCAGTGCTTAAGGACGGTTTGAGACAACCCATCATGTACTCCTACATGGCCTCTCATCGCTACCTTTACCAAAATGTGTTCACACACTTAGCCTTTATCGGTAGGACATGTTCACCACTCCGATTCATTCCGATGAATCAGACCTGACACAACTCTAAGCATAGCAGGCATAAAGAAAACAAGCATGGTTGAGCAGGCACATCAAGGCTCAAGCAACTCCTACTCAAGCTAGTGGGTTTCAACTATTTACTATGGCAATGACAGGTCATGCAGAGGAATGGGTTCAGCTACCGCAGCAGAAAGTAGAAGTTTGAATTGTTATTGTCCTAATGTAGTAAAAGGAGCAGGAGCGAGAGAGTGGGATTTTATCGAGATGCTCAAGGGGGTTTGCTTGCCTGATAGATCCATGAAGAAGCACTACTCCTCAGACAGGTACTCGGGACACCTTTCGGAGCAGAACCTATCGAGAGGGAACGGCGCCGGCATTCAATAAACAACCATATGCAACAATATGATGCATGAAGATGACATTTCGAAGATGCTATGATTTTCCCTAATGCATCTAGCATCAATTTGGTTAATGTCCATATGAACCAAGGGTTCATATGCAAACCCCAATTTAAGTATATACCATGCCATTATTATGTTTTCACTTATACAACAAGTATAAGTTGGTTTTTCATGCATGAAACTGGCATAAATGGATTCCTTGCATTTTTCTGATAATTTTTCATATATATTTTATTTGATTTGGAGTTACAGTTGAATTTCTATGATTTTTAGAAGTTTTAACCATTTTATGGAATTTCCTGATTTAAATTAATTCCAGAAATCAATTATTGCGTCAGCTCTACGTCAGCATGACATAAGCGAGTCAACGGGGCTGACCAGGTCAAAACTGACCGGTGGGACCCGCGTGTCAGTGTCTAGTCTAATTAACAGGGTTAATTAGCACCGGGTTAACTCTAAACCTAATTTAGTTAGAGGCTTGGGCCCACACGTCAGTGACCCAATTAGCTAAACAGGGTTTAATTAGTTGTTAAACTAATCCTAACTAAAACTTAATAGGGCCGGGGCCCACATGTCACTGACCCACACAGGTCAAACACTAGGTCAACTTGGGGGGGGGGGGGTTAGACCGGTCAACCCCACCGGCGTTTAGCCGCTGGCGAGGCCGAACGCGGCGGAGGGGCTCGGCATCGCTGTTCTGGCGACCAAAAGGACGACGGAGGGGCTCTGCGTGGAGCTGGGCGTGCGCCGGATCCAAGGAAACACACGAGAGGGGTTGGGGTGGCCAGAGTTCACCGGAATGGAGCTCGCGGCGGCGCCGGAGTTCGGGTGCGTGCGGAGTTGGCATTGTGGGGTGCAAGCGGGCAAGGGGAGGCGCTAGCGAGGCTTAGCGCGAGGCAGCAAGCTCGGTGGACACGCGTTTGGGACCAAATGGTCACCGGAGCGTTGCCGCCGATGAGCTTGGGCGGCGGCGCGGTTCGGTCAACAAGGGGGCGACGGCTACGGGGCGTAAACAAGCTCTGGAAGAGGGGGAACAGACGCAGAATCTCACAGCGGAGGCGACGGGATGGTCAGCGGGCTCGGGGACGAGTCGGAGACGACGGACGGGCGCCGGCGATCTCGGCGGCTGAGAGGTTGAAGACGATGGTGATGACGTCGCTATGGCGCGCCCCGGCTCGCTTGGCTCGGTGGAGATGACGAAGACGATGTCGTGGAGCTCCTGGGCATGTCCAGGGGGCGAGGGGGAGGCAGTGGCCGCGGCAACGGCGAGCGATGGCGTCGGCTGCGCTCGGGTGTGCTGCGGGGAGAGGACAAAGGAGGGGGAGGAGCGAGAGGGAGTGAGAGGGGGGTCGGGAAGATTGCGTGGTGTCGTCCTGGGCATCGAGGCAGCGGCGGGAAGCAGGAGGTGGCCTGGCGTGCACCAGCGTGCATCGGCCACGCGCTCGGCGTCTTCCTGGCGGGAGGAAGAAGACCTCCCTGCCCTTGGTGGGCTGGGCCGCCAGGTGGGCTGGCCAGCGGGGCCGCCAGGTAAGGACATGTAAGTGTTTTTTTCTAATTCCTGTTTTCTTTTTCTTTTTCTATTTCTGACATTTGTTTTGTATTTAAAGGAAATGTTAAAACATTTCCATAAATGCTGAAAATAATTGTGGCATCTAGATATAATATTCTAGAGGCCCTCACCAATTCCCAACATTTTTGGAGCCATTAAAAATATTTATATAATTTAAATAGCTCCAAATCAAATATTTATGCATTGATTCAAAAATCCAAAATGAGTAGCAAAAATGTGCATCACCTCTGGTTGTTGTTCCCAACATTATCCAAAGAGCATGAACATTTTTGAATAGCATTTTGGGTTCATTGAAATTCCATTCTTAATTTGAACCTATTTAAATTGCTTTGGTGCTAGGGTTTGAAACATCTCCATTTCAATTTCATGTGAAAAAAATAACCATGATGCAGAAAGCAAGCCTAGGACCATACCAGAACTAGGGATGTGACAACTTGCCCCCACTCGAAGAAATCTCGTCCCGAGATTCAGGAGTTGGCGGAAAGAAAGCGGGGTACTCAAGTCAAAGACGATCTTCTCGCTCTGAGGTAGCTTCTCTCTCGGCATGATGAGACCATTGAACCTTGAGAAACTTGATGTTATGACATCGAGTGACACGCTCCGCTTGATCCAGAATGCGAACGGGGTACTCTCGATAAGTGAGGTTATCTTGGAGATCAAGCGTTTCGTGGTCCACTCCACGGATGGGATCCGAGAAGCAACGCCTGAGTTGAGAGACGTGGAAGACATCTTGAACTCGAGAAAGATGTGAGGGTAGTTCCAATTGGTAGGCAACCTCTCCTCGTTTAGCGAGAATGCGAAAAGGACTGATGTAATGAGGAGCCAACTTTCCCTTGATACCGAAACGATGGGTACCCTTCAAAGGAGTAACCTGAAGGTAAGCCTTGTCGCCAACTTCATAAGCCACTTCCTTATGACGACGGTCATACTGGCTCTTTTGACGAGATTGGGCTGTTTTCAAATTCTCGCGAATGGAGCGAACTAGCTCTTCTGCCTCCTGTATCATATCCGGTCCAAAGAATTGTCTTTCGCTGGTTTCTGACCAGTTCAAAGGTGTTCGACATCTTCGTCCATACGGGATCTCGAAGGGTGCTTTCTTAAGACTGGATTGGTAGCTATTGTTATAAGCAAACTCGGCAAAGGGAAGACATTTCTCCCAATCCATACCAAATGAGATAACGCAAGCTCTAAGCATGTCTTCGAGAATTTGGTTGACCCTTTCCACCTGACCACTTGATTGAGGGTGGAAAGCGGTACTGAAGGAAAGATGGGTGCCCATGGTAGTTTGGAAACTTTCCCAGAAATGAGAGGTGAAAAGACTACCACGGTCTGAATTGATCTCTAGTGGAACACCATGGAGTGACACTATTCGGGAGATATATAAGTCAGCGAGCTGACTAGCAGTGATACTCTCTCGAACAGGTAGGAAGTGAGCCACTTTGGAGAGACGATCAATGACTACGAAGATAACATTATTTCCTTTCTTGGTCCTGGGAAAGCCGGTGTTGAAGTCCGTACCAACTTTGTCCCATTTCCACTCGGGAATAGCTAAAGGTTGAAGGGTGCCAGCAGGTCTCTGATGCTCTGCCTTAACCCGACGATAAACGTCACAGTTGGCAATATACTGAGCGATTTCTCTCTTCATCCTAGTCCACCAGAACCTCTGGCGTAGGTCCTGATACATCTTTGTACTACCGGGATGAATCGTGAGAGGGGATTCATGGGCCTCCTTAAGGATCAGTTGCTGCATCTGTTGACATTTGGGAACCACAAACGGTTACCAAAGTAAACAACACCTCATTCATCCATAGAGAAACAGCCAGCAACTCCCTTGGAAATATTCTTCTTGATCCGGGAGATTTCCGTATCATGCTTCTGAGCCTCTATGATCTGATCCGTAAGGGTAGGTTTCGCCACCAAGGTAGAAAGGGAACCATGAGGAGCTATGTGAAGGTTAAGCTTACAGAATTCCTCATGGAGGGGTGGTTGACATTGTTGCAACATGAGGTTGTTGCAATAGGATTTACGACTTAAAGCATCAGCCATGACATTGGCTTTGCCTGGGGTGTAGGTGATTCCTAAGTCATAATCCGAGATGAACTCCAACCAACGTCTCTGTCTGAGATTCAGATCCGGTTGGGTGAAGATATACTTGAGACTCTGATGGTCAGTGTAGATTTCGCAACGGTTACCAAGAAGGTAATGTCACCAAGTCTTAAGTGCATAGACTACGGCTGCAAGCTCCAGATCATGGGTAGGATAATTTTCCTCATGTGGATGCAACTGTCGAGATGCATAGGCAATCACATGACGATCCTGCATAAGAATGCAACCTAGTCCTTGACACGAAGCATCGCAATAGATAACAAAGTCTTTAGTGAAATCCGGTGGCACGAGTATGGGCGCAGAAGTCAGGCGTCTTTTCAGTTCCTAAAAACTGTGCTCACACTGTGGGGTCCACTCAAACCTTTTATCTTTCTTGAGAAGCTCCGTGAGGGGTTTGGCCACTTTGGAGAAGTTTTCAACAAAGCGGCGACAATAACTGGCTAGACCAAGGAAACTCCTAACTTGGTTGACCGTTTCGGGTGGAGTCCAATCGAGAACGGCTTTGACTCTCTCGGGATTGACAGCAATGCCCTTACCAGAGATCACGTGGCCCAGATAGGTCACTTCTGGCAACCAAAATTCACACTTGGAGAACTTGGCATAAAGGCGATGCTCTCTGAGTTTTTCTAACACAAGCCTAAGATGTTCGGCATGCTCTTCCTTGTTCTTCAAGTAAATAAGAATATCATCGAGATAAACCACGACGAACTTATCTAAGTACTCCATAAAGATCGAGTTCATCAAGCGGGAGAAAGTAGCTGGAGCATTGGTTAGGCCGAAAGACATTACGGTGTACTCGTATTGACCATAACGAGTGACAAAGGCCGTTTTGGGGATGTCCTCGTTTCTGATTTTGATTTGGTGGTAGCCTAACCTCAAATCCATCTTGGAAAAGACTGAGGATCCAGCAAGCTGATCATACAGGTCGTTGATCCTAGGGAGCGGATACTTGTTCTTTATCGTGACCAAATTAATGGGACGATAATCTACAACCATTCGATCCGTACCATCCTTCTTCTTGACGAAGAGGACAGGACAAGCCCAAGGAGAAGAACTGGGATGGATGAAACCCTTTTGCAAGGACTCATCAAGTTGTTTCTTAAGCTCGGCTAACTCCAAAGGTGCCATCTTGTATGGTCTCCTAGAGATTGGAACAGTTCCTGGGATAAGTTCTATGACAAACTCTACATCTCTGTCAGGTGGGACACCTGGCAGTTCTTCTGGAAAAACATCCGGGAAGTCACGGACTACCGGAATATCTTCAAGGTCTAGAAGAGGGCTGGCATTAAGAGAACAAAGTTGACGCTTTGCAACTCTAGTGGAGACAGTGACTATTTTGCCAGATGGATGTGTAAGTTGAACAGATCTGGTGTAACAATCGATCTTGGCATGATGAGCTGTCATCCAGTCCATACCCAAGATGATGTTAATATCTGAGGACTTGAGAGATATCAAAGAAGCAAGGAAAACCAGTCTGTCAACAAGGATTTCATTACCATGGCTCACCTTGGAGGTTTGCCATTTGGAACCAGGAGTCTAGATTATTAGTGGAGTTGGCATATCACAAAATGACATGTCGTGCAACCGAGCATAACCTTCGGATATGAAGGAGTGGGATGCTCCAGTATCGAACATAACTGAAGCTGGGTGACAATTGACAAGAAGCATACCCAGTACGACGTCGGGATCATCTTGAACTTCTGAAGCTGAGACATGGTGCACACATGCTTGTTCAATAGAGGCTAGCTTGGTACTGATCATCTTGACTGATGGCTTTTGACGACCAACAGACCTCTCAGACTAGGGTGGAGTATAACTGGACTGAGGGCAATCACGTGCGTAGTGTCCTGGTTCTCTGCAGGTGAAGCAAGTTCCTGAGGTAGGACGTGGACCTACATTGGCAAGTGGTCCACTAATAGGCCTGGGTGGAGCACGTTTTTGAGTTGGGTGAGGCGCCACATCGGATGGCCTCGGTGCATATCCAGGTGGAAGAGCTGAGTTCGGAATCCAAATCCGTCGCTTCTGAGAGCCAGAGCGGGAGGAAGAACCCAGATCACAGTTGTGCTTTCGAGACTCCTCGTAAGTGAGTTGAGCGGTCTCTGTATTAATGGCCTTGTTCACAAGAGCCTAGAAAGTATCACAATGATGCAGGTGGAGATCACAACGCAACTTAGGGTTGAGACCCTTTCGGAACCTAGTCTGCTTCTTAGTGTCCGTGGACACTTCTTCTGTAGCATAGCGGGCGAGGCTTCCAAACTCTCTACTGTAAGCATCAACAGGCAGCTTACCCTGGGTAAAACTACAGAAATCTTCCCTCTTGCGGTCAATGAGAGCCTGAGGAATGTGGTGCTCACGAAAAGCCTCAGTGAAATCCTTCCAGGTAGGAATCTGACCAGCTGGAAGCATAGCCTCATAGCTCTGCCACCAAATACTAGCAGGACCTTCTAGGTGGTAGGTAGCATAGGTGACCTTGTCACCTTCAACCACGTTCGCAGAAAGGAACTTGTGAGTGATGCTTCGGAGCCAGTCATCCACATCGAGTGGCTCAATGGAATGATGGAAGGTGGGTGGTTTCAGACCAATGAAGTCGGTGATGGAAACCAACTTCTTACGCTGATGTGCGGGGTTCTGCTCAATCTGTGCCACCAAGCGGTAAGTCTCACGCTTGTTCCTCTCGGATGCTAACAAGAACTCTGCCATCAAAGGCTGGTCAGGAGGATCCTCGCCCCTACCATCTCCATGGTTCTTGCTATGAGCAACTAAACCTCGGTTAGCAGACGACATCCTGGCACAGAAACCAAGGAAACAAGGATGGAATTAGCATCGACATAAGGATGCGGAATGTAATGCAAAAGCATTGGAAACTCTTGAAATCCTAGGACAATTTCAGCAGCATAACGGCTGTAAATGCTCAAAAGGATTTTTGAGACATTCATCAAAGGAATAGCATAATCAATCAGCATCATAATATCAAGGTTCTGGGTCAAACCAAGGACACATGGAAGTAGTAGAACTGTACGGAGACACAACCCAACAATCCTAAGACTTTACGGTTTGGTAACATGTCATCTTGAGAGATAGAGGAGAAGCCTAGACCTTAACCCTCGTAGAAAAGAAGGGGCTGACTCAGAAAGAATGACATGAGGTAAAGGAGTAAAAAGAGCCTTACGTTCCCTTCCACAATCAATTCCCTTATATAACTAAAGCATTTCTAGACTCAACTTCGACCAGTTTGGCTTGATAATCCTATAGTCAGTCAGGCTCTGATACCAATGCTGTCGGGACCCCGATCCCAAGTCACACCGATCTAGCATGTAACACATCATATCACTTTGCGGCCTCACGCACGGTATTCCCACGGGTGCCACCTTACCTGGCCCGGGACCGTTTGCGCCTTTTGGCTCACGTATATTATAGTGTCGCTAGCATCCATATGACAAAGAACCCGGGCCGACATGACTAGTCGTGAACCCAAAGTAGCGCTAACTTACAGGGACAGGCATACATGAATCAACGTCGAGCATGTCGGTCAACAGTGTATGAATCCGTGCTGTAGCACTGGGCTAACAGGACTCCGGGAACCCGGGCTGTAGCAGGCTAGGCAGGACTCCGGATGTCACCACATGACATTTCCCCGAAGGGACAGACACAGGAACGAAGTGAATCACATGCCGGCCAGTCAAGTGTTCCGGAGCAGTAGTGCTGGGCTAGCAGGACACCGGTGAACCGGGCTGTAGCGGACTACTATGGCACATGGAAGCACAAGACTACATTTCCCCATAAGAGAGGCTATCTGAGGTAAACAACTAGGTTGTCGGATCCCACACATAGTAATACACGTTACACGTACGCATAACATGCAAGTATGTGCTGTACATCATGGCATCACAACATAACTCAAACTCATATAGATAAAGGCCCAGAAGAGCCACATAGCAATCAATACACACAGGGGTCTCGTGACCCATCGTTCAGAGCATACAAGCAACGGAAGCATTACATGTCTGAGTATAGACAACTACAAAAGGAAAAGACTAAGAAGCCTGACTAAACACGACCCTCCGAAGGGTACAAGATCGTAGCTGGGATACAAGCTACTCGTCGAAGCCACTAGTGTAACCAACTGCAAAACATAAATAAGCAAACGTGAGTACAAAGGTACTCAGCAAGTCTTACATCAGAACTATCTACATATGCAACATTATCAACAAAGGGGGTGGTGGAGTTTAACAGCAGCAAGCCAGCTTTGACTCAATGGCTAATCTATACTACGAGTATCAGAAACTTCTTTGAGGTGGGAAGACGCACACGAGTCCACATATTCACCATATCAATACCCACTATGGATCAATTCCCGTCTCCCTACGAGAAGGCCATCCATAACACTCACGCTTATCTTGCGGATTTTAGAGTATCCACTTCAAGTTGTCTATGTACTACATAAGTCCTCCAAGTTTCCATATCCGAGGAAAACGGCTATTCGAATAGATAATATTGACCCTGCAGGGGTGTACTTCTTCACACACGCTCTCGCCACTTATAGCCCTGTACACGTCATGTACCTCGGCAACCTTCCAGCGGAAGCCGGGCGAGGGTGTCGGCCATGACCTGACTAACCACACAAGTCTCTCGTCCAGGTTTATCGCCTATTCGGGTTCCATCCGCAAGGAGATCCGGCCGGGGTGTCGGTCACGGCCCCAAACGATGTGTGCAGGGTTCCCAAGCCCACCATCCGAGTGCCACTTGGTACACCGTGCCATAGTGCCTAGTCTGTCCCAAGCCTGTCCCATCGGACACCACCTGGTAGACAAGTAGCACTACCTACAAATGCCAGAAACTAGTTGCAACTCCTGGACAGAGATCAAGTCGATTAATAAGCCGAGAGGGGCCGGATAACCGGAACCCAATGTGTGGTAGTAACTGGACTTGGACAACATACACAAAACTCAGTGCTTAAGGACGGTTCGAGACAACCCACCATGTACTCCTACATGGCCTCTCATCGCTACCTTTACCAAAACGTGTTCACACACTTAGCCTTTATCGGTAGGACATGTTCACCATTCCGATTCATTCCGATGAATCAGACCTGACACAACTCTAAGCATAGCAGGCATAAAGAAAACAAGCATGGTTGAGCAGGCACATCAAGGCTCAAGCAACTCCTACTCATGCTAGTGGGTTTCAACTATTTACTGTGGCAATGACAGGTCATGCAGAGGAATGGGTTCAGCTACCGCAGCAGAAAGTAGCAGTTTGAATCGTTATTGTCCTAATGCAGTAAAAGGAGCAGGAGCGAGAGAGTGGGATTTTATCGAGATGCTCAAGGGGGTTTGCTTGCCTGATAGATCCATGAAGAAGCACTACTCCTCAGATAGGTACTCGGGACACCTTCCGGAGCAGAACCTATCGAGAGGGAACGGCGCCGGCATTCAATAAACAACCATATGCAACAATATGATGCATGAAGATGACATTTCGAAGATGCTATGATTTTCCCTAATGCATCTAGCATCAATTTGGTTAATGTCCATATGAACCAAGGGTTCATATGCAAACCCCAATTTAAGTATATACCATGCCATTATTATGTTTTCACTTATACAACAAGTATAAGTTGGTTTTTCATGCATGAAACTGGCATAAATGGATTCCTTGCATTTTTCTGATAATTTTTCATATATAATTTATTTGATTTGGAGTTACGGTTGAATTTCTATGATTTTTAGAAGTTTTAACTATTTTCTGGAATTTCCTGATTTAAATTAATTCCCAAAATCAATTATTGCGTCAGCTCTACGTCAGCATGACATAAGCGAGTCAACGGGGCTGACCAGGTCAAAACTGACCGGTGGGACCCATGTGTCAGTGTCTAGTCTAATTAACAGGGTTAATTAGCACCGGGTTAACTCTAAACCTAATTTAGTTAGAGGCTTGGGCCCACACGTCAGTGACCCAATTAGCTAAACAGGGTTTAATTAGTTGTTAAACTAATCCTAACTAAAACTTAATAGGGCCGGGGCCCACATGTCACTGACCCACACAGGTCAAACACTAGGTCAACTAGGGGGGGGGGGGGTTAGACCGGTCAACCCCACCGGCGAGGCCGAACGCAGCGGAGGGGCTCGGGATCGCCGTTCCGGCGACCAAAAGGACGGCGGAGGGGCTCTGCGTGGAGCTGGGCGTGCGTCGCATCCAGGGAAACACACGAGAGGGGCTGGGGTGGCCGGAGTTCACCGGAATGGAGCTCGCAGCGGCGCCGGAGTTCGGGTGCGCGCGGTGTTGGCGTTGTGGGGTGCAAGCGGGCAAGGGGAGGCGCTAGCGAGGCTTAGCGCGGGGCAGCAAGCTCGGTGGACATGCGTCTGGGACCGAATGGTCACTGGAGCATTGCCGCCGATGAGCTTGGGCGGCGGCATGGTTCGATCGACAAGGGGGCGATGGCTACGGGGCATAAACGAGCTCGGGAAGAGGGGGAACAGACGTAGAATCTCACAGCGGAGGCGACGGGATGGTCAGCGGGCTTGGGGACGAGTCGGAGACAATGGACGGGCGCCGGCGATCTCGGCGGCCGAGAGGTTGAAGACGATGGTGATGACGTCGCTATGGCGTGCCCCGGCTCGCTTGGCTCAGTGGAGATGACGAAGACGACGTCGTGGAGCTCCTGGGCATGTCCAGGGGCCGAGGGGAGGCAGTGGCCGCGGCAACGGCGAGCGATGGCGTCGGCTGCGCTCGGGTGTGCTGCGAGGAGAGGACAAAGGAGGGGGAGGAGCGAGAGGGAGTGAGATGGGGGTCGGGGAGACTGCGTGGCGTCGTCCTGGGTGTCGAGGCAGTGGCGGGAAGCAGGAGGTGGCCTGGCTTGCGCCGGCGTGCATCGGCCACGCGCTTGGCGTCCTCCTGGCGGGAGGAAGAAGACCTCCCTGCCCTTGGTGGGCAGGGCCGCCAGGTGGGCTGGCCAGCTGGGCCGCCAGGTAAGGACAGGTAAGTGTTTTTTTCTAATTCCTGTTTTCTTTTTCCATTTCCGACATTTGTTTTGTATTTAAAAGAAATGTTAAAACATTTCCATAAATGCTGAAAATAATTGTGGCATCTAGATATAATATTCTAGAGGCCCTCACCAATTCCCAACATTTTTGGAGCCATTAAAAATATTTATATAATTTAAACAGCCCCAAATCAAATATTTATGCATTGATTCAAAAATCCAAAATGAGTAGCAAAAAATGTGCATCACCTCTGGTTGTTGTTCCCAACATTATCCAAAGAGCATGAACATTTTTGAATAGCATTTTGGGTTCATTGAAATTCCATTCTTAATTTGAACCTATTTAAATTGCTTTGGTGCTAGGGTTTGAAACATCCCCATTTCCATTTCATTTCAAAAAATAACCATGATGCACAAAGCAAGCCTAGGACCATACCAGAACTAGGGATGTGACAGGCGTGCTCCAACGCGATGTTGGGGAATGTAGTAATTTCAAAAAAATCCTACGCACACGCAAGGATCATGGTGATGCATAGCAACGAGAGGGGAGAGTGTTGTCTACGTACCCTCGTGGACCGTAAGCGGAAGCATTTATCAACGCGGTTGATGTAGTCGTACACCTTCATGATCCGTCCCGATCAATTATCGAACGTACGACACCTCTGCGTTCAGCACACGTTCAACTCAATGACGTCCTCGCCTTTTCGATCCAGCAAGAGGGGCGTAGCAGTAGATGCGTTCTGGCAGCACGACGGCGTGGTGACAGTGTTGGTGAAGAACAATCTCTGCAGGGCTTCGCCTAAGCACTACGAAAACTATGACGGAGGATAAACTAGAGGGGACGGGGTTGCCGGCACACGACTTGGTGTTTCTTGATGTGTCTTGGGTGCTAGCCCTACCCCTCTATTTATATGTTGAGCCTTGGGGTCGAAACTTGGAGTAAAAGCCTCCACAAAGTTGGTTTCACCGGAAAGGCAAGAGTCCTTCTCGGACTCCAGGGCCAGACGCCAGGGTTCCCGGCATCTCGACCCAGACGCCAGGGACCCTGGCGTCTGGCCCCTGGACTCCGCAAAACTTCCTTTTGCGCTTTCCAAAAACCTTGTGGGCTTTCCCCTTTGGCCCAAATAAAGTGTTCTCGTACCCAAACATTTCGGGAAACATCCGGAACCTCGTCCGGTGAATTCCGGAACCCTTCCGGAGATCAAACACTATTATCCCATATATCAAACTTTATCTCCGAACCATTCCGGAGTTCCTCGTCATGTCCATGATCTTATCCAGAACTCCGAACAACATTCGGTTACCAACATACATAACTCATAAGTATTATATCATCAACGAACGTTTAAGCGTGCGGACCCTACGGGTTCGAGAACTATGTAGACATGACCGAGACACTTCTCTTGTCAATAACCAATAGAGGAACCTATGCCCATATTGGCTCCTACATATTCTACGAAGATCTTTATCGGTCGAACCGCATAACAACATATGTTGTTCCCTTTGTCATCGGTATGTTACTCGCCCGAGATTCGATCGTCAGTATCTCAATACCTAGTTCAATCTCGTTACCGGAAAGTCTCTTTACTCGTTCCATAATACATCATTCTGTAACTAACTCATCAGTTACAATGCTTGGAAGGCTTATAGTGATGTGCATTACCGAGTGGGCCCAGAGATACCTCTCCGACAATCGGAGTGACAAATCCTAAAGTCGAAATACGCCAACCTAACAAGTACTTCGGAGACACCTGTAGAGCACCTTTATAATCACCCAGTTACGTTGTGATGTTTGGTAGCACACAAAGTGTTCCTCCGTTAAACGGGAGTTGCATAATCTCATAGTCATTGGAACATGTATAAGTCATGAAGAAAGCAATAGCAACAAACTAAACGATCAAGTGCTAAGCTAACGGAATGGGTCAAGTCAATCACATCATTCTCCTAATTATGTGATTCCGTTTAATCAAATGACAACTCATGTCTATGGTAAGGAAACATAACCATCTTTGATCAACGAGCTAGTCAAGTAGAGGCATACTAGTGACACTATGTTTGTCTATGTATTCAAACATGTATCATGTTTCCGGTTAATAAAATTCTAGCATGAATAATAAACATTTATCATGATATAAGGAAATAAATAATAACTTTATTATTGCGTCTAGGGCATATTTCCTTCAGTCTCCCACTTGCACTAGAGTCAATAATCTAGATTACACAGTATTACACAGTAATGATTCTAACACCCATGGAGCCTTGGTGCCGATCATGTTTTGCCCATGGAAGAGGCTTAGTCAATGGGTCTGCAACATTCAGATCCATATGTATCTTGCTAATTTCTATGTCTCCCACCTGGACTTGATCCCGGATGGAGTTGAAGCGTCTCTTGATGTTCTTGGTTCTCTTGTGAAATCTGGATTCCTTTGCCAAGGCAATTGCACCAGTATTGTCACAAAAGATTTTCATTGGACCCGATGCACTAGGTATGACACCTAGATCGGATATGAACTCCTTCATCCAGACTCCTTCATTCGCTGCTTCCGAAGTAGCAATGTACTCCGCTTCACGTGTAGATCCCACCACGACACTCTGTTTGGAACTGCTCCAACTGACAGCTCCACCATTCAATATAAATACGTATCCGGTTATCGTCCGGATCAGTGTCAAAGCTTGCATCAACGTAACCATTTATGATGAGCTCGTTGTCACCTCCATAAACAAGAAACATATCCTTAGTCCTTTTCAGGTATTTCAGGATGTTCTTGACTGCTGTCCAGTGATCCACTCCTGGATTACTTTGGTACCTCCCTGCTAAACTAATAGCAAGGCACACATTAGGTCTGGTACACAACATTGCATACATGATAGAGCCTATGGCTGAAGCATAGGGAACATATTTCATTTTCTCTCTATCTTCTACAGTGGTCGGGCATTGAGTCTTACTCAACTTCACACCTTGTAACACAGGCAACAACCCTTTCTTTGCCTGATCCATTTTGAACTTCTTCAAAACTTTGTCAAAGTATGTGCTTTGTGAAAGTCCAATTAAGCGTCTTGATCTATCTCTACAGATCTTGATGCCTAATATGTAAGCAGCTTCACCGAGGTCTTTCATTGAAAAACTCTTATTCAAGTATCCTTTTATGCTATCCAGAAATTCTATATCATTTCCAATCAACAATATGTCATCCACATATAATATTAGAAATGCTACAGAGCTCCCAGTCACTTTCTTGTAAATACAGGCTTCTCCAAAAGTCTGTATAAAACCATATGCTTTGATCGCACTATCAAAACGTTTATTCCAACTCCGAGAGGCTTGCACCAGTCCATAAATAGATCGCTGGAGCTTGCACACTTTGTTAGTACCCTTTGGATCGATAAATCCTTCAGGTTGCATCATATACAACTCTTCTTCCAGAAATTCATTCAGGATTCAGTCTTTACATCCATTTGCCAAATTTCATAATCATAAAATGCGGCAATAGCTAACATGATTCGGACCGACTTAAGCATCGCTACGGGTGAGAAGGTCTCATCATAGTCAACTCCTTTAACTTGTCGAAAACCCTTCGCAACAAGTCAAGCTTTGTAGACAGTAACATTACCGTCATCGGCAGTCTTCTTCTTGAAGAATCATTTTTTCTCAACGGCTTGCCAATCATCGGGCAAGTCAACCAAAGTCCACACTTTGTTCTCATACATGGATCCCATCTCAGATTTCATGGCCTCAAGTCGTTTTGCGGAATCTGGGGTCACCATCGCTTCTTCATAGTTCGTAGGTTTGTCATGGTCTAGTAACATAACCTCCAGAATAGGATTACCGTACCACTCTGGTGCAGATCTTACTCTGGTTGACCTACAAGGTTTAGTAAAAACTTGATCTGAAGTTTCATGATCAATATCATTAGCTTCCTCACTAATTGGTGTAGGTGTCACATGAACTGGTTTCTGTGATGAACTACTTTCCAACAAGGGAGCAGGTACAGTTACCTCATCAAGTTCTACTTTCCTCCCACTCACTTCTTTCGAGAGAAACTCCTTCTCTAGAAAGGATCCGAATTTAGCAACAAAAGTCTTGCCTTCAGATCTGTGATAGAAGGTGTACCCAACAGTTTCCTTTGGGTATCCTATGAAGACACGTTTCTCCGATTTGGGTTCGAGCTTATCAGGTTGAATCTTTTTCACATAACCATCGCAGCCCCAAACTTTAAGAAACGACAACTTTGGTTTCTTGCCAAACCACAATTCATATGGCATCGTCTCAACGGATTTCGATGGTGCCCTATTTAATGTGAATGCAACCGTCTCTAAAGCATAACCCCAAAACGATAGCGGTAAATCAGTAAGAGACATCATAGATCGCGCCATATCTAGTAAAGTACGATTACGACGTTCGGACACACCATTACGCTATGGTGTTCCGGGTGGCGTGAGTTGCGAAACTATTCCACATTGTTTCAAATGTAGGCCAAACTCGTAACTCAAATATTCTCCTCCACGATCAGATCGTAGAAACTTTATTTTATTGTTACGATGATTTTCCACTTCACTCTGAAATTCTTTGAACTTTTAAAATGTTTCAGACTTATGTTTCATTAAGTAGATGTACCCATATCTTCTTAAATCATCTATGAAGGTGAGAAAATAACGATACCCGCCACGAGCCTCACATTCATTGGACCACATACATCAGTATGTATGATCTCTAACAAATCATTTGCTCGCTCCATAGTTCCGGAGAACGACGTTTTAGTCATCTTGCCCATGAGGCATGGTTCGCAAGTACCAAGTGATTCATAATCAAGTGATTCCAGAAGTCCATCGGTATGGTGTTTGTTCATGCGCTTTACACCAATATGACCCAAACGACAGTGCCACAAATAAGTTGCACTATCATTATCAACTCTGCATCCTTTGGCTTCAACATTATGAATATGTGTATCACTACTATCGAGATTCAACAAAAATAGACCACTCTTCAAGGGTGTATGACCATAAAAGATATTACTCATATAAATAGAACAACCATTATTCTCTGATTTAAATGAATAACCATCTCGCATCAAACAAGATCCAGATATAATGTTCATGCTCAACGCCGGCACCAAATAACAATTATTTAGGTCTAAAACTAATCCCGAAGGTAGATGTAGAGGTAGCGTGCCGACCGCGATCACATCAACTTTGGATCCATTTCCTACGCGCATCGTCACCTCGTCCTTAGACAATCTTCGCTCAATCCGTAGCCCCCGTTTCGAGTTGCAAATATTAGCAACAGAACCAGTATCAAATACCCAGGTGCTACTTCGAGCATTAGTATGGTACACATCAATAACATGTATATCACATATACCTTTGTTCACCTTGCCATCCTTCTTATCCGCCAAATACTTGGGGCAGTTCCGCTTCCAGTGACCAGTCTGTTTGCAGTAGAAGCACTCAGTCTCAGGCTTAGGTCTAGACTTGGGTTTCTTCTCTTGAGCAGCAACTTGTTTGCCGTTCTTCTTGAAGTTCCCCTTCTTCTTACCTTTACCCTTTTTCTTGAAACTGGTGGTCTTGTTGACCATCAACACTTGATGCTCCTTTTTGATTTCTACCTCCACAGCCTTTAGCATCGCGAAGAGCTCGGGAATTGTCTTATTCATCCCTTGCATATTATAGTTCATCATGAAGCTTTTGTAGCTTGGTGGCAGTGATTGAAGAACTCTGTCAATGACACTATTAACAGGAAGATTAACTCCTAGTTGAGTCAAGTGATTATGATACCCAGACATTTTGTGTATATGTTCACTGACAGAACTATTCTCCTCCATCTTGCAGCTATAGAACTTATTGGAGACTTCATATCTCTCAATCCGGGCATATGCTTGAAATATTAACTTCAAATCCTGGAACATCTCATATGCTCCATGATGTTCAAAACATCGTTGAAGTCCCGGTTCTAAGCCGTAAAGCATGGCACACTGAACTATTGAGTAGTCATCAGATTTACTCTGCCAGACGTTCTTAATGTCATCAACAGCATCTGCAGCAGGCCTGGCACCCAGCGGTGCTTCCAGGACGTAATTCTTCTGTGCAACAATGAGGATAATCCTCAAGTTACGGACCCAGTCTATGTAATTGCTACCATCATCTTTCAACTTTTCTTTCTCAAGGAACGCATTAAAATTCAATGAAATAACAGCATGGGCCATCTATCTACAATCAACATAGACAAGCTAAATACAATCAGGTACTAAGTTCATGATAAATTTAAGTTCAATTAATCATATTACTAAAGAACTCCGACTTATATAGACATCCCTCTAATCATCTAAGTGATCACGTGGTCCAAATCAACTAAACCATGTCCGACCATCACGTGAGATGGAGTAGTTTTCAATGGTGAACATCACTATGTTGATCATATCTACTATATGATTCACGCTCGACCTTTCGGTCTCAGTGTTCCGAGGCCATATCTGCATATGCTAGGCTCGTCAAGTTTAACCTAAGTATTCTGCGTGTGCAACTATTTTGCACCTGTTGTATTTGGATGTAGAGCCTATCACACCCGATCATCACGTGGTGTCTCAGCACGAAGAACTTTCGCAATGGTGCATACTTAGGGAGAACACTTTTATCTTGAAATTTAGTGAGAGATCATCTTATAATGCTACCGTCAAACAAAGCAAGATAAGATGCATAAAAGATAAACATCACATGCAATCAATATAAGTGATATGATATGGCCATCATCATCTTGTGCTTGTGATCTCCATCTTCGAAGCACCGTCATGATCACCATCGTCACCGGCGCGACACCTTGATCTCCATTGTAGCATCGTTGTCGTCTCGCCAACTTATGCTTCTACGACTATCGCTACCGCTTAGTGATAAAGTAAAGCATTACAGGGCGATTGCATTGCATACAATAAAGCGACAGCCATATGGCTCCTGCCAGTTGCCGATAACTTGGTTACAAAACATGATCATCTTATACAATAAAATATAGCATCATGTCTTGACCATATCACATTACAACATGCCCTGCAAAAACAAGTTAGACATCCTCTACTTTGTTGTTGCAAGTTTTACATGGCTGCTACGGGCTGAGCAAGAACCGTTCTTACCTATGCATCAAAACCACAACGATAGTTCGTCAAGTTAGTGCTGTTTTAACCTTCTCAAGGACCAGGCATAGCCACACTCGGTTCAACTAAAGTTGCAGAAACAGACACCTGCCAGCCACCTATGTGCAAAGCACGTCAGTAGAACCAGTCTCGTGTAAGCGTACGCGTAATGTCGGTCCGGGCCGCTTCATCCAACAATACCGCCGAACCAAAGTGTGACATGCTGGTAAGCAGTATGACTTGTATCGCCCACAACTCACTTGTGTTCTACTCGTGCGTATAATATCTACGGATAAAACTAGGCCCGGATGCCACTGTTGGGGAACGTAGTAATTTCAAAAAAATTCATACGCACAAGCAAGGATCATGGTGATGCATAGCAACGAGACGGGAGAGTGTGGTCTATGTACCCTCGTAGACTGTAAGCGGAAGCGTTTATCAACGCGGTTGATGTAGTCGTACACCTTCACGATCCATCCTGATCAAGTACCTAACGTATGGCACCTCCATGGTCAGCACACGTTCAGCTCGATGACGTCCTCGCCTTCTCAATCCAGCAAGAGGGATGAAGTAGTAGATGAGTTCCGGCAGCACGACGGCGTGGTGACGTTGTTGGTGAAGAACAATCTCCGCAGGGCTTTGCCTAAGCACTACGGAAACTATGACGGAGGATAAACTAGAGGGGACATGGTTGCCGGCACACGGCTTGGTGTTTCTTGATGTGTCTTGGGTGCTATCCCTACCCCTCTATTTATATGTTGAGCCTTGGGGTCGAAATTGGAGTAAAAGCCTCCACAAAGTCGGTTTTACCCGAAAGGCAACAGTCCTTCTCGGACTCCAGGGCCAGACGCCAGGGTTCCCGGCGTCTAGACCCAGACGCGAGGGACCCTGGAGTCTGGCCCCTGGACCCCGCAAAACTTCCTTTTGCGCTTTCCAAAAACCTTGTGGGCTTTCCCCTTTGGCCCAAATAAAGTTTTCTCGTACCTATACATTTAGGGAAACATACGGAACCCCTTCCGGTGAATTCCAGAACCCTTCCGGAGATCAAACACTATTATCCCATATATCTAACTTTATCTCTGGACCATTCCGGAGTTCCTCGTCATGTCCATGATCTTATCCGGAACTCCGAACAACATTCGGTTACCAATATACATAACTCATAAGTACTATATTGTCAACGAACGTTTAAGCGTGCAGACTCTACGGGTTCGAGAACTATGTAGACATGACCGAGACACTTCTCTGGCCAATAACCAATAGCGGAACCTGGATGCCCATATTGGCTCCTACATATTCTACGAAGATGTTTATCGGTCGAACCGCAGAACAACATATGTTGTTCCCTTTGTCATCGGTATGTTACTTGCCCGAGATTCGATCGTCGGTATCTCAATACCTAGTTCAATCTCATTACTGGCAAGTCTCTTTACTCATTCCGTAATACATCATTCTGTAACTAATTCATTAGTTACAATGCTTGCAAGGCTTATAGTGATGTGCATTACCAGGTGGGCCCAGAGATACCTCTCCGACAATCGAAGTGACAAATCCTAATCTCGAAATACGCCAACCCAACAAGTACCTTCGGAGACACCTATAGAGCACATTTATAATCACCCAGTTACGTTGTGACGTTTGGTAGCACACAAAGTGTTCCTCCGGTAAACGGGAGTTGTGTAATCTGATAGTCATAGGAACATGTATAAGTCATGAAGAAAGCAATAGCAACAAACTAAATGATCAAGTGCTAAGCTAACGGAATGGGTCAAGTCAATCACATCATTCTCCTAATGATGTGTTCCCATTTAATAAAATGATAACTCATGTCTATGGTTAGAAAACATAACAATATTTGATCAACGAGCTAGTCAAGTAGAGGCATACTAGTGACACTATGTTTGTCTATGTATTCACACATGTATCATGTTTCCGATTAATACAATTCTAGCATGAATAATAAACATTTATCATGATATAAGGAAATAAATAATAGCTTCATTATTGCCTCTAGGGCATATTTCCTTCACGCGAGAGGACGACCATCAGGCCTGGCACGACAGGCACAACTCCACCCAGGCCGAAAACCGCATGACTTCATCCGAGCTGCACCGCGACATCACCCGATACAGAGGCGCCGCACACCCCTTGTGCTTCACCGATGAGGTGATGGAGCACCAGTTCCCCGAAGGGTTTAAATCCGTGAACATTGCATCATATGATGGTACCACAGATCCTACAGTATGGATCGAAGATTTTCTTCTCTATATTCACATGGCCCGCGGTGATGATCTCCATGCCATCAAATACCTCCCGGTAAAATTAAAGGGGCCAGCACGACACTGGCTAAACAGCCTCCCAGAAAACTCTAATGGCAGCTGGGACGACTTGGAGCATGCCTTTAGAGACAACTTCCAAGGAACCTATGTTCGGCCTCCAAACGCCGATGACCTTAGTCACATAGTCCAGCAGCCCGGAGAATCAGCCCAGAAGCTATGGACAAGGTTCTTAATTAAAAAAACCAAATTGTGGACTGTCCAGACACCGAAGCCCTCGTTGCCTTTAAACACAGCGTCTGAGATGAGTGGCTTGCCTGACACCTCGGCCAAGAAAAACCAAAGTCCATGGCAGCCCTTACCGCACTTATGACCCGCTTTTGCGCGGGAGAAGATAGCTGGCTTGCTCGCAGAAGCAACAACACCAGCAACCCTGGCACTTCCGAAGCCAGGGATGGCAATGGCAAGCCATGACGCAACAAACATAAGCGTTGATGCAATAATGAAGATACCGAAGACACGATGGTCAACGCCAGATTCAGTGGCTCTAAACCCGGTCAGCGGAAGAAGCCATTCAAAGGAAACAAGGATGGTCCATCTAGTTTGGACAGAATACTCGATCGGCCTTGCCAGATTCATGGCACCCCTGACAAGCCTGCCAACCATACCAACAGAAATTGTTGGGTCTTTAAACAGGCCGGCAAGTTAAACGCCGAACATAAGGGGAAGGGGCCGCCCAGCGAGGATGACCATGAAGAGCCTCACCCACCGAACACAGGGGGATAAAAGAAATTTCCCCCTGAGGTAAAAACGGTGAATATGATATACGCTACGCATATCCCCAAAAGGGAGAGCAAGCGCGCACTAAGGGACGTTTATGCCATAGAGCCAGTCGCCCCAAAATTTAACCCATGGTCAGTCTACCCAATCACTTTTGATCACAGAGACCATCCGACCAGTATCCATCATGGGGGCTCGGCAACATTGGTCCTCGATCCAATTATTGATGAATTCCACCTCACGCGCGTCCTTATGGACGGCGGTAGCAGTCTTGACCTACTTTACCAGGACACTGTCCGCAAAATGGGCATTGATCAGTCAAGAATCAAGCCCACCAAAACCACCTTCAAAGGAGTGATACCCGGTGTAGAGGCCTGCTGCACAGGATCCATAACGCTGGAAGTCGTCTTCGGCTCACTTGATAACTTCTAAAGCGAAGACTTGATCTTCGACATCGCCCCCTTCCATAGTGGCTATCATGCACTACTCGGACAAACAACCTTTGCCCGTTTCAATGCAGTCCCACACTATGCTTATCTAAAGCTCAAGATGCCTGAACCACATGGTGTTATCATAGTCAATGGAAATAGGAGCGCTCCCTCCATACTGAGGAGCATACAGCGGCCCTCGCAGCCAAAGTGCAAGGTGGCCTCAGAAACCGAATACCACATCGGTAGTCAAGCCCCCGGACACTGTAAAACAAGTCCGGTCTACCCTGCAGAATGATAGTCCGGCTTGTCCAGGTCTAGATTAGCAATCCAGCCTCCGTCAAAACCCCAACTTGATAGCTACATATGCACCGCGCATACATAATTACGCACTAAAAATACCATGGGCAAGGACGGAGGCCTACTAAAAATAAGGTCCGTGACATGACTCGACCCTATCTGGACCTTCATATTCTTCCATCTTTTTCTTCTTGTTTTTTATTTTTCAGGTTGTTTACAACCTACACCACTCTTCGATGGCACTTAGGGTCCTTTTCCAGGCCCCTTATAAACACTCGATTGTTGATCCTCTCAAAGGACCATATACTACAGGGAAAAGAGGCGCAGACATGCGGCAGAGTATCCAAAAGATCTTCAAGATCATCTTTTCAAATTTAGGACCGATACACAACTTTCCCTTGTTCTCGGCATGTAAAATGGCCTTGATGCTTATGGCATCCTCTGTAAAAATATGTTTTGACATACCAATCAGACTATAATGGAAACAGTTTCGCCCAACCTTGTTCGGTATTGGCTTATTTCTTAATCCATTTTCCCACTTTATGTCAGAATTGGCATATACACCTTGGTACAACTTAAATCGCCAGGGGCTCTATTTCAAGCAATATATATTCTCAACAATAGAAAGTCCGAACACTCTCAGGGTATACTTCGGCGTCCCGAATATTGCATTATATGCATCGACTTCGAGTCACGTCTTTGGTCAATAGTTGGGTTGCCCGGCTCCTGTGCTTGCTACCTTATGTTCCATTTTTTCGGCTAAGGTAGTAAAGGGAGAACTACTGTGATTGTGTTTCCGGCTGGCCCGGTCAAACACCTCAGTAGAGAAAGCCGAAAACTGTCTGTCGTGATGCGGTGAGAGCTCGTCAGGAATTCGGTGACTTACTAAATCTCTAGCGATTTCTTCTGTATTGCACAAAGGACAGCCTTTTTCCAGTCAAGCGTTTAAAAGGTATCCAAGTTCGATAGCCGCATACGCACCAGGGTGTACCCTACAGTCCCATTATCAAACTCCTATGGCTAAGTGAGAATGATAAAACCGTATAGTTCGATTTCCTGGTTCGCCGCACTGCCACCTCCTTTACGGACCAAGACGTTGGGTCAAGTGTGGTCACGCACTAGTACGAACACCCCCGTAGTATCTACATGGGGGCTGAAGCCGACAACTGGTAAATTCTCAAGATTTAAAAACGGCCGCACATGGGGAATAACACTTTACGATAAATGCATATAATATATTACAAGGCCTTGGTTTGTACTACAAAGCTTCAGATTATACAATATCCGGGCAGTTCAGACACATTCACTCGAACATGATGTCCTTTGAGCACTGGCCCTCTATTAGGCGGGCACCTTCCAAGACGTCCTCAAACTAATGCTCCGGCGTACGGTGGTCCTTGCCCTTGGGCGGACCCTTGACGGCCATGATGGCGGCCTTCATTTTTTGCCCAGTACATCTTAACACGGGCAAAGGTCATTCGCGCACCTTCTATACACGCCGAGTGCTTCACGACCTCTACTCGGGGCAAGGCATCGCCAATCCGCTTGACCAAACCGAAGTAGCTGCTCAGAATAGGCCCGGCTGGCCATAGCCGGACTATGATGTCCTTCATGGCCAAACCGGACATCCTATGCAGCTCTGCCAGCTGCATCATCTGATTGTTCAGCAGCGCTGGTCGCTCCGGCACCAAGTACTACGACCAGAAGAGGTTCTCCATTGCATTCCCTTCTTGGGCCCAAAAATACTCGACGGCGTTGGCAGCACTCCTCGGGAGATCCGGAAAAGCGTCTGGAGCACTCCACAGTCGATTTAGCAAAGCATATCTTTGACCGTCGAATATAGTCTGTAAAAGAAATGGCTTACCAGCCGCTATCTGTCCGGCTTGCTTGATCTCCTCGCGAGCCTCCCGGGACTCGGACTGAGCCTCCTTCGTAGCTTGAAGATCCTTGGTGAGCTCGGCCGCTTGGGCCTTGTTGCTCTCCTCCAAGGACTCACACTTGGTGGCGGCTTCCTGGAGCGCCTTCTCTACTTCAGTCACCCTCGCCTCATACTGAAGGCGGGCAACCTTTTCGGCCTCTACATTCGCAGCCGCTTTCTCTGCGGCTACTTTGCTTGCCCTCGCCTCCCCCTTGGCTTCAGCAAAGGCATTCTTGAGGGCCTCGACCTCGGTCGCGTTGCCTACAATCATTTACATAGCACGCATGAGCTTAAACTCTGAGTTTGCATTATAATTTAGGCTTGTAAAGGGGTCTTTTTAAAAAAGGCATACCCTAGGCCTCATCGAACTGCTTGTTAATACGGTCGATCTCATCGTCAGCCAACTTCAGTTTCTGCTGGAGTTTGGATACTTCAGCATCCTTAGCTGAAGCCGCCAACAATGAAGCCTATTTATGAAAATAGATGAACGCGTTATCTCCGGCGACTATTCGATCCTTTATCCGGCTCTTTTTTCCAAAGGCCCAAACAAGTCTCGGGGGCTACTATCTATATACACGCATATTCTTCCAATATGAAAAGCGGCTAAAGCATGTTGTATCACTTACCTCAAAACCTATTAACAGGCTAGTGAAAGCTTCGTTCAGACCGCTTTTGGTGGACTGAACCTTCTCAACCACCGCACCCATCAGGGTACCGTGCTCTTCCATGACGAAAGCACGTTAAAGTGCTTCCCTCAACATATCTGGCGCCTCTGGATTGATAGACGTCGCCGGTGGAGTTGACACTCCACCTTCCCTTGAAGGGGGCTGCTCGCTCGACTCCGGAGCCACATGGGTCTCCGGAGTGGTATTTGGCTGGGGGCCGGACTGATCCAGGCCCCCGTCGTCAGTTTCCATGGGGGTAGTATCCCCCATGTTTTCGGCACCCGATGCATCACCCTTTAGCGCTATTTCAGCAGCCTTCCGCACCTCCCCCAGGCCCGGAGAAGTCCTTTGGGACAACACCTCGGTGTCATCCGCGGCTCGTGGCGGAGAGGCTCGCGGAGGCGTTTCGCTCTCCATCATCTCCGGCGCCAACGAGTTTCACGAAGACGAGGATTGTTGGGGAAGATCACGGGCCGGACTAAAAATACGTAAATAAAAGGGTATCCTACGATCTGTAAAAAGGCCAGATGTATGTATAGTATCTTTATATACTTACGATTCAGCCAGGGGCTTTGGCCTGAGGCGCCGCTCAGGGACTTCGGTGTCCAAATCCGAATCATCCGAAAGGTAAATCTTCCCCTTCTTGGGCTTCTCTGCTTCTAGGTTCACGGACGCCACCCTTTTCTTCTCTCCCTTGAGGGGAGAATTGCTCTCCTGCTCTCCTGCTCTTCCTCTTCATATCCCTCATGGGAGGAGAGAACCTCGGTTTCTTCAGAAGCGATATCCGATGTACCTTTACGGTGGAGGCCACTTCTGGCCTCCTTGCCCTTCTTCTTGGCCTTCTTCTCCAGCGCCTGGTACGGCACCGGAACCAGCATCTTCGTTAGTAGAGGGATAGCTGGGTCTTCGGGCAGCGGAGCCGGACATTTGATCCGCTCCGCTTTCATCGTCCAGACCTGAAGGAGAAAAGGAAGGCTTAGCATAGTCCTCGAATCTATAAGTAGAGATTATGTTTGGAAATATGAAAACTTATTGGGGTGGCTAGGTGAGCGCAGTTGAGGCCGAGGTCTTCGGTCGTTTCTGGCCACGACTTCCGGGCCTTGAAAAGCAGCTTCCAGATTTTTTCGTGCTTCGTGCCGAAGAAGTGCATCAGGGTCCAAGGGCCAACCGGATTGAATTCGCACATACGGAGAGCCCGACGCTGGCAGGGGAGAATCTGGCAAAAAAGCATCACCTGGATCACATCGGCGAGGCTGGTTTTCTTCTCTATCATGGCATTGACGCGCTTCTGCAGCGTCATCACCTTCTTGGATGATGCCCAGTCCAGGCCCTTTTAAACCCATGATGTGAGCCGCATTGGAGGCCCAGATTTGAACTCAGGAGTGGCGGCCCATGTGGCGTCACGAGGTTTAGTGACATAGAACCACTCCTGCTGCCATCCCTTCACGGTCTCCACGAAGGCCCCCTAGGGCCAAGTGATGTTGGGGAGCTTGCTCACCATGGCGCCGCTGAACTCCGTGTGTTTACCAGCCACCACTTACGGCTTCACATTTAAAACCTTGAGCCATAATCCAAAGTGGGGAGGGGGATGCGAAGGAATGCCTAACACACGATGATGAACGCCGAGATGTGGAGGAAGGAATTCAGGCTAGATTGTGAAAGTCTAGCCCACAATAGAACATGAGCCCGCGGACAAAAGGGTGGAGAGGAACCCTAGTCCAGGAGAAAGTGGGGGATAAATACTACCCTCTCATTGGATTCCAGAGTGGGGATGATCTGCTTTTTGGCAGGAAGCCGGTGGGCAATTTCCGCGGCCAGGTACCCCGCTTCCCGGAGCTCCTTGATGTTCTCCTCCGTGATGGAGGAGGCCATCCACTTGCCCTGAGCGCCAGATCCGGACATGGTTGGAGTGTTTGCTGGGGACGAAAAGAATTGAACTCGGGCACTGGAGCTCGAGGGTGGATGGGCTGAGGAGGAAGAAGGATGGGCAGAAAGCCTAGTTCAGGGGATACTGAGGGAGTCCTGGATAAGGGGGTCACCGGGTGTCCGGGCTATGTGATATGGTCCGGACTGATGGGCCAAGAAGATACAAGATCAAAGGCCTTCCCCCATGTTCGGATGTGACTCTCCTTTACGTGAATGGCAAGCTTGGCATTCGGATGTGAAGAGTTCTTTCTCTGTAAATGACTCTGTACAACCCTAGGCCCCTCCGGTGTCTATATAAACTGGAGCATTTAGTCTGTAGAGGCAATCATAATAATACATGCTAGGCGTCTAGGGTTTAGCCATTACGATCTCGAGGTAGATCAACTCTTGTAACCCCTATACTCATCAAAGTCAATCAAGCAGGATGTAGGGTATTACCTCCATCAAGAGGACCCGAACCTGGGTAAACATCTTGTCCGCTGCCTCCTATTACCTTCGATCCTCAAATGCACCGTTCGGGACCCCCTAGCCGAGATCGGCCGGTTTTGACACTGACAAGGGGCTTCTACATTATTAGATCAACATTGTACCCAGGAAGAATCTCCTTCCTTTGGTAAGGAGAAACTGGACCTAGAAAGCTATACCGCCCTCAGTACGAGCGACATCCACGCAGGTTACCTGAACCGCCTTCATACTAGCTGTGAGATGGAAGCCGGTTTAGTAAAACTTATGAAGGAACGCTATGAGGTATGTTGCTAATCCCTTTACATATGTATTTATATGGCCACCAAGTTTTAAGTATAGGAAAAAATGTTGAATATGCTTGAGACTTCATGATAATTTCTAAACTGGAGCCTCTCAAGGCTGACTCATTATATCAAGATGAGCCACATCTCCAAATATCAATCTTAAATGAACCTTGTGCAATCTTTCAACCATTAATTAGTTCTAAGATCAAAATATGTAGCCCCCAAGGGCCGGCTTAACTTAACAAGATGAGCCATGACTTATAGTTACTTGATAAATCCAAATATGTAGCCCCCAAGGGCTGGCATAACTTAACAAAGTGTGTCGGGTCATAATTAACTTAAAATGACCTACATTAGCCCCCAAGTGCCAAGTGTATTGCTTGCAATGTGCTTGGGACTTGACTGACCATACTTTATCAGACTTGCTCCTTGTATTATTACCATTGATTTATTTATTTCAGGCAGAATTGAACATGAAGGAATCGCAAGTTGGCAATTTAAGAAAAAGCTCCAAGGACAAGTCAGACATGAAGGCCTCAATAGAAGAAATTGAAAAGATTAAAGAAAGTTTGCACTACAAAGAAAAGAAACATCCGTGACATTTTGGGCCGAACAATTTTGTGTGTGTCATGCTTATGACACTTCTATGACGATAATTGTGACAAAAACACGTATCATCATAGATGTGGTGGGCTCCTACTTCTGTGACAAAAAATCATGACAGAAAATGGGCTTTTCATCCTGGGTGGGCCAGAACGCAGCCGCATGACATTCTTTGGGCCGTCCATGATGGAAAAATCATGGTAGAAGCGAGGGCGAGAAAATTATCAGGGAGTTCCCGGCTACGGTGGGTGGTCGGGGCCGAGCGATGCACTTTGGTTTGCGCGTTTGTCTCATGTACATGCATGTGTGTGAGGCGTTGGCTAACTGAACCCGAGCGATCACACATTAATGAACCCGAGCGATCGATCCCTTGGATGTTAACTGAACCCGAGCAATTCATTCGCTGCTGACTAAACCCGAGCAATTCCTTCGCTGCTGCTGCTAACTGAACCGAGCGATCGATCGCTGCTGCTGCTTACTGAAGCCGATTGAGCCCCCGTGCGAGATGTAGCCAGCCGGTGTTGGGTTGCCTCTTGATGAATAGTGACCGTTGCTACCATGCGCGCGGTACGTAGAACGAGTCGAGACGTGGTGAGTCGAGTCGGTTGTTTGGTTGTGGATGAACAATTCCCAGTGGGATTTGGATGAACCGGACCCCATGGTAGTAGGCCGTTGGGGCTAGATGAACAGGACCCTGAGGAGGCGCCGCACCCCAGCCGGTTGGGGGTGGATAAATAGCACCCCGTGGAGGCTCTATGAATAGTAGCCGGTGGAGGCTGGATGAATAGTAGTTGTGGATGAACAGTGCCTGTGGAGGCTTGAGGAGGTCGACAGTGGATGCACAATAGCCCGTGGAGGCTGGAGCGAGGCAGTATTCGGTGGATGAACATGACCCCGTTTTGACTGTAGGTGCTCCAACAGAAGTCCGTTTCCTCCATTTTGCGGTACGCCACACCTCTCCCGATCAACAGGACCCTGTTTCGACCGTAGGCACTCGAACACAAGTCTGTTTCCTCCGTTTTGTGGTACGCCAGACCCTTCCTGATGAATAGGACCCCGTATCGACCGTACGCTGTCAAACAGAAACCCGTTCCCTCCACTCTGCGGTACGCCAAACCTCGTTTCGGCTGTTCCGTCCAAGCCGGTTGGCTCTCGATGAAAACAACACCGTTGCTGCCGTTCGTTGCCTCTCCATGTACACGAGCCCTGGCCGTACGTATGCGCGAGTAGGTGTTTGAGACCCCGCCCGTATGTACGTAAGTGGCCATATTTTTTGGCATCTGGATGTACGTACGTGTACACAGTTTAGAAGGGACTACCTAAACTGCTACGTCAAGGGCTCTACTACTAAATGTGCCGCTGCTTGCTCGGCCACGGTTCATCGTTGCAGAGAGACCGATCGACCAGTATGTACGTACACGTTCGTGACAACACTACACATGCTTGTACCGGGTGGGTCCCAACTGTCAGGGAGGATAAGGATGCACTTCCTTGCATGCGAAGATATAGCTCGTGGGTCCTGGCTGTCAGGGATATGAATCATTTTTTATTTTGTGAGTAATAAGGAGGCACTTCCTTGGTTTCATAGATGTAGCTACTGGGTCCAGCTGTCAGTCTCACAGCCTAAAATCCACTTCCGATGCCTGTCGTTCATTGTCCTCATTGACCACGAGGCACCGAGAGCATTAAGGCGATGGACGACAGTGATGCCTAGGAAGGGAATGACGAGGAGCCAAAGAAGACGACGAGGGTGGATGCCCACGCGGAGGGGAGTACGAGGGTTTAGTGGTTCGGCTGCGGCATGAGGACGCCATCGCCAGAGAATAACAGGAGTTGTGGGTGAGTAGTGGGAAGGTCTGGCCAGTCGTAGTATGGTCGGTCCATGAGGCCTGCGCGGCAGCACAGCCGGCCATGGGAGGCTTGATACGTCTCCAACGTATCTATAATTTTTGATTGTTCCATGCTATATTATATTCTATGTTGGACATTATTGGGCTTTATTATACACTTTTATATCATTTTTGGGACTAACCTATTAACCGGAGGCCTAGCCCAGAATTGCTATTTTTTTTGCCTATTTTAGGGTTTGGCAGAAAAAGAATAACAAACGGAGTCCAAATGGAATGAAACCTTCGGTAATGTGATTTTCGGAACGAACATGATCCAGAGGACTTGGACCCTACGTCAAGACATCAACCAGGAGGCCACGAGGTAGGGGGCGTGCCCTCCACCCTCGTGGCCCCCATGTTGCTCCACCGACGTACTCCTTCCTCCTATATATACCTACGTACCCCAAACTAGCATATACGAAGCCAAAACCCTAATTCCACCCCTGTAACTTTCTATATCCACGAGATCCCATCTTGGGGCCTTTTCCGAAGCTCCGCCGGAGGGGGCATCGATCACGGAGGGCTTCTACATCAACACCATAGCCCTTCCGATGAAGTGTGAGTAGTTTACTTTAGACCTTCCGGTCCATAGTTATTAGCTAGATGGCTTCTTCACTCTTTTTGGATCTCAATACAAAGTTCTCCCCCTCTCTTGTGGAGATCGATTCGATGTAATATTCTTTTGCAGTGTGTTTGTGGAGACCGATGAATTGTGGGTTTATGATCAAGTTTATATATGAACAATATTTGAATCTTCTCTGAATTCTTTTATGTATGATTGGTTACCTTTGCAAGTCTCTACGAATTATCAGTTTGGTTTGGCCTACTAGATTGATGTTTCTTGCAATGGGAGAAGTGCTTAGCTTTGGGTTCAATCTTGTGGTGTCCTTTCCGAGTGACAGTAGGGGCAGCAAGGCACGTATTGTATTTTTGCCATCGAGGATAACAAGATGGGGTTTATATCATATTGCATGAGTTTATCCCTCTACATCATGTCATCTTGCTTAAAGCGTTACTTTGTTCTCTTGAACTTAATACTCTAGATGCATGCTAGATAGCGGTCGATGTGTGGAGTAATAGTAGTAGATGCAGGCAGGAGTCGGTCTACTTGTCTCAGATGTGATGCCTATATACATGATCATACCTAGATATTCTCATAACTATGCTCAATTATGTTAATTGACCAACAGTAATTTGTTTACCCACCGTGAATACTTATGCTCTTGAGAGAAGCCACTAGTGAAACCTATGCCCCCCGGGTCTATCTTCCATCATAGTAATCTTCCAATACTTAGTTATTTCCTTTGCCATTTATTTTACTTTGCATCTTTTTTTCTCTTTATCATAAAAATACCAAAAATATTATCTTATCATATCTATCAGATCTCACTCTCGTAAGTGATCGTGTAGGGATTGACAACCCCTTATCGCGTTGGTTGCGAGGATTTATTTGTTTGTGTAGGTGCGAGGGACTCGTGCGTGGCCTCCTGCTGGGTTGATCCCTTGGTTCTCAAAAACTGAGGGAAATACTTATGCTACTTTGCTGCATCACCCTTTCCTCTTCAATGGAAAACCAACGCAAGTGCTCAAGAGGTAGCAAAAAGGATTTCTGGCGCCGTTTGTCGGATTTCAGGTTCCGGCAGACCCTTGAGGTTCGAACAGTGGGGTGCGCGCGGAGATTTCCCCTCCTACCTACCTGCACCCCTCCGCCTTCCTAAGATCTAAGCTATGGAAAGAACAACACAAGAGACACAGGGTTTATACTGGTTCGGGCCACCGTTGTGGTGTAATACCCTACTCCAGTGTGTGGTGTGGTGGATTGCCTCTTGGGCTGATGATGATGAACAGTACAAGGAAGAACAGCCTCGTGAGGGTCTATTCTTGGCTGGGGCGATGAACTGCTGGGAGGAGTTCAGTCACCCTTCTCTCTCTCTTAGATTTCGATCCCCTAGCTCTAAACCCTAGCCTCTCCGCTGGCTGCCTCTGGCTGCCTCTCTAAAAACTCTCTCCTCTCTTGCGGGTGGCTGGTCCCATTTATAGAGGCCCTGGTCCTCTTCCCAAATATCGAGCGGGAAGGGAGCCAACAATGGCGGGCTAATTTGAAAGGGGACAGCTAGTACCAGCTATCCTGACAAAAGTAGTCTTCGCCTGCACAAAGCTCTGGTGGTGACGCCGTCTTGGGCTCCATGATGACCTCCGTCTTGCAGTCCTCCTAGTCTTGGTCTTGTTGCACCGAAATGGCAACCTTTGCCTGATGCCTCGGTACTCCGCGGCTGCGCTCGCCCCCTTTTCACCAAAGGGGAAAGGAGGACACTGCGCGGGCTGGCACCCGCCTGGCGCCCTTGGTCGTCATGGCTTGCGTCACGGGCACCTCGTGAGGTACCCCGCCTTGATCTCTCCGCCTCCTCGCGAGCCAGCCTGATGAGGCCGTGCTTGAGGAAGCTCCGCATCGTCCGCCCCGCGAGGCTTGGCCCCTCGCGAGGGTGTTGGGTCTGTGTTGGTGAAGATGGGCCGCGCTGGGCCCCCCTTTGAGCCACGCCGCAGGCCGCAGGCAGGCAAGTCTGGGGACCCCCGTTCCCAGAACACCAACAGTAGCCCCCGGGCCCAAGGCGCGCCCGGGCTTGGCCGTGCAGGTAGGCGGAAGGGCAAGAGCGAAGCGCCGCGGGCGCTAACAGCCTGCGGCCTTGGGCGCCGCGTGGCGGTTGATTGGACGTGGGCGGCACTGTTCCCCCACGCCCTCCTTATTTTGTGCCATGCCAGGCGGACTCGTAGTCGTACACAGCCGTTCCCCTTTCTATTGCTCGAGCGCTCTCTGTCCTTCCTCCGCACGAACTCCTGCTTCTGTTTTCGACCCAATCTCGAGATTCCCCCCTTCCCATCGCCATGGCTCCGACGAAGAAGGGAAGAGGGAAGAAACCCGTGTCTCCGCCTTGCCCGCCGCTGTTGGCGCCCCCCGCCAAGGGCTTGGGCAAGGTCAGCTCGGCTCTGGCCACTATCTTCAACGAATGCGGGAGGACAACAGCCTGGCCCGTGTCCCACTTCTCCATCGACAGGATAGTCACCGAGGTCTCGTATTTTGCCGACGCCCTGTGGGCGGGTCTGGTTCCTCCCTTTTCTGATTTCTTCAATGTCGTGCTTTCCCACTATCAGATCCATATGATGCATCTGGGTCCTGAATCCATCACCGTCCTTTCGGTCTTTGCCTTTGTTTGCAAGGCTATGGTGGGAATCCTTCCTTCGGTTGCCTTGCTGTGCCACTTCTTCTCACTGCGCCTTGTCGACCCTACCCAATGCTGGGCGTGCGTGAGCTTCGTTGCCGCGTCTGAGACAGCGGCCTCTGGGATTGACTTCAAGCTCCCCATGCCCGCGGCTGGGTTCCGCGAGCGGTGGCTATATGTGGATGCAGGGGTGCCCAGCCCCCTGCTATCGGAGCCAACCTCGCCTGCTGTCCCCAATTTGGGCTGGGGCCAGGAGACACTTGAGAGCCCCCGGCTCGTCTTCGTCTGGCACCGCTTCGCGTTCTTGAGGTCGCTTGGCGTGACAGCGCCCAAGGTGGTGAAGGAGTTCCTGCTACACCGTGTTGCTCCTCTCCAACGCCACTCCCGCCGGATGTGGGCCTTCAGCGAGCGCGATGATCATATGAGGCTCTAGGAAGAGGACCTGGGTCCTGAGGTGCTGAGGACGGCGCTCTTGACCCTGACTGGGGACCCCAACCCCGGCGGCATCCAGCAGGGAGGAGCCTTGCTGTACCTCTGCCAGAGCAGGGGCGATTTTGTGAAGAAGATGCCTATCTTTGATGAGTGGGGGCCGCGCCCCGCCGTCCTCCAGGGGCCTCGTGAGAACCCAGTGATGGTGACTGCGCTTCCAGTCGGCCAAGGCGACTCTTCCTCAAGCGGCGGAGCGGGGAGGCATGAGGCGCCAGAGGCCGAGGGGGCTCCCGACGGGGCGACATCGTCGGGCGATGCTCATGAGGGAGCAGCTCTTGGGGCCCGTGCCGCTGAGGCTGAGGGTGACGAGCAGCTACCCTCAGTGCCTGCGACTGAGGCCCCTGAGGCTCCTGCTACTTCTCTCGGCGAGGCGATTGGCAGCGCACATCAGGCAGGTGCCCTTGACGCAGATCGCCTTGACGCTCCGTCTTCGTCGCATGTTGATCCTTGCGCCCAACTCTTGGGCCGCTTCCACGTGGACTTTGAGGCTCTTCGGAAGAGAAGGGAGGCCCTGGGCGACGATTACCCTTGTCGCCTGCTGAAGCGTAGGAAGTACTTCACCACTGATGAGTAAGCCTTCTCCTTTCCCAGCCCCCGATCTATCTGTTACTTTTACTGACCCTTGCTCCGCAGGCCCCTTCCAGCCGAGCTCGCGGAGACGGCTGAGGAGCCATCCCCCTTGGCTTCGCCCCCTCGACCATCCTCAAGCGCTCCGAGCAGCGGAGCCCTTGTGGTGAGGGCGATCGAAGAGGCGAACCGTCCCGAGGCGTATCGTGGCCCTGCGCACCTAGCGATCCTCCTTCGCGGGCCTTCTCGTGGCATAGCCAGCCTGCCGTGGGCTTCTCGCCTGGTCGTGGACTGCGATTGGCTGAGGCGCTCCCTGCGCTCTTCACCTGGGGATGGGCTGGCTCCAGGCCGGGCTTCTGGTGCGGCGTGCCCGGCCGTCGCGAGGGTGCCAGCCCCCAGCCTCCAGCCTGGAGGGGGAGTGCTGATTCATGGCTCCCGGCGCTTGCTTGGGGCAGATGATGGTGTGGAAGACGTGCTCGAGCGCGCTCGGGAGCGTCGCGCTCTCCTCCAAGGATTCCTTCGAAGGGCGGCTGACACGGTGAGCCTGCTTGGTGAGGAGCTTGCTGATGAAGACGCGCGCCTTGAGGCCGAGGGCCTGTGCCTGGCTGCAGAGAGGCACGAGCTGGAGGGCGCCATCGCCCTTGCGCGCCGTCACCGCGATCTTGATGACGCAGAGGCCAAGGCGTCACTGGTGGCCTCTCGGGAGGCCCGATCTTGGGCCGCTGAGGAGGCCCGGGAAGCCGACCGGCGGCGAAAGGCGGCGGAGGAGCAGGCTCGGGAGCTCTTGGCCTGGTGCCACTCATTGGAGGAGCAGGTGGAGCTGTACGAGGCAGCCCTCGCATCGATGAAGGTGGCCTCTGGCGACTCAACAGAGCTCCATAAGCATGAGGAGGCACTGACGCTGGAAGCCGCCGAACGTACCCGCGAGTACAAGTGTCTGGAGATGAGGGAGCGCTTGGTGATGCAGGCGGAGGATGATGTCGCTGCACAGGAAGCCCGTGTCCTGGAGGAGGTCGGACGTCGGGTGGCGATGGCGCATTCGAACCTCGAGCACGAGTTCGAAGAGAAGCTGGGGTTGATCCAGGCTGAGGCTGAAAGCAGGACTGTTGCCTTGAGGGCCAAGCTGGAGGAGGCGACGCGGCGGGCCGATGCTTTCCGGGCCACCCTTGAGGTGGCGCAAGGTGAGTTAACCACCTCCCATGCCGAGGTGCTCCTTCTTCGCGAGCGGGTGGAGGAGGCTGAGGCCGTCGCACGCCAGAATGCGGACGAGATACGTCAGCGGCGGATCCTGGTGCATGAGCACGGCCCCATGCTCACCACGCTCCGGGAGAGAGCCAACGCAGCCTTGGGCAACATCTGTGAGGCGGCCGTTGGCGAGCCGCACGCAGTCAACTACGCCGGCAATCTTCAGTTCTTCATTGATGTGGTGACGCAGCTGGAGGCGCGGTCGGTCAGGGTTGACAGGTTGGTGGAGGAGAGGAGCCGCGCCCTACTCGGGCGCGCCTTTTCTCGCGTCTTCAGCCATCTCTGGAACATGGATCCCCACTTCGATTTTGACGCCGCCATCGCCCCAGTCCCCCAGGCCGTTCGAGGCGATCTGGCGCACTGGGTGGAAGACAATGTGGATGCTCTTATCAGGGCCTTCGCTTCGGACAACGACGGCGTGATCGTGGTTGCCGACGAGGGCGGCGTGGTGAATGGCCCTGACACCGCTGGCGGCGACGCGGGCAGTGATGGCGAGTTCAGCGACTCCAGCAACGGCTCGGGTGGTGCTCCTGAGGATGCATTGGGTGATTCATCCGACTGATTGCGCATCGTTCCTGCTTCCTTACCCTGCATGAATAGAACTCAGGTTTTGGCCTGATGGCTGTGAGAGCATTTTGGAGGGGGAGCCCCTCATGTAAAACTTGTGTTCATTGTATCAGTAGACGCTACATTGCCCATGCGCCCACGCCAAGTGGTTGGCTTAAGCGACGAGCTGGTCGGCTAGTTTACCTTGGTCCTGTGCTGGCCCTGAGGTAGCCCGTGGGAGGCCGTGGTGTCCAGAGTGTCCCCTGATTGAATCCGTAGGATCTGCAGTAAAACACCCTCCGGAGAGGACGCGGCGGCGGCAGTCTGGGCTGCGCGCAAGCTAGGCCTGACCCGGCTCGCGAGGAGCTCACGAGGGGAGGCAGCTGAGGCGAAGTGGTAACCAAAACGCGAGAAATTGCTCGAACGAGACTAAGCACCCCTTCCCCGGACACACACAAATCTCAAATTCGAATCCAACTTGAATCCAGCGGGGGAAAGCGACAATCACCGAGAAAAGCAATGAAAGCAGACAAAAGGCCGCGTCCAGCACCTAATCTAGTCTTGGACGTCTTCTCACTAGCGCGGAGCTAAGTGCTGCCAGTGGGCGTGGGAGGGAGCCCCAGGGCCTGAGGCCGGCACCCCTGAGACTCTGGGGCGTGTACAGCCCCACTCATTATTACGTGAGAGTGTCACGGGGCGGCGAGCTTCACAGGCACTGGGCCTTCTTCACAGGTACCGACCTTGCTTCATATCACCAGATGAGGGCCCCGCCTTGCGCCACACTCTAGTGCCATCAACGAGGACCGGAAACCAGGACACCGCCGATGGGGTAGAGCAGTCGCCAGCGGTTCCCTCGACGACCACGGGTCCTCCGCCGGGGGCAGGCCCTAAGGCACCTCCCCAGCGGAGGGCCTACCTCCTGAGGACACCTTGCTCCGAACGCCGCGGTGGTGATGTCGGATCCCGGCCCCTCTCCTGCAGCCCCCTGCGCCCTCCTCACGAGGGGTAGGAGACTGTGGGAGCGGGGCAGCTGCTCGCTGTGGCGACCTACACCTCCTGCGATCCATGGTTAGCGTATGCCTACTGAAAATTAGCGGTACCTGATAATCGTTGCCTCCAGCGTGCCCAATGGGACCGTCCCGGGACTCCTGGAAGGGCTCAGCTTCTGGCGCCTCGTCCCCCCAGCTTGGGCTGACGAGCGAGCCTTGTTCGCCCTCATGAGGGTATCCTTGGTGTTGGGGAACGCAGTAATTTCAAAATTTTTCCTATGCACACGCAAGATCATGGTGATGCATAGCAACGAGGGGGAGAGTCTGATCTACGTACCCTTGTAGATCGCAACGGAAGCGTTGACACAACGTAGAGGAAGTAGTCGTACGTCTTCTTCCCGATCCGACCGATCCAAGCACCGTTACTCCGGCACCTCCGAGTTCTTAGCACACGTTCAGCTCGATGACGTTCCTCGGGCTCCGATCCAGCAAAGCGTCAAGGAAGAGTTCCGTCAGCACGACGGCGTGGTGATGATCTTGATGTACTACCGACGCAGGGCTTCGCCTAAGCACTGTAACGGTATGATCGAGGTGGAATTTGGTGGCAGGGGGCACCGCACACGGCTAAGGAACGATCTCAAGGATCAACTTGTGTGTCTTGGGGTGTCCCCTGCCCCCGTATATAAAGGTTGGAGGGAGGGGGGCTGGCCGGCCAAAGAGAGGGAGGCGCAGGAGGAGTCCTACTCCTACCGGGAGTAGGACTCCCCCCTCCAATCCTAGTCCAACTAGGAATCCTTTAAAGGGGAGAGAGAGAGAGGTGGCCGGCCCCTCTCCTAGTCCTAATAGGACTAGGGAGAGGGGGGGAGGCGCAGCCCTATGTGGGCTGCCCTCTCACCTTTTCCACTAAGGCCCATGTTGGCCCATTTGGCTCTCGGGGGGTTCCGGTAACCCTCCCGGTAATCCGGTAAAATCCCGATTTCACCCGGAACACTTCCGATGTCCAAACATAGGCTTCCAATATATCAATCTTTACGTCTCGACCATTTCGAGACTCCTCGTCATGTCCGTGATCTCATCCGGGACTCCGAACAACCTTCGGTACATCAAAATGCTTAAACTCATAATAACTGTCATCGTAACGTTAAGCGTGTGGACCCTACGGTTCGAGAACAATGTAGACATGACCGAGACACGTCTCCGGTCAATAACCAATAGCGGGACCTGGATGCCCATATTGGCTCCTACATATTCTACGAAGATCTTTATCGGTCAGACCGCATAACAACATACGTTGTTCCCTTTGTCATCGGTATGTTACTTGCCCGAGATTCGATCGTCGGTATCCAATACCTAGTTCAATCTCGTTACTGGCAAGTCTCTTTACTCGTTCCGTAATACATCATCTCATAACTAACATCTTAGTTATTATGCTTGCAAGGCTTATGTGATGTATATTACCGAGAGGGCCCAGAGATACCTCTCCGACAATCGGAGTGACAAACCCTAATCTCGAAATACGCCAACCCAACATCTACCATTGGAGACACCTGTAGTACTCCTTTATAATCACCCAGTTACGTTGTGACGTTTGGTAGTACCCAAAGTGTTCCTCCGGTAAACGGGAGTTGCATAATCTCATAGTTATAGGAACATGTATAAGTCATGAAGAAAGCAATAGCAACATACTAAACGATCGGGTGCTAAGCTAATGGAATGGGTCATGTCAATCAGATCATTCAACTAATGATGTGACCTCGTTAATCAAATAACAACTCTTTGTTCATGGTTAGGAAACATAACCATCTTTGATTAACGAGCTAGTCAAGTAGAGGCATACTAGTGACACTCTGTTGGTCTATGTATTCACACATGTATTATGTTTCCGGTTAATACAATTCTAGCATGAATAATAAACATTTATCATGATATAAGGAAATAAATAATAACTTTATTATTGCCTCTAGGGCATATTTCCTTCACTTGGTCCATCATGAGAGGCACGTATTCCTCTGGCGCCGTCATCCTGAAGGCCACGCCATAGTGCTCCACGTGCCACGCGGTCCTGCCTAACGCGCCTACCGTGGGGTGGCAGCGCGGCTGTCCATTGGGGCCACGGGTCGCGTCGAGTCCTTCTTCTTCGCGGACCGGGAGCGGGGGCAGCGCCGCCGCCGGTCCGGTGCTGACAGCCTCGCTGGCGTTGGAGTAGCCTTTGAGCCCACGGACACGCGTGGAGCCCCCGCGCGGGCCGCCCTGGGCTTGAGATGGGAGCTGGGTACAGAAGGGGTGAGCCCCCGAGGCAGCAAAGCCTAGGAGCTCTGCCAGCCGCTCCAGCAGCATGTCGCGGCTGCCCTCCAGCAGTCTGCACTGCAGCAGCTCTCGGGCCACCATGAGCGCGACCCTCGAGTTCGCCTGCTCCCGACGGGTGTACGGTGTCGTGGTCGTGGCGTGATTGGAGGCCCTTGCTGCCGACCGCGCCTGCCGCGGTGTGAGAGCTGTCGAAGCCTGTCCACGTCGCCCACGGCTCGTAGCGCCCTATGGACCGCGAGCTGCTTGGGGCACGGGGTCGCCCGAGGCGAGCGGCTCTACGCGGGCGGGCCACGCCGCCCATGGATCTGGGTTGCCCGCCTGGTCGCCGGACATGGTGATGACGACGCGACGGGGCACGAAGCGGTAGAAGGTGGATCCCGGCGCACCCCTACCTAGCGCGCCAAATGTCGGATTTCGGGTTCCGGCAAACCCTTGAGATTCGAACACTGGGGTGCGCACGGAGATTTTGCCTCCTACCTACCTGCACCCCTCCGCCTTGCTAAGATCTAAGCTATGGAAAGAACAACACAAGAGACACAGGGTTTATACTGGTTCGGGCCATCGTTGTGGTGTAATAACCTACTCCAGTGTGTGGTGTGGTGGATTGCCTCTTGGGCTGATGATGATGAACAGTACAAGGAAGAACAGCCTCGCGAGGGTCTGTTCTTGGCTGGGGCGATGAACTGCTGGGAGGAGTTCAGTCACCCTTCTCTCTCTCTCCGATTTCGATCCCCTAGCTCTAAACCCTAGCCTCTCCGCTAGCTGCCTCTCTAAAAACTCTCTCCTCTCTTGCGGGTGGCTGGTCCCATTTATAGAGGCCCTGGTCCTCTTCCCAAATATCGAGCGGGAAGGGAGCCAAAAATGGCGGGCTAATTTGAAAGGGGACAGCTAGTACCAGCTATCCTGACAAAAGTAGTCTTCGCCTGCACAAAGCTCTGGTGGTGACGCCGTCTTGGGCTCCACGATGACCTCCGTCTTGCAGTCCTCCTAGTCTTGGTCTTGTTGCACCGAAATGGCAACCTTTGCCTGATGCCTCGGTACTTCGCGGCTGCGCTTGCCCCCTTTGCACCAAAGGGGAAAGGAGGACACTGCGTGGGCTGGCACCCGCCTGGCGCCCTTGGTCGTCATGGCTTTCGTCACGGGCACCTCGTGAGGTACCCCGCCTTGATCTCTCCGCCTCCTCGCGAGCCAGCCTGATGAGGCCGTGCCTGAGGAAGCTCCGCATCGTCCGCCCCGCGAGGCTTGGCCCCTCGCGAGGGTCTTGGGTCTGTGTTGGTGAAGATGGGCCGCGCTGGGCCCCCCTTTGAGCCATGCCGCAGGCCGTAGGCAGGCAAGTCTGGGGACCCCCGTTCCCAGAACACCGACACCGTTGCCGGGGAGGTCTACGCAAAAGTCAACACACCAAGTACCCATCACAAACCCTTATCTCCTGCATTACATTTTTTGCCATTTGCCTCTCATTTTTCTCTCCCCCACTTCACCCTAGCCGTTTTATTCACCCTCTCTCTCTCCATCCCCACTCTCTTTCTCTATTCGCCTTCTCTTTTCCGCTCACCTTTCTTCTGCTATGTCAGAATCAAAAAGGGTTGGGAGTTCTCTCCCGAGTTCTAGTACCTTGGACAATCCTTCTATTCTCGCTAAATTCATAAATAAAGATGCTATGGAAAGACCTACCGGAGTTATCAATAAGAATCTTAATAATCTTAATGAAGATGATTCCGGAATTTTTCGTTATTTACTTGATGAATCTTTGAAAGATGGTTGGGATAGACTACTAAGGATCAGGGCTAGCTATGTGCCTCAATACCAAATTGAAATTTACTTAAAAAGCTTTTATGTTGCCCTATCTTCTTCTTTTAAGCATGTCTTAGATTCTATATTTGAAGAAGGTTTTCTTGAAGGGGATGTCGTAGACACTTATGAAAAGATGAAAACCATAGTTGGGCACCCCATGAATGAGAAAGTTGAATCTACATCTCTTTTGCTCTATTACCAAAACGAATCTATCAAAGAGATGAAGGCTAGCCTAGATACAAATTTCCGTAACATACTTAATCTTTCTTCTACCATTAATAGCCATGTGCTTTATCAAAATATAAAGATTAATTCCATAGATAGCAAGTTTTCTCTTTTCTTCCCTAAAACCAAAGATGGCAATACCTAGATCTATCCTTGCTTTTTATGCCTAGCTAGGGGCGTTAAACGATAGCGCTTGTTGGGAGGCAACCCAATTTTATTTTTATTCCTTGCTTTTTTCTCCTGTTTAGTAATAAATAATTTATCTAGCCCCTGTTTTGGTTGTTTTTTTGTGTTTAATTAGTGTTTGTGCCAAGTAGAACCGTTGGGAAGACTTGGGGAAGTCTTTTTATCCTTGCTGTAAAAAACAGAAACTTTAGCGCTCACGAGAATTGCTGCCATTTTTATTTGGACAGTGCTATTTAGTTAATTATTTTTGAAGATGATTAATAGATAAATTCCTCACGTCCATCAATTTATTTTAGAATTTTTGCGGTTCCAGATCTTGCGTTAGCTACAGATTACTATAGACTGTTCTGTTTTTGACAGATTCTGTTTTTCGTGTGTTGTTTGCTTATTTTGATGAATCTATGGCTAGTAAAATAGTTTATAAACCATAGAGAAGTCGAAATACATTAGGTTTAACACCAATATAAATAAATAATGAGTTCATTACAGTACCTAGAAGTGGTGTTCTGTTTTCTTTCGCTAACGGAGGTCACGAGATTTTCTACTTTAAGTTTTGTGTTGTGAAGTTTTCAAGTTTTGGGTGAAAGATTTGATGGATTATGGAACAAGGAGTGGCAAGAGACTAAGCTTGGGGATGCCCATGGCACCCCAAGATAATCGAAGGACACCTAAAAGCCAAAGCTTGGGGATGCCCCGGAAGGCATCCCCTCTTTGGTCTAGTTCCATCGGTAACTTTACTTGGAGCTATATTTTTATTCACCACATGATATGTGTTTTGCTTAGAGTGTCTTGTATTATTTGAGTCTTGTTTGTTAGTTTTCCACAATCATCCTTGCTGTTCACACCTTTTGAGAGAGATACACATGATTCAGAAATTGTTGGAATACTCTATGTGCTTCACTTATATTTTTTGAGTTATATAGTTTTTGCTCTAGTGCTTCACTTATATCTTTTAGAGCACGTCGGTGGATTTGTTTTATAGAAACTATTGTTCTCTCATGCTTCACTTAGATTATTTTTAGAGTCCTACAAAACAGCATGGTAATTTGTTTTAATTATGTTAGGCATTCAAGATTAATAAAAAAAATCTTATGAGTGTGTTGAATATTATGAGAAGTTTGATACTTGATAATTGTTTTGAGATATGGAGATGGTGATATTAGAGTCATGCTAGTCGAGTAGTTGTGAATTTGAGAAATACTTGTGTTAAAGTTTGTGAGTCCCATAGCATGCACGTATGGTGAACCGTTATGTGATGAAGTCGGAGCATGATTTATTTATTGATTGTCTTCCTTATGAGTGGCGGTCGGGGACGAGCGATGGCCTTTTCCTAACAATCTATCCCCTAGGAGCATACGCGTAATACTTTGCTTTGATAACTTGTAGTTTTTTGCAATAAGTATATCAGTTTTTATGACTAAGGTTGAGTCCATGGATCATACACACTTTTCTTCCTTCCACCATTGCTAGCTTCACTAATACCGCGCACCTTTCGTCGGTATCATACACCCACCATATACCTTCCTCAAAACAGCCACCATACCTACCTATCATGGCATTTCCATAGCCATTCCGAGATATATTGCCATGCAACTTTCCACCGTTCCGTTTACTATGACACGCTCCATCATTGTCATATTGCTTTGCATGATCATGTAGTTGACATTGTATTTGTGGCAAAGCCACTGTTCATAATTCTTTCATACATGTCACTCTTGATTCATTGCATATCCCGGTACACCTCCGGAGGCATTCACATAGTCATATTATGTTCTAAGTATTAAGTTGTAATTGTTGAGTTGTAAGTAAATAAAAGTGTGATGATCATCATTTTAGAGCATTGTCCCAGTGAGGAAAGGATGATGGAGACTATGATTCCCCCACAAGTCGGGATGAGACTCCGGACGAAAAAAAGGAGGCCATAAAAAAGGAAAGGCCCAAATAAAAAAAATGAGAGAAAAAGAGAGAAGGGACAATGCTACTATCCTTTTACCACACTTGTGCTTCAAAGTAGCACCATGATCTTCATAATAGAGAGTCTCCTATGTTATCACTTTCATATACTAGTGGAAATTTTTTATTATAGAACTTGGCTTGTATATTCCAATGATGGGCCTCCTCAAAATGCCCTAGGTCTTCATGAGCAAGCAAGTTGGATGCACACCCACTTAGTTCCTTTTGTTGAGCTTTCATATACTTATAGCTCTAGTGCATCCGTTGCATGGCAATCCCTACACACTTACATTGATATCTATTGATGGGCATCTCCATAGCTCGTTGATACGCCTAGTTGATGTGAGACTATCTTCCCCTTCTTTTGACTGCTTCACAACCACCATTATATTCCACCTAAAGTGCTATGTCCATGGCTCACGCTCATGTATTGCGTGAAGATTAAAAAAGTTTGAGAACACCAAAAGTATGAAACAATTGCTTGACTTGTCATCGGGGTTGTGCATGATTTAAATACTTTGTGTGGTGAAGATAGAGCATAGCCAGACTATATGATTTTGTAGGGATAACTTTCTTTGGCCATGTTATTTTGAAGAGACATAATTGCTTAGTTAGTATGCTTGAAGTATTATTATTTCTATGTCAATATTGAACTTTTGTCTTGAATCTTTCGGATCTGAATATTCATACCACAATTATAGAAGAATTACATTGAAATTATGCCAAGTAGCATTCCACATCAAAAATTCTGTTTTTATCATTTACCTACTCGAGGGCGAGCAGGAATTAAGCTTGGGGATGCTTGATATGTCTCCAACGTATCTATAATTTTTGATTGTTCCATGCTATATTATATTTTGTTTTGGACATTATTGGGCCTTATTATACACTTTTATATTATTTTTGGAACTAACCTATTAACCGGAGGCCCAACCCAGAATTGCTGTTTTTTTTGCCTATTTTAGGGTTTCGCGGAAAAAGAATATCAAACGGAGTCCAAACGGAATGAAACCTTCAGGAACGTGATTTTCGGAACGAACATGATCCAGAGGATTTGGACCCTACGTCAAGACATCAACCAAGAGGCCATGAGGTAGGGGGCGCGTCTACCCCCTGGGCACGCACTCCACCCTTGTGGGCCCCCTGTTGCTCCACCGACGTACTCCTTCCTCCTATATATACCTACGTACCCCCAAACTACCAAATACGGAGCCAAACCCCTAATTCCACCGCCGTAACTTTCTGTATTCTTGACATCCCATCTTGGGGCCTTTTCCGGAGCTCCGCCGGAGGGGGCATCGATCACGGAGGGCTTCTACATCAACACCATAGCCCTTCCGATGAAGTGTGAGTAGTTTACTTCAGACCTTCGGGTCCATAGTTATTAGCTAGATGGCTTCTTCTATCTTTTTGGATCTCAATACAAAGTTCTCCCCCGTCTTGTGGAGATATATTCGATGTAATCTTCTTTTGTGGTGTGTTTGTTGAGACCGATGAATTGTGGGTTTATGATCAAGTTTATCTATGAACAATATTTGAATCTTCTCTGAATTCTTTTATGTCTGATTGGTTATCTTTGAATGTCTCTTTGAATTATCAGTTTGGTTTGGCCTACTAGATTGATGTTTCTTGCAATGGGAGAAATGCTTAGCTTTGGGTTCAATCTTGCGGTGTCCTTTCCCAGTGACAGTAGGGGCAGCAAGGCATGTATTGTATTGTTGCCATCGAGGATAACAAGATGGGGTTTATATCATATTGCATGAGTTTATCCCTCTGCATCATGTCATCTTGCTTAAAACGTTACTCTGTTCTCTTGAACTTAATACTGTAGATGCATGCTGGATAGCGGTCGATGTGTGGAGTAATAGTAGTAGATGCAGGCAGGAGTCGGTCTACTTGTCTCGAACGTGATGCCTATATAAATGATCATACCTAGATATTCTCATAACTATGCTCAATTCTGTCAATTGCTAAACAGTAATTTGTTTACCCACCGTGAATACTTATGCTCTTGAGAGAAGCCACTAGTGAAACCTATGGCCCCCGGGTCTATCTTCCATCATATTAGTCTTCCAATACTTAGTTATTTCCTTTGCCATTTATTTTACTTTGCATCTTTTATTTCTCTTTATCATAAAAATACCAAAAATATTATCTTATCATATCTATCAGATCTCACTCTCGTAAGTGACTGTGTAGGGATTGACAACCCCTTATTGTGTTGGTTGCGAGGATTTATTTGTTTGTGTAGGTGCGAGGGACTCGTGCGTGGCCTCCTACTAGATTGATACCTTGGTTCTCAAAAACTGAGGGAAATACTTACGCTACTTTGCTGCATCACCCTTTCCTCTTCAAGGGAAAACCAACGCAAGTGCTCAAGAGGTAGCAAGGCTGGAGCAGGTGGTACAGCGGGCCTGGTTTGGGCGGCTGGAGCAAGAAGACCAGAGGATGAAGACGCATCACGACCATTGATTTAACATCTAATGGTCAGTGCAGCTAGAATAATTTTGACTAAGTTGACAGAGCCTGTACGCGTCAACTTAGTTGGCCCACAAGTCAGCCTCCAAATCTGGTGGGTCCTAGCTAGTAGGGGGAAATCATTTTTTTTCTCGTAATAAGGTGGCACTTCCTTGCGTACGAAGATGCTTTCTAGGTTTTTTAATTTCTTCTTTTTCGAGTTAGAATAAAAAGAAACCAATTTAGCATCTTTGGTACAATCTATATTTTCGCGAAATGGATCATAATAAAGCTGGTGGGTCCCAGCTGTCAGGGAGAGATTACTTTTTTTCCATGTAATAAAGTAAACACTTCCATGCATGCGAAGATGTAGCTAGTGGCTCAAACTTGTCAGTGGGAGAAATCATTAGTTTTCGCATAATAAGGAGGGACTTGCTCGCGTGCGGACATGGGCCATGCGGGTCCCTACTATCAGCCACTCCGTGTTCATGCCTCTTCTGATGGCTGTCATTTGTTGACAAAGTTGACCATGCCGCGCCGAGAGAACCAACGCGATCGATGATGACGAGACCTAGGAAGGGAACGACCCGGAGTCGGCGAAGACACATCAGTGGATGCCCAAGCGGAGGGGAGTACGAGGGTTCACTGGTTCAGCTGCGGTGTGAGGCCGTCATCGCCGGAGAATAATAGGAGGTGTTGATGACTAGAGGAATGGCCTGGACGGCGATGGGAGTAGGGTGGGCCGGCGAGGCCTGGGCAGCAGCACAGTCGGCCACAGGAGGCGGTAGCAGGCGGTACCGCCGGCGGTGGTTTGGGCGGATGAAGCATCAATATCCGAGATTGAAGAAGCACCACAGCCGTTAGATGGACATCCAACGGTCACTGCTACTAGAATTGTGTGTTGACTATAAGTTGACAAAGCCTTGCGTACGCGTCAACTTAGTAGGACCACAGTTGATACCTTGCTCCTCTGAACAACAACAAAAACATTTCTCAAGAAAAACTCTACTCACACCTTAAAAACACAAATACTACTCGAGCTGCTGGGTCCCAGCTGTCGGCCGTGCCTTGTGCAATTCTCTCGTTTATTGACTATATAGGTTGACAATGGTGTGGGGCCGTGATGTCAGGAAACCATGAGCAAGCAAAAAAAATTATAGTTGTATATACTAATAAGGAGGAACTTGCGTATGTGCGGCTATGGCCCTGGTAGGATCCATTGTCATCCTCTTCAATTAAAGTCATCTCCTGATTCCTCATGATCGTTGACCATGTTGACAACGCGAGACGGCGGCACCACGGCAAGCGCAACAACTCGAAGGAAGACAGAGAGGGCCCCGCAGGCCCAACGGATGGTCTGATACAGCACTCGCTGCTCATTCAGGAAGCCATGATCATAGGGCCACATGTCCATGACAACATTGTCGTTCGCTTGTTCGCCAGTGTTCGTCCTTCCATGAGCCGGTGCTTGTTGAGGATACGGAGGTTGCAGCACAGGTCGTCCTGCGCTAGTAGCTCTTCCGCCTTTAGGGCGTCGAAGTGCGGCCGCACCTGCTCTATGGTGAACACGACATGAACCGGCTTGGGCAGTGGCGCCGGCTCCTGGTCGGAGGCCACGTCCATCGTCTGATTGTCGTCGCTGAGCTCAGTGAGCTCGCTGGCGAGCCAACATTTCCATCTGCTGGACCGGACCGCTGCCAAGCATGAGTCTGATCGCCCTGGCCCACTCAGACCCCTCCCTTGCCCGAGCGCGCTTTCTGCCTGAAACGGTCAGCGCCCCCCACACCACTTCCTAGTGCAGGCGATTGCTCCGCGTTCAAATGACACAAGTGCCGTTCGTTCGTCCGTCCATCTGCCACTCACATTAGTGATATGTGGTTGCCGAAGCGGTTACTCCAGCGCCACTGGTCCGTCCCTCTGCTGCCTACCATTGCTATATAAACTGTTGCGCCGGCCATAGCCGTAGTCATCCACCTCCGTTCCCTTTCTCCTATCCACACCACTCCCACCATAGCTTCCTGACGCTCCAGTGCTCTTCGGGACGGGCATACAACGGACCAGAAGGAGATGGCTGCCATTGCTGCCGACTGGCTGGCCGGCAAGCAGGCGGAGGACGACGATGTCCCAATGGACAATGTGGTAGTCGACGATTCGGCGCCAACCCCCTCCTCCGCGCCATCCTTGCCGATGCATTGCACCATGACCATCGGCGAGGCCCGTGCCCAATACATGGACATGGTGAGGCAGAAGCGTGAGGAGCAGTTCCAGGAGGCGCAGGCCGACGCCGCCTACAACCACCATATCCTCTAGGAGCACCTGCAGGCGGAGGAGCAGATCGCCGCAGAGCGGGCGGAGCAGGAGGCGCTGCTCGAGTCATACCACTTCGCCCACGAGAGCCACCTCGCACGCTGGCGGTACCGCGTGTGGGTGGCGGAGGTTGCAGCCGCCTACAAAGAGGGTGATGAACTGGGCGAGGCACTATTTGGCAGACCGATAACGAGGCGAAGGACAATGCCGGCTCCGCTAAGGCCCCGCCCCGCCGGCACCGAGGTGGAGGAGTTCGCCGGCTTCAGCGAGGCCCTTCTCCGCCTCGGCCCCGCCTCGCCAACAATGCGGCAGAGGACATCGCCTGCTCTGATGAGGCCCCGCCCCGCTGGCACTGAGGCAGAGGACTTCGCCGGCTTCGGTGAGGCCCTGCTCCACCGAGGCCCCACCCGCCAACAATGAGGCAGAGGACATTGCCGGCTCCGCCGAGGCCCCGCCCTGCCGACAACGAGGGGGAGGATTTCCCCTACTCCGCCCAGACGCTGCCCTGCCGACAATGAGACAGAGGACATCGCCGGCTCCGTCGAGGCCCTACCCCGCTTCCAATGAGGCCATGCCACACAAAAAATGAGGAAGAGTAGAACACGTAGGTGGCCGCCGCTCGGGTCCAAGTAAGGCCACCGCTGCTATTCTCCGGTTGAAGCCAAGCTTGGCGGGTTGAGCATTGACGACCGATTAGCTTCTTGGTGGCGATGTGGAGTCGGAGAGGTGTGCTGGAAAATAAGCTTCTGTTCGGCTCAGCCAGACACAGGAAATGGGCATCGGAGATCATGGATTAGGTTAATTAATTATACCTATAGTGCGCCTCTTTTTAGTTGAAGAATGTATGAAATGTAATAAAATCGGGCATGTTTATATGAAATCCGTCCGTGTATGAATGAATTTAGTTTGATTAGTTCGAATTCTTGTATCACTGGCATTGTATGAACATGCAAAACAATATGTACTAGCATTATTCCCAGGACGCATAGTGATCACCTCGTTTGCAGCAGTTTCACATGTACAAAAAGTTTGAGCAGCTTTTTAGCGTGCCTGTACATTGCAATCAAACTCACATGCCTGCCAATTCATAGAGAACATTCAAAACAATCGATGATTATGCATCTAAGTGACCCACATGTCAGAGCCAATAATTTACTTCACAACTAAAGAATAAAGAAAAATCGATCGAGATGCTGCTGATAGCTAAGGGCATCCCATTCTTAAATATCAACGGCATGTCTTCTTGCTAACATGTAACATCCCAAATTTTCAATTTGGAATGTTATACATTAGATCATCATTGCATATCATATTTTATTGCATTTTGGCTAGATCCTAGAAATCCTACGCAACTCAAGAACCCATGGAGAGAGTTGGGGATTTCGTTATTTTCATATTTGGGTTTTCTCAAATTTTGAAAATAGGATCATTTGATTTTATTTATTTTATCTTCAATTATAAAAATAAGAGAGAGGGAATAAAATGACTTTCCCAAAATAAAGAAATATTGAGGATTTAATAAAAAATCAAATACGATTTTATTTCGGAGTTTTCTCGCTATTTTATTTGAATTAGGAAAAAATATGCGTTTGTCAAAATTGCATTTAGGCCCCAAATAAATGTTCATCTTGTCCGGCTTGATTTTAGAAGTCGGGAAAATTTATTTCGGGATTTTTGGAGTCCGTTTAGTATTTCTTTTATTTGTTTTTTTGCGCGAAATTATTATAAAAAAATAAACGAACCGACCTAACCGGGCCGTGTCCGACTAGGACTCTGGCCCGGCCGGCCCTTATAAGTCGGGGAGGACGACCCCGTAGCCCAGCCCGAGCTGCCCTGCCGCCCAAACCCTAGAGCCAACGCTGTCGCCGTCGCCCGGCGCCGCCGCCCGTCGTCCCGCCGCCGCCGATGCCTCCGCCCGTCATCCCGCCGCCGCCCGGAGTCGCCCACCAGAGCCGCCGCCGCCGTCCCGCCGCCGAGGTTGACCACCGCCGCCGCCGCCGGTTTCCTCGAGAAAACCGCCCGGTTTTCGTTCGTTTTTTTTAAAACCCTAGATCTGTTTTTATTGTATAGATTGTTTTTTCGGTTTAGTTTTTTTAGCGAACGCCCGTTCGTTCGTTTGTTTTAGCGAACGGTTTTCGTCTTTTAGCCGTAGTTAGCGAACGTTCATTCGCTTGCCTGTTCATCTATTTTTCTTTTTCTCGGATTTTTCCGTGATTATTTCTGATCGCGATTTCCGATCTGTTTTTCCTTTTAGTATAACTTTTCGCTCGTTTATCAGAATCAGGCGATTCAAGCGCCTAGAGTTTCGTCTCGAAACCCTCTTTCCGTTCAACCAACTCATACAAGTTTTTTCTTCTGTAAAATTTGACTTAGGTCCAAATTAGTAAACGAAGCCTGTTTCTTTCGCCGTTTGACTTTCGTTGTTTCATTCGAATTGTTTCTTTTTGCAAACCGGAGTTCTTAAGTTGAACTTTTTGGTTAAATCTCTTATTTGAGTTTTACCTGTGCATTAGATGAGTGCTTATTGTGTGCTTTTTTTGCGATAGAGTACCCGGAGTGCGCCGCTTGCTACTTCGAATCTCTAGGTTTCACGGATCATCAGCAAGGCAAGTAACACTTTGATCATACCTTTTACTACCCAGTTTTATTGCATTAGATCAGTCCTCAAACAATTGCATGGTTAGGATCTGAATTAAATTGTGGGTTTGGGAAGTAGATGAGGTAGTACCTATTCACCTGTTTATAATCAAACCCTGGGAGTTACTTCTACGTTATGCTTATATTGCTATGCTATGCTCGTAGACGTGGTTTGTGTTTGAGTGTTTTCATGACAGGTGTGAGATGGTTTAATTAATGGTTAACTTAAGGTGGCAACTCTAATACACATCTGGGTGGATTGAGGCACCTAAGTATTCCAGCGATTATCTGTTTTTCTTTATGGACCGCCACCCAGGCTCAAAGGGATCATGAGATTATTCATACTAGAAACTTCCGTGTGCAGCCACAAGCTACTCTGGGCTCTAGCATAGTTGATTAAGTCGTGTGAACTCTTACAGTGGTAGACTAGTAGATGTAGGGGAAAGTAGGTGTAACGGTCTACCCGATCGTAAGGTCCTAGCGCTTCTGAAAAACTATGTCTCGGTCATCCGTTTCTCAAACACCATGTAGTGCGAGAATCCCAACGGAGGAGATCGAGTCTTGTGGGGAAAAGTGTGCAAACCTCTGCGGAGTGTATAAACTAATCATGGTTAGCCGTGTCACCGGTTATGGACAACTTGAGTATCTAGTTCTTGGATTATCATGTGAATCTCATCATGTGACTTTAATTAATTTTGTTGGGTTTTAATGATGATGTTTAATTGGGATTGAGAGGGTGTCTACGCTCTCAATGTTTAACAACCACCATGATAGTTAAATAAAATTTATTCCTTTGCAGTAGGGAAAAACTGGCTTTACGCAAAACTGTAACCATAGAGCTTTCCACCAGCCATATATGCATGTAGTATAGCCTATTCTGTTCACTACTCTCTATGTGTTACATTGCCAGCATATTCCATGTGCTGACCCGTTTTCGGGCTGCAACGTTCATGTTACAGACTTTTCAGACGACAAATAAGGAGCCTTAGGTCATGGTTCTATACTCAGTGATGCCGTTGGAGTTGATGGACTCACTTATCTTCCAAGCCTTCCGCTGTTATCGTTATTAGATGGCCTTAAGCCATACTATTTGTAATAAGTTCTCTTTTGAGACATTCGATGTAATAAGTGTGTGATTGCTACTCTATTATAAATCCTTCAAGTACTGTGCGTGTCAGCATTACTGATCCAGGGATAACACTGAAGCACAGAGATCAAACTGTTTGAGGTCTGGTCGCTACAAGATGGTATCGGAGCACACGCTGACTGTAGGACACGACCACTAAGATAAAGACCTAGATCACTACTCTCTTCTCATTTCTGACTCCTCATCCTTTCTACTCTTTTTAGGATGGCGGATGCCAGGAACAAGTTCACGCAACCGGATGAAGATACACCCTTTGGACGCCACCTGAAGGAAGTCACTAAGTACCTGAACATCGGAGTACCAAGCTTCACCGGGATCTACAACGCCACTTTACCCGAGGAGGAGCGCTGGATGATTCAGGTTCAAGTTCCCGGAAGAACGTTCGCGCCAGTCACCGAGCCCATAGAGTTTTCCTTTGATGCACCAACCTGGAGTCAAGGAAAGAGCATGGCAGCCCACATCACCATGGGACATATTGGAGAAGTTTACCACAATGATCTCAAGGATACTGTCTATCAGATTTGTGGGCGCCAAGATGAGCAATGGGAGATGATCAGCATCAGGAAGGATAGATCAATCGCAGCTTTTATCCAAGAGTTAAATCAACACATTCGACGTCAGGAGAACCAGATGTGCGTAGGCATGATAGATCTGAAGAAGGCAATGACAAGGATCATAGAGCTGGAGGAAGAACTCAAGGCTACTCGTGAAGATTATGAGGAGGAAATCGTCGTACTAGTGGAGAGGAATGACGATCTGGAAAGGAAGCTTGGAGTATTCATGGGAGACCCCGCGCCAGGAGGAGAAGACGAAGAACCCAAGGAGATTCGTCCGGAGGACTACATCATCATCGACGACACCGACTCGGACCCCGACGATAGTGATGATGACTATGTTGATGAAGCTGGAGCAGATATCATGGAGTCTTCATCAAAGCAGTTTTTCTAGTTGACCACCAAAACAGTAGTAGTAGCCTACCATGTAAATAGTATAGTCCAAGCACTTTTATAACGATAGTTCTAGACCGATTGTATGCCCTTGCTTGATTGATTGAGTGATATGATTGTGTTTGTCTCATGTGCATATGGGTAGTGTTTTCTCTCTAGACCTCAATCTATTCTATATTCTCATCTTTTCTAAACCCTCAGATGCCTCTGAGACATGACCCTGGATTTACCTTTCCACCGGAGCTCATTTAGTTGATCCAGCAGTAGAATACCCCGATGCAGTTGTTAGTTCAGAACCAAGGCAACAACAACAACAACCCATCACCACCAACATCTGTTGATCACTTAACCCGTTTCCTTAGACTGAATCCGCCGGTGTTCTCCAGTAGCACCGAGCCAATAGTGGCAGATGATTGGCTCCACAAGACAGGGAGGGAATTGACCACAACAGGATGCACAGATGCGGAAAAGGTGCATTTTGCCGCACATCAGCTTGAAGGACCCACAACATCATGGTGGGAGAATTTCACAGCCACTTATCCTATCGACACTGTCACATGGGATCAGTTTAAGCAGGCTTTCCGTACTGCCCATGTTTCAGCAGGAGCTATGGCCATGAAGAAGCGTGAGTTTCGCAACTTGCGCCAAGGAGGACGGACAGTTGGCCAATATGTGGATGACTTTAGTAAGTTTGCACGTTATGCCTCGGATGACGTTGCTACAGATGCAGCTAAGCAGGAGAAATTTCTGGAAGGACTAAATGATGAGTTGAGCATACAGTTGATGGTAGCAACTTTCAACAACTACCAGGTGTTGGTAGATCGTGCTCTTATGATTGAAGGGAAGCAGCAACAGATTGAGAACCGCAAGAGGAAGTATGGACAAGGGAAATACAATTCAGGAGCTCAGTAGAAGCCACGTTTTACCCGAAATCGGGAGGACATTTTCAGCATACCCATGGAGGAGGGAGTTTGCATAATCATAATGGCCCCAAGAATGGTAATGGGAATGGGGGAAGCAACGGTCAGAACCGTACCAACCCATCCGCGCCATCCAAGAGAGACCTGAGCCAAGTCACTTGTTATAAGTGTCAAAAGACCGGACATTATGCCAATGAATGTCTTGAAGCCCAGAATGGAAATGGCAATGGAAGCTCAGGGAAGAAACCAAACCCTTTCAACAGGGGACAGGTGAACCACGTTAACATGGAAGAGGTTGAAGCCCAGCCAGATGCAGTAATAGGTAAGTTTTTGGTTAAGTCATTTACTGCAATCGTTCTTTTTGATACTGGTGCATCGCATTCATACATACCAATGGGATTTGTGGATAAGTATAAACTGCCCACCAAGGTTCTTAGAACATCTATGTTAGTAAGCTCACCAGGAGCGGAGTATATGGCCAGTAGAGGTTGTTTTCAAGTGCCATTGAGTATAGGTAGGCATGTGTTTCCCTCGGATTTAATCATTTTGGAATCGCAAGGTTTGGATGTAATTCTAGGTATGGATTGGCTATCGATGTATGGAGGAAACATCGATTGCGCCAGTAAGTCGATTTTGCTTACCACCCTAGAGGGAAGAAGGATCAAGTATGTATCACGGCATGTGCCAAATAGGACTCAAGTAAATTCCTTAACATGAGTTGTGCAGGAGGAAGTACCAGTGGTAAAGGATTTTCCGGATGTATTTCCAGAAGAGTTACTAGGCATGCCATCGGATAGAGACATTGAGTTTTCGATTGAGCTTTTGCCAGGCACAGGGCCAATATCGAAGAGACTGTACAGAATGCCTACAAAGGATTTGAAGGAGATTATGAAGCAGATTAAGGAGTTACTAGATAAGTGTTATATTCGCCCAAGTTCATCACCTTGGGATCACCAGTACTTCTAGTGGAAAAGAAGGATGGATCGTTAAGCATGGTTGTTGATTATCGAGGATTGAATGAAGTGACGATGAAGAATAAGTACCCACTGCCAATGATTAATGATTTGTTTGACCAATTGCAAGGAGCTAAGGTATTTTCCAAGATCGATTTGCGATCAGGATACCACCAGTTGAAGATTCGAGAGCAGGACATACCTAAGATAGCTTTTACCACAAGGCACGGGCTGTATGAGTAAACCGTTATGTCATTTGGTCTGACAAACGCACCTGCCTATTTTATGAACACGATGAACAAAGTGTTTACGGAGTTTTTGGATAAGTTCGTCGTAATATTCATTGATGATATTCTGGTTTACTCGAAGAATGAAGAGGAACATAAAGAACATTTGCATTTGGTACTTGCTAAGCTCAGAGAACATCAGTTATATGCCAAGTTCAGCAAATGTGAGTTTTGGTTGAAGGAAGTTGGATTCCTCGGACATGTTATATCCGGAGAAGGAATAGAAGTAGATCCCACCAAGGTTGTCACATAACAAATTGGGAAGCCCCAACAACAGTTGGAGAGATCCGGAGTTTTCATAGACTCGCAGGATACTACCAGAGATTTTTTACCTCTTGAGCACTGCGTTGGATTTCCCCAAAGAGGAGAGGATGATGTAGCAAAGTAGCGTAAGTATTTCCCTCAATTTTTGAGAACCAAGGTATCAATCCAGCAGGAGTCTATGCATGAGTCCCTCGTACCTACACAAAAACAATAGCTCAACGCAACCAACGCGCTTAGGGGTTGTCAATCCCTTCACAGTCACTTATGAAAGTGAGATCTGATAGAGATGATAAATAATATTTTTGGTATAGAGATGCAAAGTAAAAATTAAAAGCAAAGCTATAATAAAGTGATGGAGATTGATATGATGAGAAAGATACCTGTGGGCCATAGGTTTCACTAGTGGCTTCTCTCAAGAGCATAAGTATTCTACGGTGGGTGAACAAATTACTATTGAGCGATTTACAGAATTGAGCACAGTTATGAGAATATCTAGGTATGATCATGTATATAGGCATCACGTCCGAGACAAGTAGACCGACTCCTGCATGCATCTACTACTATTACTCCACTCATCGACCGCTATCCAGCATGCATCTACAGTATTAAGTTAAAAACAGAGTAACGCCTTAAGCAAGATGACATGATGTAGAGGGATAGTTTCATGCAATATGATAAAACCCCAATCTTGTTATCCTCGATGGCAACGATACAATACGTGCCTTGCTGCCCCTATCCGTCACTGGGAAAGGACACCGCAAGATCGAACCCAAAGCTAAGCACTTCTCCCATGGCAAGAACAACCAATCTAGTAGGCCAAACCAAACTGATAATTCGAAGAGACTTGCAAAGATAACCAATCATACATAAAAGAATTCAGAGAAGATTCAAATATTATTCATAGATAGACTGGATCATAAACCCACAATTCATCGATCTCAACAAACACACCGCAAAAAGAAGATTACATCGAATAGATCTCCACGAGAGAGGGGGAGAACATTGTATTTAGATCCAAAAAGAGAGAAGAAGCCATCTAGCTACTAGCTATGGACCCGTAGGTCTGAAGTAAACTACTCACACTTCATCGGAGGGGCTTGGATGATGATGTAGAAGCCCTCTATGATTGATGCCCCCTCCGGCGGAGCTCCAAAATAGGCCCCAAGATGGGATCTCATGGATACAAAAAGTTGCGGCGGTGGAATTAGGTTTTGGCTCCGTATCTGATTGTTTGGGGGTACGTGGATATATATAGGAGGAAGAAGTACGTCGGTGGAGCAACAGGGGGCCCACGAGGGTGGGGGCGTGCCTGGTAGGGTAGGGCGTGCCCCCTACCTCGTGGCCTCTTGTTACGTGCCTTGATGTAGGGTCCAAGTCTCTTGAGTTGTATTCAGTGAGAAAATCACGTTCCCGAAGGTTTCATTCTGTTTGGACTCCGTTTGATATTCCTTTTCTTCAAAACCCTAAAACAGGCAAAAAACAACAATTCTGGGCTGGGCCTCCGATTAATAGGTTAGTCCCAAAAATAATGTAAAAGTGGATAATAAAGCCTAATAATGTCCAAATCAGTAGATAATATAGCATGGAGCAATCAAAATTATAGATACGTTGGAGACGTATCAAGCATCCCCAAGCTTAATTCCTGCTCGTCCTCGAGTAGGTAAATGATAAAAATAGAATTTTTGATGCGGAGTGCTACTTGGCATAATTTCAATATAAATCTCCTTAATTGAGGTATGAATATTCAGATTCACAAGATTCAAGACAAAAGTTCATGTTGACATAAAAATAATAATACTTCAAGCAAACTAACAAAGCAATTATGTCTTCTCAAAATAACATGGCCAAAGAAAGCTATCCCTACAAAATCATATAGTCTGGTTATGCTCTATCTTCACCACACAAAGTTTTTAAATCATGCGCAACCCCGATGAAAAGCCAAGCAATTGTTTCATACTTTTGACATTTTCAAAACTTTTTTGATCTTCACGTAATACATGAGAAGACAAAAAGAGGGGAAGATAGTCCCACATCAACTAGGCGTATCAACGGGCTATGGAGATGCCCATCAATAGATATCAATGTGAGTGAGTAGGGATTGCCATGTGTAGGATCGAAAGTATGTCTAGAGGGGGTGATTAGACTACTTGACCAATTAAAAATCTATCCTTTTCCCAATTTTAGTCTTTGGCAGATTTTAGCTATCTTAGCACAAGTCAAGCAATCTTAACACAATTCAAGCAAGCATGCAAAGAGTCTATGAGCAGCAGAAAGTAAAGCATGCAACATGCAAAAATGTAAAGGGAAGGGTTTGGAGAATTCAAACGCAATTGGAGACACGGATGTTTTTGTCGTGGTTCCGATAGGTGGTGCTATCGTACTTCCACGTTGATGGAGACTTCAACCCACGAAGGGTAACGGTTGCGCGAGTCCACGAAGGGATCCACCCATGAAGGGTCCACGAAGAAACAACCTTGTCTATTCCACCATGGCCATCGCCCACGAAGGACTTGCCTCACTAGCGGTAGATCTTCACGAAGTAGGCGTTCTCCTTGCGCTTACAAACTCCTTGGTTCAACTCCACAATCTTTGTCGGAGGCTCCCAAGTGACACCTAGCCAATCTAGGAGACACCACTCTCCAAGAAGTAACTAATGGTGTGTTGATGATGAACTCCTTGCTCTTGTGCTTCAAATGATAGTCTCCCCAACACTCAACTCTCTCTCACAGGATATGGATTTGGTGGAAAGAAGATTTGAGTGGAAAGCAACTTGGGGAAGGCTAGAGATCAAGATTCATATGGTGGGAATGGAATATCTTGGCCTCAACACATGAGTAGGTGGTTCTCTCTCAGAAAATGTGTATTGGAAGTGTAGGTATCTTCTGATGGCCCTCTTCATGAATGAAGAGTGGGTGGAGGGGTATATATAGCCTCCACACAAAAACTAACCATTACACACAATTTACCAATCTCGGTGAGACCGAATTGAGAAACTCGGTCGGACCAATTTAGCAAACCTAGTGACTGTTAGGATTTTCAGTGGGACTGAGATGCAACTCGGTAGGACCGATATGGTTAGGGTTAGGGAATAACGTAATCTCGGTGTGACCGATTACACAAACTCGGTGGGACCGATTTTGGTAATAAGCTAACCAGAGTGTTGGTTAGGTAAACTCGGTGGGACCGTTCGCTCATTTTGGTGGGACCAAAATGTTACAAAAGGGAAACATAGAGTTTACATTGCAATCTCGGTGGGACCGATCGCTCATCTCGGTAGGACCAAAACGTTACGAAGGGAAACAGAGAGATTACAACCCCATCTCGGTGTGACCGAGATCCCTATCGGTGAGACCGATTTGCCTAGGGTTTGTGGCAGTGGCTATGAGATTTGAACTCGGTGGCGCCGGATAGAAAGAATCGGTGGGGCCGAGTTTGACTTTTGGTTTAGGTCATATGGGGATGTGGGAAGGTAGTTGAGGGTTTTGGAGCATATCACTAAGCACTATGAAGCAAGAACCTCATCAAGAAACACCTCATCCCTCCTTGATAGTATTGGATTTTCCTATAGACTCAATGTGATCTTGGATCACTAAAATATAAAATGTAGAGTCTTGAGCTTTGATCTTGAGCCAATCTTTTTGTCCTTAGTATTTTGAGGGGTGCACTTTCCTCATCCATGCCATGCCATTCATTGAGCTTTTCCTGAAATATTAATCTTGGTATAGCATTAGCTCAATGAGCCATATGTTGTTAGGAATTACCAAAACCACCTAGGGATAGTTGCACTTTCAATCTCCCCCTTTTTGGTAATTGATGACAACATATAGATCAAAGCTTCGACGAATGATAATAAGAGTGAAAAACATTGTCGCTTTGAGAAGTACGTGAAAAGCAAGAGCTCCCCCTAAATTTGTGCATAGTTTATGATTTGCGTTGGACTGCAAATGCACAGAGAATTAGGCTCATGGGTTACTCTTTCGTGTCACATACATCTTGGTGGAGCGCTCAAAATGATAATAGTTAAATACATGCACTCATCACCAAGCAAAGTGAATGATCATATAGGGATAAAATGATAATGCCATCCAACAAGCATTAATGTAGCATATGATCAAACACACATGATCATCCAGGTATCACACAGACAGAAAGTATCTCAAACGAGCAAAGCAAATAAAGTTCAACCACCAAAGCAAGAGAGAATAAAAAAACAACAACGCTCTGTCTTGAAGCCTATGATCTATACATTTTTCTTCCCCTTTGGCAACAAGTTACCAAAAAGTTCCTAGAAAATGCATAGCACTAAATCGTCTCTCAGGCTTGGTCTTCAGGTGGTGGTGTCCGGATAACTCCAAGAACGAAGGCTTCAGTCGATGTAGATGGAGCTGATGGAGTAGGTGCTAGAGCTTGTGGCACTGAAGGTGTAGCTGGTGCAGATGAAGTGGCTCTGGTGTCTGGAACAGGCACTCCAGCAGACCTCTAAGCTCTAGGCACTCTGGCAAATGCATCAGTGGTTGTCTTGCCCTTCCTCTCCTGCATATCATCCTGAAGTTGCTCCACAACAGACTGGATCTCAGTTACCTTAACATCCAAGTCATAGAACTTCTGCTCCACGATCCTCTCCAAGCTCTCCTAGTTTTGAGTCAGGGCGGCTAGTCCCTTCTCAATCCTCATAGTGGAGGAAATCAAGTAGCCAAGCTGATCTTGCTTGCTCTTCAGAAGATACTAAGATGCTTCTTCAGTAGTTGGCATCCTTGTAGCCTTTTCAGCCTTTGCCTTCTCCTTCTTGGCTTGTGCGTGCACAGAAGATGGTTCATTTTCATCCATCACCACAGTGTTGTCCTCAAATGCTGGGTAGATGGGGAGGTGCTCCTTGTCCGACAGATATGTGCCAGTGCCCATCTTGGAGTTAATCAGCTCCTGGATCTGTGGGGCATACCCACAACTCCTCTTCTGATCTGCAGCTGTCCTCTTTATGGTTTTCACTATTAGGCTCATGACTTTGAACTTCTGTGGGACATCAAAGATGTGAAGCAAGTTAATTGCATGGCCTCTGATCATCTTGTGATCTCCTGACTTTGGAAAGAGAGTGTGCCTGAGGATCCAATTGATAGTTGGCAAGCCTGACAGAAGGTAATGTACAGATCCAAACTTGTGTGTCTCAAGAGCAGCATTTGGGATCTCCTTGTACATGTGTGCCATGGTGTTGTGATCCTTCTTCTTCTAGGCATAGACAACCAAGTCATCTTCACTCTCTTCTGGAGCATTGATCAATTTCGCCCATTCAGCAACCGTTGACTGGTACCTAGTCCCTTCAGACATCCAGACAATCCTTCCATCTGGGTAGAAGTGAGCTGTGGAGTAGAACTGCATGATGAGCTCATCATTCCATTTTGTGAGCTTCTAAGCCACAAACTCATCAACTCCACAAGCCTTGAAGCTGTCATATACACCAGGGAAGTGATCCTCGTTTTTCTCAATGAATGTCCAATCGACCCATCTCATGTCACACACTATGGGATTCTTGTCAAGCAAGATGGTCACATAGAAGTCATGTTGTTCCTTAGTATGGAACCTGTAGTCCACAACAGTCCTTCTCCTGGTGGCATATGGATCAGACTCTCTCCATAGCCTTAGACCAGAGTTCTTCCTGACTTTCATGTTCTCTGCAACTGGATGAGCATCATTGTGATCTGGAATTTTTGGCTTCAATTTCCTCAAGACAACAGAATCATCTTCTTCTTCCATTGCAGCTTCAGGCATTGGGGCCTTGTTCTTCTCTGCAACTGGAATGTTCCTGGTACTCCTCTTTGGTGCAGTTTTGGGTTTTGGAGTAGCTCTCTTAGAAGCTTCTTTGGGCTTAGATGAAGCAGCCCCTGACCTTATGGCATCTCCCATAAGTTTCTGTGCCTTAGGTGCTGGTGCAGCATCTTCTTCCTCTTCCTCTTGAGAATCTCTCATGATTGAGGATCTCCCAAGCACTCTGGCAGTGGTCTTCTTGACCCTCTCTTTCCTCTTCTTCCCTTCTGCAGCACCCTCTTTGGGTTCAGATTCCAAAGGTACTTGAGTAGAGGCTCTGGCTTTAGACATGGGAATTCTCTTTGCAGGTACTTTGGTCTTCATACCAGGCTTAGGGGCAGCAGCAGTGCTATATTCCTTTTTAACCACTTTCTTCTTGGAAGTGGCCCCATCCTCACCTGCCACATAGTCTTAATCCTCAGACTCAGAAGTTTTCTTCTTTTTGGCCCTGGTGGCAGCCTTTGGCAGATTGCTTGGTGTGCTCCTGCTGCCATCATCTAAGCTGCTAGAGGGACTAGTGCCCTCACTCAAGTGAACCTGCTCCTCTGACTTGTTCTGGCTGTCACTTTGATCAGACATATTGCAATCTCTGACAACTGACCCTGTGAATAGATTATAGATGAGGTAGAGTGGATGAGGATCACAAAATACAGAGGTTTTTGCAAAAGAATGAATCAAAAACTTAGTTTTTGTTTTCCTCAGAAAGCATTTCGGATCAACCGATTTGTAAACTCGGTGATACCGAAGCAGCTTTTGGAACCTAAACTAGTGAACTCGGTCAAACCGAGTCACAGTTCGGTGGCACCGAGACTGCTAAGGTTTCACAAAGTGCTGAACTCGGTCACACCGATTTGCAATTCTCGGTCAGACCGAGAATCACATGTGTAATGGCCTAAGCCGAATCGGTGGTACCGAGTTCCACAACTCGGTTGGTCCGAGATGGTTTTGGCGGAAATCTAACCCTAAATTTTCAAATCATCTCTAATCTACGGGGTGTTTTGACTGGATAGGATAGTTTCAATCATGGCAAGATTCATGGCGAACACAATGTGCTAGGAATTAGATAAGGATAGCACAGTGATCAAGTTCATACCCTAGTTCGGCGATGACCTCGCTATGGTGGCAACGGCGGGGATGATTCCTGTTGACGGCAGCGGAGACCAGCGGTAGGAGGCAACTGGCGATGAGGAGGACGATCCGGAGACCCTGGAGGCTGAGCGGGCTAAGCACGGGTGAAAGAGTTCGGAGAAAATTTCCAAAATTTTGCCCGTGGGTATATATAGCCCGACCCTGTCGGTGTGACCTAGTGGAACAACTCGGTGGCACTGAGATGCATAACTGCAAGCAGTTGCTGCAACTCGGTGTGACCGAAAAGTTCAAGTCGGTTGCACCGAGATTGAAAACCTAGATCGACTTAGTGATCTCGGTATGACTGAAATGGGTGAATCGGTCAGACCGAAACGCACAAAGAAGATTTGGAAGTTTAAGTCTATGACGAATCGGGGACTCCGAGTGCTCCTCACACAGAGTGGTTCGAATCTGACTTGATCAATTTTTTTGATGTAGCATGAATAGAGTTTGAGACGAGAAAAGCATAGATAGCTAGAGGAGGTTCTTAGGCATTCTTGTCCATCCACTTGGCAAGAGAAAAAGAAACCAATCAATCAAAACAACAAGTGGATGTCCTCGAATGAGTAAATTATGCAACCAACATGCTCACACAATAAAATGACAAATGAAATATGTGGCAAAGCATGCACAAACAATTCTAGCATCTATCAAGCAATTGGCGATGACTAGGTCATCTATATATGAGTATATTGACTTAGGAGTCAAATGAGAACATTTGATCACAGGTCATACTCATCGTTTAAGCACAAGTGGGGTTACCACTTTTACATAAAGCGTTCTTGTGTTCACACCATTAGAGCTGCTTTAACTCAATTGTTAGAGTAAAGCTCCCCCTAGATGTGAGACCCTCCCTAAGAGGGATGAACTAACCTTGGGTTTTGTCGATGATGACTTCATGTAGATGTTGAAGATGTGGATGCTCAATGTTGATGTAGATCATTTGGAGCTATCCTTTGGAGTGAGTTGCACTTTCAATACCTACACGGGTTAGTCCCACAAGGAACAAACAAGGATATCCATAGACATAGAGTGATGCACACACAAGATGATGTCTATGAAAGCTTTAGGTTACCTTGTCCCTTGTCTTACCAACAAGAGGTTTTGTGACTCCTTGAACTAGTGCAAGATGTGGAAGTTGATTGCACTTGTTCTTGCCAAAATGATAAGAGTGAAGTATGTTGGCGGAGTCACCCTCAAGAACTCTCTAGTTCTTCTTCTTCGGGATCAATACCATCTTGATGGGAATCCTCGGAGTTGTAGTTGTACTTGATGAAGTGTAACTTAATGTAGTCTTGGGAATCCACTTGACCAAGGCCTTAGGAGCTTCTTCAGATGCATCAATTTCCTCTTGAAGCTTGTCCTTGCCTTTTTGCTTGTGGTCTTGTGGTGGAAAATCATCTTGAGCTTGTGTCCCTTTGGAAGAAGTAGGATCATACTTCTCTTCTTGACGAACAAACTTCGTCTTGGGGTATTGATCTTCTTCCGTCTCAACTCCATTGGCATTGAACTTTCGTTCAAAACCAATACCTTGATTCTTTCGGTGCCTTCCTTCCTTGCGTACAATTTCCTCGAATTGCTTACTCCCGGCAAGGCTCTTGTAAACACCTTTCTCTATGATTCCCTTCAATAAGTTGTTTTCTTTCTCAAGTATAACTTGGCTAAGAGAATCATTAGTGGAATCAAGAGAACTACTAGAAGCAACAACATTGGATTTAGCATGATTATTGATAGTACTAGAAGAAGAATCTTTCTTGTTCTTGTTACTAGACTTGACTTGCCGCATGTAAGTGGATAAGAGTAAACGCTTGGCAATGTAAGAAGAACTTTTCTTGTGAAGATCATCATTGATTGCCTGTAAGAACTCATGCTCTTTCTCAAGGTTGAGCTTCTCAAAACGTAATTTCTCATGAGTCCTTCAAAGTTCTTGATGATCTCCTAAGATAGTTTCATGAGCTAACTTAAGAGTGTTTAGTTCTTTAGTTAGAGACTCAATCTTCTCCGTATCATTGTCATTCGTTTCATCTTGATTAGCATGATTAATTGACGTTTCATCATAGTATTCATCACTATAGTTGTCAACAAGTAAATCATCATCACCTAACAAGTCATCTTCATCACTATTGAAATCAACATACTCGGGGTGTGATACCTTTGGACCTTTGGCCATGAAGCATCTTCCAATTCCTTCATTTGGTGAATCAAATATGTCATAGGAGTTGGTTGACACAAGTGCTAGACCGGCAACACCTTCATCTTGAGTATATTCGGAGTTAGAGTGATAGCTTCTCTCAGAGTCATTGTCGGAGTCGGAGCCGGATACCCATTCAACAACATGAGCTTGATGTCTTTGTTTTTTGTAGCTCCTCAATGACTTGTCCTTCCTTTCCGAATCCTTGCTTCTCCGAGAGGGTCTTCGTTCATATCGATCATCCCTACTCCTTCTCTCCCTTGATGGTGATTCTTCTCTTCTACTTCTTCTTTAGGGAGAATCTTCTCTTCTCTTGTGGGGAGCCGTACACTCATTGGAGTAGTGTCCGGGTCTTCCACAATTGTAGCAGTTTCGCTCTCGGCTATAAGATCTTTTGTCATTGTAGGACCTTGACTTGGAACTTCTCTCTTTGCTTCTATTCTTGTAGAACTTGTTGAAGTTCTTCACCATTAAGCTCAATTCTTCATTGAAGGTTTGTTTCTCACTTGATGACGTGGGGGCTTCACATGAGGCTTTGTAAGCACCACTTGACTTGTTATGGAGCTCCTCCTTATCATTGAGTGACATCTCATGAGCAACAATTCTTCCAATGACTTCCATTGGCTTGAGATCTTTGTAATTTGGCATCATTTGGATCAATGTGCATATGGTATCGTATTTTCCATCCAAGGCTCTTAGGATCTTCTTGATGATGAATTTGTCAGTCATCTCTTCACTTCCTAAGTCGGCAATCTCATTTGTGATAAGAGCAAGCCTAGAGTATATTTCAGCGACACCTTCACCATCCTTCATTTTGAACTTGTCAAGTTGACTTTGAAGCACATCCAACTTGGAATCCTTGACGGAGTCGGTACCTTCATGCATATCAATCAAAGTATCCCAAATTTCCTTTGCGTTCTCAAGACGGCTGATTTTGTTGAATTCTTCGGGGCACAATCCGTTGAAGATGATATCACAAGCTTGAGCATTGTATTGTAGCATCTTCAACTCTTCCGCGGTAGCTTCACAATTCGGTTCTCTCCCATCAAAGAATTCACCTTGAAAGCCAACACACACAATAGCCCAAACGGCGGGGTTATGTCCAAGAATATGCATTTTCATCTTATGCTTCCAACTAGCAAAATTAGTGCCATCACAGTAAGGACCTCTACGGTGGTAATTTCCCTCGCTAGACGCCATACTCTCCTAGGTTGTGAAACCAAGGCTATGACCACCAAAAGCTATGGAATCAAAGGAAATGGAGATCAAAGGCTGATACCACTTGTAGGATGGAAAGTTTGTCTAGAGGGGGGGGGGTGATTAGACTACTTGACCAATTAAAAATATATCCTTTTCCCAATTTTAGTATTTGGCAGATTTTAGCTATCTTAGCACAAGTCAAGCAATCTTAACACAATTCAAGCAAGCATGCAAAGAGTCTATGAGCAGCAGAAAGTAAAGCATGCAAGTTGCAAGAATGTAAAGGGAAGGGTTTGGAGAATTCAAACGCAATTGGAGACATGGATGTTTTTGTCATGGTTTCGATAGGTGGTGCTATCGTACATCCACGTTGATGGAGACTTCAACCCACGAATGGTAACGGTTGCGCGAGTCCACGGAGGGATCCACCCACGAAGTGTCCACGAAGAAGCAACCTTGTCTATTCCATCATGGCCATCGCCCATGAAGGAGTTGCCTCACTAGCGGTTGATCTTCACGAAGTAGGCGGTCTCCTTGCCCTTACAAACTCCTTTGTTCAACTCCACAATCTTTGTCGGAGGCTCCCAAGTGACACCTGGCCAATCTAGGAGACACCACTCTCCAAGAAGTAACAAATGGTGTGTTGATGATGAACTCCTTGCTCTTATGCTTCAAATGATAGTCTCCCCAACACTCAACTCTCTCTCACAGGATATGGATTTGGTGGAAAGAAGATTTGAGTGGAAAGCAACTTGGGGAAGGCTAGAGATCAAGATTCATATGGTGGGAATGGAATATCTTGGCCTCAACACATGAGTAGGTGGTTCTCTCTCAGAAAATGTGTATTGGAAGTGTAGGTATGTTCTGATGGATCTCTTCACGAATGAAGAGTGGGTGGAGGGGTATATATAGCCTCCACACAAAAACTAACCGTTACACACAATTTACCAATCTCGGTGAGACCGAATTGAGAAACTCGGTCAGATCGATTTAGCAAACCTAGTGATCGTTAGGATTTTCGGTGGGACTGAGATGCAACTCGGTAGGACCGATATTGTTAGGGTTAGGGCATAACGTAATCTCGGTGTGACCGATTACACAAACTCGGTGGGACCGATTTTGGTAATAATCTAACCAGAGAGTTGGTCAGGTAAACTCGGTGGGACCGATCGCTCATTTTGGTGGGACCGAAATGTTACAAAAGGGAAATAGAGAGTTTACATTGCAATCTCGGTGGGACCGATCGCTCATCTCGGTAGGACCGAAACGTTATGAAGGGAAATAGAGAGATTACAACCCCGCCTTGGTGTGACCGAGATCCCTATCGGTGAGACCGATTTGCCTAGGGTTTGTGGCAGTGGCTATGACATCTAAAATCGGCGGCGCCAGATAGAAAGAATCGGTGGGGTCGAGTTTGACTTTTGGTTTAGGTCATATGTGGATGTGGGAAGGTAGTTGAGGGTTTTGGAGCATATCACTAAGCACTATGAAGCAAGAACTTCATCAAGCAACACCTCATCCCTCCTTGATAGTATTGGCTTTTCCTATGGACTCAATGTGATCTTGGATCACTAAAATATAAAATGTAGAGTCTTGAGCTTTGAGCTTGAGCAAATCTTTTTATCCTTAGTATTTTGAGGGGTCCACTTTCCTCATCCATGCCATGCCATTCATTGAGCTTTTCCTGAAATATTAATCTTGGAATATCATTAGCTCAGTGAGCTATATGTTGTTAGGAATTACCAAAACCACCTAGGGATAGTTGCACTTTCACCATGCAACGGATGCAGTAGAGCTATAAGTATATGAAAGCTCAACAAAAGAAACTAAGTGGGTGTGCATCCAACTCGCTTGCTCACGAAGACCTAGGGCATTTTGAGGAAGCCCATCATTGGAATATACAAGCCAAGTTCTATAATGAAAAATTCCCACTAGTATATGAAAGTGACAGAATGAGAGACTCTCTATCATGAAGATCATGGTGCTACTTTGAAGCACAAGTGTGGTAAAAGGATAGTAACATTGTCCCTTCTCTCTTTTTCTCTCATTTTTTGGGCCTTCTCTTTTTATGGCCTCTTTTTTTTCGTCCGGAGTCTCATCCCGACTTGTGGGGGAATCATAGTCTCCATCATCCTTTCCTCACTTGGGACAATGCTCTAAAAATGATGATCATCACACTTTTTTTCTTACAACTCAACAATTACAACTCAATACTTAGAACAAAATATGACTCTATATGAATGCCTCCGGCGGTGTACCAGGATATGCAATGAATCAAGAGTGACATGTATGATAGAATTATGAATGGTGGCCTTGCCACAAATACGATATCAACCACATGATCATGCTAGCAATATGACAATGATGAGCGTGTCATAATGAACGGAACGGTGGAAAGTTGCATGGCAATATATCTTGGAATGGCTATGGAAATGCCATGATAGGTAGGTATGGTGGCTGTTTTGAGGAAGGTATTTGGTGGGTGTATGATACCGGCGAAAAGTGCGAGGTATTAGAGAGGGTAGCAATGGTGGATGGAAGGAAAGTGCATATAATCCATGGACTCAACATTAGTCATAAAGAACACATATACTTATTGCAAAAATCTAGAAGTTACCAAAAGACCATCGCTCGTCCCCGGCCGCCACTCATAAGGAAGACAATCAATAAATAAATCATGCTCCGACTTCATCACATAATGGTTCAGCATACGTGCATGCTACGGGAATCACAAACTTTAACACAAGCATTTCTCAAATTCACAACTACTCAACTAGCATGACTCTAATATCACCATCCTCATATCTCAAAACAATTATCAAGCATCTATTTTTTCTTAGTATTCAACGCACTCAAAAGAAAGTTTTACAAATCTTGAATACCAAGCATATTATTATTAAGAAAATTACCATGCTATTAAGACTCTCAAAATAATCTAAGTGAAGCATGAGAGATCAATAGTTTCTATAAAACAAATCCACCACCGTGCTCTAAAAGATATAAGTGAAGCACTAGAGCAAAATTATATAACTCAAAAGATATAAGTGAAGCACATAGAGTATTCTATCAAATTCCAAATTATGTATGGCTCTCTCAAAAGGTGTGTACATCAAGGATGATTGTGGTAGACTAACAAGCAAAGACTCAAATCATAAAAGACGCTCCCAGAAAAACACATATCGTGTGGTGAATGAAAATATAGCTCCAAGTAAAGTTACCGATAGAAGTAGACGAAAGAGGGGATGCCTTCCGAGGCATCCCCAAGCTTTGTCTTTTAGGTGTCCTTAGATTATCTTGGGGGTGCCATGGGCATCCCCAAGCTTAGGCTCTTGCCATTCCTTGTTCCATAATCCATCAAATCTTTACCCAAAACTTGAAAACTTCACAACACAAAACTTAAAGTAGAAAACTCGTGAGCTCCGTTAGCGAAAGAAAACAAAAGACCACTTCAAGGTACTGTAATGAACTCATTCTTTATTTATATGGGTTTTATACCTACTGTATTCCAACTTCTCTATGGTTCATAAAATATTTTACTAGCGAAAGATTCATCAAAATAAGCAAACAACACACGAAAAACAGAATCTGTCAAAAACAGAACAGTCTGTAGTAATCTATAGCTAGCGCAAGATCTGGAACCCCAAAAATTCTAAAAGAAATTGCTGGACGTGAGGAATTTATCTATTAATCATATTCAAAAATAATTAACTAAATAGCACTCTCCAAATGAAAATGACAGCAGTTCTCGTGAGCGCTAAAGTTTCTGTCTTTTACAGCAAGTTCAACAAGACTTTCCCCAAGTCTTCCCTACGGTTATACTTGGCACAAACACTAATTAAACACAAAAAACACAACCAAAACAGAGGCTAAATAAATTATTTATTGAATAACAGCAAGGATAAATATTGGGTTGTCTCCCAACAAGCGCTTTTCTTTAAAGCCTTATAGCTAGGCATAATATTTCAATGATGCTCGCATGAAAGACAAGGATTGAAGCACAAAGAGAGCATCATAAAACATGTGACAGACACATCTAAGTCTAACATACTTCCTATGCATAGGGATATTATAGGCAAACAACTTATCAAGGCAACCAACAACTAGCATATGCAAGGAAGCGGAAACAAACAATAGCAATCTCAACATAACGAGAGGTAATTTAGTAACATGAAAATTTCTACCACCATATTCTCCTCTTTCATAATAATTGTACGTGGGATCATAAGCAAATTCAACAAAATATCTATCACATAAAATATTTTCAACATGATCCACATACATGCAAAGTTGACACTCTTCCAAAATAGTGGGATTAACATTAACTAAAGTCATGACTTCTCCAAACCCACTTTTATCAAAAATTTCATAAGATTGAACGTTCTCCAAATATATGGGATCTAAAGTTGACATTCTTCCAAACCCACTTTCAATAATATTGCAAACACTATTATCAATCTCATATTCATCATGGGGCTTAAATAAATTTTCAAGATTACAAGAAGAATCACCCCAATCATGATCATTGCAATAAGTAGATGTAACATCCCAAATTTTCAATTTGGAATGTTATACATTAGATCATCATGCATATCATATTTTATTTTGCAATTTGGTTGATCCTAAAAATTCTACGCAACTCAAGGACCCGCGGAGAGAGTTGGGGATTTCGTTATTTTCATATTTGAGTTCTCTCAAATTTTGAGAATAGGATCATTTGATTTTATTTATTTTATCATCAATTATTTCTATTACAAAAATACGAGAGAGGGAATAAAATTACTTTTCCCAAAATAAAGAAATATTGAGGATTTAATAATAAAATCAAATAAGATTTTATTTCGGAGTTTTCGGTGTTTTACTTGAATTTAGGAAAAATGTGCGTTTTCAAAATTGCATTTAGGTCCCAAATAAATATTCACCTTGTGCGGCCTGATTTTAGAAGCCCGCGAAAATTTATTTCGGAATTTTTGGAGTCCGTTTAGTATTTCTTTTTATTTTCCTTCCGAGCGGAATAATTTAAAAAAAATCGTGAACCGACCTACGGGCCGTGTCCGACCTGGACACCGGCCCGAGAAGGCTTTATAAGCCGGGTGACCCGACCCCCACAGCCCACCCGACGGGCCCCAAACCCTAGCCCCGCCCTAGCCGCCGCCACCGTCGCCGGATCCCGCCGCCGAGGTTCGCCGCCGCCTCGTTTTCCGTGCCATCGTAAAAAAAAGAAAAAGAAAAAAAATATCGGCGTTCGTCGTTTTTCTTTTTCTCGGATTAAATCCGCGATTTTTCTGATCGCGATTCCTGATCCGATTTTCGTTTTAGTATAACTTTTCGCTCGTTTATCGGAATCAGGCGATTCAAGCGCCTAGAGTTTCGTCTCGAAACCTTCTATTCGTTTAACCAACTTAAACAAGTGTTTGCTACTGTAAAATTTTCCCTAGATCCAGATTACTAGAATGAAGCTGTTTTCTTTTGCCGTTTGACTTTCGTTGCTTCGTTCCATTTGATTCTTTTTGCCAACCGGAGTTCTTAAGTTGAACCTTCTGGTTAGATCTCTTATTTGAGTTTACCTGTGCATTATATGAGTACTTATTGTATGCTTGTTTGTTTGTCTGCGATAGAATACCCGGAGTGCGCCGCCTGTTACTTCGAATCGTTAGGTTTCGCGGATCATCAGCAAGGCAAGTAACACTTTGATCATACCTTTTGTACTACCTAGTTTTATTGCATTAGATCAATCCTCACACATTGCATGATTAGGATCTAATTAAATTGTGGGATGGGAAGTAGATGAGGTAGTACCTATTACCTATTTATTATCAAACCTTTGGGAGTACTTCTACGTTTGCTTATTATGCCATGCTATGCTAGTAGACGTGGATTGGGTGAGTGATATCCATGACAGATGTGAGATTGTTAATTAATGGTTTATCTAAGGTGGCAACTTAAACACACATATGGGTGGATTGAGGCACCTGGGTATTCCAGGACTTGCCTATTTTCTTTTGGACCGCCACCCAGGCTCAAAGGGATCATAAGACTATTCATACTAGAAACTTCCGTGTGCAGCCACAAGTTATTATGGGCTCTAGCATATTTGACTAAGTCGTGCGAACTCTTACAGTGATAGACTAGCAGATGTAGGGGATGTAGGTGGTACGGTCTACCCGATCGTAAGGTGCTAGCGCTTCTGAAAGACTATGTCTCGGCCATCCGTCTTCTCAAACACCCTGTAGTGCGAGAAACTAAACGGAGGCGATCGAGTCTTGTGGGGAAAAGTGCGCAAACCTCTGCAGAGTGTAATAAGCTAATCATGGTTAGCCGTGTCCCCGGTTGTAGACATCTTGAGTATCTAGTACTTGGATTATCATGTGAATCTCAACATGTTACTCTAAATTAATTTTTGTTGGGTTATGTATAATGATGATGCTTAATGGGGAATGAGAATGTTGTCAACCATTCTCAATGTTTAACAACCACCATAATAGTTAAATAAATTTTATTCCTTTGAAGTAGGGAAAAATTGGCTTTACGCAAAACTATAACCATAGAGCTTTCCACCAGCCAAATATGCATATAGTATAGCTGTTTCATTCCATTACTCTCTATGTGTTACCTTGCCAGCATATTCCATGTGCTGACCCATTTCGGGCTGCAACATTAATGTTGCAGACTTTTCAGACGATGATTAAGGAGTTTTTAGGTCGTGGTTCTATACTCAGTGATGCCGTTGGAGTTGATGGACTCACTTATCTTCCAAGCCTTCCGCTGTTATAGTTATTAGATGGCCTTAAGCCATATTTATTGTAATAAGTTCTCTTTTGAGACACTCGATGTAATAAGTGTGTGATTGCTACTCTGCTATAAATCCTCCGAGTATTGTGTGGTGTCAGCATTACTGATCCAGGGATGACACCGGAGCATAGAGATCAGACTGTTTGAGGTCTGGTCGCTACAGAGATGGTATCAGAGCACACACTAACTGTAGGACACGACCACTAAGCTACAGACCTAGATCACTCTCTTATCTTCTGACTTCTCATCTTTTCTACTCTTTAGGATGGTGGATGCAAGGAACAAGTTTACACAACCGGATGAAGATACACCCTTTGGACGACACTTGAAGGAAGTCACTAGATACCTGAACATAGCAGTACCAAGCTTCACGGGAACCTACAATGCCACTTTACCTGAAGAAGAGCGCTGGATGATTCAAGTTCAAGTTCCAGGAAGGACGTTCATGCCAGTCACTGAGCCCATAGAGTTTTCTTTTGATGCACCAACTTGGAGTCTAGGAAAGAGCATGACAGCTCACATCGCCATGGGACGTATTGGAGAAGTCTACCGCAAGGATCTCAAGGATACTATCTACCAGATTTGTGGGCACCGAGATGAACACTGCGAGACGATCAGCACTAGGAAGGATAGATCAATCACAGCTTTTATTCAGGAGTTAAACCACCACATTCGACGACAGGAGAATTAGATGTGCACCGACATGATAGATCTGAAGAAGGCAAAGACTAGAATCAAGGAACTGGAGGAAGAACTCAAGGCTACACGTGAAGATTATAAGAGGAAATTGAAGTATTGGTGGATAAGAATGCCGACCTAACAAAGAAGATTGGAATATTTATGGGAGGCCCTACACCAGTAGATGAAGACGAAGAACCTCAGGAGATTAGCCCGGAAGACTACATCATCATCGACGGCACCGACTCGGAAGCAGATAGTAGCGATGATGACTATGTTGATGAAGCAGGAGCAGATATTATGGAGTCAACGACCGTAGAATATTTCTAGTAGACCACCTCATCAGTAGTAGTAGTCCACCATGTAAATATAGTAGTCCGAGCACTTTTGCGATAGTTGGATCGATTGTATGCCTTATTTGATTGAATGAAGTGAATTGTTTGCTTTTGCCTCATGTGCATTATGGGTAGTGTTTTCTCTTTAGACCCCCTCTATTCTTATATCTCATCTTTTCTAAACCCTCAGATGCCTCCGAGACGTGACCCTGGATTTTCCTTTCCACCGGAGCTCACCTAGTTGATCCAGCAGCAGAACACATTGATGCAGTTGCTAGTCCAGAATCAGAATCAGGGGAACAACAACAACAACCCACCACCACCACCACCACCTGTTGACCACTTAGCCCATTTTCTTAGGCTGAATCCGCCGATGTTTTCCAGTAGCACTGAGCCGATAGTAGCAGATGATTGGCTCCGCAAGACAGCTAGGGAGTTGACCACAGCAGGATGCACAGATGCGGAGAAGGTGAAGTTTGCCGCACATCAGCTTGAAGGACCCGCAACATCATAGTGGGAGAATTTCACAGCCACTTCCCCAGTCGACACTGTCACATGGGACCAGTTTCAGCAGGCTTTTCGTACTGCCCATGTTTCAGCAGGAGCTATGGCCATGAAGAAGCGTGAGTTTCGCTACTTGCGCCAAGGAGGATGGACAGTTGGCCAGTATGTGGAGGAATTTAGTAAGTTAGCACGTTATGCCCCAGATGACGTAGCTCCGGATGCAGCTAAGCAGGAGAAGTTTCTGGAAGGACTGAATGATGAGTTGAGCATGCAGTTGATGGTAGCCACCTACAACAACTACAAGGAGTTGGTAGATCATGCTCTTATGATTGAAGGGAAGCAGCAGCAAATTGAGAACCGCAAGAGGAAGTATGGACAAGGAAAGTACAATTCACGAGCTCAGCAGAAGCCACGTTTTACCCCTAGACCGGGAGGACATTTTCAGCATACCCATGGAGGAGGTAGCTCGCACAATCACAATGGCACCAAGAATGGAAATGGCAATGGAGGAAGCAACGGCCAGAACCGCACCAACCCATCCACCCCAGCCAAGAAGGACCTGAGCCAAGTCACTTGTTTTAAGTGTCAAAAAACCGGACATTATGCCAATGAATGTCCTGAAGGCCAAAATGGCAATGGAAGTTCTGGGAAGAAGCCGAACCCTTTCAACAGGGGACAGGTGCACCACGTTAGCGTGGAGGAGGTTGAAGCTCATCCCGATGCAGTAATAGGTAAGTTTTTGGTTAAGTCATTTACTGCACTCGTCCTTTTTGATACTGGTGCATCACATTCATACATATCAAGGGGATTTGTGGATAAGTATAACCTACCAACCCAAGCCCTTAGGTCACCCATGTTAGTAACCTCGCCTGGAGCAGAGTATGTGGCTAGTCTATGGTGTGATCGGTTACCATTAAGGATTGGTAACTATGTTTTTCCCTCAGACCTAATAGTATTGGAATCTCAAGGATTGGATGTGATATTAGGCATGGATTGGTTATCAAAGTATGAAGGGAATATTGAATGTGCTAGCAAGTCAATTTTGCTTACCACCCCATAAGGGAGAAGGATCAAGTATGTATCCCGGCATGTGCCAAAGAGGACTCAAGTAAATTGCCTAACAGGAGTTGTGCAGGAGGAAGTACCAGTGGTAAGGGATTTTCCTGAAGTATTTCCAGAAGAGTTGCCCGGCATGCCATCGGATAGAGATATTGAGTTCTTGCTGAGCTATTGCCAGGCACAGGACCAATATCAAAGAGACCATATAGGATGCCAGCAAAGGATTTGGTGGAAATTAAGAAGCAGATTAAGGAGTTACTGGATAAAGGATATATTCGCCCAAGTTCTTCGCCTTGGGGATCGCTAGTACTAATAGTGGAGAAGGATGGATCATTAAGGATGGTTGTTGATTATCGAGGATTGAATGAAGTAACGATCAAGAACAAGTACCCATTACCAATGATTAATGATCTGTTTGATCGATTGCAAGGAGCTAAGGTATTTTCCAAGATCGATCTGTGATCAGGATACCACCAGTTGAAGATTCGAGAACAGGATATTCCGAAGACAGCTTTTACCACCAGGTATGGGCTGTACGAGTATACCGTTATGTCATTTGGTCTGACTAACGCACCTGCCTATTTTACGAACATGATGAACAAAGTGTTTATGGAGTTTTTGGATAAGTTTGTCGTAGTGTTCATTGATGATATCCTGGTTTATTCGAAGAGTGAAGAGGAGCATAAGGAACATTTGCGTTTGGTACTTGGAAAGCTTAGAGAACATCAATTATATGCCAAGTTCAGCATATGTGAGTTTTGGTTGAAGGAAGTAGGATTCCTCGGACACATTATATCTAGAGAAGGTATAGCAGTTGATCCCACTAAAGTTGATACCATGACCAAGTGGGAAGCCCCAACAACAGTTGGAGAGATCCGGAGTTTTCTTGGACAAGCAGGATACTACCGGAGTTTTATTGAGAATTTCTCAAAGATTGCGAAGCCTATGACGGAATTATTAAAGAAAGATACCAAGTTCATATGGACGGAGGAATGTGAGGCTAGTTTCCAGGAGTTGAAGAAACGTTTGGTTACCTCACCAGTGTTGATTTTGCCAAACCAGACCAAGGATTATGATGTGTATTGCGACGCTTCACGTCGAGGACTTGGAGTAGTGCTTATGCAGGAAGGGAGAGTTGTTTCATATGCCTCAAGACAACTGAAGCCTCATGAGCTAAATTATGCTACACATGATTTGGAGTTAGCAGCCGTAGTGCATGCCTTGAAAACATGGAGACATTTCCTCATTGGAAATCAGTGTGAGGTGTACACGGATCATAAGAGTTTGAAGTACATTTTCACCCAGAAGGAGTTGAATCTCAGACAAAGGAGATGGTTAGAGCTTATCAAGGATTATGATATGGAATTACATTATCATACCGGAAAGGCTAATGTAGTAGCAGACGCATTAAGCCGTAAGAGTCATGTCAATACGTTAATGGCGGGAGAAATACCCAAGGAGTTAGCAGAAAATCTTCGTGAACTATGTTTGGAAATAGTTCCGAGAGGCTATGTAGCAGCATTGGAGATTCAGTCAACTTTGATGGATAGAATCAGGGAAGCTCAGAAGACCGACAAAGAGATTGCCGCTATAAAGGAGAAACTGAGCAAAGGAAAAGCTAAAGGATTTCGTGAGGATGAGCACGACACCCTATGGTTTGAAGACCGCGTTTACGTACCCAATGACCCGGAGATCAGGAAGTTGATTTTGCAAGAGGCACACGATTCACCATATTAGATTCACCCAGGAAATACCAAGATGTATTTGGCTTTGAAGGACATTTTCTGGTGGACCGGAATGAAGAAGGATATTGCGGAGTATGTAGCAGTTTGTGATGTATGTCAGAGAGTAAAGGCAGAACATCAGAAGCCAGCAGAATTGTTACAACCCTTGTCGATACCCGAATGGAAGTGGGATAAGCTAGGCATGGATTTTATCACGGGATTACCCAGGACTCGTTCGGGCTATGACTCGATTTGGGTTGTAGTTGATCGATTGACGAAGGTAGCTCATTTCATCCCAGTAAAGACCACTTATACCAGTGCTAAGTTGGCAAAGATATACATGACCAGGATCGTATGTCTGCATGGAGTTCCGAGGAGTATCATATCGGATAGAGGAACCCAGTTTACCTCAAAGTTTTGGAAGCAGTTGCACGAAACATTGGGTACCAGGCTAGAATTCAGTACAGCTTTTCATCCACAGACAGATGAATAGACCGAGAGAGTCAATCAGATTTTGGAGGATATGCTGAGAGCTTGTGCACTAGATTATGGATCTAGTTGGGACGATAATTTGCCATATGCAGAGTTCTCTTACAACAACAGTTACCAAACCAGTTTGAAGATGGCCCCTTTCGAAGCCTTGTACGGAAGGAGGTGCAGGACACCGTTATCGTGGGACGAAGTTGGAGACCTTCAGTTGTTTGGATCTGACTTGATTAAGGAGTCTGAATAGAAGGTGAAGTTGATTCGTGATAGGCTCAAGGTAGCCCAGTCCAGACAGAAGAGTTATGCAGATTCTAAACGCAAGGAGACAGTTTACGAAGTCGGAGATAGAGCTTATCTTCGAGTATCTCCACTTCGGGGAACAAAGCGTTTTGGAGTTAAAGGGAAGTTAGCGCCACGATTTGTAGGACCATATCGAGTTTTGGAGCGTATGGGAGAAGTGGCCTACAAGTTGGAATTGCCCGAAGGATTGTCAGGAGTACATGATGTGTTCCATGTTTCTCAGTTAAAGAAATGTCGTGCAGAGATGGCTGACATACCGTTGAGAGACACCGTGCCTTTGGAAACTATCCAGTTGGATAACGATTTGACCTACGAGGAGAAACCAGTTAAGATCCTCGAGTTTGCCAGCCGAGTTACCCGCAGCAAAGTTATCAAGTTTTGCAAAGTTCAGTGGAGCCACCACATGGAGGATGAAGCCACCTAGGAGCGAGAGGAAGATTTGCTCAAAGACCACCCTCACTTATTTTCTAGCCAACCCGAATCTTGAGGGCGAGATTCATCTTAAGGGGGGTAGGTTTGTAACATCCCAAATTTTCAATTTGGAATGTTATACATTAGATCATCATGCATATCATATTTTATTTTGCATTTTGGTTGATCCTAGAAATTCTACGCAACTCAAGGACCCGCGGAGAGAGTTGGGGATTTCCTTATTTTCATATTGGGTTTTTATCAGTTATGCCACCGGTTGTGTCTCACTACTCAGTTTTCCCACTAGAAATTTCAACTACTCAAAAATGCCATCGCTTCATTAGACACATGCTCAAAAATGCCACTAAACATCATTATTGTGATCTCAAATCTCTTTTGCCATGTTATAATGACATAAATACCTATGAACCAACATGCCAGCTCTCCCTCTATCTCACTACAATAAAGTATGGGGCCCACTTGATCCCAACAGCGTTCTTATTTTCCTGTAAAATTATTTGCTTGGTTACTCCTGACAAGTGGGGCCACACATATCATTGTGAGATAGAGAGAACTGACATGTGGGTCTAGGCTTATTTTTGTCATAGAACATGGTCAACGGGTTTGACGTAAAAATAACAATGTCTAATGGCATTTTTGAGCAAACATCTAACAGAACGATGGCATTTTTGAGATATCTAATGGCATTTTTAAGCAAGCATCTCACGGATTGATGGCATTTTTGAGCAGTTGTAACTTCTAATGGCAAAACTGAGTAGTGGGACACAACTAGTGGCATAAATGATAAAAACCCTTTCATATTTGAGTTCTCTCAAATTTTGAGAATAGGATCATTTGATTTTATTTATTTTATCATCAATTATTTCTATTACAAAAATACGAGAGAGGGAATAAAATGACTTTCCCAAAATAAAGAAATATTGAGGATTTAATAATAAAATCAAATAAGATTTTATTCCGGAGTTCTTTGGTGTTTTATTTGAATTTAGGAAAAATGTGCGTTTTTCAAAATTGCGTTTAGGTCCCAAATAAATGTTCACCTTGTGCGGCTTGATTTTAGAAGCCCATGAAAATTTATTTTGGAATTTTTGGAGCCCGTTTAGTATTTCTTTTTATTTTTCTTCCGAGCGGAATAATTTAAAAAAAAAACCGCGAACCGACCTACGAGCTGTGCCCGACCTGGACACCGGCCCGGGAAGGCTTTATAAGCCGGGAGACCCGACCCCCACAGCCCACCCGATGCGCCCCAAACCCTAGCCCCGCCCTAGCCGCCGTCGCCGCCGCGCCGGATCCCGCCGCCGAGGTTCGCCGCCGCCTCGTTTTCCATGCCGTCATAGAAAAAAGGAAAAAAAGAAAAAAAAGAAGAAAAAAATATCAGCGTTCGTCGTTTTTCTTTTTGTCGGATTAAATCCGCGATTTTTCTGATCGCGATTCCTGATCCGATTTTCGTTTTAGTATAACTTTTCGCTCATTTAGCGGAATCAGGCGATTCAAGCGCCTAGAGTTTCGTATCGAAACCCTCTATTCGTTTAACCAACTTAAACAAGTGTTTCCTACTGTAAAATTTCCCTAGATCAAGATTACTAGAACGAAGCTGTTTTGTTTCGCCGTTTGACTTTCATTGCTTCGTTCGATTTGATTCTTTTTGCCAACCGAAGTTCTTAAGTTGAACCTTCTGGTTAGATCTCTTATTTGAGTTTTACCTGTGCATTAGATGAGTACTTATTGTATGCTTGTTTGTTTGTCTGCGATAGAATACCCGGAGTGCGCCGCCTGTTACTTCGAATCGTTAGGTTTCGCGGAACATCAGCAAGGCAAGTAACACTTTGATCATACCTTTTCTACTACCCAGTTTTATTGCATTAGATCAATCCTCACACATTGCATGATTAGGATCTAATTAAATTGTGGGATGGGAAGTAGATGAGGTAGTACCTATTACCTGTTTGTTATCAAACCTTTGGGAGTACTTCTACGTTTGCTTATTATGCCATGCTATGCTAGTAGACGTGGATTGGGAGAGTGATATCCATGACAGATGTGAGATTGTTAATTAATGGTTTATCTAAGGTGGCAAATTAAACACACATCTGGGTGGATTGAGGCACCTGGGTATTCCAGGACTTGCCTATTTTCTTTTGGACCGCCACCCAGGCTCAAAGGGATCATAAGACTATTCATACTAGAAACTTCCGTGTGCAGCCACAAGCTATTATGGGCTATAGCATAGTTGACTAAGTCATGCGAACTCTTACAGTGGTAGACTAGCAGATGTAGGGGATGTAGGTGGTACGGTCTACCTGATCGTAAGGTGCTAGCGCTTCTGAAAGATTATGTCTCGGTCATCCGTCTTCTCAAACACCCTGTAGTGCGAGAAACCAAACGGAGGCGATCGAGTCTTGTGGGGAAAAGTGCGCAAACCTCTGTAGAGTGTAATAAACTAATCATGGTTAGCCGTGTCCCCGGTTATGGACATCTTGAGTATCTAGTACTTGGATTGTCATGTGAATCTCAACATGGTACTCTAAATTAATTTTTGTTGGGTTATGTTTAATGATGATGCTTAATGGGGATTGAGAATGCTGTCAACCATTCTCAATGTTTAACAACCACCATAATAGTTAAATAAATTTTATTCCTTTGAAGTAGGGAAAAATCGGCTTTACACAAAACTGTAACCATAGAGCTTTCCACCAGCCAAATATGCATATAGTATAGCTGTTTCATTCCATTACTCTCTATGTGTTACCTTGCCAGAATATTCCATGTGCTGACCCATTTTGGGCTGCAACGTTAATGTTGCAGACTTTTCAGACGACGGTTAAGGAGTTTTTAGGTCGTGGTTCTATACTCAGTGATGCCATTGGAGTTGATGGACTCACTTATCTTCCAAGCCTTCCGCTGTTATAGTTATTAGATGGCCTTAAGCCATATTTATTGTAATAAGTTCTCTTTTGAGACACTCGATGTAATAAGTGTGTGATTGCTACTCTGCTATAAATCCTCCGAGTACTGTGTGGTGTCAGCATTACTGATCCAGGGATGACCCCGGAGCACAGAGATCAGACTGTTTGAGGTCTGGTCGCTACAGTAGAGGACATAGCAAAACTAGCATCCCCAAGCTTAGGGTTTTCCATATTATTAGCACAATTTACAAAAATAGAATTTATAATAAAATCATTGCAATCATGCTTTTTATTCAAAGATCTATCGCGAATCGCTTCACGAAGTAATTCATCACACTTTTCAGATTCACAAATTTCAAGCAAAACCTCATAAAGATAATCTAGTGCACAAAACTCACTAGCAATTGGTTCAACATAATTGGATCTCTTAAAAAGATTAGCAAGTGGATGAGTGTCCATAGATCTTAGGCTCTCTGTTTAGTAATAAATAAACAACTATTCTAACCATACGAGCAAACAAGAAGCAAGCGAAAAAGAGGCAAATAGAGGGAGGATAGAGAGAGAGGGCAAATAAAACGGCAAGGGTGAAGTGGGGGAGAGGAAAACGAGAGGCAAATGGCAAATAATGTAATGCGGGAGATAGGGATTGTGATGGGTACTTGGTATGTTGACTTTTGCGCAGACTCCCTGGCAACGGCGCCAGAAATTCTTCTTGCTACCTCTTGAGCACTGCGTTGGATTTCCCCGGAGAGGAGAGGATGATGCAGCCAAGTAGCGTAAGTATTTCCCCCAGTTTTTGAGAACCAAGGTATCAATCCAGTAGGAGGCTACGCACGAGTCCCTCGTACCTACACAAAAACAATAGCTCAACGCAACCAACGCGCTTAGGGGTTGTCAGTCCCTTCACGGTCACTTATGAAAGTGAGATTTGATAGAGATGATAAATAATATTTTTGGTATTTTTGGTATAGAGATGCAAAGTAAAAAGTTAAAGCAAAGTAAAAGAAAAGAAATAATAAAGTGATGGAGATTGATATGATGAGAAAGAGACCCGGGGGCCATAGGTTTCACTAGTGGCTTCTCTCAAGAGCATAAGTATTCTATGGTGGGTGAACAAATTACTGTTGAGCAATTGATAGAATTGAGCATAGTTATGAGAATATCTAGGTATGATCATGTATATAGGCATCACGTCCGAGACAAGTAGACCGACTCCTGCCTGGATCTACTACTATTACTCCACTCATCAACCGCTATCGAGCATGCATCTATAGTATTAAGTTAAAAATAGAGTAACGCCTTAAGCAAGATGACATGATGTAGAGGGATAGTTTCATGCAATATGATAAAAACCCCATCTTGTTATCCTCGATGGCAATGATACAATACCTGCCTTGCTGCCCCTTCTGTCACTGGGAAAGGACACCGCAAGATCAAACCCAAAGCTAAGCACTTCTCCCATGGCAAGAACAACCAATCTAGTAGACAAACTATAGGATCGAAAGTATGTCTAGAGGGGGGAGGGTGATTAGAGTACTTGACCAAATAAAAATCTATACTTTTCCCAATTTTAGTTCTTAGCAGATTTTAGCTATCTTAGCACAAGTCAAGCAATCTCCACACAATTCAAGCAAGCATACAAAAGAGTATATGAGCAGCGGAAAGTAAAGCATGCAACTTGCAAGAATGTAAAGGGAAGGGTTTGGAGGATTCAAACGCAATGGAAGACACGGATGTTTTTGTTGTGGTTTCGATAGGTAGTGCTATCGTACATCCACGTTGATGGAGACTTCAACCCACGAAGCGTAACGGTTGATCGAGTCCACGGAGGGCTCCACCCACGAAGGGTCCATGAAGAAGCAACCTTGTCTATTCCATCATGGCCGTCGCCCACGAGGGACTTGCCTCACTAGCGGTAGATCTTCACGAAGTAGGCGATCTCCTTGCCCTTACAAACTCCTTCGTTCAACTCCACAATCTTGTCGGAGGCTCCCAAGTGACACCTAGCCAATCTAGGAGACACCAATGTCCAAGAAGTAACAAATGGTGTGTTGATGATGAACTCCTTGCTCTTGTGCTTGAAATGATAGTCTCCCCAACACTCAACTCTCTCTCACAGGATTTGGATTTGGTGGAAAGAAGATTTGAGTGGAAAGCAACTTAGGGAAGGCTAGAGATCAAGATTCATATGGTTGGAATGGAATATCTTGACCTCAACATAAGTGTAGGTGGTTCTCTCTCAGAAAATGTGTATTGGAAGTGTAGGTATGTTCTGATGGCTCTCTCCATGAATGAAGAGTGGGTGGAGGGGTATATATAGCCTCCACACAGAATCTAACCGTTACACACAATTTGCCAAACTCGGTGGGACCGAATGGTTAAACTCGGTCGGACCGATTCAGCAAACCTAGTGACCGTTAGGATTTTCGGTGGGACTGAGATGCAACTCAGTAGGACCGATATGGTTAGGGTTAGGGCATAACGTAATCTCGGTGTGACCGATTACACAAACTCGGTGGGACCAATTTTGGTAATAAGCTAACCAGAGAGTTAGTCAGGTAAACTCGGTGGGACCGATTTGCTCATCTCGGTGGGATCGAAAAGTTACAAAAGGGAAACATAGAGTTTACATTGCAATCTCGGTGGGACCGATCACTCATCTCGGTAAGACCAAAACGTTACGAAGGAAACAGAGAGATTACAATCCCATCTCGGTGAGACCAAGATCCCTATCAGTGAGACCGATTTTCCTAGGGTTTGTGGCAGTGGCTATGACATTTGAAACTCGGTGGCGCCGGATAGAAAGAATCGGTGGGGCCGAGTTTGACTTTTGGTTTAGGTCATATGTGGATGTGGGAAGGTAGTTGAGAGTTTTTGAGCATATCACTAAGCATTTTGAGCAAGCAAGCCATTAAGCAACACCTCATCCCTCCTTGATAGTATTGGCTTTTCCTATAGACTCAATGTGATCTTGGATCACTAAAATATAAAATGTAGAGTCTTGATCTTGAAGCTTGAGCCAAACTTTTTGTCCTTAGAATTTTGAGGGATCCACTTTTCTCATCCATTCCATGCCATTCATTGAGCTTTTCCTGAAATATTAATCTTGGAATAATGTTAGCTCAGTGAGCTATATGTTGTTAGGAATTACCAAAACCACCCAGGGATAGTTGCACTTTCAATCTCCCCCTTTTTGGTAACTGATGACAACATATAGATCAAAGCTTCGACAAATGACAATAAGAGTGAAAGATATTGTCGCTTTGAGAAGTATGTGAAAAGCAAGAGCTCCCCCTAAATTTGTGCATATCTTAAGATTTTCTTTGGACTGCAAATGCACAATGAGTTAGGATCATGGGTTACTCTTCCATGTCACATACATCTTGGTGGAGCGCTGAAAATGATAAGAATTAAATACATGCACTCATCACCAAGCAAAGTGAATGATCATATAAGGATAAGTAAGATAATATCATCTAACAAGCATAAGTGTAGCTTATGATCAACCACGTGATCATCAATGTCTCACAGATAATAGCGTAGTATCTAAAGCAAACAAAAGAAAAACAAAGTTCAACCAAGAAGACAAGAGAGAACAAAAGCAAACTCTCTCTCTCTCTCTCGAAGCCTATGATCTATACATTTTTCTCCCCCTTTGGCAACAAGTTACCAAAAAGTTCATAGAAAATGCATAGCACTAGAACGTCTCTCACGCTTGGTCTTCAGGTGGTGGTGTCCGGAGAAAGCCAAGGACGAAGGCTTCAATTGAAGCAGATGGAGCTGCTGGGGTAGGTGCTAGAGCTGGTTGCGCTGGAGCTGTAGCTGATGCAGATGAAGTGACTCTAGTGTCTGGTATAGGCACTGCAGTAGATCTCTGAGCTCGAGGCACTCTGGCAAATGCATCTGCGGTTGTCTTGCCCTTCCTCTCCTGCATGTCATCCTGTAGCTGCTCCACAACAGACTGAATCTCAGTTACTTTGACATCTAAATCATAGATTTTCTGTTCCATGATCCTTTCCAGGCTCTCTTGGTTTTGAGTTAGGCTGGCCAACCCCTTCTCAATCCTCAGAGATGATGCTATCAAGTAACGAAGCTGGTCCTGCTTGCTTTTCAAAAAGCACTCAGATGCCTCCTCTTGAGTTGGCATCTTGGCAGCCTTCTCCTTCTTTTCTTGTGCTTGCACTGAGGAGGGTTCATCTTCATTCATCACAACTTGGTTGTCCTCGAAGTCAGGATAGATAGGCAAGTGTTCCTTATCCAACAAGTATGTGCCTGTGCCCATCTTTGAGTTAATCAACTCCTGGATCTGTGGGGCATATCCACAACTTCTTTTCTGGTCAGCTGCAGTCCTCTTGATAGTCTCAACTATAAGGCTCATGACCTTGAACTTCTGTGGCACATCAAATATATGTAGCAAGTTAATTGCATGGCCTCTGATCATTCTGTGATCACCAGACTTGGGCAAGAGAGTGTGCCTAAGGATCCAATTGATTGTAGGCAGCCCTGATAGCAAGTGTTTTACTGACCCAAACTGGTGAGTCTCAAGATCATCTTCAGGAATCTCCTTGTATATATTTGCCATAGAGTTGTGATCCATCTTCTTCTTGGCATAGACATCCAAGACATCTTATTTTTCCTTAGGAGCATTGATCAGATTTTCCCATCCTCAATAGTTGAGCTGTACCTTACCTTCAGACATCCATACTATCCTGCCATCTGGATAGAAGTGTGCTGTGGAGTAGAATTGCATTATGAGCTCCTCATTCCACTTTGTGAGCTTCTGCCCAACAAAGTCTGCAACTCCACAAGCACTGAAGCTATCAAACACACGAGGATAGTGTTCCTCATTTTCCTTGATATACTTCCAGTCGACCCACCTCATTTCACACACTATAGGCTTCTTGTCCAGCAGCACTGTCTCTTAGAAATCCTGCTGTTCCTTTGTGTGGAACCTATAATCAACAGCAGTCCTTCTCCTGGTAGCATATGGATCTGTCTCTCTCCATTTCCTCAGTCTTGAGTCTCTCCTGATCTTCATGTTCTCAGCCACATGATGAGCATCACTGTGGTCTGGAATTTTTGGCTTCAATTTTCTCAGAACATGCTCTTCATCTTCTTCTTCAGCAACAGTCTCAGGCACTGGGCCTTGTTCTTCTCAGCAGCTGGTATGTTTCTGGTATTTCTCTTTGGTGCAGTCTTGGGCTTGGAGGCAGCTTTGGGTGCTTCTTTGGGCTTTGATGATGCAGCCCCTGTCCTGATAGCATCACCCATAAGCTTCTGTGCCTTGGGTGCTGGTGCAGCAATCTCTTCTTCCTCTTCTTCTTCCATCATGGAAGCCTTTCCAATCACTCTGGCCATGGTCTTCTTGACCCTTTCCTTCCTTTTCTTTCCTTTTGTAGCAGGCTCTTTGGGTTGAGATTCCAGAGATGCTTGAGAGGATGCTCTGGCCTTAGACATTGGTTGTCTTCCTGCTGGCCTTTTGATCTTCATCCCTGGCTTAACTGTAGCTGAGCTGTACTCCTTATTAACCACTTTCTTCTTTGATGTGGCCTCATCCTCAGTGGCCACATAGTCTTCATCCTCAGACTCTGAAGTTCTCTTCTTCTTTGTTTTGGTGGCAACTTTGGGTAAGTTGCTGGGAGTGCTCCTGCTATCATCATCTGAGCTGCTAGAGGGACTAGTGCCCTCACTCAGGTGAACCTGCTCCTCTGACCTGTTCTGGCTGTCACTCTGGTCAGACATGTTGCAAACACTGACAGCAGACCCTGTGAATAGATATAGATGAGATAGAGTGGATGAGCATCACAAAATGCAGAGGTTTTTTTGCAAAGAATGAGTCAAAAACTTAGTTTTAGTTTTCCACAGAAAGCATTTCGGATCAACCGATTTGCAAACTTGCTGATACCGAAGTAGCTGTTGGAACCTAAACTAGTGAACTAGGTCAGACCGAGTCACAGTTTGGTGGCACCGAGACTGCTAGGGTTTCACAAAGTCCTGAACTCGGTCACACCGATTTGCAATTCTCGGTCAGACCGAAAATTACATGTGCAATGGCCTTGGCCGAATCGGTGGAACCGAGTTCTGCAACCCGGTGGGTCCGAGATGGTTTCGGCGGAAACCTAACCCTAAATTTTCGATTCAACTCTAATCTATGGAGTATTTTGACGGGATAGAAGTGTTTCAATCGTGGTAAGAATCATAATGAACACAATGTGCTAGGAATCGGACGGGGATAGCACTGTGATCGAGTCCATACCTTAGTTTGGCGACGAACTCGCTACCGCGGCAATGGAGGGGAAGAATTCCGTTGACGACGGCGGAGACTAGCGACAGGAGGTGGCCGGCGACGAGGAGGACGATCCAGAGACCCACGAGGCAGAGCGAGCTATGCGCGGGCGAAGGGGTTTCGGAGAAATTTCCAAAAATTTTCCCGTGAGTATATATAGCCTGACCCTGTCGGTGTGACCGAGTGGAACAACTCGGTGGCACCAAGATGCATAACTGTTGACAGTTACAGCAACTCGGTGTGACCGAAAAGTTCAAATCGGTTGCACCGAGATTGAAAACCTAGATCGACTTAGTGATCTCGGTATGACCGAAATGGATGAATCGGTCAGGCCGAAACACACAAAGAAGTTTTGGAAGTTTAAGTCTATGACGAATCGGGGACTCCGAGTGCTCCTCACACAGAGTGGTTCGAATCTGACTTGATCAAATTTTGTGATGTAGCATGAATAGAGTTTGAGACAAGAAAAGCATAGATAGCTAGAGAGGGTTCTTAGGCATTCTTGTCCATCCACTTGGCAAAAGAAAAGAAAACCAATCAATCAAAACAACAAGTGGATGTCCTCGAATGAGTAAAATATGCAATCAACATGCTCACACAATAAAATGGCAATTGAAATATGTGGCAAAACATGCACAACCAATTCTAGCATATATCAAACAATTTGCGATGACTAGGTCATCTATATATGAGCATATTGACTTAGGAGTCAAATGAGAACATTTGATCATAGGTCATACTCATCGTTTAAGCACAAGTGGGGTTACCACTTTTACATAAAGCATTGTTGTGTTCACACCATTAGAGTTGCTTTAGCTCAATTCTTAGAGGAAATCTCCCCCTAGATGTGAGATCCCCCCTAAGAGGGATGAACTAACCTTGGGTTTTGTCGATGATTACTTCATGTAGATGTTGAAGATGTGGATGCTCAATGTTGATGTAGATCATTTGGAGCTATCCATTGGAGTGAGTTGCACTTTCAATACCTACACGGGTTAGTCCCACAAGGAACAAACAAGGATATCCATAGACATAGAGTGATGCACACACAAGATGATGTCTATGAAAGCTTTTAGGTTATCTTGTCCCTTGTCTTACCAACAAGAGGGTTTGTGACTCCTTGAACTAGTGCAAGATGTGGAAGTTGATTGCACTTGTTCTTGCCAAGATGATAAGAGTGAAGTATGTTGGCGGAGTCACCCTCAAGAACTCTCTAGTTCTTCTTCTTCGGGATCCACACCATCTTGATGGGAATCCTCGGTGTTGTAGTTGTACTTGATGAAGTGGAACTTGAAGTAGTCTTGGGAACCCACTTGACCAAGGCCTTAGGAGCTTCTTCAAATGCATCAATTTCCTCTTGAAGCTTGTCCTTGCCTTTTTTGCTTGTGGTCTTGTGGTGGAAGATCATCTTGAGCTTGTGTCCCTTTGAGAGAAGTAGGATCATACTGTTGGGGAACGTAGTAATTTCAAAAAAATTCCTACGCACACGCAAGATCATGGTGATGCATAGCAACGAGAAGGGAGAGTGTTGTCTACGTACCCTCTAGACCGAAGCGGAAGCGATGACACAACATAGAGGAAGTAGTCGTACGTCTTCCCGATCCGACCGATCCAAGCACCATTACTCCGGCACCTCCGAGTTCTTAGCACACATACAACTCGATGACGCTCGCCGGGCTCCGATCCAGCAAAGCTTCGGGGATGAGTTCCGTCAGCACAACGGCGTGGTGACGATGATGATGTTCTACCGACGCAGGGCTTCGCCTAAGCACTACAACGATATGACCGAGGTGGAATATGGTGGAAGGGGGCACCGCACACGGCTAAGGAACGATCACGTTGATCAATTGTGTGTCCTAGGGTGCCCCTTCCCTCCGTATACAAAGGATCCAAGGGGGGGGGGGGGGGGGTTCGGCCGGCCCTATGGTGGCGCGCAGGAGGAGTCCTACTCCTACCGGGAGTAGGACCCCCCCCCTTTTCCTTGTCCAATTAGGAGAGGTGGGAGAAGAGAGGGAAAGAGGGGGCGCCGCCCCTCCCTCCTAGTCCAATTCGGACTAGGGGAAGAGGGGGCGCGCGGCCTGCCCTGGCAGCCCCTTCTTCTTCTCCACTTTAGGCCCATGAGGCCCATTAACCCCCCCGGGGGGTTCCGGTAACCCCCCGGTGCTCCGGTTTTATCTGAAACTTCTCCGGAACGCTTCCAGTGTCCGAATATAGTCATCCAATATATCAATCTTTATGCATCGACCATTTTGAAACTCCTCGTCATGTCCGTGATCACATCCGGGACTCCGAACTAACTTCGGTACATCAAAATGTATAAACTCATAATAACTGTCATCGTGACGTTAAGCGTGCGGACCCTACGGTTCGAGAACAATGTAGACATGACCGAGACACGTCTCCGGTCAATAACCAATAGCGGGACCTGGATGCCCATATTGGCTCCTACATATTCTACGAAGATCTTTATCGGTCAGACCGCATAACAACATACGTTGTTCCCTTTGTCATCGGTATGTTACTTGCCCGAGATTCGATCGTCGGTATCCAATACCTAGGTCAATCTCGTTACCGGCAAGTCTCTTTACTCGTTCCGTAATACGTCATCTTGCAACTAACTCATTAGTTGTAATGCTTGCAAGGCTTATGTGATGTGCATTACCGAGAGGTCCCAGAGATACCTCTCCGACAATCATAGTGACAAATCCTAATCTCGAAATACGCCAACCCAACATCTACCTTTGGAGACACCTGTAGAGCACCTTTATAATCACCCATTTATGTTGTGACGTTTGGTAGCACACAAAGTGTTCCTCCGGCAAACGGGAGTTGCATAATCTCATAGTCATAGGAACATGTATAAGTCATGAAGAAAGCAATAGCAAAGCTAATGGAATGGGTCATGTCAATCAGATCATTCATCTAATGATGTGATACCGTTAATCAAATAACAACTCTTTGTCCATGGTTGGGAAACATAACCATCTTTGGTTAACGAGCTAGTCAAGTAGAGGCATACTAGTGACACTCTGTTTGTCTATGTATTCACACATGTATTATGTTTCCGGTTAATACAATTCTAGCATGAATAATAAACATTTATCATGAAATAAGGAAATAAATAATAACTTTATTATTGCCTCTAGGGCATATTTCCTTCAGTCTCCCACTTGCACTAGAGTCAATAATCTAGTTCACATCGTCATGTGATTTAACAGCAATAGTTCACATCACCATGTGATTAACACCCATAGTTCACATCGCCATGTGACCAACACCCAAAGGGTTTACTGGATTCAGTAATCTAGTTCACATCGCTATGTGATTAACACCCAAAGAGTACTAAGGTGTGATCATGTTTTGCTTGTGAGAGAATCTTAGTCAATGGGTCTGCCACATTCAGATCCGCATGTATTTTGCAAATTTCTATGTCAACAATGCTCTGCATGGAGCTACTCTAGCTAATTGCTCCCACTTTCAATATGTATCTAGACCGAGACTTAGAGTCATCTAGATTAGTGTCAAAACTTGCATCGGCGTAACCCTTTACGACGAACCTTTTTTCACTTCCATAATCGAGAAACATATCCTTATTCCACTAAGGATAATTTTGACCGCTGTCTAGTGATCTATTCCTAGATCACTATTGTACTCCCTTGCCAAACTCAGTGGTAGGGTATACAATAGATCTGGTACACAGCATGGCATACTTAATAGAACCTATGACCAAGGCATAGGGAATGACATTCATTCTCTTTCTATCTTCTGCTGTGGTCGGGCTTTGAGTCTTACTCAAGTTCACACCTTGTAACAAAGGCAAGAAACTCTTTCTTTGACTGTTCCATTTTGAACTACTTCAAAATGTTGTCAAGGTATGTATTTATTGAAAAAACTTATCAAGCGTCTTGATCTATCTCTATAGATCTTGATGCTCAATATGTAAGTAGCTTCACCGAAGTCTTTCTTTGAAAAAACTCCGTTCAAAACACTCCTTTATGCTTTACAGAATAATTCTACATTATTTCCGATCAACAATATGTCATTCACATATACTTATCAGAAATGCTGTAGTGCTCCCACTCACTTTCTTGTAAATACAGGCTTCACCGCAAGTCTGTATAAAACTATATCCTTTGATCAACTTATCAAAGCATGTATTCCAACTTTGAGATGCTTGCACCAGTCCATAGATGAATCACTAGAGCTTGCATATTTTGTTAGCAACTTTAGGATTGACAAAACATACTGGTCGCATCATATACAACTCTTCTTTAAGAAATCCATTAAGGAATGCAGTTTTGTTTATCCATTTGCCAGATTTCATAAAATGCGGCAATTGCTAACATGATTCGGACAGACTTAAGCATAGATACAAGTGAGAAACTCTCATCGTAGTCAACACTTTGAACTTGTCGAAAACCTTTTGTGACAATTCTAGCTTTGTAGATAGTAACACTACTATCAACGTCCGTCTTCCTCTTGAAGATCCATTTATTTTCTATGGCTTGCCGATCATCGGGCAAGTCAACCAAAGGCCATACTTTGTTTTCATACATGAATCCCATCTCAGATTTCATGGCCTCAAGCCATTTTGCGGAATATGGGCTCATCATCGCTTCCTCATAGTTCGCAAGTTCGTCATGGTCTAGTAACATGACTTCCAGAACAGGATTACTGTACCACTCTGGTGCGGATCTCACTCTGGTTTACCTACGATATTCGGTAGTAACTTGATCTGAAGTTTTATGATCATCATCATTAGCTTCCTCACTAATTGGTGTAGTAGTCATAGGAACAGATTTCCGTGATGAACTACTTTCCAATAAGGGAGAAGGTACAATTACCTTATCAAGTTCTACTTTCCTCCCACTCACTTCTTTCGAGAGAAACTCCTTCTCTAGAAAGTGTCCATTCTCAGCAACGAATGTCTTGCCTTCGGATCTGTGATAGAAGGTGTACCCAATAGTCTCCTTTGGGTATCCTATGAAGACATATTTCTCCGATTTGGTTTTGAGCTTATCAGGATGAAACCTTTTCACATAAGCATCACAACCCCAAACTTTAAGAAACGACAACTTTGGTTTCTTGCTAAACCACAGTTCAGATTGTGTCGTCTCAACGGACTTAGATGGTGCCCCTTTTTAATGTGAATGCAGCTGTCTTTAATGCATAACCTCAAAAACGATAGTGGTAAATCGGTAAGAAACATCATAGATTTGCACTATATCTAATAAAGTACGGCTATGACATTCGGACACACCATTATGCTGTGGTGTTCCGGGTGGCACGAATTTGTGAAACTATTCCACATTGTTTTAATTGAAGACCAAACTCGTAACTCAAATATTTGTCTCCACGATCAGATCGTAGAAGCCTTATTTTCTTGTTACGATAATTCTCCACTTCACTCTGAAATTCTTTGAACTTTTCAAATGTTTGAAACTTATGTTTCATCAAGTAGATATACTCATATCTGCTCAAATCATCTGTGAAGATCAGAAAATAATGATACCTATCGCGAGCCTCAATATTCATCGGACCACATACATCAGTATGTATGATTTCCAACAAATCTGTTGCTCGCTCCATTGTTTCGAAGAACAGAGTCTTAGTCATCTTGCCCATGAGGCATGGTTCGCAAGCATCAACTGATTCATAATCAAGTGATTCCAAAAGCCCATCAGCATGGAGTTTCTTCATGCGCTTTACACCAATATGACCTAAACGGCAGTGCTACAAATAAGTTGCACTATCATTATTAACTTTGCATCTTTTGGTTTCAATATTATGATTATGTGTATCACTATGATCGAGATCCAACGAACTATTTTCATTGGGTGTGTAACCATATAAGGTTTTATTCATGTAAACAGAACAACAATTTATTCTCTTACTTAAATGAATAACCGTATTACAATAAACATGATCAAATCATATTCATGCTCAACGTAAACACCAAATAACACTTATTTAGGTTCAACACTAATCCCGAATTTATAGGGAGTGTGCGATGATGATCATATCAATCTTGGAACCACTTCCAACACACATCGTCACTTCACCCTTAACTAGTCTCTGTTTATTCTGCAACTCCCGTTTCGAGTTACTAATCTTAGCAACTGAACTAGTATCAAATACTGAGGGGTTGCTATAAACACTAGTAAAGTACGCATCAATAGCATGTATATCAAATATACTTATGTTCACCTTGCCATCCTTCTTATCTGCCAATCACTTGGGGTAGTTCCGCTTCCAGTGACGAGTCCCTTTGCAGTAGAAGCACTCAGTCTCAGGCTTAGGTCCAGACTTGGGCTTCTTCACTTGAGCAGCAACTTGCTTGCCGTTGTTTTTGAAGTTCCCCTTCTTCCCTCTGCCCTTTTCTTGAAACTAGTGGTCTTGTCTACCATCAACACTTGATGTTTTTCTTGATTTCTACCTTCATCGATTTCATCATCATGAAAAGCTCGGGAGTTGTTTTCGTCATCCCTTGCATACTATAGTTCATCACAAAGTTCTACTAACTTGGTCATGGTGACTAGATAATTCTGTCAATCACTATCTTATCTGGAAGATTAACTCCCACTTGATTCAAGCGATTGTAGTACCCAGACAATCTGAGCACATGCTCACTAGTTGAGCGATTCTCCTCCATCTTTTAGCTATAGAACTTTGTTGGATACTTCATATCTCTCAACTCGGGTATTTGCTTGAAATATTATCTTCAACTCCTGGAACATCTCATATGCTCCATGACGTTCAAAACGTCTTTGAAGTCCCGATTCTAAGCCATTAAGCATGGTGCACTAAACTATCAAGTAGTCATCATATTGAGCTAGCCAAACGTTCATAATGTCTGCATCTGCTCCAGCAATAGGTCGGTCACCTAGCGGTGCATGGAGGACATAATTCTTCTGTGCAGCAATGAGGATAAACCTTAGATCACGGATCCAATCCGCATCATTGCTACTAACATCTTTCAATACAATTTTCTCTAGGAACATATCAAAATAAACACAGGGAAGCAACAACGCGAGCTATTGATCTACAACATGATTTACAAAATACTACCAGGACTAAGTTCATGATAAATTTAAGTTCAATTAATCATATTACTTAAGAACCCCCACTTAGATAGACATCCCTCTAATCCTCTAAGTGATCACGTGATCCAAATCAACTAAACCATAACCGATCATCACGTGAAATGGAGTAGCTTTCAATGGTGAACATCACTATGTTGATCATATCTACTATATGATTCACGCTCGACCTTTCAGTCTCCGTGTTCCGAGGCCATATCTGCATATGCTAGGCTCGTCAAGTTTAACCTGAGTATTCTGCGTGTGCAAAACTGGCTTGCACCCGCTGTAGATGGACGTAGAGCTTATCACACCCGATCATCACGTGGTGTCTGGGCACGACGAACTTTGGCAACGGTGCATACTCTGGGAGAACACTTCTTGATAATTAGTGAGAGATCATCTTATAATGCTACCGTCAATCAAAAGCAAGATAAGATGCATAAAAGATAAACATCACATGCAATCAATATAAGTGATATGATATGGCCATCATCATCTTGTGCCTGTGATCTCCATCTCCGAAGCACCGTCATGATCACCATCGTCACCGGCGCAACACCTTGATCTCCATCGTAGCATCATTGTCGTCTTGCCAATCTTATGCTTCCACGACTATCGCTACCGCTTAGTGATAAAGTAAAGCATTACAGCGCGATTGCATTGCATACAATAAAGCGACAACCATATGGCTCCTGCCAGTTGCCGATAACTCGGTTACAAAACATGATCATCTCATACAATAAAATTTAGCATCATGTCTTGACCATATCACATCACAACATGCCCTGCAAAAACAAGTTAGACATCCTCTACTTTGTTTGTTGCAAGTTTTAGGTGGCTGCTACGGGCTTAAGCAAGAACCAATCTTACCTACGCATCAAAACCACAACGATAGTTTGTCAAGTTGATGTCGTTTTAACCTTCGCAAGGACCGGGCGTAGCCACACTCGGTTCAACTAAAGTTGGAGAAATAGTCACCCGCAAGCCACCTTTGTGCAAAGCACGTCGGGAGAACCGGTCTCGCGTAAGCGTACGCGTAATGTCGGTCCCGGCCGCTTCATCCAACAATATCGCCGAACCAAAGTATGACATGCTGGTAGGCAGTATGACTTATCTCGCCCACAACTCGCTTGTGTTCTACTCGTGGATATAACATCAAACCATAAAACCTAGGCTCGGATGCCACTGTTGGGGAATGTAGTAATTTCAAAAAATTTCCTATGCACACGCAAGATCATGGTGATGCATAGCAACGAGAGGGGAGAGTGTTGTCTACGTACCCTCGTAGACCGAAGCGGAAGCGATGACACAACGTAGAGGAAGTAGTCGTACGTCTTCCCGATCCGACCGATCCAAGCACCGTTACTCTGGCACCTCCGAGTTCTTAGCACATGTACAGCTCGATGATGCTCCCCGGGCTCCGATCCAGAAAAGCTTCGGGGATGAGTTCCGTTAGCACAACGGCGTGGTGACGATGATGATGTTCTACCGACGCAGGGCTTCGCCTAAGCACTACAACGATATGACCGAGGTGGAATATGGTGGAAGGGGGCACCGCACACGGCTAAGGAACGATCACGTTGATCAATTGTGTGTCCTAGGGTGCCCCCTTGCCTCTGTATATAAAGGATCCAAGGGGGGGGTCGGCCGGCCCTATGGTGGCGCGCAGGAGGAGTCCTACTCCTACCGGGAGTAGGACTCCCCCCCCCCTATTCCTTGTCCAATTAGGAGAGGTGGGAGAAGAGAGGGAAAGAGGGGGCGCCGCCCCTCCCTCCTAGTCCAATTCGGACTAGGGGAAGAGGGGGCGTGCGGCCTGTCCTGGCAGCCCCTTCCTCTTCTCCACTTTAGGCCCATGAGGCCCATTAACCCCCGGGGGGTTCCGGTAACCCCCCGGTGCTCTGGTTTTATCCGAAACTTCTCCGGAACGCTTTCGGTGTCGGAATATAGTCATCCAATATATCAATCTTTATGTCTCGACCATTTCGAGACTCCTCCTCATGTCCGTGATCACATCCGGGACTCTGAACTAACTTCGGTACATCAAAATGTATAAACTCATAATAACTGTCATCGTGACGTTAAGTGTGCGGACCCTACGGTTCGAGAACAATGTAGACATGACCGAGACACGTCTCCGGTCAATAACCAATAGCAGGACCTGGATGCCCATATTGGCTCCTACATATTCTTCGAAGATCTTTATCGGTCAGACCGCATAACAACATACGTTGTTCCCTTTGTCATCGGTATGTTACTTGCCCGAGATTCGATTGTCGGTATCCAATACCTAGTTCAATCTCGTTACCGGCAAGTCTCTTTACTCGTTCAGTATTACATCATCTTGCAACTAACTCATTAGTTGTAATGCTTGCAAGGCTTATGTGATGTGCATTACCGAGAGGGCCCAAAGATACCTCTCCGACAATCGGAGTGACAAATCCTAATCTCGAAATACGCCAACCAAACATCTACCTTTGGAGACACTTGTAGAGCACCTTTATAATCACCCATTTACATTGTGACGTTTGGTAGCACACAAAGTGTTCCTCCGGAAAACAAGAGTTGTATAATCTCATAGTCATAGGAACATGTATAAGTCATGAAGAAAGCAATATCAACATACTAAACAATCGGGTGCTAAGCTAATGGAATGGGTCATGTCAATCAGATCATTCATCTAATGATGTGATCCCGTTAATCAAATAACAACTCTTTGTCCATGGTTGGGAAACATAACCATCTTTGATTAACGAGCTAGTCAAGTAGAGGCATACTAGTGACACTCTGTTTGTCTATGTATTCACACATGTATTATGTTTCCGGTTAATACAATTCTAGCATGAATAATAAACATTTATCATGAAATAAGGAAATAAATAATAACTTTATTATTGCCTCTAGGGCATATTTCCTTCACATACTCCTCTTGTTGAGGAACAAACTTTGTCTTGGGGTATTGATCTCCTTCCCACTCAACTCCATTGGCATTGAACTTTCGTTCAAAACCAATAACTTGATTCTTCCGGTGCCTTCCTTGCTTGCGTACAATTTCCTCGAATTGCTTACTTCCGGCAAGGCTCTTGTAAACACCTTTCTCTATAATTCCCTTCAGTAAGTTATTTTCTTGCTCAAGTGTAACTTGGCTAAGAGAATCATTAGTGGAGTCAAGAGAACTACTAGAAGCAACAATATTGGATTTAGCATGATTATTGTTACTACTAGAGGAAGAATCTTTCTTGTTCTTGTTACTAGACTTGACTTGAGGCATGTAAGTGGATAAGAGTAAACGCTTGGCAATGTAAGAAGAACTTTTCTTGCGAAGATCATCATTGATTGCTTTTAAGAACTCATGCTCTTGCTGAAGGTCCAGCTTTTCAAAGCTTAATTTCTCATGAGTCCTTAAAAGTTCTCGATGATCTCCTAAGATAGTTTCATGAGCTAACTTAAGAGTGTTTAGTTCTTTAGTTAGAGACTCAATCTTCTCCTTATCATTGTCATTCATTTTATCTTGATTAGCATGATTAATTGATGTTTCATCATAGTATTCATCACTAGAGTTGTCAAGAAGTAAATCATCATCACCTAACAAGTCATATTCATCACTATTGAAATCAACATACTCGAGATGTGATACCTTTGGGCCTTTAGCCATGAAGCATGTTCCAACTCCTTCATTTGGTGAGTCAAATATGTCATAGGAGTTGGTTGTCACAAGTGCTAGACCAGCAACACCTTCATCTTTAGTATATTCGGAGTCGGAGTGATAGCTTCTCTTAGAGTGGTTGTCGGAGTCGAGGCCGGATACCCATTCACCAACATGAGCTTGGTGTCTTCGTTTTGTGTAGCTCCTTGATGACTTGTCCTTTCTTTCCGAATCCGTGCTTCTCCGTGAGGGTCTTCGTTCATAACGATCATCTCTACTCCTTCTTGCTCTAGATGGTGATTCTTCTCTTCTACTTCTTCTCTTGGGATAATCTTCTCTTCTCTTGTAGGGGGCCGTACGCTCATTGGAATAGTGTCCGGGCCTTCCATAATTGTAGCAGTTTCGCTCTCAACTAGAAGATCTTTTGTCATTGTAGGACCTTGACTTGGAGCTTCTCTCTTTGCTTCTACTCTTGTAGAACTTGTTGAAGTTCTTCACCATTAAGCTCAATTCTTCATTGAAGGTTTGTTTCTCACTCGATGATGTGGGGGCTTCACATGAGGCTTTGTAAGCACCACTCGATTTGTTGTGAAGTTCCTCTTTATCCTTGAGTGACATCTCATGAGCAGCAATTCTTCTGATGACTTCTGTTGGCTTGAGATCTTTGTAATTGGGCATCATTTGGATCAATGTGCACACGGTATCATATTTTCAATCCAAGGCTCTTAGGATCTTCTTGATGATGAATCTATCGGTCATCTCTTCACTCCCCAAGCCGGCAATCTCATTTGTGATAAGAGCAAGCCTAGAGTACATTTCAGCGACACCTTCACCATCCTTCATTTTGAACTTGTCAAGTTGACTTTGAAGCACATCCAACTTGGATTCCTTGACGGAGTCGGTACCTTCATGCATGTCAATCAATGTATCCCAAATTTCCTTTGCATTCTCAAGACGGCTGATTTTGTTGAATTCTTCGGGGCACAATCCGTTGAAGAGGATATAACAAGCTTGAGCATTGTATTGTAGCATCTTCGACTCATCTGCGGTAGCTTCACGATTCGGTTCTCTCCCATCAAAGAATTCACCTTGCAAGCAAACACACACAATAGCCCAAACAACGGGGTTATGTCGAAGAATATGCATTTTCATCTTATGCTTCCAACTAGCAAAATTAGTACCATCAAAGTAAGGACCTCTACGGTGATAATTTCCCTCGCTAGACGCCATACTCTCCTAGGTTGTGAAACCAAGGCTATGACCACCAAAAGCTATGGAAATCAAAGCAAATGGAGACCAAAGCTCTAATACCACTTGTAGGATCGAAAGTATGTCTAGAGGGGGGGTGATTAGACTACTTGACCAAATAAATGTTGGGGAACGTAGTAATTTCAAAAAATTTCCTACGTACACGCAAGACCATGGTGATGCATAGCAACGAGAGGGGAGAGTGTTGTCTACGTACCAACGTAGACCGACTGCGGAAGCGATCACACAACGTAGAGGAAGTAGTCGTACGTCTTCCCGATCCGACCGATCCAAGCACCGTTACTCCGGCACCTCCGAGTTCTTAGCACACGTTCAGCTTGATGACGATCCTCGGGCTCCGATCCAGCAAACCGTCGAGGAAGAGTTCCGTCAGCATGACGGCGTGGTGACGATCTTAATGTACTACCGATGCAGGGCTTCGCCTAAGCACTACAACGGTATGATCAAGGTGGAATTTGGTGGCAGGGGGCACCGCACACGGCTAAGGAACGATCTCAAGGATCAACTTGTGTGTCTAGAGGTGCCCCTTGCCCCCGTATATAAAGGATGAGAGGGGGAGGCCTGGCCGGCCAAGCAAGGGAGGCGCAGGAGGAGTCCTACTCCTACCGGGAGTAGGACTCCCCCCTCCAATCCTAGTCCAACTAGGTTTTCTCAAGTGGGAAAGAGAGAGGGGTGGCCGGCCACCTTCCCTAGTCCTAATAGGACTAGGGGAAGGGGGGAGGCGCGCAGCCCATGGGGCAGCCCTTTCACCTTTCTACCAAGGCCCATGTTGGCCCATTTGGCTCCCGGGGGGTTCCGGTAACCCTCCCAGTAATCCGGTAAAATCCCGATTTCACCCGGAACACCTCCGGTGTCCAAACATAGGCTTCCAATATATCAATCTTTATGTCTCGACCATTTCGAGACTCCTCGTCATGTCCGTGATCACATCCGGGACTCCGAACAACCTTCGGTACATCAAAATGCATAAACTCATAATAACTGTCATCGTAACATTAAGCGTGCGGACCCTACGGTTCGAGAACAATGTAGACATGATCGAGACACATCTCCGGTCAATAACCAATAGCGGGACCTGGATGCCCATATTGGCTCCTACATATTCTACGAAGATCTTTATCGGTCAGACCGCATAACAACATACGTTGTTCCCTTTGTCATCGGTATGTTACTCGCCCGAGATTCGATCATCGGTATCCAATACCTAGTTCAATCTCGTTGCTGGCAAGTCTCTTTACTCGTTCCGTAATACATCATCTCACAACTAACATCTTAGTTATAATGCTTGCAAGGCTTATGTGATGTGTATTACCGAGAGGGCCCAGAGATACCTCTCCGACAATCGGAGTGACAAACCCTAATCTCGAAATACGCCAACCCAACATATACCACTGGAGACACCTGTAGTACTCCATTATAATCACCCAGTTACGTTGTGATGTTTGGTAGTACCCAAAGTGTTCCTCCGGCAAACGGGAGTTGCATAATCTCATAGTCATAGGAACATGTATAAGTTATGAAGAAAGCAATAGCAACATACTAAACGATCGGGTGCTAAGCTAATGGAATGGGTCATGTCAATCAGATCATTCATCTAATGATGTGATCCCGTTAATCAAATAACAACTCTTTGCCCATGGTTAGGAAACATAACCATCTTTGATTAACGAGCTAGTCAAGTAGAGGCATACTAGTGACACTCTGTTTGTCTATGTATTCACACATGTATTATGTTTCCGGTTAATACAATTCTAGAATGAATAATAAACATTTATCATGATATAAGGAAATAAATAATAACTTTATTATTGCCTCTAGGGCATATTTCCTTCAGTCTCCCACTTGCACTAGAGTCAATAATCTAGATCACATCACCATGTGATTAACATCTATAGTTCACATCACCATGTGATTAACACCCATAGTTCACATCGCCATGTGACCAACACCCAAAGGGTTTACTAGATTCAGTAATCTAGTTCACATCGCTATGTGATTAACACCCAAAGTGTACTAAGGTGTGATCATGTTTTGCTTGTGAGAGAGTCTTAGTCAACGGGTTTGCCACATTCAGATCCACATGTATTTTGCAAATTTCTATGTCAACAATGCTCTGCATGGAGCTACTCTAGCTAATTGCTCCCACTTTCAATATGTATCTAGACCGAGACTTAGAGTCATCTAGATTAGTGTCAAAACTTGCATCGGCGTAACCCTTTACGACGAACCTTTTTATCACGTCCATAATCGAGAAACATATCCTTATTTCACTAAGGATAATTCCGACCGCTGTCCAGTGATCTACTCCTAGATCACTATTGTACTCCCTTGCCTAATCAGTGCAGGGTATACAATAGATCTGGTATACAGCATGACATACTTTATAGAACCTATGGCCAAGGCATAGGGAATGACTTTCATTCTCTTTCTATCCTCTGCCGTGGTCGGGCTTTGAGTCTTAGTCAACTTCACACCTTATAATACAGGCAAGAACTCTTTCTTTGACTGCTCCATTTTGAACTACTTCAAAATCTTGTCAAGGTATGTACTCATTGAAAAAACTTATAAAGCGTCTTGATCTATCTCTATAGATCTTGAAGCTCAATATGTAAGCAGCTTCACCGAAGTCTTTCTTTGAAAAACTCCTTTCAAACACTCCTTTATGCTTTAGAGAATAATTCTACATTATTTCCGATCAACAATATGTCATTCACATATACTTATCAGAAATGTTTTAGTGCTCCCACTCACTTTCTTGTAAATACAGGCTTCACCGCAAGTCTGTATAAAACTATATGCTTTGATCAACTCATCAAAGCGTATATTCCAACTCCGAGATGCTTGCACCAGTCCACAGATGGATCGCTGGAGCTTGCACATTTTGTTAGCACCTTTCGGATTGACAAAACCTTCTATTGCATTATATACAACTCTTCTTTAATAAATCCATTAAGGAATGCCGTTTTGTTTATCCATTTGCCAGATTTCATTAAATGCGGCAATTACTAACATGATTCGGACAGACTCAAGCATAGATACGAGTGAGAAGCTCTCACCGTAGTCAACACCTTGAACTTGTCGAAAACCTTTTGCGACAATTCTAGCTTTGTAGATAGTAACACTACTATCAGCGTCCGTCTTCCTCTTGAAGATCCATTTATTCTCAATTGCTTGTCGATCATCGGGCAAGTCAACCAAAGTCCAAACTTTGTTCTCATACATGGATCATATCTCAGATTTCATGGCCTCAAACCATTTCGCGGAATCTAGGCTCATCATCACTTGCTTATAGTTCGTAGGTTCGTCATGGTCAAGTAACATGACCTCCAGAATAGGATTACCGTACCACTCTGGTGCGGATCACACTCTGGTTTACCTACGAGATTCGGTAGTAACTTGATCTGAAGTTACATGATCATCATCATTAGCTTCTTCACTAATTGGTGTAGTAGTCACAGGAACAGATTTCTGTGATGAACTATTTTCCAATAAGGGAGAAGGTACAATTACCTTATCAAGTTTTCTACTTTCCTCCCACTCACTTCTTTCGAGAGAAACTCCTTCTCTAGAAAGGATCCATTCTTAGCAACGAATGTCTTGCCTTAGGATCTATGATAGAATGTGTGCCCAATAGTCTCCTTTGGGTATCCTATGAAGACATATTTCTCCGATTTGGGTTTGAGCTTATCAGGATGAAACTTTTTCTCATAAGCATCGCAACCCCAAACTTCAAGAAACGACAACTTTGGTTTCTTGCCAAACCATAGTTCATAAGGCATCGTCTCGACTGATATAGATGGTGCCCCTTTTTTTAACGTGAATGCAGCTGTCTCTAATGCGTGACCCCGAAAACGATAGTGGTAAATCGGTAAGAAACATCATAGATTGCACTATATCCAATAAAGTACGGTTATGACGTTCAGACACACCATTATGCTGTGGTGTTCCAGGTGGCATGAGTAGTGAAACTATTTCACATTGTTTTAACTGAAGACCAAACTCGTAACTCAAATACTCTTTTCCACGATCAGATCGTAGAAACTTTATTTTCTTGTTACGATGATTTTCCACTTCACTCTGAAATTATATGAACTTTTCAAATGTATCAGACTTCTATTTCATTAAGTAGATATACCCATATCTGCTCAAATCATCTGTGAAGGTCAGAAAATAATGATACCCGCTGCAAGCCTTAAATATTCATCGGACCACATACATCAGTATGTATGATTTCCAACAAATCTGTTGCTTGCTCCATTGTTCCGGAGAACGGCGTTTTAGTCATCTTGCCCAAAAGGCATGGTTCGCAAGCATCAAGTGATTCATAATCAAGTGATTCTGAAAGCCCATCAGCATGGAGTTTCTTCATGCGCTTTATACCAATATGACCTAAACGGCAGTGCCACAAATAAGTTGCACTATCATTATTAACTTTGCATCTTTTGGTTTCAATATTATGAATATGTGCATCACTACGATCGAGATCCAACGAACTTGTTTCATTGGGTGTATGACCATCGAAGGTTTTATTCATGTAAACAGAACAACAATTATTCTTTGACTTTAATGAATAACCGTATTGCAATAAACATGATCAAATCATATTCATGCTCAACCCAAAAACCAAATAACACTTATTTAAGTTCAACACTAATCCCGAAAGTATAGGGGAGTGTGCGATGATGATCATATCAATCTTGGAACTACTTCCAACACACATCGTCACTTCACCCTTAACTAGTCTCTGTTTATTCTGCAACTCCTGTTTCGAGTTACTACTCTTAGCAGCTGAACCAATATCAAATACTGAGGGGTTGCTATAAACACTAGTAAAGCACACATCAATAACATGTATATCAAATATACTTTTGTTCACTTTGCCATCCTTCTTATCCGCCAAATACTTGGGGCAGTTCCGCTTCCAGTGACCATTCCCTTTGCAGTAGAAGCACTTAGTCTCAGGCTTAGGACCAGACTTGGGTTTCTTCACTTGAGCAGCAACTTGCTTGCCGTTCTTCTTGAAGTTCCCCTTCTTCCCTTTTGCCCTTTTCTTCAAACTAGTGGTCTTGTCAACCATCAACACTTGATGTTTTTCTTGATTTCTACCTTCATCGATTTCAGCATCACGAAGAGCTTGGGAATCGTTTCCGTCATCCCTTGCATATCATAGTTCATCACGAAGTTCTACTAACTTGGTGATGGTGACTAGAGAATTCTTCAATCACTATCTTATCTGGAAGATTAACTCCCACTTGATTCAAGCGATTGTAGTACCCAGACAATCTGAGCACATGCTCACTAGTTGAGCGATTCTCCTCCATCTTTTAGCTATAGAACTTGTTGGAGACTTCATATCTCTTAACTCGGGTATTTGCTTGAAATATTAACTTCAACTCCTGGAACATCTCATATGGTCCATGACGTTCAAAACGTCTTTGAAGTCCCGATTCTAAGCCATTAAGCATGGTGCACTAAACTATCAAGTAGTCATCATATTGAGCTAGCCAAACGTTCATAACGTCTGCATCTGCTCCTGCAATAGGTCTGTCACCTAGCGGTGCATCAAGGACATAATTTTTCTGTGCAGCAATGAGGATAAACCTCAGATCACGGATCCAATCCATATTATTGCTACTAACATATTTCAACACAATTTTCTCTAGGAACATATCAAAATAAACATATGAAAGCAACAACGCGAGCTATTGATCTTCAACATAGATATGCTAATACTACCAGGACTAAGTTCATGATAAATTAAAGTTCAATTAATCAAATTACTTAAGAACTCCCACTTAGATAGACATCCCTCTAATCCTCTAAGTGATCACGTGATCCAAATCAACTAAACCATAACCGATCATCACATGAGATGGAGTAGTTTTCAATGGTGAACATCGTTATGTTGATCATATCTACTATATGATTCACGCTCGACCTTTCGGTCTCCGTGTTCCGAGGCCATATCTGCATATGCTAGGCTCGTCAAGTTTAACCTGAGTATTCTGCGTGTGCAAAACTGGCTTGCACCCATTGTAGATGGACGTAGAGCTTATCACACCCGATCATCACGTGGTGTCTGGGCACGACGAACTTTGGCAACGGTGCATACTCAGGGAGAACACTTCTTGATAATTTAGTGAGAGATCATCTTATAATGCTACCGTCAATCAAAGCAAGATAAGATGCATAAAAAGATAAACATCACATGCAATCAAAATATGTGACATGATATGGCCATCATCATCTTGTGCCTTTGATCTCCATCTTCAAAGCATCGTCATGATTTCCATCGTCACCGGCATGACATCATGATCTCCATCATCTTGATCTATATCAATATGTCGTCATATGGTTGTCTCGCCAACTATTGCTCTTGCAACTATTGCTATCGCATAGCGATAAAGTAAAGCAATTATTGGGCGCTTGCATCTTATGCAATAGTTAGACAACCATAAGGCTTTTGCCAGTTGCCGATAACTTCAACAAAACATGATCATCTTATACAACAACTTATAACTCATCACGTTTTGACCATATCACATCACAACATGCCCTGCAAAAACAAGTTAGACGTCCTCTACTTTGTTGTTGCAAATTTTACGTGGCTGCTACGGGCTTAGCAAGAACCAATCTTACCTACGCATCAAAACCACAACGATAGTTTGTCAAATAGACTCCATTTTAACCTTCACAAGGACCGGGCGTAGCCACACTCGGTTCAACTAAAGTTGGAGAAACAGTCACCCGCAAGTCACCTATGTGCAAAGCACGTCGGGGAAACCGGTCTCGCGTAAGCGTACGCGTAATGTCGGTCCGGGCCGCTTCATCCAACAATACCGCCGAACCAAAGTATGACATGCTGGTAGGCAGTATGACTTATATCGCCCACAACTCACTTGTGTTCTACTCGTGCATATAACATCAAACCATAAAACCTAGGCTCGGATGCCACTGTTGGGGAACATAGTAATTTCAAAAAATTTCCTACGCACATGCAAGATCATGGTGATGCATAGCAACGAGAGGGGAGAGTGTTGTCTACGTACCAATGCAGACCGACTGCGGAAGTGATCACACAACGTAGAGGAAGTAGTCGTACGTCTTCCCGATCCGACCGATCCAAGCACCGTTACTCCGGCACCTCCGAGTTCTTAGCACACATTCAGCTCGATGACGATCCTCGGGCTCCGATCCAGCAAAGCGTCGAGGAAGAGTTCCGTCAGCATGACGGCGTGGTGACGATCTTAATGTACTACCGACACAGGGCTTCGCCTAAGCACTACAACGGTATGATCGAGGTGGAATTTGGTGGCAGGGGGCACCGCACACGGCTAAGGAACGATCTCAAGGATCAACTTGTGTGTCTAGAGGTGCCCCCTACCCCCGTATATAAAGGATGAGAGGGGGAGGGCTGGCCGGCCAAGCAAGGGAGGCGCAGGAGGAGTCCTACTCCTACCGGGAGTAGGACTCCCCCCTCCAATCCTAGTCCAACTAGGTTTTCTCAAGTGGGAAAGAGAGAGGGGTGGCCGTCCACCTTCCCTAGTCCTAATAGGACTAGGGGATGGGGGGAGGCGCGCAGCCCATGGGGCAGCCCTTTCACCTTTCTACCAAGGCCCATGTTGGCCCATTTGGCTCCCGGGGGGTTCCGGTAACCCTCCCGGTAATCCGATAAAATCCCGATTTCACCCGGAACACTTCCGGTGTCCAAACATAGGCTTCCAATATATCAATCTTTATGTCTCGACCATTTCGAGACTCCTCGTCATGTCCGTGATCACATCCGGGACTCCTAACAACCTTCGGTACATCAAAATGCATAAACTCATAATAACTGTCATCGTAACATTAAGCGTGCGGACCCTACGGTTCGAGAACAATGTAGACATGACCGAGACACGTCTCCGGTCAATAACCAATAGCGGGACCTGGATGCCCATATTGGCTCCTACATATTCTACGAAGATCTTTATCGGTCAGACCGCATAACAACATACGTTGTTCCCTTTGTCATCGGTATGTTACTCGCCTGAGATTCGATCATCGGTATCCAATACCTAGTTCAATCTCGTTACTGGCAAGTCTCTTTACTCGTTCCGTAATACATCATCTCACAACTAACATCTTAGTTATAATGCTTGCAAGGCTTATGTGATGTGTATTACCAAGAGGGCCCAGAGATACCTCTCCGACAATCGGAGTGACAAACCCTAATCTCGAAATACGCCAACCCAACATCTACCATTGGAGACACCTGTAGTACTCCTTTATAATCACCCAGTTACGTTGTGACGTTTGGTAGTACCCAAAGTGTTCCTCCGGCAAACGGGAGTTGCATAATCTCATAGTCATAGGAACATGTATAAGTTATGAAGAAAGCAATAGCAACATACTAAATGATCGGGTGCTAAGCTAATGGAATGGCTCATGTCAATCAGATCATTCATCTAATGATGTGATCCCGTTAATCAAATAACAACTCTTTGTCCATGGTTAGGAAACATAACCATCTTTGATTAACGAGCTAGTCAAGTAGAGGCATACTAGTGACACTCTGTTTGTCTATGTATTCACACATGTATTATGTTTCCGGTTAATACAATTCTAGCATGAATAATAAACATTTATCATGATATAAGGAAATAAATAATAACTTTATTATTGCCTCTAGGGAATATTTCCTTCAATAAAAATCTAGCCTTTTACCAATTTTAGTTCTTGGCAGATTTTAGCTATCTTAGCACAAGTCAAGAAATCTCCACACAATTCAAGCAAGCATGCAAAAGAGTATATGAGCAGCGGAAAGTAAAGCATGCAACTTGCAAGAATGTAAAGGGAAGGGTTTGGAGGATTCAAACGCAATTGGAGACACAGATGTTTTTGTCATGGTTCTGATAGGTGGTGCTATCGTACATCAACGTTGATGGAGACTTCTACCCATGGAGGGTAACGGTTGTGCGAGTCCACGGAGGGCTCCACCCACAAAGGGTCCATGAAGAAGCAACCTTGTCTATTACATCATGGCCGTCGGCCACGAAGTACTTGCCTCACTAGCAATAGATCTTCATGAAGTAGGCGATCTCCTTGCCCTTACAAACTCCTTGGTTCAACTCCACAATCTTGTCGGAGGCTCCCAAGTGACACCTAGCCAATCTAGGAGACACCACTCTCCAAGAAGTAACAAATGGTGTGTTGATGATGAACTCCTTGCTCTTGTGCTTCAAATGATAGTCTCCCCAACACTCAACTCTCTCTCACAGGATTTGGATTTGGTGGAAAGAAGATTTGAGTGGAAAGCAACTTGGGGAAGGCTAGAGATCAAGATTCATATGGTTGGAATGGAATATCTTGACCTCAACACAAGTGTAGGTGGTTCTCTCTCAGAAAATTTGTATTGGAAGTGTAGGTATGTTCTGATGGCTCTCTCCATGAATGAAGAGCGGGTGGAGGGGTATATATAGCCTCCACACAGAATCTAACCGTTAAACACAATTTGTCAAACTCGGTGGGACCGATGTGGTTAGGGTTAGGGCATAACGTAATCTCGGTGTGACCGATTACACAAACTCGGTGGGACCGATTTTGGTAATAAGCTAACCAGAGAGTTAGTCAGGTAAACTCGGTGGGACCGATTTGCTCATCTCGGTGGGACCGAAATGTTACAAAAGGGAAACAAAGAGTTTACATTGCAATCTCGGTGGGACCGATCGCTCATCTCGGTAAGACTGAAACATTACGAAGGGAAACAAAGAGATTACAATCCCATCTCGGTGAGACCGAGATCCCTATCAGTGAGACCGATTTGCCTAGGGTTTGTGGCAGTGGCTATGACATTTGAAACTCGGTGGCGCCGGATAGAAAGAATCTGTGGGGCCGAGTTTGACTTTCGGTTTAGGTCATATGTGGATGTGGGAAGGTAGTTGAGGGTTTTGGAGCATATCACTAAGCATTTTGAGCAAGCAAGCCATTAAGAAACACCTCGTCCCTCCTTGATAGTATCTGCTTTTCCTATAGACTCAATGTGATCTTGGATCACTAAAATATAAAATGTAGAGTCTTGATCTCGAAGCTTGAGCCAAACTTTTTGTCCTTAGAATTTTGAGGGATCCACTTTCCTCATCCATGGCATGCCATTCATTGAGCATTTCCTGAAATATTAATCTTGGAATAATGTTAGCTCAATGAGCTATATGTTGTTAGGAATTACCAGAACCACCGAGGGATAGTTGCACTTTCACAAACCAAACTGATAATTCGAAGAGACTTGCAAAGATAAACAATCATACATAAAAGAATTCAGAGAAGATTCAAATATTATTCATAGATAGACTGGATCATAAACCCACAATTCATCGATCTCAACAAACACACTGCAAAAACAAGATTATATCGAATAGATCTCCACGAGAGAGGGGGAGAACATTGTATTGAGATCCAAAAAGAGAGATGGCCCGTACGTCTGAAGTAAACTACTCACACTTCATCGGTGGGGCTTGGATGATGATGTAGAAGCCCTCCGTGATCGATGCCCCCTCCGGCGGACCTCCGGAACAGGCCCCAAGATGGGATCTCGTGGATAGAGAAAGTTGCGGTGGTGGAATTAGGTTTTTGGCTCTATATCTGATCTTTTGGCAGTATGTGGATATATATAGGAGGAAGAAGTATGTCGGTGGAGAAACAGGGGTCCACGAGGGTGGGGGCGCGCCTGGTAGGGTAGGGCATGCCCCCCTACCTCATGGCCTCCTGTTATATGCCTTGATGTAGCGTCCAAGTCTCCTGAGTTGTATTCGATGAGAAAATCACGTTCCCGAAGGTTTCATTCCGTTTGGACTCCATTTGATATTCCTTTTCTTTGAAACCCTAAAACATGCAAAAACATCAATTCTGGGATGGGCCTCCGGTTAATAGGTTAGTCCCAAAAATAATATAAAAGTGGATAATAAAGCCCAATAATGTCCAAAACAGTAGATAATATAGCATGGAGCAATCAAAAATTATAGATACGTTGGAGACGTATCAAGATTCATTGAAAATTTCTCGAAGATTGCAAAACCAATGATGGAGTTGTTGAAGAAGGATACCAAATTCAAATGGACTGAGGAATGTGAGCCCGGTTTCTAGGAGTTGAAGAAACGTTTGGTTACCTCGGCAGTGTTGATTCTGCCAGATCAGCGCAAGGATTATGAGGTATATTGCGACGCTTCACGTCGAGGACTTGGAGCAGTGCTTATGTAGGAGGGTAGAGTTGTTTCATATGCCCCACGACAGCTTAAGCCCCATGAGGTGAATTATGCTACTCATGACTTGGAGTTAGCAGCTGTAGTGCACGTTTTGAAGACATGGAGACATTTTCTCATCGGAAACCATTGTGAGGTGTACACGGATCACAAGAGTTTGAAGTACGTCTTCACGTAGAAGGAGTTGAATCTCAGGCAAAGGAGATGGTTGGAGCTCATCAAGGATTGTGATATGAGATTGCATTATCATCCTGGAAAGGCTAACATATTAGCTGACGCATTGAGCCGCAAGAGTCATGTAACAACACTAATGACCGGAGTGTTACCAAAAGAATTAGCCGAGGATCTTCGCGAACTATGTTTTGAGATAGTTCCGAGAGGCTATGTAGCAGCATTGGAGATTCGGTCTACTCTGATGGATAAGATCAGAGAAGCTTAGAAGACCGACAAGGAAATTGCCACCATAAAGGAGAAGGTGAGCAAGGGAAAAGTTAAAGGATTTCGTGAGGATGAACACGACACCTTATGGTTTGAGGACCGCGTTTATGTGCCTAATGACCCAGAGATCAAGAAGTTAATTTTGCAAGAGGCTCATGATTCGCAGTACTCGATTCACCCAGGAAACACCAAGATGTATTTGGATTTGAAAGACACTTTCTGGTGGACCGGAATGAAGAAGGATATTGTGGCGTATGTAGCAGTCTGTGATGTATGTCAGAGAGTGAAGGCAGAGCATCAGAAGCCAGCAGGATTGCTACAGCCATTGCCGATACCCGAATGGAAGTGGGATAAGCTAGGCATGGATTTTATCACGGGATTACCCAGGACCTATCCAGGCTATGACTCAATATGGGTTATAGTCGATCGCTTGACGAAGGTAGCTCATTTCATCCTAGTGAAGACCACTTACACCAGTGCTAAGTTGGCAAAGATATACATGACCAGGATTGTATGTCTGCATGGAGTTTCCGAGGAGCATTGTATGAGATAGAGGAACCCAGTTTACCTCAAAGTTTTGGAATCAGTTGCACGAAACTTTGGGTACCAGGCTAGAGTTCAGTACAACTTTTCATCCGCAGACCGATGGACAGACCGAGAGAGTCGATCAGATTTTGGAGGATATGCTAAGAGCTTGGGCGCTAGATTATGGATCTAGCTGGGATGACAACTTGCCATATGCGGAGTTCTCTTACAACAATAGTTATCAATCTAGTTTGAAGATGGCCCCTTTTGAAGCCTTGTACGGAAGAAGGTGCAGAACACCATTGTCGTGGGATGAAGTTGGAGACCGCCAGTTGTTTGGACCAGATTTGATTAAGGAGTCTGAACAGAAGGTGAAGTTAATTTGAGATAGGCTCAAGGTAGCCCAGTCTAGGCAGAAGAGCTATGCAGATTCAGAATGCAAGGAGACAGTTTACGAAGCTGGAGATAGAGTTTATCTTCGTGTATCTCCACTTCAAGGAGTTAAGCGCTTTGGAGTTAAGGGAAAGTTAGCGCCACGTTTTGTGGGACCATACAAAGTTTTGGAATGCATGGGAGAAGTTGCCTATAAATTGGAACTGCCTGAGGGATTGTCGGGAGTTCACGACGTGTTCCACATTTCCAAGTTGAAGAAGTGCCACACAGAGATGGCGGATATACCCCTGAGAGATACAGTGCCGCTGGAAGCGATTCCGTTGGATAGTGATTTAACTTATGAGGAGAAACCAGTCAAGATTCTCGAGTATGCCAGCCGAGTCACCCGCAGCAAGGTTATCAAGTTTTGCAAAGTTCAGTGGAGCCACCATACCGAGGATGGAGCCACCTGGGAACGAGAGGAAGATCTACGGAAGGACCACCCTCACCTATTTGCTAGCCAACCCAGATCTCGAGGGCGAGATTCATCTTAAGGGGGGTCGGTTTGTAACATCCCAAAATTTCAATTTGGAATGTTATACATTAGATCATCATTGCATATCATATTTTATTGCATTTTGGCTAGATCGTAGAAATCCTACGCAACTCAAGGACCCATGGAGAGAGTTGGGGATTTCGTTATTTTCATATTTAGGTTTTCTCAAATTTTGAAAATAGGATCATTTGATTTTATTTATTTTATCTTCAATTATTTCAATTATAAAAATAAGAGAGAGGGAATAAAATGACTTTCCCAAAATAAAGGAATATTGAGGATTTAATAAAAAATATGATAATATTTTATTTCGGAGTATTCTCGCTATTTTATTTGAATTAGGAAAAAAATACACGTTTTTCAAAATTGCATTTAGGACCCAAATAAATGTTCATCTTGTCCGCCTTGATTTTAGAAGTCGGGGAAAATTTATTTCGGGATTGTTGGAGTCTATTTAGTATTTCTTTTATTTGTTTTTCTGCGCGAAATTATTATAAAAAAACAAACGAACCGACCTAACCGGGCCATGTCCGACTGGGACTCTGGCCTGGCTGGCCCTTATAAGCCGGGGAGGCCGACCCCGTAGCCCAGCCCGAGTTGCCCCGCCACCCCAAACCCTAGCACCACCGCCGCCGACGCCGCCGCCCGTCATCCCGCCGCCGCCCGGAGCCGCCCACCGGAGCCCCCGCCGGACGCCGGAGCTGTCCCGCCGCCGCCGGTTTCCTCGAGACAACCGCCCGGTTTTCGTTTGTTTTTTTAAAAACCCTAGATCTGTTTTTATTGTATAGATCGGTTTTTTTGGTTTAGTTTTTTTAGCGAACGCCCGTTCGTTCATTTTAACGAACAGTTTTCATGTTTTAGCCACAGTTAGCGAACGTTCATTCGTTAGCCTGTTCGTCCGGTTTTCTTTTTCTTAGATTTTTCCACGATTATTTCTGATCGTGATTTTCGATCTCTTTTTCGTTTTAGTATAACTTTTCGCTCGTTTATCGGAATCAGGCGATTCAAGCGCCTAGAGTTTCGTCTCGAAACCCTCTTTTCGTTTAACCAACTCAAACAAGTTTTTGCTTCTGTAAAATTTGACTTAGGTCCATATTAGTAAACGAAGCCTGTTTCATTCGCCGTTTGACTTGTTTCTTTTTGCAAACCGGAGTTCTTAAGTTGAACTTTCTGCTTAGATCTCTTATTTGAGTTTTACCTGTGCATTAGATGAGTGCTTATTATGTGCTTGTTTATTTGCGATAGAGTACCCGGAGTGCGCCAATTGCTACTTCAAATCTCTTGGTTTCACGGATCATCAACAAGGCAAGTTACACTTTGATCATACCTTTTACTACCTAGTTTTATTTCATTAGATCAATCCTCAAACAATTGCATGCTTAGGATCTGAATTAAATTGTGGGTTTGGGAAGTAGATGAGGTAGTACCTATTCACATGTTTATAATCAAACCCTGGGAGTTACTTCTACGTTATGCTTATATTGCTATGCTATGCTCATAGACGTGGTTTGGATTTGAGTGTTTTCATGACAGATGTGAGATTGTTTAATTAATGGTTAACTTAAGGTGGCAACTCTAATACACATCTGGGTGGATTGAGGCACCTGGGTATTCCAGCGATTGCCTGTTTTTCTTTATGGACTGCCACCCAGGCTCAAAGGGATCATGAGATTATTCATACTAGAAACTTCCGTGTGCAGCCACAAGCTATTATGGGCTCTAGCATAGTTGATTAAGTCATGCGAACTCTTACAGTGGTAGACTAGCAGATGTAAGGGAAAGTAGGTGTAACGGTCTACCCGATCGTAAGGTGCTAGCGCTTCTGAAAAACTATGTCTTGGTCATCCGTTTTCTCAAACACCATGTAGTGCGAGAATCCCAACGGAGGAGATCGAGTCTTGTTGGGAAAAGTGCGCAAACCCCTGCAGAGTGTATAAACTAATCATGGTTAGCCGTGTCCCCGGTTATGGACAACTTGAGTATCTAGTACTTGGATTATCATGTGAATCTCATCATGTGACTTTAATTAATTTTGTTGGGTTTTAATGACGATGTTTAATTGGGTTTGAGAGGGTGTCTACGCTCTCAATGTTTTAACAACCACCATGATAGTTAAATAAAATTTATTCCTTTGTAGTAGGGAAAAACTGGCTTTACGCAAAACTGTAACCATAGAGCTTTCCACCAGCCATATATGCATGTAGTATAGCCTATTCTGTTCACTACTCTCTATGTGTTACATTGCCAGCATATTCCATGTGCTGGCTCGTTTTCGGGCTGCAACGTTCATGTTGCAGACTTTTCAGACGATGAATAAGGAGCCTTAGGTCGTGGTTCTATACTCAGTGATGCCGTTGGAGTTGATGGACTCACTTATCTTCCAAGCCTTCCCTGTTATCGTTATTAGATGGCCTTAAGCCATACTGTTTGTAATAAGTTCTCTTTTGAGACATTCGATGTCATAAGTGTGTGATTGCTACTCTATTATAAATCCTTCAAGTACTGTGCGTGTCAGCATTACTGATCCAGGGATGACACTGAAGCACAAAGATCAGACTGTTTGAGGTCTGGTTCCTACATAACATCAATAGAAAATTTTGACAAGGTTGTCCCATTCCAAGATATGAAATGCGTGTCTTTGCGTACAATAATAAGCAAACTTTGACAAGGTTTTCCCATTCCAAAATATCAAATGACTATGATTGTGGAATGGCGGGGTTTGCGATCAGTTCGGACATTGACATGTCACCTTATGCTAAATAAACGTACTGGAACATCGAAAGTTTTTGAAACTTTTAGCACAATATTTATATAGAATTTTTTTATTTTTTCCTAATTTTTCAGAATTTTTGGAGTACTAGAAGTATGGTAGATGTTCAGATTGCTACAGACTGTCCTATTTAAGACAGATTCTGTTTTTGATGCATTGTTCGCATGTTTTGATAAAACTATCGATTTTTATTGGTGGTATAAGCCATGTAAAAGTTATAGTATAGTAGCTACAATGCAAAACCAAAATATGAATTGGTTTGCAACAGTACTTAGAGTTGTGATTTGCTTTATTATACTAACATATCTTACCGAGCTTTCTGTTGAGTTTTGTGTGGATGCAGTGATCAAAGATCGAGGAGGTCTCGATTCGAGGAGAAGGACGAGAGGCAAGAGATCAAGCTTGGGGATGCCCAAGGCTCCCCAAGTAAATATTCAAGGAGACTCAAGCGTCTAAGCTTGGGGATGCCCGGGAAGGCATTCCATCTTTCTTCAACAAGTATCGATATGTTTTCGTCTTCGTTTCGTTCATGTGATCTGTGTAAATCTTGGAGCGTCTTTTGTGCTAGTTTTCATTTTTATTTTATGCACCATGCTGGTATGAGATAGTCCATAGTTGATTTATAGAATGCTCATTGCACTTCACTTATATCTTTTGAGTATGGCTTTATAGAATGCTTCATGTGCTTCACTTATATAATTGGAAGTTTGGATTGCCTGTTTCTCTTCACATGGAAAACCGTTATTGGTAGAATGCTCTTTTTCTTCATTTATATTTATTAGAGGATGATCTTTTGTAGAAAGAATTAAACTATCATGCTTCACTTATATCTATTTAGAGAGTCAACAGGAATTGGTCATTTGCATGGTTAGTCATGAAATCCTACATAAAACTTGTGGATCACTGAATATGATATGTTTGATTCCTTGCAATAGTTTTGTGATATAGAGATGGAATATGTGGGAGGTACTAGTAAATGGTTGTGGTTAGTAAGAAATTGGTGTTAAGGTTTGACATTCCCGAATCATGCACGTATAGTCTCTCGTCATGCTATGAAGTTGGAGCATGCTTTATTATTGATTGTCTTCCTTGTTAGTGGTGGTCGGGGACGAGCGATGGTCTTTTCCTACCAATCTATCCCCCTAGGGGCATGCGTAGTAGTACTTTGCTTAAAGGGCTAATAAAATTTTGCAATAAGTATGTGAGTTCTTTACGACTAATGTGTGAATCCATGGATTATATGCACTCTTACCTTTCCGAAATTTGCTAGCCTCTACGGTACCGTGCATTGCCCTTTGTCACCTCGAGAGTCGGTGCAAACTTCGCCAGTGCATCCAAACCCCGTGATATGATACGCTCTATCACACATAAGCCTTATTATATCTTCCTCAAAACAACCACCATACCTACCTATTATGGCCCTTCCATAGCCATTTCGAGATATATTGACATGCAACTTCCACCGCTTCCGTTTTGATGACTTGAGCATTCATTGTCATATTGCTTTGCATGATAGTAAGATAGCTAGCATGATATATCCATGGCTTGTCTGTTTTTTGATTTGTTGTTATGCTAGATCATTGCACATCCTGGTACACTGCCAGAGGCATTCATACAGAGTCATACTTTGTTGTAGGTATCGAGTTGTAATTTTTATTTCTTTTGAGTTATAAGTAAATAGAAGTGTGATGATCATCATTATTCAATTTTTTAGAGCATTGCCCCAGTGAGGAAAGGATGATGGAGACTATGATTCCGCCACAAGTCAAGATGAGACTATGGAAAATGAGAGAAAAAATGAAAAAAAGAAAAAACAAACAAAGAGAGAAGGGGCATTGTTACTATCCATTGCCACACTTGTGCTTCAAAGTAGCACCATGTTTTTCATATAGAGAGTCTCCTATTTAGTCACTTTCATATACTAGTGGGAATTTTTCATTATAGAACTTGGCTTGTATATTCCGATGATGGGCTTCCTCAAATGCCCGAGGTCTTCATGAGCAAGCAAGTTGGATGCACACCCACTTAGTTTTCATATTGAGCTTTCATACACTTATAGCTCTTAGTGCACCCGTTGCATGGCACTCCCTACTTCTCGCATTGATATTGATTGATGGGCATCTCCATAGCCCGTTGGTTAGCTGCGTCGATGTGAGACTTCCTTACCTTTTTTCTTCTCTATATTTGCCCCTATCATCATACTCTATTCCACCCGTAGTGCTATATCCATGGCTCGCGCTCATGTATTGCGTGAGGGTTGAAAAAGCTGAAGCGCGTTAAAAAGTATTAACCAATTGCTCGGCTTGTCATCGGGGTTGTCCATGATAAATACATTGTGTCAAGAAGACAGAGCATGACAAGACTATATGATTTTGTAGGGATAGCTTTCTTTAGCATTGATATTTTGAAAGACATGATTGTTTGTTGGGATGCCTGAGTATTGATATCTTTATCTAAAATTGTAGACTATTGATTTGAATCACTTATGTCTTAATATTCATGCCATGATTAGATATATGATCAAGTTTATGCTAGGTAGCATTCTACATCAAAAATTATCTTTTTTATCATTTACCTACTTGGGGATGCTGATACGTCTCCATTGTATCTATATTTTTTGATTGTTTCATGCCAATATTATACAACTTTTATACACTTTTGGCAACATCTTATATGATTTATTTGGACTAACCTATTGATCTAGTGCCCAGTGCAAGTTCCTATTTGTTGCATTTTTTTGTTTCACAGAAAATCCATATCAAACGAAGTCCAAACGCGATAAAAATTTACGGAGAATGATTTTGGAATATATGTGATTTTTGGGAGGTGGAATCAACGAAAACAGGGACCCACAGCCCCCAAGATACACCAGGGCAACGTCGAGGTGTCTTATGCCCTCCTCGTAAGGCGGATGGGGCCCTTATTATGGCGCAAGAAAGATAATTTATGGAAAAAAATTGTGTAAAATTTCACTGCAATCGGAGTTACGGATCTACGGGAATTTAAGAAACGGTGAAGGGCTAGATCTGGGAAACGCGAAATAGAAGAGAACAGAGAGGGAGATCCACTATCGGAGGGGCTCCCGCCCCTCCTCCTCCATGGAGACCATGGACCTGAGGGGGAACTCTCCTCCTATCTGGGGGGGAGGCCAAGGAAGAAGAAGAAGGAGTGGGGCTCTCTCTCCCTCTCTCCCGATGGCACCGGAGCACCGCCTAGGCAAGGGTCGTGACGATGATCTACATCAACAATCTTGCTACCGTCAACACCAATTTTCACCCCCTCTGTGCAGCGGTTTAACACCCCTTCTCCCCGCTGTAATCTCTACTTAAACATGGCGATCAACTGCATATAGTATTTTCCAATGATCTATGGTTATCGTATGATGTTTGAGTAGATCTGTTTTGTCCTATGGGTTAATCGTGATCTTGGTTGGTTTGATTGTATATTTTATTTATGGTGATATCCTATGGTGCCCTCTGTGTCACGTAAACGAAGGGGGAACCGCTGTAGGGTGTTGCAATATGTTCATGGCTTGCTTATTGTCGGTGTTGCGGGGGTGACAGTAGCCTAAACGCGGATAAGTGGGTTATGGCGTATGGGAGTGAAGAGGACTTGATACTTAATGCTATGGTTGGGTTTCATAACCTTAATGATCTTTAGTAGTTGTGGATGCTTGCTAGAGTTCCAATCATAAGTGCATATGATCTAAGTAGAGAAAGTATGTTAGCTCATGCCTCTCCCTCATGTAAAATTGCAAGAATGATTACCGGTCTTGTTATCGATTGCTTAGGGACAAATGACTTTCTTGTTGACAAAAGCTATCCACTTTTATTACCTTGCAATTTATTCGTAGTTTTATTCTCACAATGTACTCGTAGTTTTATTCTTCAAAATAATTTCATACTTATTTTAGGTAAAGCAAATGTCAAGTGTGCGTAGAGTTGTATCGGTAGTCAATAGAACTTGAGGGAATATTTGTTCTACCTTTAGCTCGTCGTTGGGTTCGACACTCTTATTTATCGAAGAAGGCTACAAATGATCCCCTATACTTGTGGGTTATCAGAGTGTCGAATCCAACGAGGAGCAGAAGGAAATGACAAGCGGTTTTAGCAACGTAATTTCTGCAAGCACTGAAATTGTTGGTAACAAGTTGTTTGACAGTACGATAATTTGTAATGGGTAAGTAATGCTAACGGTAAAAAAAGTGCAAAAATATAGCCCAATCATTTTTTGTAGCAAAGTACATGCCAAAACAATCTCTTATAATAAGAAAAGCGTTCTTGAGGGCACACGGGAATTTCATTTAGTCACTTTCATCATGTTGGTTTGATTCACATTCGCTACTTTGATAATTTGATATGTGGGTGGACCGGTGCTTGGGTGTTGTTCTTACTTGAACAAGCCTCTCGTTTATGATTAACCCCAACATCCGCAACTACGAAAGAAGAATTAAGATAACAATCTAACCATAGCATTAAATATATGGATCCAAATCAGCCCCTGACGAAATAGCGCATAAACTAGGGTTTAAGCTTCTGTCACTCTAGTAACCCATCATCTAATAACTACTCCACAATGCATTCCCTTAGGACTGAAGATGGTGAAGTGTCATGTAGTCGACGTTCACATAGCACCACTAAGGGAATCACACCATACATATCATCAATATATCAAACTAATATCAAATTCACATGATTACATGCAACATGACTTCTCTCGTGGCCTCAAGAACAAGGACAACTACTCACAAATAATATTCATGCTCAAGATCGGAGGGATATTAAATAGAATAATGGATATAAACATATAATCTTCCACCAAATAAACCATCTAGCATCAACTACAAGATGTAATCAACGGTACTAGTCACCCGGCCCACAGGTACCAATATGAGGTTCCGGTACAAAGATTGAATACAAGAGATGAACAGGGTTTTCAGATGAGATGGTGCTGTTGAAGATTGGGGTCCCAAAGATGAGAGGGTTGTTGGTGATGACGATGGCTTCGATCTCCGAGAGGGAATTTCCCCCGGCGAAATCTCTCCGTCGGAGGGCAAAAGTCCTCCTGCCCAAGTTCCAGATCGAGACGGTGGTGCTCCATCCCGAAAGTCCTCTCCTCATTTTCTGTAGGTCAAAAGACCTTATATACCAGAAGATGGGCACTAGAGGTGGATCGAGGGGGCCCACTACCCACCAGGGCACGCAAGGGGGCCTGGTGCCTTCTGGCCACCTGGCTGCCCCCTCTGGTAGTTCTTCTCTCTGTTATTTATTATATATTCCAAAATAATTCTCCGTAAATTTTCAGCTCATTTGGAGATGTGCAGAATATGTATCTCCGACATAGCTTTTTCAGGTCCAGAACTCCAACTGCGGGCATTCTCCCTCTTTGTGTAAACCTTGCATATTATGAGAGAAAAGACATTAGAAATACTCCATAAATTGTTATAATGCATAAAAACACTATATATAATAGTAGAAAACATGATGCAAAATGGACATATCAACTCCCCCAAGCATAGACCTCGCTTTTCCTCAAGCGAAAGCCGATATCGAAAATCATGTCCACATGTTTAGAGAGAGAGAGGTGTCGATAAAAAAATACAGACATAGTAGCATCATGCTTAGTATTATAACAACAACAAACTTTATCATAAAACTTTGTCATATAGCTTATCATGAAAAAGTAACAATTCACCACAACATCGAAGTAAAAAGCCTAAACTTTATAGAAAACCAACAAACTATGTTCTCAGTCAACTTCGCAACTACAATTCATCATTTTTTCAGGAAGGGTATCGTATCAGAGCCTTTTGGCAAGTGCACATACTCAACCATCATTTATTCTTTTATGATTGCTAACACTCACAACATACATGTGAGCGAAAAGTTTCAACCGAACACATAGAAAGATAGGGGCTTATAGTTTTGCCTCCCAACTTATTCATCTCAAGGGTGATGTCAACAATAATAACTCATGATCACTCACATTTAACTAGATATATGTGCCTAGATCTTTCCCCGCCACATGGTGCTTGCAAAAAGAGACTATAAAAAGGGATAGAGGAAATACTTTGACTCTTGCATAAAAGTAAAATATAGCCCCTTCGCAGAGGGAAGCAGAGGTTGTCATGCACTTTTTGGTTTTGTATGCACAATCTCTTAATGCAAAAGAAGGTTATGTTATATTGCCCCTTATGATAGCAACCTTTATTATGCAGTCTGTCGCTTTTATTACTTTGCCATCACAAGTTTGTACAACACTTATTTTCCCTTACACTAAAGGATCAAACACATTTAGGGGCAATTTTTATTGCCTTTTTGCACCGATGACAACTTACTTGAAGGATCTTACTCAATCCATAGGTAGGTATAGTGGCCTCTCAAAACATGAATTTTGGTTTAAGGGTTTTGGATGCACAAGTAGTATCTCTACTTAGTGCGGATTTTTGGCCAGCAAATATATTGAGCAAGCAACACATGTTGAAGGATCTATGACAATATAACTTCTATGTGAATACGAACAAACATAAATCATTACGTTGTCTTCCTTGTCCAACATCAACAATTTGGCATAAAATATTTAATGGGGGCTCACAGTCATAAAAGATGTCCAAGATAGTATATTTGCATGTGAATATTCTCTTCCCTTATTAATTCTTTCATGAATTGCATCATTGACTAATGCTATGTTTGTCAACTTTCAACAAATTTTAACACTTATACTTTTCCTCATGTGATGTCATTACCTACCATAAGATTAGCACATGATCTTTTCATTATTTTCTTTTATTTTGATTGAAACAGAAAATGAAAGAAGCAAAAACTCAAACTAAACTTTACTATATAACTCTCACTCGATTACATAGATAGATAGATCACGAAACTAGCACTTGAAAATAGACCATACTAAAATTTTATTCAACTAAATAATGAAATAGATAGGGATCGAACTAAGATAAGTAAAGGTAATAAAAGTGATGGTGATACGATATCGGGGCATCTCCCCCAAGCTTGGTACAAGCCAAGGGGAGTGCCCATACCCGTGTACTCAAGTCTCCTTCTTTGGTGATGAAGATGGAGGTGGTGGTGATGAGGTAGTAGCAAGCTTGTCCTCCAGCTTCCATGGCAGCGGTTCACCATCATAAGAGGATGCACTAGTCCCCTGAGTCCTGCAGCTGGCAGCTAAACTCATACCTTCAAATCTTGCTTCATACTCGAAAACTTCATTTTGAACATCATAGATTTGGCTTTGCAGAAAATTGATTTGCTCGTTGAAGGTGAAGGCTATGTTCTTCATAGATCGACCATCCACCTTGTGATCACGGGTGAATTCCGTGATCATGTGGTGATTGGCACTGAGTCCACGCTCCACCATCCCTTGGTACTTGAAGATCTCCTGCTCCACCGCCTCGAGCCTAGCCTCCATGCTTCCCATCTTCTTGGGGCCTTGAACGCCCCGGATGTGGAGCACCCCCTCACGCATCTCAATGGCTTGAGGGTGCTTCAACACCTCCGGTAGGTAGGGCTTGATGACCTTCTCAAAGAATTTGTCCTTGGAGGAGCTTGGGGCAACCATGGTGATCTAGATCTGTTAGAAAAACAACACGAAACAAGAATAGAGGATTTCTCCGTGATGCAGTGGTCAAATCGTCTGGGGTATACATAAATATTTTTTATCTTGGGAAACAAGTATGTGGAAGGAAAACAGAGTCAGAAGGTGCTCGAGGGGCCCACTACCCACCAGGGCGCGCCTGGTGAGGCTGGCGCGCCCTGGTGCCTTGTGGGCACCTAGGTTGCCTTCCTAGTTGTTTCTATTTTTTGTATTATTCCAAAATTGACAAAAAATATTTTCGCAGATTTTCCGAAGTCCTTTTACTTACCATATCACATACCTCTTCCTTTTTAGGGTTCTGGAGTGTTCTAGAAGGTTTCTTTTATGTGTTCCTCCGGTGTCATGGTTTGGATAATCCTAGTGTCGGTGTCAAAACCGGCAGATCTCGGGTAGGGGGTCCCGAACTGTGCGTCTAGGCCAGATGGTAACAGGAGGCAAGGGACACGAAGTTTTACCCAGGTTCGGGCCCTCTCGATGGAGGTAAAACCCAACGTCATGCTTGATTAATATTGATGATATGGGTAGTACGAGATCGGAGAGGCTAAACCCTAGAAGCTAGCCTATGGTATGATTGTTGTTGTGTATGTTGTCCTATGGACTAAAACCCTCCGGTTTATATAGACACCGGATAGGGTTAGGGTTACATAGAGTCGGTTACAATGCTAGGAGATCTATATATCTGTATCGCCAAGCTTGCCTTCCACGCCAAGGAAAGTCCCTTCCGGACACGGGACGAAGTCTTCAATCTTGTATCTTCATAGTCCAGGAGTCCGGCTGAAGGTATAGTCCGGCTATCCAAACACCCCCTAATCCAGGACTCCCTCAGTAGCCCCTGAACCAGGCTTCAATGACGATGATTCCGGCGCGCAGATTGTCTTCGACATTGCAAGGCGGGTTCCTCCTCCAAGTACTTCATAGAAGATTTTGAACACAAAGATAGTGTCCGGCTTTGCAAAACAAGTTTCCACATATTGCCATAGAGAGACTAACGTTTACACAAATCTAACCTACTGAAGTATTCCGTAGTGTGACACACCACGGCCAAGCCTTTATCCGAGCCATTTTATTATCCCACCTCAGCGCGTCATGCGAGGCGGTTTCCTTCGCACGTCTTGTTAAAGCAGAGATCGTGTCCCCTTATTCCGGGATTCTCATCAATACGGGCGTGGGTAACCCAACCGTGACATTGATTACGGCGCTTGAGAGATAAGCGAGTTTTACCAGGCTGGTGGGGACCCATAGTTGCGTCCACCCATATAAGGGGATAAGGATCCACCTTTTCACCTACGCCTTCTTCCTCTCTTGCTTATACATTCTTGCGCACTCGAGCTCCAGCGCCCAAGTCCGCACTCCCCACCTCAACCTTCTCCAGCCATGTCCGGAGCGGGAGGCAAGTGGATGGTCTCCTCCGTCACGGAGGGACACATCAAAAAACTGAGGAAGGCAGGATACTTGTCTAACGACATCGTGTACCGGCTTCCCGAAAAGGGGCAGCTCCTCCCCACCCCAAGGCCCCATGAGAGGGTAGTGTTCCTTCCCCACTTCCTCCGCGGACTGGGCTTTCCGATCCACCCATTCGTCCGGGGACTCATGTTCTACTATGGCCAGTATTTCCATGATCTGGCCCCAAACTTCATCCTCAACATCTCGGTGTTTATCTTCGTGTGCGAGGCTTTCCTCTGCATCCGCCCCCATTTCGGCCTTTGGCTCAAGACTTTCAATGTCAAGCCGAAGGTGGTGCGCGGCAACCAGGCGGAGTGCGGAGGCGCCATGGTGGGCAAGATGCCCAACGTCTTATGGCTCGAGGGCTCCTTTGTGGAGACCCTGAAGGGGTGGCAATCGGGGTGGTTTTACATCACCGAGCCGTGCGACCCTGAGTGGGTCGCAGCCCCCGAGTTCTGGTCCGGACCCCCAACGCGGCTCACGTCCTGGAAAGAGACGGGCCTGTCATGGGGCAACAAAGGAGAGGTGACCGGACTGCAAACATGCATCCAAACCCTGGTGGACAAGAATCTCAGACTTGTCAACGTAATCCAGGTTATGCTCATCCACCTGATCCTCCCGTGTCTACAACGGGCTTTCAATCCGTGGGAGTTCAACCCGGTGCAGCACCGAACTCTGAGAAGGCTCTTCGACACGACGTACGAAGACACCTGGAAGGTGCTTTTCAAGGGCGCCGAGGCTCCCGCATCCGCCACCGAGGATCGCGGATTCAGCGCACAGCGTCACGCTAGCGCGGTAAGTTGTTTGTACCTTTTATAGGGTATTAGTTTTCCATAGTTTAACTCAATGTGGGATCTAAGCTCCCTTACCTTTGACAGAGTTGGAAGGCGAAGTCCGGACAGATTGACTGTCCGGCTCCCTTGCCCGAAGGCCCAGCGGATGCTCACTTGGCGAAGCTGCTGGTTCCGGCACCCTATGTGGTGCCGGAGAAGAAGGCCAAGAAGAAGGCCACGGGGACTCGAAAGAGTGCCCGACGCCCGGAGGTGTCGGATTCATAATCCGATGAATCCAAGACACACTCCTCCCGTGAACACGAGGAGGAGGAAGAAGAGACCTCTCCCCATCCAGCGGGGGAAGGGAAGAAAAGGAAGGCCGCCCCAACTAGGGAGGCCGAAGGGCCCAGGAAGGGGAGAACCCTTCTTCCGGACTACTCCACCAACACCGACGACGGCGAAGAGGAGTGGCCGCCCAGGGCCAAGCCCCTGGAAAAATCGTAAGTATCCGGATACCAAAGTAATTCATAGTATTCCTTTATTGCACAGCTTTCCCTTATGTCGAATATGATTATGCAGCCCACCAAAAGACCGTCTCGACGCGTCGTCGAGCGGTTCACTGGACTCGTTGGACGTGAATTCGCTTCCGACGGCCTCCTCCCCCCGCCCTACGGACGATGCCAAAGTGTTGTCCCAACAGGTTCCAAGCCGGGAGGAGGTGGTCCTGGAGGCACCGAAAGGCGACCTCCCGGACTCCAGGAGTAAAGGGGATAAAACCCCCAGGGCTCCAAGTTCGGCTCTAGGCCGGACACCGCTCCAGAACCTTCAAAGGTTCCAGAGTCCGGCGGGGGACCTCCTTCCAAGAGGAGCAAGCCCACCGTGCTGGTGACCCCCGTCCAACCAGAGGCGCCGGACAATCTGTTGGAGGTGCTCCAAGGCGCCTCCATCGATGAGGAGCACCGCACCATTATGAGTGCGGTGGTCCAGAAGGTTTAGTCCGCCAAGAGCGGACTGACTGAAGCTTGTGCTAGCCTTCTAACAAGCTCTGAGGTAAGTAAAGAATGTGTAAATAATATTACCGCATAGACAGTAGCCCATGATGCTATGTTTGGCGTTCGGGAAGAAAAGCCGAATAGAGGATCAAATAAAATTCGCAGGAGTCTAACAAAAAGGAGTCAATATGCGTATGCAGGCTTCTCTGCTAGCGTCTACCGTACTGACTGCGGAAGTGGACATGCTAAAGCAGAACCTCGAGCAGTCCTTAAGCAAGTGCAATTGCAAAAAATGACAGGATTATCGTGGCTATTGTAGGGGCCACGTCTGAGGTGGCGGCCCTTAAGCAAGTGCTGCTCAAGGCCGAGCAAAAGGCGGCCATGGAGCGCACCGAGCGGGAGAAGTATGAGGCCGAGGTTGGCAAGGTGCAGCAAGAGCTCCAGGTTCTCATGCAAAAACATGAGAGTTTGGAGTTTGACTCAAAGACGTGAGCGTCCGAGCTCGCGGCGGCTATAGAAAATGCCAAGTCTGCGAAGGCCGAATCCCAAAAGACCCTCCAGGAGTTGGATGAGGTGAAGAAGATAGCGGCGGGTAAGGCATTATTTATGCAAAGCAAACACATAAACTTGAGTTACTTGTTACTTACTCGAGTCCAGAGCTCTCCAGGAGCGTTCGCAGATCTTCCCTGGAGTGTGTCTGATGCCGCCGCATTCTATCGAGCCGAGGAGGGCAGCTCGACAGAGAAGGTGTTCTGGTCTCAGTATGCTGAGGCCGGACACCCCGTGCCCCTGAGCGACCAGCTGAAGCAACTGGTCGAGCTCCACAAGGCAGCCGAACAGGCCATGAGGGACCTCATAGTTCGGCTGTGGCCTGGAGAGGCTCTGCCTGGGAGCTATTTCGGGCTGGTGCGGTGGCTGGTGGAGGCCTGTCCAAGGCTCGAAGTCATCAAGTGCTCCGTCTGCATTAAAGGTGCCCGTAGGGCCCTTGCTCGTTCTAAGGTGCACTAGGGCAAGCTGGATGCCGAGAAGCTTGTGAAGGACGGGCCACCGCCGGGGAAAGAGCATCCCAAGCCCGAGAATTATTATAAGGATGTTCTGAAGGGTGCCTGCCTTGTGGCGGATGAATGTTCTAGGGATGTAATTTTTGAGTGAAACTTGCTTGTTTTGTCCTGTGCGCTGAAAACTTGTTCATATGCGCTAAGCAATCCTGTTGGAATTTAAAATATTACCTTCTGTGCGGCTGTTTATCAATTCTGAGAGATGGCAAGTCGTCGGCTTCTGCCCCCGTGCCGCTAGTGCTGGGGTGTTCGGGCATAAACCTGAGCGCTCTTTTTCCCATGTTTGGGTCCTTCGAGGGAGACGCTCAGCCCAACGAACAAGGCAATCGGACTATAATGCGTGAACACTCTCACTTAGCCATATAATTCTATAATTTTAAATTTCGGCGAAGCCCCTGGTATTTGGAAGACCGAGTTCGGGGCACTATCCACGCCTTGGCCGGACAAAGCCGGCTCCTCGCTCTAAGCGGCATAAGTCTTTAGGGACTCGAAAGACCTCTCGAACAGCGACCAGCTCTTGCTTCATCATGACAGTCAGTTTTAGCTTTCTCCACTGAGGTGCTCGAACCAGCTCAACCGGGGCACAATCACAGTGGTTCTCCTAGCGCTACCTTAGCCGATATAGCGGAACGTAAGGCACCAAAACATAGGAGCCGGGCAAACCCAACTATTGACCCAAGACATGATTCGGAGCCGATGCATATAATCCTATAAGTTTGGGGTGCCGCACTTGTTAAAGTGTTCGGACTTCTCACACCATATTGAGGGGTACTAAAGCCCCTGGCATATTTTGGTCGTACCAAAGTGTACGGATGCAACATGTCGTTAAGGAACATATATTAAAAAAGAGTAATGCAAAAATAGACAAAAGCTATGCATTGTTTATTAAAGAGGGCTGCGATCAAAGCAGAACGATACAAATAATGCGATAAGCAAAAGGTTGGACTATGTAACATGTTCGTTCTAGGGGCAAGCTGCGGAATAGCATGCGAAATAGGTATACTCCTCGTGATAGAGACCACCTAGGAGTTCCATAATGCGGCGTGGCCTGTCTGCTTCCCTGGTTCTTGCATCGTTTGTGCGTCTATTGAACTGCCGAACAGGCCTTCCGAAGAGTGGAGTCCTGAAAATAAGAGAAAATTAAAAAATCGGCAGCGCCTGGTGCGGTTTAAGCTGTGTTTCGGGCGTGCCGTGATGGTGCCCCTCCCCCTGTACCCATGGTATTTCTAGGGCGTAGTTATGTACGCGAAGTACTGGTATTGCATTTTTGCGAGGGCTGGGGTTGGGGCCGCATTGCTACGCCTCCTCGGGTCATGCCAGGCGGTCTTGTTGTAGGTTACTCCGGGCGCGCTTGACGGTGTCCGGTCATTTAATGGCCGGACTGGAGAACTGCCTGGAGAGGCTGCTTTGTACTTCTGCTGCAAGGGCCGCCGTGTGCTCCTCCGTTCGGAGGGAGCGTTCGGTGTTTCCATTGACCGTAAGGTATGCGTAGTGCGGTACCGCATTGAACTTGGCGAATGCGATTCGCCCGAGTAGTGCGTGATAGCCACTGCGGAATGGGACTTTGTCGAAGATTAACTCCTCGCTTCAGAAATTATCCGGAGATCCGAAGACCACTTCAAGTGTGACTGAGCCTGTACAGTTGACCTCTACACCTGGTATTATGCCTTTAAAGGTCGTTTTGGTGGGCTTAATCCTCGAGGGATCTATGCCCATTTTCCGCACTGTATCCTGGTAAAGCAGGTTCAGGCTGCTGCCACCGTCCATAAGAACTCTAGTGAGATGAAATCCGTCAATAATTGGGTCTAGAACCAATGCGGCGAATCCGCCATGATGGATGCTAGTGGGATGGTCCCTTCGATCAAAGGTGATCAGGCAGGAGGACGTATATGCTCTACCGCGTATATGTCCCTTAACGCGCGCTTCCGCTCCCTTTTGGGGATGTGCGTTGCGTATATCATGTTCACTGTCCGCACTTGTGGGGGAAAACCCTTCTGTCCACTGTTGTTCAGGGGCCGGGGCTCCTCGTCGTCGTCGCTATGCAGCCCCTTGTCTTCATTTTCGGCATTTAACTTGCCTGCCTACTTGAACACCCAACAATCCCTATTGGTGTGATTGGCCGGCTTTTCGGGGGTGCCATGTATCTGGCATAAGCGGTCGAGTATTCGGTCCAAACTGGACGGGCCCCTAGGATTCCTTTTGAATGTCTTTTTCTGCTGACCGGATTTAGAGCCTCTGAATCCGGCATTAACTGCCGTATCCTTAGATTGTCGTCGCTAATGCGGCGCTTCTGCATGTTGCGATGCCACCTGCCACTACTGTTCCTGGTATCCGAATTACTAGGGTTCTTGGTCATATTGTTGCTACGAGCAAGCTAGTTGTCTTCTCCCGCGCAAAAGCGGGTCATGAGTGTCGTGAGTGCTGCCATAGACTTCGGCTTTTCCTGTCCAAGGTGCCGGGCAAGCCACTTGTCACGGATATTGTGCTTGAAGGCTGCTAGGGCCTCAGCGTCCGGACAGTCGATTATTTGATTTTTCTTTGTTAGGAACCGTGTCCAGAATTGCCTGGCCGATTCCTCTGGCTGCCGAATTACATGACTTAGGTCATCGACGTCTGGGGGTCGCACATAAGTGCCTTGGAAATTGTCGAGGAATGCGGCTTCAAGGTCCTCCCAACAACTGATTGATCCTGTTGGCAAGCTGTTAAGCCAATGCCGAGCTGGTCCTTTAAGCTTGAGTGGGAGGTATTTGATGGCGTGGAAATCATCGCCATAGGCCATGTGGATATGAAGGAGATAATCCTCGATCCACACCGCACGATCTGTTGTGCCATCATATATTTCGATGTTTATGGGTTTGAAGCCCTCGGGGATTTGATGATCCATTATTTCGTCTATGAAGCATAGTGGGTGTGCGCGCCTCTGTACTGGGCTATATCACGACGTAGCTCCAATGAACTTTGTCTACAGTGTTCGGCCCTACCGAATTTGTGGCCGGCGTGACGGTTACCGTCTCGAGCCATGGGGTGCCCACGCGATCTGTAGATCAATCTTGTTTGCCTTGCCTTGTCCTCCAACATATCTCGTAAGTCCGGCGCATATTCCCGTGCCTTGGTACGGGGTGCGGCTTGAGTGGAGGGCTGAGAGGCCTCTCTATCGCGGCCACGAGGTGGCCGGTCGGCCGCATCAAGTGCTTCCTCCTCTAATCAGGGTAGCAACCTGTGCTTGGAGGGGCGTTCGAGTTTATGCTCTTCGGCCGCAAGGATTTCAGTCCATCTGTCGACTAGCAAATATTGGTCAGCTCTAAGTTGTTGCTATTTTTTCTTGAGGCTTCTTGCCATGGCCATAAGCCTGCGTTGAAAATGCTCTTGCTCGATGGGATCCTCTGGCATGACGAATTTGTCATCGTCGAGGCTTGCTTCGTCTTTGGAGGGAGGCATATAATTATCGTCCTTGACCTCTCTGTCTGCCGCTCTCTCATGAGGGTTGGTTTCTCCATCCTCCTGTGATGAATCTTCCTGGAGGGGGTTTTCTTCGGCTCTTTCCGGAGTATTATTATCTCCCGTGCTGGAATCACCGTATTTGTTTTGGCGGGATTTTGAGCGGCGCCGCTGACGCCGGCGCTTAGGCTGTTTCTTGGAGGGGTCATCCTCCGCTGTTCCATCGCCATCTCCTTCTTTTGGGGTGTCCACCATGTATATGTCATATGACGAGGTGGCTTTCTAGGGCCTGATAGGCGCTGGTTCTTCATCGTCTCCTTTATCGGCGCCCATACCGTCGATGTCTTCGGAGTCGAAGTCGAGCATGTCGGTTAAATCGTCGACAGTGGCTACAAGGTGGGTGGTGGGTGGGCTTTGAATTTCTTCATCGCCCGAATCCCAACCTTGCTGATCGTAGTCCGGCCAAGGCTCTCCTGATAAAGAGAGAGACTTCAGTGTTTTCAGAATAACGTCGAAAGGCGAGTGCTGAAAGATGTCCATGGCAGTAAACTCCATGATTAGCGCCCAATCGGATTCGATCGGCAGGGGCGCGGAGGGTTTGGAGTCCGGAGAGGAGTCCGGCTCCTTGGAGTCACGAGTCTCGCGGAGTGCGGGGCTGGTGTTCGGCTCAATCGCTGTTGGGATCGTAGCCCCCGAGGCGGTGTCCAACCGCCCATCCTCGATCGGTGCAGTTGGCTCCGAATTAAGGGTCGAAGCTGATGCGGGTGCGGCCTCCAGGGCACTGTTCGGTGGCATAGCTAGATCATGCTCGTCGGGACAGTTTTGGCGTGCTCGGTAGTGGCTCGAATCCGTCGAAGATCAAGTCCCCGTGGATGTCAGCCGTGTAGTTTAAACTTCCAAATCTGACCTGACGGCCAGGGGTGTAGCTCTCGATCTGCTCCAGATGGCCAAGTGAATTGGCCTGTAGTGCGAAGCCGCCGAAGACGAAGATCTGTCCGGGGAGGAAGGTCTCACCCTGGACTGCATCGCCATTGATGATCGTAGGAGCCATCAAGCCTGACGGCGACGACACAGAGGAACTCTCAATGAAAGCACCAATGTCGGTGTCAAAACCGGCGGTTCTCGGGTAGGGGGTCCCGAACTGTGCGTCTAGGTCGGATGGTAACATGAGGCAAGGAACACGAAGTTTTACCCAGGTTCAGGCCCTCTCGATGGAGGTAAAACCCTACGTCCTGCTTGATTAATATTGATGATATGGGTAGTACAAGAGTAGACCTACCACGAGATCGGAGAGGCTAAACCCTAGAAGCTAGCCTATGGTATGATTGTTGTTGTGTATGTTGTCCTACGGACTAAAACCCTCCGGTTTATATAGAGACCGGATAGGGTTAGGGTTACATAGAGTCAGTTACAATGGTAGGAGATCTATATATCCGTATCGCGAAGCTTGCCTTCCACGCCAAGGAAAGTCCCTTCCGGACACGGGACGAAGTCTCCTATCTTGTATCTTCATAGTCCAGGAGTCCGGCTGAAGGTATAGGCCGGCTATCCGAAAACCCCCTAATCCAGGACTCCCTCACTTAGTTTCAACATTAATAGGCATACCTAAAATATAATGTTTAATTCTTTGTCCATTGACCACCTTTGGGTTGGTACCTTCGGCATTATTAATCTTGATAGCTCCAAAGCGATAAACTTCTTCGATGACATATGGTACTTCCCATTTGGAAAGAATTTTTCCTGCAAATAATCTAAAACGAGAATTGTACAATAGAACATGTTCACCAACTTTGAATTCCCTCTTTTGGATTCTTTTGTCATGCCATCTTTTAACCTTTTCTTTAAATAGTTTGGCATTTTCAAAAGCTTGGGTTCTCGATTCATCTAGTGAGCTAATATCAAACAACCACTTCTCACCACCAAGTTTGAAATCATAATTGAGTTCTTTAATTGCCCAATATGCTTTATGTTCTAACTAAAGAGGCAAATGAGAAGCTTTTCTGTAAATCATTTTATATGGAGACATACCCATAGGATTTTTACAAGCTGTTCTATAGGCCCAAAGTGCATCATCAAGTTTCTTAGACCAAATCTTCCGGGACCTATTGAAAGGTTTTTGTAATATTAATTTAATTTTCTATTGCTAAGTTCAACTTGACAACTAGATATTTAATAGCAGCAATTGGCATGAACAATTACTTTGGAATCAACAATGTAAGATCTGAATTTCTCACAAGCAAACACAAGTGCTAAAAATTCTTTCTCAGTAGTAGCATATTTTTTTGGGAACTGTCTAGAGGTTTACTAGCATAATGGATGACATTTAATTTCTTATCAAATCTTTGTCCTAGAACATCACCAACAACATAATCACTAGCATCACACATAATTTCAAAAGGAAAGTTACAATCAGGTGGTTGAACTATAGGTGCAGAAGTTAAGGCTTTCTTAAGTGTTTCAAAGGCTTCTAAACAATCATCATAAAAACAAATGGAACATCCTTTTGTAAAAGATTAGTAAGAGGCCTAGAAATTTTAGAGAAGTCTTTAATGAACCTCCTATAGAAACCAGCATGACTGAGGAAACTATGAGTACCTTTAATATCTTTAGGACATGGCATTTTATCAATTGCATCAACTTTAGCTTTATCCACCTCAATACCTCGTTCAAAAATTTTATGCCCCAAGACAATGCCTTCGTTAACTATAAAGTGGCACTTCTCCCAATTCAAGACAAGATTAGTTTGTTCACATCTCTGCAGAACTCGATCAAGGTTGCTTAAGCAATCATCAAAACAAGTTCCATAAATGGTGAAATCATCCATGAAAACCTCAAGAATCTTTTCACAAAAATCAGAGAATATAGCAGTCATACATCTTTGAAAGGTAGCAGGTGCATTACAAAACCAAAGGGCATACGTCCATAAGCATAAGTTCCAAAAGGGCAAGTAAAAGTGATTTTCTCTTGATTAGGTTGTGAAATAGGTATTTAAGAGAAACCAGAATATTCATCAACAAAACAAAAGTGTGTATGCTTAGATAGTATTTCTAGCATTTGATCAATAAAAGGAAGAGGGTAATGATCTTTTCTAGTAGCTTTGTTTAATTTTCTAAAATCAATTACCATTCTATAACTAGTAACAATTATTTGTGGAATGAGTTCATTTCTATCATTAGGAACAATAGTGATACCTCCTTTCTTAGGGACACAATGAACATGACTTACCCGTCTACTACCAGCTATGGGATAGTTTATACCTCCTTCCAGAAGCTTCAATATTTTAGTTCTTACCACTTCTTTCATCTTAGGATTCAATCGTCATTGGTGATCAACAGCGGGTTTAGCATCAGGTTCCATATTGATCTTGTGCTGACAGAGAGTGGGACTGATGCCCTTAAGATCGTCAAGAGTATATCCAATAGCAGCACGATGCTTCCTCAGAACTTTTAATAATCTCTTTTCTTCGTGTTCTTGAAGGTTAGTGCTAATAATAACAGGATATGTCTTTTTATCTTCAAGATAAGCATACTTCAGAGTGTGAGGCAATTGCTTTAATTCAAACACAGGATCGCCTTTAGGTGGAGGAGGACCTCCTAGAGTTTTAATAGTCAAATTATGTTTAAGGATAGGTTGTTGTTTAAAGAATATTTTATCTATTTCATTTCTTTCACGCAAGTGCATATCATTTTCATGGTCTAGCAAGTATTGTTCTAAAGGATCAGTAGGAGGTACGGCAATAGAAAGCAAGACCAATTATTTCATCCTTACTAGGTAATTCTTTCATGAGGTTGCCTATGAAACTTAGCAAAATTAAACTCATGAGACACATCACCAAAACTAACACCGATGATTTCTTTCTCACAGTCTATCTTAGCATTGACAGTGTTCAAGAAAGGTCTACCAAAAATTATGGGACAAAAATCATCTTATGGGGCACCAAGTACTAGAAACTTAGTAGGGTATTTTAGTTTCCCACACAAGACTTCAACATCTCTAACAATCCCAAGTGGTGTGATGGTATCTATATTAGCAAGTTTAATTGTAACATCTATGTCTTCTATTTCAACAAGTGCTATATCATTCATAAGTTCTTGGTATAAGGTGAAAGGAATAGCACTCACACTAGCACCCAAATCACATAAGCCACAATAACAAAGATCTCCTATTTTAACAGAGACAACAGGCATGCCAACAACATGTCTATGTTTATATTTTTCATCGGGTTTGGCAATTCTAGCTACTTCATCACAGAAATAAATAACATGCCCATCAATATTTACAACCAAGAGATCTTTAACCATAGCACTATACTTCTTCGACCTTTCTGGTAGCTTGTTGACAAGGGGGAGAAAATATATAGATCATAGGCTGAGAGAGAGAGAGAGTGTGTGTGTGTCTCTCATTCTTTTTCTTATTGGTTTTTATTTCCCGTTGCTACAATGTTCATTTTTTTCATGCTACTTGGTTGTTTTATGCTTGTGAGATCCTATGTTTGGTTGTGTGGTTGATCATACTATGCTTAATGTGTGATTCATGCTTATATCTATGATTACTTGTCTATGATCATTCACCTGTGTATTTGGTGATGCTTGCATGTTATCACTCATATCATTTTGTGCGCTCCACCAAGATGTATGTGGCATGGAAAAGGGACCCATGATCCTAATCGATTATGCATTTGCATTCAAACGCAAATCTTAAATAATGCACAAATTTAGGGGGAGCTATTGCTTATCACATACTTCTCAAAGCGATGATGTATTTCATCCATTTTATCATTTGTTGAAGCTTTGATCTATATGTTGTCATCAATTACCAAAAAGGGGGAGATTGAAAGTGCAACTAATCCCCGGGTAGTTTTGGTAATTCATAACTACATATAGCTCATTGAACTAATATCCATTCAAGATAAATATTTCAGGATGTTCAATGATTCGCATGGCATGGACTAAAGATGTGGACCCCTCAAAATGATAAGGACGAAGATTGGCAAAAGCTCAAGACTCTTCATTTCTATTTTAGTTATCCAAGATCACATTGATTCCATACGAAAGCCAATACTATTAAAAGGGGATGAGGTGTTGCTTAATGGTCTACTTGCTCAAATGCTTAGTGATATTGCTCCAAAACCCTTAGCCACTTTCTCCATCCAAATATGACCAAACCTAAATTCCATACTCGGCCCCGCCGATTCTTTCTTCCCGGAGCCACCAAGTTTACTTGACATAGCCACTCCCAGAAACCCTAATGATTCAGTTTCACCGATATGGATCTCGGTCACACCAAGATGGCCTTGCCAGAGCTCTGTCATCTGTTGCATCCACTTTGGTCCCACCGAGTTTATGCAATCAGTCTCACCGAGTTGACAGGTTCGCTGTTGCTTATTGCTTCACTTCGGTCCCACCGAGTCGATCCAATCGGCGCCACCGAGATGATGTTTGCCCTAAGCGCTAGTACATCGGTCCCATCGAATTGTCCTAGTTGGTCCCACCGAGATTTCTAATGTTCATATTTTTCAACAGATCGGTCCCACCGAGATTTCTAATCGTTGCCACCGAGATGGGTCAAAAGTGTGTAACGGTTGGATTTTGTGTGGAGGCTATATATACCCCTCCACCCCTTCTACATCAGAACGTGCCTACACCTCCACCATCCATTTTCTGCGAGAGCCACCTACCCATGTGTTTAGATCAAGAGATTCCAATCCAACCTTTTGAACCTTGATTTCTAGCCTTCCCCAAGTTGCTTTCCACTCAAATCCCTCTTCCAGCACAGCCAAATCTGTGAGAGAGAGTTGAGTGTTGGGGAGACTATCATTTGAAGCACAAGAGCAAGGAGTTCATCATCTACACACCATCTATTACCTTTTGGAGAGTGGTGTCTCCTAGATTGGTTAGGTGTCGCTTGGAAACCACTACTGCAGGATGCTGCTAACGCGACACTACGATCAGAGACCCTTCGAGAAACTGTATGCGATGCAATAATCGCAAACAGTGGTGTATGAAAACCGTCAAAAATGGTGCAAAACGTTTGCGATGGAGGATGCATCAAACACGGTTCAGATTTTAGTTGCATGTGCGATGAAGGGCATATGGTTCAATTCAATTAACTATTTGTGATGAGGAGGAACAAAAGAAACGGGCAACCAAATGAAGGCGTGTGCGATACACAGCATACGGTTGACTCGGATGAACTGTTTGTGGTTACGCAACACAAAAGAAACGGGCAGCCAGATGAAGGTGTGTGTGATATACAGCATACGGTTCACTCGGATGAACTGTTTGTGATTAGGCAACACAAAAGAAATGGTTAGCGAGATCAAGGTATGTGCGATATACAGCATACGGTTCACTCGGATGAACTGTTTCCGTTGACACAAGAGAACAGAAACGGTTCAACTTAACAAGACGTGTGTGTCGTGCGACGGGATTGCATACAGAATAACACACACACACACACACACACACACACACACACACATATATATATATATATATATAGACACACACACACACACACACTTACACTTATAAGGACATGCTTGCATAACCAAATTAAACATCCACTTACATAGGTGGCTACTACAACCATGGCATTTGCACACACCAAAGTAAACTATTACATGCATAATTACATAGGTGGCTACTACACACATGACATTTCCACACACCAATAAAGTAAATTATATATTACATGCATGATTAACTAGCATAAACGATCATCTGATCATCATCTACTTCTTGTGACGCTTGCTCTGCTTGTGGCTCGATCCGGGCTCGTCGATTTTGGTAACGAGGCACTTCCTCATGTCAACGATCCTGTTGTGCATCTCATAGCATGTGTACACGCTCTTGGCCGTGAACCTGAGGTGAGGTTCAACCAGTTGCCGCATCCAGGCCCTGTGCCAGGATAGGGGACTTGTTCTCTGGGCATCCTGCTTCATCTTTTCGTAGTAGGGGTCGATGATGGCCGAGGCGAGTTCGATCAGGGAGTCCTTCTTCGTGCTGCCCCAGACCCTGTAGTGGTCACGGATTTTGACAAGGTTCTTGCAGGCCAAGCCCGTAACACTGAGCGCATTTACATCATCTTTGGTTTCCACCATGTCGGTGCTGTTAACAAACCCGTTGAAACGGTCGCAAGGCTCTATGGCCATGCAGTAGTGGTAGGTGAGGACATGATGGCGCATGCACAAATGGGCGACGGCAACCTTCTAATCTATGCCGGGACGACCGACGGTGTACTGGAGGTCGATGCCGACCACCTTGTACTTGTCTCCAGCAAGCAACTGCTCAGCGTTGTTGATGTAGTCGTCCACCATGGCCGGTTCGATGGTGTACACCACCGAGAGATCCGTCTCCCTCGCGTGGGTCTCCACTCTATGCTCGCCAAACTCCATTGGAGCGCCACTGGACATCCCCTCTCTATGTGTCATCGTGGGTGTGCTTGTTGTGTTGTGGGGCGCGATCGAAAGGTTGAAGAGACTAAGGTTATAATGTCCGCGGGAATTAAAGGGGAAGCCGGACGACCAGGAATATCGCCAGGCCCTAATGCCAGTTCTAATTTCCAATGCATAACTCCATTGTGCCGCACGTAACTGCATCGCGAGGCAATGCGTGCGGTGCAACCGCATGCATATGGGCCCCCCGACATGATCGTGCGCACGCCCAACCGCTAGCAAAGCGCACGCGGAGGGATGCAAGCAGTTGAACGCGCAAGGAGAAGCTGTCCACAAGCGGAGCGCACAGACGGACACGAGCAGAGCATGCCGCGGCGCCTAACGGCGAGCAAACCTTGCCGAGGGACGCAAGTAGAGGACGACACAGTTATACGTAGCAAATAAGACGAACTGTGCGAGCAATGTCAGAGACATCAAGCACGAATCAGATTAGAGTTGCGTGTGCGATACGTGGCATACAGTTGATCCATCCGAGCTGTTTGTGATGGAATAAGCCGTGTGTGTTGCGGGAAAACGCTTACTGGTATATAACCTTAAATTTAAGGAAAACAGTGTTAATGCATGTTACAAAAATTGTATAGCTGGAAACTATGTTCCAATACGACTCCAATGATATAATCTTTAGCGACATGCATTCGTATTTTTTATTAGTTAAATCCTACTTATAAACCAGGACGGGGGTATAGTAGGTAATTAAATTGCAAACGTTTTTTATTAAACATGTCCTCTCACACGTCTTGTCACCCCATTGACGCAGACGGCTTACAGCGCAAGCTTGCGCAGCATGCGGGGGTGTTCTTTTGGCCAAACGGTAGCGCCAATGAATCCTCGGCGAGCCTGTTCCCACACAACCTCGCAGGTTCCCGCGCAAGCTTCTATCAGTGATCTAGGAATGGGGGTCCGCAGATTTGCCTGCCCGCGGCCCGCGGCATGGCTCCACCAGCGGCCATGTACGGCCCATCTTCACCAGCAAACACTCAAGACCCTCTCGAGGGGCCATGCCTCACGAGGCGGACGATGCAAGACCTCCTCAGGGGCGGCCTCACCAGGCTGGCTCGCGAGGGGCAGAGAGATCAAGGCAAGGGACACCTCGCGAGGTTTGCGTGATGCAAGCCGTGACGACTGGAGCCAGGCGGGCGCCAACGCGTGCAGTGTCCTCATTTCCTCTTTGGTGCTAAAGAGGCAAGCGCATGAATGGACTCCCGAGGCATCAGGCAAAGGTTTCCTTATCGGTGCAACAAGAACAAGACCAGCAGGATAGCATGACGGTGGTCACCATGAAGCCCAAGACAGCGTCACCACCAGAGCCTTTGGCAGGCGAAGACTATCTTTTGTCACGATAGCTTGTACTAGCTGTCCTCCTTCAAACTGGCCGTTGTGGGATCCCTTCCCACCTAATATTTGGGAAGAGGACCGGGGCCTCTATATATAGGACTAGGCACCACCGTAGGGCAAGGAGGATCGGATCATCAAGAGACGAAAGAGATCTGATCGGACCCGGATCATCCTGAACCACACAAGCTCACCAAACACAAGAACACCTCTCCTCAGGAGGCTATTCTTCCCTTGTAATTGTTCATCCTCATCCCAAGAGGCAATTCACCACACCACACTGGAGTAGGGTATTACACCACAACGGTGGCCCGAACCAATATAAATCTTGTGTCTCTCGTTCTTTGGTTTCGTCGAGCTAGGCCGTGAGATCGTGTCGAGTGTGAGCTAGTAGGGGAGGAGAGATCTTTGTGCGCACCCCAGTGTTCGAACCTCGAGGGTTTTGCCGGAACCCGAAATCCGACATTTGGCACGCCAGGTAGGGGTGCACTTAAGCTTTCCTCTTCATCGTTCTGCGCTTCACCACTCCACCAAGCTCTTGGCCGACGCTCATCGCGCCCGCGCTGAGTGCCGGGCCGCCCTCGCAACCCGCATCGCTCAGACAGCCCCTATCGGCAGGCCTCCCCATCATTCTCTATCACCTACCACCAGTGCCGCCACCGGCCCGGCGGCAAACAAGCAGCAAGCTTCTCCGCTGCACCCCTCCATGCGCCATGATGGCCGCACCGCCACCCCGTCGCTGACTCCGGACAGCTCATCGTCTCACGCTCTCCATGCCCCCACAGATGCATAGGCTGCGCTGCTCATGGCACGCGAGCTCCTGTGCTACTGCCCGGTCGACGACCTTCAGGAGGACTAGTTGGACCACATCGCCGAGGTCGTCAGTGCCGCGAGGGGCTCCCCTGCACCATCCCTCTCGCTGCCTCGCCCGCCCCCAGCTATGGGCGATGTGGCTCACGGATCGCCTCCGCCTCCTCCGCAAGAAGATGGCTCCCTTGCGCCGAGGCATGCGGCTCATGGAGCGCCTTTGCCTCCTCCGCGTGAAGACGACGTCCTCGCTCTAAGGTGTGCGGCCCCGCGGGGTGATCCACCGCGCCGTGTGCCCGCGCATGAAGAAAGAAGCTGCCAAGAGATTTCCCGTCCGCAAGAAAACGCTCCATCGCTCCCAGCACCGCCATGTCAAGATCGCTTACTGTAGCAGGGCCATGCGCCACTTGCCGTGGCGGCGCAGGGACACCAAGTTCATGCTCCGCCTCTGCGACGGGCCCTAGTGGCCACAGCAGGCTGCCGCGCCTTCACTCCCGAGCTGCATAGTCTAGCCAGGCAAGTTCAATCCAGATCTGCCTCCTCGCTACGACGGCACCCCCGACCCTACGGAGTTTTGGCAGCTCTATGAGCTGAGCATCGAGGCGGCCAACGGTGATGAAAAGGTCATGGCGAACTGGTTTCCCATGGCTCTCAAGGATGGCGCTCGCTCATGGCTCCTGAACCTGCCCCCAGGCTTGATCTCCTCCTGGGATGAGATGCGCGACCACTTCGTTGCCAACTTCCAGGGCACTCGCGACCGCCCCCCGGCCACGGGTGACATGGGCCGCATCAAGCAATAGCCGGGAGAGACCCTGTAGAAGTACATCCAGCGCTTCAACAACGTGCGTCTCAAGATCTGCAAGGTGATAGACGAGGCCATCATATCAGCGTTTTCCGACGGCGTCCATGACATCAAGATGAAGGAGGAGCTCGCCATCCATGATGAGCTGTGCACGACTTTGGAGCTGTTTAACATAGCGACCAAGTGTGCAAGAGCTGAGGAGGGGCGTCTCTCCCTCCTCAAGCTCCCCGCTGCCTATCTAGAGGAGAAGGCCAAGGTCAATGACGTGAAGCGCAAAGGGGTGGCCGTGTCGTGGCAGAACCGGACACCAAGCGTGGCAGGGATCTTCCCGAGTCGTCCAAGAGTAACCATACGTTCTGCGCCTTCCACAACATGCGCACCCACAACACCAACGATTGTCAAGAGCTCAGGGCCTTTCGAGATGGACGCTTCGGTCGACGCCCCGAGCGCAATGACCGGGGCTATGGCCGAGGAGGTGGACGAGGTGGAGGACATTGGGACGACCGTGGGCCCCACCAGGAGTGGTGCGACCAACCTCGTGAGGACCGCTGGTAGGACAAGCTTCGTGAGGGCGCCTGGCGCGACCAGGGAAACCCTGGTCTCCCTCCGCTGCTGCCGCCACCAAGGAGGAACGGCGACCACCAACCACGCGCCATCGCCTGCATCTTGAGTGGCGCTCAGGCCCTAGCCTCCCAGCGCATCTTCAAGCAGTTCTCTCATGAAGTGAATGCAACCCTCCCCAAGCTCGAGGCCACGCACCCACTCAGATGGTCTAAGTACGCCATCACCTTTAGCTCGGCGGACCAGCTCAAGTGTGCGGCAACCGCTGGCGTTCTCCCGATGCTCTGTTCACTCGTCATCAGCAATGTCCAAGTCACCAAGACCCTCATCGACAGCAGCGCAGGGCTCACTGTCCTATCCGTCGAGACATTCGACAGCCTTCAAGTGCCATATGATCAGCTCCAGCCCACCAGGCCTTTCTCAGGAGTGACTGACGGCTCCACAACCCCGATAGGGCAAGTTTGTCTCCCTATCACCTTCGGCTAGCGTGACAACTACCACACCGAGTTCGCCGACTTCGACGTCGCCCACATCCGCCTGCCGTACAATGCCATCCTCGGGTACCCAGCGCTAGCCAAATTCATGGCAGTCACCCACCATGGCTACAACGTCCTCAAGATGCCGGGAAGCGGCGGAATCATCATAGTCCCCTGCGAAGAAAGACACGCGGTGTGATCCCTCGAGCGTGCCTTCCAAGCTGCGTTAATCGAAGACCCTGACAGTGCGGGTGCGAAGTACCCTCCTCAGGCCAACCCCAAGAAGAAGAAGCAGCTACTCCGCACTGGAGCTCAAGGGAGCCGCACCTCCAATGGCACCACCTCAGGATCTGCACCCACGCCTGGGGCGCCTCCCTCCCTCGCATAGGGAGGTGTGCTGGGCGCCATCCTCGGGCAGGGCTCGGGGGCTCTCTTTTGAGGGCCTCGGACCTGTCCAACGTCACGAGGGAGGCGCTCGGGCACCACATGGAGGCGTGCTTCATGGCACGTTTCCCTCAGGAGGGCACCGGGCGAGGAGCGCCTAGCACTCGGGAGTTCATCGACAAGGCCACTCAGGAGCTTCAGAAAGCAAGGGCAATACGCGGCGACCGTCGCCCACCTGGCGCTGCTCCCCACCCAGGCAAGGGTGGTGAGCTGCGCGTCTGCATCGACATCCCAGGGCTCAATAGGGCCGCGTCTCAGGAGCGCTTCTGGCCTTCGCGTGCTCGGCGGTGTGAGGGTCCGCCTCACAGCTACATTCACATGCCGTTCTGCCTACCGAGTGTGGCTGCCACCTTCCAGCGCAATCTGCGGAGCATTCTGGCAGGTCAAGAGGCCAGGAATCACGCAGTCCTGGCAGAGATGGAGATGGTCCTCATGAGGCCACCCGAGCCTCCAAAGCCTCCCGAGGCTCAGGGCCTCGATGGCTCGTGAGGAGCAACTGCTTCAGCGAGCGACTTCAGCTACCCAACACTCCTTCGATGACCAAACCAGGTGACATCTTTCCAAGTTCATTCAGCTGGGAGCGCCCCCTGGGCCGCATCATTCCCAAGCCGTGCGGGTCAGTCCCTGTGGCATGTATCCGCTTGCATCTTTTGTTCACCTTGATGGGGGTGCCCCTCGGGCTGCACCATTCCCCAGGCCGCTTGGGTCCGACCCAGTGGCATGTATCGTTTCTCGCATTTACCTAAGCCAGTTTGCTTCTCATGCATAATCTATCTGTGGTTATCGCCTGCTTGATTGTTACCCACCATGGGAGCCACGCGCCGATCATCATTCTTCAGGATCCTTCGCATAAGAAGGCTAGGCGCGGCGTCTGCGCTCGGGCCCGTCCCTGCAGCATTGATAAATCCAACGGCTGAGCTCTTCCTGGTGCGCCGGCCCCATTGACGTCACCTCCTGGGGTCGTTGGTGCTTGGCCTTCTCGTGCAATAACCTTAGGAAAGTCATTCGGCGCAGGTTGTCTAACCATCTCGCCGGAACGCCACAACCATCAAGAACCAAGACCAGGTGCAACCCGCCTTGAGGTAGGGCCTCGTGAGTCCCGCGTTGGCTCATGTGTGCCCAGACACACCTTGTCTAGGCCCCGAGGGCTCCCCGCAGTAGGGAGTCCCCTCCCACGTACCAGCGGCGGACCAGCAATCACCATGGAAATTTGTGCCCTTCCTCGCGCTAACTTGTAGGAACTTCCTGAGGACTACAGCAGGCGATACCGCAGACACTCTCTCTTCTCCCATGCGATTTGCTTGCACATTAAAAGGGGGCTCCTGAGCATCGCAACTCAGGAACTCTTACTGGCTCTCCAGCCGTCACCCCCTGGCCTTGACCACGGCATCATGACCTGGCATACCAGCGGCGGCTGAGCTCGCTCGAGGGCCAGGACTTGAGGACGCAGAGCACTTAGGAGAGCATGGAGAAGAGGGGGAGGCTCGCACAGGCCTAACCTAGCTACCCGGCAGTAGCTGGCGCACAAGTCTAGTGCAACACGAGGAACCAGCCCCGGAATACCAAGATAAGTCTTGCGCCTGGACCGACCCTGCGCAACGACATAAGATCCTCGCCTTTCGCTACCCCTTCTAGGACAACATCGCCTCCCTTTCCCATCCTCAGGTAGCTACTTGCGCACTAAAGGGGACCTCTTGAGCATCGCGCCTCAGCGGCTCTTACTGGACCTCAGGTCGCTCACCTCCTGGCCTTGACCACGGCATCACGACCTGGCATACTAGCGACGGCTGCAGCCTGCCTAGGGACCGGGACCTGTCGGCATCGAGCACCAAGCTGCCGCGGGGTTGGAAAGGGGACACCTAGCCTCAGCAGGACGTGCGTTCGCAAATTTTCATAAGAAGCACAATATGAACAAAAGACATTACAGACACTTGACACGCCCCCGCGGGGTCCGTTTCGATTCCTCGCAGGGGACAAAAAGAAAGGAATTCCTAGGGGCTCTATCGACACGCGCTGGACGTCGCTGACGCCATCATCAATAGTGGGCCATGAGAAGCCGGCGCCAACCCCATCCAGATCAGCGACGATGGCGGCCGGACGTTGCGGCCTTGCTCCGACCGCGGCGAGAGCTTGGGGGCACGTAGCTATTGTCGCTTGTCTCTAGACTCTCGACGGGCTCACGAGAATCGCTAGACAACCAGGAGTCGCCGCTCTCGCTGGGGGAGCTGCGAGCAAGGCCAGCAGCAAGCCCGGCATCAGCCGCTGCGCCGTCATGGCAACCCCCTTCAGGGAAGCACTCCGAGCGGTGGCCTTCCTTGTCGAAGACCTTGAAGAACAACGTGGAGGCGCCATTGTACTCGAAGTGGATGGCGAGGGCGCCTTCCGCACGGCAGACTCGAGCGACCTCGCCCCAGCCTCGAGTCATGAAGATCCTCCTACAGGAGATGGCTTCAACCTCCGCTCCAGTTGTTGGGGCGTCGCTGTCGGCGTGCTGCACCAAAGCTCGAGAGGGCCCCTCGGTGGCACCTCGGTAGTGAAGAATGGCGGGAAGTGAATCCAAGTGCTTGGAGGCATCGCCGCCCACAGTACGAACTCGTGCGAGGAGTCCACGCCATGGACCACTGGGGCGGCGGCGTGCGCCACCATGGGGTGGTGACCATGGCCCTGGCGCGGGCGACGGCGCTCGGCGCCCCTCCCTCCGGAGCCCTCGGCCTGCGACACTACCAGCCTCACGACTTTCTCGCGACGCTGGGACCGCCTCTTCTTTGGCAGGAGTAGCTCGGTCTCGTTGAGGGGAGTCTTGCCCTTCTCCATGGCCGAGAACCTCCGTATCGGCGCCATGACTGCGCCAGCAAGCAGTGGAACGAGGAAGAAGAAGGAGCGGGAGAAGAAAGGGAAGGGTTGGATTACGGGGCCTCGCCCCCTACTTCCCATTTATAACCCAGGGGAGGCCAACCGCCGGCTTCCATGATCTAAGGTAATAATGATCTTTTTCTGCATGTAGCAAGGACTCGTCAAGTTGGGTAGTTGCCGATGCGGCATAGAGAAGCGGAGGCCCCCACGTCCAATCAATTGCCACGCGCCAACTGTGGCCACAGGCTGTTGGGGCCCGCGGCGCTCCGCACTTGCACTACAAAAAAAAGACACATCCGTGACATTTTGGGCCAAACGAAATTTTTTTTCTGTCATACATGACACTTCTATGACGATAATTGTGACAAAACCCGATATGATCATAGATGTGGTGGGCTCCTACTTCTATGACAAAAAATCATGACAGAAAATGGGCTTTTCGTCCTGGGCGGGCCGGAGACGCAGCTGCATGACATTCTTTGGGCCGTCCATGACGGAAAAAACCGTGGTAGAAGCGAGGGGGAGGAAAATTTCGTGGAGTTCCCGGTTACGGTGGGAGGTCGGGGGCTGAGCGATGCGCGTTTCTCTCATACACGTACGCGCATGTGTGCGAGGCATTGGCTCTAACTGAACCCGAGCGAGGCGTTGGGCTCTAACTGAACCCGAGCGATTGCACTGCAGGCTACGCGTTACTGAACCCGAGCAATCGATCGATGGCTGTTAACTGAACCCGATCGAGCGATTCCTTCGCTACTGCTGCTAACTGAAGCCAATCGATGGGATGAACACTGAGCGTTGCGGGGCGGGGGGGGGGGGGGGGTTGGATGAACAGTGAGCGGTGGCGTTGCCTCTGGATGAACAGGACCCCGTGGTGTGGTGGAGGGCTGGATGAACAGTAGACGGTGGAGGGGTGCCCGTGGAGGGGTGGATGAACAGGACCCGTGGTGTGGAGGGCTGGATGAACAGTAGACGATGGAGGGGTGGTTGAACTAGACCCTGTGGTGTGGAGGGCCGGATGAACAGTAGACGGTGGAGGGGTGTTTGAATAGTAGCCGGTGGAGTAGCGCGCAGCGGAGGCTGGATGAACAGGAGCCCGTGGAGGCTGGATGAACAGGAGCCCGTGGAGGCTGGATGAACAGGAGCCCGTGGAGGCTGGAGGAGGTCGACGGTGGAGATGAATATTAGCCCGCGGAGTCTCGTTTTCTGGTACGCCACACCCCTCCCGATGAACAGGACCCCTGTTTTGACCGTAGCGCTCCAACACAAGTCCGTTTCCTCCGTTTTGCGGTACGCCACACCCCTCCCGATCAACAGGACCCCCGTTTCAACCGTAGGAGGTCCGTTTCCTCCATTTTGCGGTACGCCACACCCCTCCCGATCAACAGGACCCCCTTTCGAACGTAGGAGGTCCGTTTCCTCCGTTTTACGGTACGCCAGACCCCTCCCGATCAACAGGATCCCGTTTCGAACATGGCCGGTCAAACATAAGGCCGTTTCCTCCATTTTGCAGTACGCCAGGCCTCATTTCCATCGCTTGTTCCGTCCAAGCCCTCTCGATGAACACGACAGATTTCGTTGCCTCCCCATGAACACGACGCATTCCGTTGCCTCCCCATGAACACGACGCATTTCGTTGCCTCCCCATGAACACGACGACGATGCTGTTTCTCCGTTCTGACCCAGCCATGTACACGAGCTCTGGCTGTACGCATGCGCGAGTAGGCGTTCGAGACCCCACCCGTATGTACACATATGTGGCCGTATGTTCTTTCTTGCACCCTGGCCGCTGTACGTACGTGTACATGCTACGTGTGCGCCCCTACTACGACACGTGCGCGCCTCTACATCCACCAGTATATATGTACGTACACGTTCGCGACCAGAATGACAACGCTATGTACGCTTCGACCAGGTGGGTCCCGACTGTCAGGCACTTTCTTGCGTGCGAAGATGTAGCTGGTGGGTCCCGGCAGTCAGGGGCAAACGTTTTTTTCGCGAAATACGGTGGCCCATCTGGTGGGTCCCTGCTGTGAGGTGGAGAAATAATTATTTTGCACGTAATAAGGAGGCACTTCCTTGCTGCGGCGGTGGACCCAGCTGTCAGCCTCTCCACGTACAGTCCATGTCCGATGGAAGCCGTTCCTTTACCACGTTGACCACACCACGCCGAGAGCACCAGGGCGGTGGACGACGGCGAGGCCTAGGAAGGGGACGGCGCGGAGCTGGGGAAGACGCAGCAGTGGATGCCCACACGTAGATGAGTACGAGGGTTCACTGGTTCGCTGCGGTGTGAGGCTGCCGTCGCCGCAGAATAACAGGGGGTGTGAGTGAGTAGAGGGATGGCCTGGCCAGCGGTGGGAGTAGTAGGGGGCGGTGAGGCCTCCGCCGCATCGCAGCCGGCTACGGGAGGCAGGAGCACGAGGCACGACCGGCTATGGTTTGGGCGGATGGACATCGTACGGTCACTGGTGCTAGAATCGTGCATATTGACTAAGTTGACAAAGCCCTCCATCCCCGTCAACTTAGTAGGCCCACAAATCAGCCTCCCACCAAGGTGGGTCCCAGCTAGCATGGGGTATTCATTTTTTTGTGCGTAATAAGGAGGCACTTCCGGTGGGTCCGAGCTGACAGCAGGGGGAACGTTTTTTCGCGAAATATGGTGGCCCATCAGGTGGGTCCCAGCTGTCAGGGGCAAACGTTTTTTTCGCGACATACTGGTGGGTGTCCGGTGGGTCCCTGCTGTCAGCTGGTGGAATAATTATTTTCCGCATAATAAGGAAGCACTTCCTTGCGGCTGCCGTGGACCCAGCTGTCAGGCTCTCCACGTACAGTATTCTTCCGATGGAATTCGGTCGTTGACCACATTGACCACGCCGCGCCGACAATACCACGGCGGTGGACGACGGCGAGGCCTAGGAAGGGGACGACGCAGAGCCGGGGAAGACGCGGCAGTGGATGCCCACGCGGAGAGGAGTACGAGGGTTCACTGGTTCGGCTGCGATGCCGTCGCCGCTGAATAATAGGGGGTGTGGGTGAGTGGAGTGGAGGGATAGCCTAGCCAGCGGTGGGAGTAGTATGGGGGTGGTGGGGCCTCCATGGCAGCACAGCCGGCCACGGGAGGCAGGAGCAGGCGGAACGACCGGCGCTGCTTTCGGCGGCTAGAGCAAGAAGACCAGAGGTTGAAGAAGCACTACGGTCGTTGGATGGATATCGTACGGTCAGTTGAGCTAGAATTGTGCATATTGACTAAGTTGACAAAGCCCTTCATCCTCGTGAACTTAGTAGGCCCACTATACTGCGTCCCAACTAGCAGGGGGAGTATTCATTTTTTTGTGCATAAAAAGGAGGCACTTCCTTGCGTGCGAAGATATAGCTGGTGGCTCTGAGCTGTCAGCGGCGGTAATGTTTTTTTCGCGAAATACAGAGGCCGTTTCGGTGGGTCCCAGATGTCAGGTGGAGGAAATCATTATTTTATGCGTAATAAGGAGGCATTTCCTTGCGTGCGGCCGTGGACCCAGCTGTCAGCCTCTCCACGTACAATCCACTTCAGATGCATGTCGGTCATTGACCACGCTGACCACGCCATGCCGAGAGCACCAGGGCGGTGGACGATGGTGACGCCTAGGAAGGGAACGACACGGAGGCAGGGAAGACTCGGCCGTTGTTTTTGTTTCCCACGCGGAGGGGAGTACGACTGTACAAGGGTTTACTGGTTCGTCAACCATCGCCGGAGAATAACAACAGGTGTGGGTGAGTAGTGGGATGGCTAGGCCAGCGATGGGAGTACGGTGGGGTGGTGAGACCTGCGCGGCAGCACAGCCGGCCGCGAGGAGGAGGGAGCAGGCAGTCCCGCCAGCGCTTGTTTGAGCGGCTGGAGCATGAAGAGCGGAGATTGAAGAAGCACAACAGCTGTTGGATGGACATCCAACAGTATACATGCCATATGTGGAAAGCCTCAAATCTGTGGAAAACAGCATACATCCCATCTGCCATTATTTCAAATAATTTACAACCCATTTGCTAATTCTTACGGGTTTTTTTGGAGCCCATATTCTTTATGTTAGCATTACAACCCATATTGTGGCCACGGTTAAAAAATTATATGAAATTTTGCATATGTCGGTGCGGTCTGAACTATTTTTAATCCCGAAATTTCAAGTCACATTCAGACTGATTTTAAAAATAAATGTATATCAATATAAAATCCAATAAATTTTCCACGCATAAAAATCAATGCAATTTAAAATCTCGAAATGAAAAAAAGATATTTGAAAATAATTGCCGGTTTGATGTGTTTTAAAAATGTACAGCCCATTTCTCATTACTGATAGGCCATTTTCTCGGCCAGCCGAATGAAGCTCTCCTCGTCTTGAAAGATTTGCAGCACAACAGGCTTGATAAAGCGACTTGTTTGACAACTCACAAAAGAACTGGGATAGCCATTTTCAGAAAGAAAAATAAACTACTGGGCTGGTCTGTGGTAAACATAAAAGAAAAGGCTGTCTAGACAGGCCAGAGTGTCCCGCACAGCCCAGTTGACACCCTGCTTCCGTCTCAAAAACAAATTAGATAAATGCCACTCCAATTATGGCGATTCATAAAAATACCACTGCAATTTCCAAACTTTGAAAAATGCCACTGCAATTTTTGCAAACATTGAAAAACGCCACTGCAGTTTGCAAACTTTGAAAAACGCCACTCCAGACTTCGAAAAATGCCACTAGAAATGGCATGAAATGGCATTTTTAAAAGTTTGGAAATTGCAGTGGCATTTCTCGGATACACCAGATTTGGAGTGTCATTTATCAAATTAACCCAAAACAAAAATAACTGGGCGAGCTGCTGGGTCCCTGGTGTCAGCCGCTCATTGTGCAATTTTCTCGTTTATTGACTACGTTGACAATGGCATGGAACCTAGATGTCAGAAATCCACTAGGAGGAGCCATTTTTTATTGGCTTGAAATAAGGAGGCACTTCCTTGCGTGCTGCTATGACCTTGGCGGGTCCCTGCTGTCATCCTCTCCACGTACAATCATCTCCTGATTGTGTACGCGTCAACTTGCTAGGCCCACAAGTCAGCCTCTAAACCGTGGAGGAAAAATACAACCCATTTAAAAAAATAACAGTCCATTCCATATGTTCAAACGGAAAGTTCAACATTCAGAGGAAAGTAACAGGTCTGATCCACATATAGAGTACTGAATTTCCACGTTGACAACCATCATAGCCAAGTTAACTATCTACTCCCACTAACACTCTAGTAGCGTACAAGTACTAACTTACTCTTAGCTAACTAGACGATGTTGGCCGCCATTTGCTGTCCATGCTAAACGCCGGCACCGGCATCCTCCATGCTGGCGATAGGGCGCGTTGCTCGCGCGCGTTGGCCCTTTCCATGCTGGCATGGTCCACCGAAGCTTCGGCTTCCAAGCGGGAAACCCACTTGACGAGCTGGTAGTAAAAATCGGTGTCGCGAACGCGTGTGTGCCCGACAGCCTCCAGGGCTATTTTCCAGGCGCCGGCCTCCACGTAGTCAGCCCAGTTGTGGGCACTTTGCTCGCGACTCAGAGCGTCGGTGCGCTGCTGCTCCATGTCCCGCTGGCGGCACAAATCGGCGATACGCTGCTTTTCCACCAGGCGGCCGCGCTCCAACAACTCCTGCTCCTCTGCCATGCGGTCGCGCTCCAACAACTCCTCGATCTCCGCATTGCCATCTAAAGACAGATAGAATTAATGCCTCCTCCCTCCGTCTGCCTTCCGGTGAAAACCCGAACACTAGTTCCGGCGGTGACCGCCTCCGGTGTCGCCTACCGCGGACGGGCGGGGGCATGGCGAGCGACGTCGGGCCGGTGGGGGCTTATGAGTATATGGCGAGTTGGGTCATGGTGGCCCCTGAGAAGGCTGGGAAACAGTACTTATAGGCGGAAGGTAGCGCGACAGTCATTGGAATTCAATGCATAATGGGTTATCGTGCCAGCTTGCCTTGGGAAACTCGAGAAACTGAAATTATGACTGTGTCGTCCCGTCCCGTCTGGGTCGCATGCTAGCATGGCGGTCAAACGAGTGCACTCGATTCATCTCCCTCCTTGTCAATAATGATTCCAAAGATTTAAAGCGTATCTTTTTTCGCATCAGTTAGCTGCCTTAATTACGGCCGGCTGCATGCAGGCACTTAGAATCACTCGCAGGCAGTACGTGAAGCAGCATGCAATGAGTCGCACCCGAGGGCACGCATGCAGCCACTTAAATCGCTGGAATTAATTAGGCTTAAACTTCTGCATGTCGTTAATTATTGCCATGCCTTGGTCTTGCTGCTTTGCTCACGGGACTAATAAATCCCGGACGGAGGGAGTACCTTGGTTGGTGAGAGGTTTGAATTAAGCCCCGCAAAACGGAAAGGAGGTACTAGTATGTGAGTGATCCGCTATTTATTCGTGTAGGATCGAGTAGGTCGTTTCATGAATTGAGCCCTGCAAACCAGAAAGGAGGTAGTACGTGCGTGATCCGCTATTTATCCATGTAGGATCGATAGTGTAGCTTGTCAGTTTCTTCAGAGGTAGGCATTTTTATCCATGTAGGATCGATAGTGTAGCCTGTCAGTTTCTTCAGAGGTAGGTGTCGGTGTCAAAACCAGCGGATCTCCGGTAGGGGGTCCCAAACTGTGCGTCTAGGCCGGATGGTAACAGGAGGCAAGGGACACGAAGTTTTACCCAAGTTCGGGCCCTCTCGATGGAGGTAAAACCCTACGTCCTGCTTGATTAATATTGATGATATGGGTAGTACAAGAGTAGATCTACCACGAGATTAGAGGCTAAACCCTAGAAGCTAGCCTATGGTATGATTGTTGTTGTACATGTTGTCCTACGGACTAAAACCCTCCGGTTTATAGAGACACCGGAGAGGGTTAGGGGTACACAAAGTCGGTTACAATGGTAGGAGATCTACGTATCCGTATCGCCAAGCTTGCCTTCCACGCCAAGGAAAGTCCCTTCCGGACACGGGACGAAGTCTTCAATCTTGTATCTTCATAGTCCAGGAGTCCGGCTGAAGGTATAGTCCGGCTATCCAAACACCCCCTAATCCAGGACTCCCTCAGTAGCCCCTGAACCAGGCTTCAATGACGACGAGTCCGGCGCGCAGATTGTCTTCGGCATTGCAAGGCGGGTTCCTCCTCGAAGTACTTCATAGAAGATTTTGAACACAAAGATAGTGTCCGGCTCTGCAAAATAAGTTTCCACATATTGCCATAGAGAGAATAATATTTACACAAATCTAATCTGCTGACGTATTCCATAGTGTGACATCACACTGCGGCCAAGCCTTTATTCGAATCAGTTTACTGTCCCACCTCAGCGTGTTATGCGAGGCGGTTTCCTTGGCACGTCTTGTTAAAGCAGAGATCGTGTCCCCTTATTTCGGGATTCTCATCAATACGGGCGTGGGTAACCCAACCACTTCTAGGACTCCTAGACTATAGGCAAGTCCAAATGGACACGGAGAGGACACTTGATATTCACCCTCTTTATAAAGGGACAAGGCTTTTATTTTTTCCTCCCGTGCTCAATCGAATCCTTCCCCCACCTCAAGCTCAAGCGCCCAAAGTTCAGGTCAGGTGCTCCGAACCTTCAGTCATGTCCGGATCTAGCCTTCAAGGCCGATGGGTGCCTTCCTCCGTCACTGAAGAAGACATCAAAAAGTTGAGGGAGGCCAGATATCTGACCGTCGAGATTTTGCATCGGCTGCCTCCCCGAGGGCAGGCCGTCCCCACCACCGAACCCAACGAGAACGTCGTGTTCGTCTCCCAATTCCTCTGAGGTCTAGGCCTTGCTCTGGATCCTTTCGTCAGGGGTTTGATGTTTTATTACGGGCTAGACTTCCATGATCTAGCTCCGGACTCCTTTCTTCATATCATGACATTTATTGTCATGCGCGAGGCCTTCCTCCGGGTTACCCCTCACTTTGGCCTATGGCTCAAGACCTTTGAAGTGAAGCCGAAGATGATCGAGGGGCAACATGTAGCATGTGGAGGTGCCTCAGTACGCAAGATGACGGGAGCTCTGTGGCCCAAAGGTTCCATCCCAGAGGTGTCTGAATTGTGGCAAGAGGAGTGGTTTTACATCACGGCTCCTAGAAGTGCCAAGTGGGCGGCCGCCCCTGTTTTTCGCTCGGGCCCTCCACCACAACTGATGCCATGGATCAGCAGAGGTCTGAGCTGGGGTCCAGCCAAGGACGTGCCTATACTGCAAAGCCGCATTTGAGATCTCTTCAATGGAGATTTCAGTTTGGTTGCGGTAATACAAGTTATGCTGGTTCGTCAAGTCCAGCCTTGCAAACGCAGGCCTCTTCGCCTATGGGAGTTCAATCCTGAGGGACCGCGTGTCATTCAAAATTTTCTCGGCCTGACGCATGAGGAGATGTACAAGTCATTCTTCGGACCTCAGGTGGAGTGTCCAGAAGTCACCGAGGACGTGGGCCTGAGTAGTAACCGCGCGGCCGAATAGGTAAGGCATCTTCCGGCCGAACATACTATCTCTCCTTTGTTACAAACTTATTTCTGAGAGTTCGCTTTTTGACCAGGACTGGCTAACAAAGGCGAAGTTGATTCGGTGTTCGGCCCCCCTCCCTGAGGGTTTGGAAAATCTGGTATTGGAAAAGATGCTCCAGACCGCACCTTGCCCGGAGCCCTTGAAGGAAGATACTGTGGAGGATAATGCGGGCGGATGTGGGCCCCCAATGCCGCCCATTTTAGCCGAGGGAGCGCGCGTCTACATGAAGGTAGACGACCAGAAGAGGAAAAGGACTGCACCCGGGGACTCGGAAGCCGAAGCTTCCAAACAGGAGAAGAAGTCTCCCACAGAGGGTCCTACCTTGGGGGCGCCGTTGCCGCACAAAGTCCGCGGGGGGATCAATTCTCCCACGAGTCGTAAGTGACCCGAAATACTTTAATAGTACAGATATGCCATCTTTTTCTTCTGAGAAGATAACCACCGCATATATTTTTGCAGTTCGGGTATTAGCCCCTCTCAAATGAGCTCGTCTTCGGGGGATCTTCTTCCAGAGATGATGGAGAGCGAAACGCCTCCTCCGGACTCTTCCGCTCCCGAAGCGGGCGACCCTGAAGTGTCGTCGCGGAGGGCCTCTCCGAGTCCGGTGAGGCCAGAAGATAATCCCATTGACCCCCGAAGCTCCCAGTGTCCGGCTCCCGAAGAGAGCAGACAAAAGAGTCCGGCACCATCTAGTGTGCGATCGGATGTTCTGAGGGAGTTGGTGGGGCGAGCGGCCATCTTAGATGAACACCGTGTGCTGATGAATACGGTGATGGAGATAATATCATCCGCCGAAAGCAGATTGCATGAAGCTTTTATGAGTCTACTGACAGGCTTTGAGGTACATAAAAGAATGTATGATAGTCCTGCACATGCTAGGTGTGCCCTGTGTAGATAGTAGCCCCTGAGACTCTCGTTGTCGTCAGAAACAACGACGAACAAAGGATCATATTCCCAGGTAACAACCATACTGCCTCTATGTGCAGGTGATGGAAGCTCCGGTGGCTAGCCGGACTAGCGAGTTTGCCCATTTAGAATGGCAGTTGGATGCGGCAGACGCCGACATCGAGCTTGTTAACAAAAGGCTTGACGAGGCATAGGGTAAGTGTCATTATCTGGTAAACGCCACATAGGAAGAGAAGCATGATGCCAGTATCTTTAATATGTTGTGACTGCAGATGGAGCTGCCACTGTTGAAGCCTTGCGGGCAGAACTTGCCTGAGCCAAGGAACAAGCGAGGTTGGGTAATGCGGCTACTTTGAAGGCGGCCGAAGAGTTGCAAGCCGAGAAGGCCGCACATGGCGAGAGCCGAGACAAGATGGCCAAGATGGCCATAGAATTAAAAGCCGCCGCCGACCGTTGCTGGGTTCTTGAAAAGGAAAACCAGGCGAAGGCATCAGACCTTGAGAAGGCTGCTGCAACAAGAAAAGACCTCCGCTCTGCTATGAGGGCAAAGAAGGAGGAGCTGCAGGAAGCCGCGGATATTGTAGCTGGGAAATCCTTTATGTTGCGGAGGAAGTTCGGAGATCCATGGTATGCCCCTCTGGATCGGCTGTGGAGTTTGGAGGATGTGTATATGGATTTGGCGGCGAGCGCTGCCGATGCGGCCAAGTACTTCCAGGGTCAGACGGACCGTGAAGTAGACCAGCTGTTTTGGAGACAATTCCATTCTCCCGAGCATCCGCTATCATTGACTGACAAGTTAGCCGAGTGGGCCGAACTAAATAGGTTGTCCGGACTCTCCATGAGGTTTGTTGTGGATGAGCTGTGGCTGGAAGGGTCAAAACCGAACAGCTATTTCAGCTTGGTGCAGCAGTTCCTTGATGTGGTGCCGCGCATTGATGCGGTGAAGAGGTCGGCGTGCATAGAGGGCGCATGGATGGCCTTTGCCCGTGTTAAGGCATACTGGGCGGAGATGGATGCTACCAATGTTGCAGCGCGGGATTCAGCCATAGGTCGAAAGGCTGCTGAGCACTACTTTGAAGAAGTTCTTGAGGGTGCCCGTTTGATAGAGACCCAGTGCTCAAAAAATATTATGTTTGAGTGATATGTAATCTCATCGTAAGCGAAATGCTTTTATAAATTTTTATAAGGCTATTTTTATACTTTTGCCTGAAATTAATATGATGCCTCCTGGGCGGCCGTTTATGTATACATGTGTATAACTTGAAAGATTGCAGTCGTCGGCTTCAACCCCCACGCATATAATGCGGAGGTGCTCGCAAAAACACACGTTCACACTTAACCCAACGTCTTGGTCCTATTAAGGAGGTGATAGCAGAGCGAGCGAGGCAACCGGTCTATAATGCTTTAGCACTTTCACTTAGCCAAAGGAGTTTGACAGTGGGGCTACTAGATAGCCCCTGGTGGCTCCGCACTCTCCCGATTCCGGGGTGCGTACATGCCTGGCCGGAAAACGGCCCTTCGTTAAGGCGGAGGAATTCTAACATTCCCACAGGTCATCGAGTGGTTGACCAGTCTCACGCTATATCATGACAGTCAGTTTTTGGCTCTCTCTACTGAGGTGCTCGTCCGGATGAACCAGGGCACAATCGCAGTAGTTCTCCTGGTGCTACCTTAGCCGTAAAGCGGAACGTAAGGCACCAAAACGCAGGAGCCGGGAAAACCCAACATTTGACCAAAGACAATGATTCGGAGCTGATGCATATAGGGCCAAACTCGCGACGCCGAACACTCCCTAAGGTATTCGGTCTTTGTGGTATAAACTGGGCCTAAATAATGGCCTTTGTAAGAAGCCCCTTGTGTCCAGGTACGTGCATTGTTTTGGCGTGGCCACATGCCAAGACGTCAGCCTCCTTCTCAACGGTGGATATGTATCAACAAGAGACAGTAAAAAAGGTTTACGCAGGGTCTTAATCTAAAAAGAATCCTTGGAGCGGGTCCCTGCTACACGTCTGCGCCTGTGTCTCCATTGTTCCGTATCCTGGACGGGTGTAGCACGATGACCGTCTGTAAAAGATAGGAAGTTAGGTGAAAAGGTTTTCATGCAAAAATATAGTTTGTTAAAGAAGAAACCATGTATAATTCAAGATGAGAAGAAATTGCCACTTATCTGCGCGTGTTGAGCCCCTTGTATTGACAAATAGGGGTGTCACCATTTATTCGGTATAAGTAGTGGCGCCGGACTGGATTAGTTGTGTCTGAGGTCTTGACGACCTATTGGATGCTTTCGCTGGTCCGGGCGCCTTTAATGTGCGGCTGCCAAGGCAACCTCACTCTCTTCGGCGCGCAGAGATCGCTTGATATTTCCATGCACTGTAATGATGCCACGTGGACCGGGCATCTTGAGTGTGAGGGAGGCGTAGTGTGCTATTGCGTTAAAGCGAGCGAAAGCTTCGCGTCCGAGTAGTGCTTGATAGCCACTTTGAAACGGAGCGATGTGGAAAGTTAAATGCTCGCGACGGAAGTTATCGGGGGAGGCGAATATAACTTGTAGTAAGAGGGAGCCCGTACAACGAGGCCCTGGGCCTGGCGTTACTCCTTTAAAGGTAGTATTGCTATGGCGAATTTGTGTTGGGTCTAACCCCATCCTGCGGATTGTATCCTGATATATTAGGTTTAGGCTACTGCCGCCATCCATCAAGACTCGTGTCAAGTGATATCCGCCAATTACTAGGTCTAATACCAGGGTAGCCCATCATGCGTGTCGGATACTTGCTGAGTAATCGCGATGGTCGAAAGTGATCGGTTGAGACGACCAGTGGCAGGACTTCACGGTGACAGGCACTTGGGTATATTTTCCTGGGAGTGCCGCGTTGTTTTTTTCCCTTGATCACGTGTAACACATTTACTGTTTTGACTTCAGGTGGAAATTTCTTTTGTTCCCCCGTGTCTTGCTTGGGGGGCTCATCCTCGTCTTCACTTGATGTATCCTCCCCCTTGTGTACGGCGTTGAGCTTGCCGGACTGTTTGAAGACCCAACATTCTCTGTGGGTATGATTAGCGGGTTTACAAGGGGTACTATGGATCTGGCATACTTGGTCCAGAATTTTGTTGAGGCTGGACAGTTCATCCCTGGTGCCTTTAGGGGGTGGCTTTTGACCTGGCCGAGAGCTTTTGAATCCGGCATTTACTGCCATGCCCTTCGTGCTGTCTTCTTTAATCCGACGTTTGTTATTGCTGTTGCGCTGTGATTTCCCGTTTCCATCTCTAACTTCAGATGTACTGGGGTCGCTGGTGCTGCATCTGGCTAGCCAGCTGTCCTCACCCGCGCAAAAGCAGGTCATAAGGTTTGTTAATGCGGCCATCGTTCTAAGCTTATTTTTGCCGAGGTGTCTGGCGAGCCATTCGTCATGGACGCTATGCTTGAAAGCTGCCAAGGCTTCGGCGTCTGGACAGTCGACAATCTAGTTCTTTTTAGTAAGAAACCTGTTCCAAAGCTTTCGGGCTGACTCTCCGGGCTGTTGAGTTATATGACTCAAATCGTCCGCATCCGGAGGTCGGACATAAGTCCCTTGAAAATTTGCCCGAAAGGCGTCTTCGAGCTCTTCCCAACTTCCAATGGAGCTTTCGGGGAGGCCTTTGAGCCAGTGACCAGCTGGACCTTTGAGCTTGAGGGGTAAGTACTTGATGGCGTGGAGATCATCTCCTCGAGCCATATGGATGTGAAGGATGTAGTCCTCAATCCAGACCCTAGGGTCTGTTCTTCCGTCGTATGCCTCTATGTTTACGGGCTTGAATCCCTCTGGAAATTCATGGTCCAGCACCTCGTCGGTGAAACATAGGGGGTGTGCGACACCCCTGTAGCTGGGTGTACCGCGTTGTTCGCATGTTTGTTGTGTTGCATTGTATCCTGGGGCGCGCTTGCGTGGTCCATAGATGGATCTTGTTGCACCGTCCTTCGGGTGCGAGCCCTCGCATGGGTCGCGTATTGTATTATGAGCGGTGTTGTATGCCGCTCTGTGTTGGTAGAGGGGTCGTCTATCTGACCAGGTGGCTGCTTTGATATTTGGTTGTGGGGGGTCTGAGGCCTCCTCATCGAATTCGGGTAGCAGCTTCCGCTTTGGGTAGCTCTTGGAGGGGCGATTGTCGCCGCACCTATCTGCTGTGTTGAGTATTTTGCTCCATCTGATGTGGAGCGTGTCTTGCGCAGCCTTGAGCCTTTGCTTCTGCTTTTTCAGACTCCTCGCGGTGGCAACAAGCCTTTTACGGGCAGTCTGCTGCTCCGGGTGCCTGTCCAGCATTGCGTCGTCCGGACCATTATCCTTGATAGGATTTGTTTGTTCGGTTTGATTATCTGGATTGCCGTTGTCCAACAGCGGTTCGCCCTGCTCTAGCGTTGGGTCTCTGTGATCGCTATTTCTGTCGAGGCGGGATTTGGGGCGGTGCTTGCGTCGCCGCTTTGACTGCTTTTCGAGGGAACAAGCCTTCGGTGCGTCCTCCCGCTCCTCGTCGTCATCTTTTGGTGCGTCCGCCAAGTATACGTCATATGACAAGGTGGCGTTTCAGGGCCTGATATGCGCTGGTTCTTCATTGTCTCCTTCATCGGCGTCCATACCGTCGATGTCTTCGGAGTCGAAGTCGAGCATGTCGGTTAAGTCGTCGACAGTGGCTTCAAAGTGGGTGGTGGGTGGGCTTTGAATTTCTTCATCGTCCGAATCCCAACCTTGCTGACCGTAGTCCGGCCAGGGCTCTCCTGATAAAGAGAGAGACTTTAGTGTCTTCAGAATATCGCCGAAAGGCGACTACTAAAAGATGTCTACGGCGGTAAACTCCATGATTGGCACCCAATCGAATTCGATCGGCAGGGGGGCGAAGGGTTTGGAGTCCGGAGAGGAGTCCGGCTCCTTGGAGTCACGAGTCTCGCAGAGTGCGGGGCTGGTGTTCGGCTCGACCGTCGTTGGGATCGCAGCCCAAGAGGCAGCGTCCAACCATCCATCCTCGATCGGCGCGGTTGGCTATGAATTAAGGGTCGAAGCCGATGCGGGTGCGGCCTCTAGGGCACTGTTCGGCGGCAGAGCTAGATCATGCTCGTCGTGACAGTGCAGCGCGCTCGGCAGTGGCTCGAATCCGTCGAAGATCAAGCCCTCGCGGATGTCAGTCGTGTAGTTTAAGCTTCCAAATCTGACCTGACGGCCAGGGGCATAGCTTTCGATCTGCTCTAGATGGCCAAGTGAATTGGCCCGCAGTGCGAAGCCGCCGAAGACGAAGATCTACCCGGAGAGGGAGGTATCACCCTGGACTGCATCGCCATTGATGATCGTAGGAGCCATCAAGCCTGATGGCGATGACATAGAGGAACTCTCAATGAAAGCACCAATGTCGGTGTCAAAACCGGCGGATCTCCGGTAGGGGGTCCCGAACTATGCGTCTAGGCCGAATGGTAACAGGAGGCAAGGGACACGAAGTTTTACCCAGGTTCGGGCCCTCTCGATGGAGGTAAAATCCTACATCCTGCTTGACTAATATTGATGATATGGGTAGTACAAGAGTAGATCTACCACGAGATTAGAGAGGCTAAACCCTAGAAGCTAGCCTATGGTATGATTGTTGTTGTATATGTTGTCCTACGGACTAAAATCCTCCGGTTTATATAGACACCGGAGAGGGTTAGGGTTACACAAACTCGGTTACAATGGTAGGAGATCTACATATCCGTATCACCAAGCTTGCCTTCCACGCCAAGGAAAGTCCCTTCCGGACACGGGACGAAGTCTTCAATCTTGTATCTTCATAGTCCAGGAGTCCGGCTGAAGGTATAGTCCGGCTATCCGAACACCCCCTAATCCAGGACTCCCTCAGTAGGCATTTTTATTCAAAAAACTGCCACTTCGCATCTTGCGTCGCAAATAAAACTGCCAGGAGCGCATTTGTAGGCTAGCTAGTGATCGACCAGTAACTTGTAAACACTGAGCCAACAGAAATAAATAACTGTTAATGCATCTCAATGATTCACTCATATACAAATATGTAGCTCCGAAAGCAAAGATCAGCCACTTTGGATCTTGCCTCACTACTAAAACTAACTAGTACGATTTCCATACATAAGATCAACATGTTAATGCATCTCAATGATTCACAGATCATATACAAATATGTAGCTCCAAAAGCAGAGATCTAGAAAAAACATCTGTTCTTCCTACTAAGATGGATGCTTCTCTTGGCCAACATTCAGTACAGACTGAAAGACAAATTTGTTTGTGAAGTCTACAATTCCTCTTGCAAACGTAAGTGGTTTCACCAACAGATGGAACCATGATAATGAACCACACATGATGGAGGAACATCCACTGCAATATGATTGGGTCTTCTCTCGATCACACCGCGAGACCATTTTCGGAATACAAAATTTAACTTAGGCAAAATGATGCCCATTGTACAATTAGACCAAAGCAATGAAGCACCTAGTGTTGGCCAATAAATAGTACAGTACTACTTTTCTGCAGTCCATGAAGTGACTATCCAATCTTTTTGTGTCTATTTTCAAATGGCACTGCATGCAGTGACTATACTATTCTCTTGTGCAGTTCAACCAAAATTGCGGACACTTTGTTTGTTTGCCAAATAGCAACGGCAGAGATCTCTGTCTGCAAAAATATCAAGCAGCTAGTAAACATATACCACACCTTGTATTTTCGGTTTAAACATGTCTCTTCCGCTTAGCATCTGTCATGTTCTGCACTGGACAATCTAATACAGTTATGTTTTGCCCTGGACAATTTCATACTGAATTGATTTGCTGTTTCAGAGCAGAAATATAGCGCCTATTCTTCATTAGACCAAGGATATCCATGTTCGCAGTGATGGAAGAGGTGAAATCAATACAACCGAAATTGAGCATCCAATCATTGAATCCTATCCTGCACCTCCAATGTAGGTCCACCCTGCCAATAAATTCACATGCAAACCACTAGTATTACTATCTAATGACAGTACAAAAAGAGTAGCAAGATAGTAGCAAACCATGTACCTTCGTAATGAACAACTCATAGTGCCACCAATTGGATATAAAGGTTTGGAAAAAAACATGCTCCTAATGTTGAACCAGTTGGACTTTTTGTGCAGTTCCACTAAAATCGAGCATCCCTGTTTGCATAGATATTGAAAGTGTGATTACTCTAAAAGTGGCACTAGTTGAAGCATAAACTCACAAATATAAGCATTCCAATTTCATAATGGGAAAAGGTAGCAAGATTGTTTCTAACCACCTGTTTGAAGGAATAAATAAAGCAACAACGTCTGATGTCAGGAAGGCGTACATAGTTTTTTCTGAAAAACTGAGCCATTCCTAACCTTTCCTCTTCTTTTAAGCAAATTTTGTGTAGTTCTACTAAAATAAAATGCCATCAGCGCCTTGACAAATCAGTGACACTGTACAAAAGGAAATGACTTAACATTACATCATGATGTCAGGTATGTAGTCGACATGCATTAGAGAAAAACATACAGACCTCCTCCGATAACATAATGAACATTAATTTTAACAAAGGTGTGACTAGCTTTACTGGGATAATTTGAGTGAACTCTACACCCTTTGTTCCTTAATATAAGACGTTTTCGCGGTTCAATTTAAAGTACCCAAACGTCTAGTATTTAGAAAAACAGGTAGTAGTTTTCTTGAGCACATATCTCGGAAAGCTTGCCACACTTTATTTATGTCCATACGCTAATGCAACACCATTCGAATACTACAAATATACACTAATCTAGTGGCTAGTGCAATAGTAGAGTAGTTAGTTTATTACAGGGTACAGTACAATGGTTTTACTGAACAGATTTCAATAAACTTTAGCACTAGAAGGTTTCTATAAGAATTAACAATACAAAATGTAAAGGTAACAAGTTTCAGCATTGGTATACTAGCTCTGCATGAGCATTAAACCAAATACAAAAGTCTGAAGGTAACTAGCATTATTAACTAATGATAGTATAAAAAATTGCAAACCATGTACCTCCAAGGTAAATATCATTTCGAACTCGGGGGGGGGGGGGACCTTAAAAATTGCAACCCCAATCTTGATAATCGATCAAACATGAAAACTTGATCGAACGAATCAAGAGAACAGCTGGAGGAGGAGGTTCCCACTCTTGACCTTTCCTCTTGTCTTCATAATTGTCTGTGCAGTTTAACCAAAATAAAATGACATCAGCGCCTTGGCATTTTGGTGACACTGTACAAAAAATTAACTTATCTCATAAAAGTGAGGTATGTAATCTATAAGCATTAACAGTGCAAAAATCTGAAGGTAGTAAAAAGTTTCATCGTTGGTATACTAGCTATGCAACATCATTAGAATGCCTTAGCTAAAAATCTTCAATACATCCATAATCGACAGCTAACCCTAAAATAATCCAGTGACATTAAATGGCATTGCTTAAATTTATCGGTGGCATTAGACTAAGAGCGGCATTAGTTAAATGTGGCATCACTTTAGCAGTAGCATTGCTTGACTTGACTGCTGGCGTTATACTAACAGGAAAAAGTGGCAATAAGAGCATGGGAGGCCCATTCAGACAGTGGGCGCACCAATACGATGTACCTCCACAGACGCAGAGTGGTGAGGGAGGTATGGTTGCCCAGAGCAACAAATATCCAGGCAGCATATGTGGATTACGTCCCATTTTTGCTCTCTTTAGCCACCTTTTTCCTATGCGAGGACAACAAACCGATCGACCTGGTCATTCTCTATTGCGTTGTCATGCCTTTCTACCCTTCTTCAACCAAGAGACACGAGACTCGTTCCTTAGCTACTGATTTTTCCCCTTTTCAACCTAGATGCAGGTTTGATGCCTACTCTCTTGGACAGTACAGTCTCATTCCTTTCCTTATTCAACCCAGACATGGATTAGTCTGCATGAAGTAGGGTATCCTTTAATAGTGCAAATTATGGTTTTCGTCTGCGTGGCCAGCAGAGCAGAGGATAGAAAATTGGGAAGATGGTGGAGTGGAAATAGATCCACATGCAACGACGTGGCAGATGGGGCAATAGAACAAGGTTATGGTTCTAAAAGAGGTAGCATACCTGAGGGTCGGCGGGAAGTGGCTTCGCTCGTGGTCGTCGTCCTCCGAACACACTACGGAAGCGAGCTTGGGGACGGAGGCCATCCCGCGCGGGCGCTAGGTCTGAGAGGACGGCCTTGTCGTCAGTGCGTGACCTCGCTCGCCGACGACGAGTGCATCAACGCCGCACGTCCTTTTCTTCCCCGGTGGATCTGTGACCACCAGTGAGGAGGGAGAGAGGGGCCGTCTTTTTTAGATCTGGAGAGAGGGTGGTAATGTGAGAAGCAAGTGGGAAGCCCTTAGCAAGAAAGCGCTCAAGCTCCAGCGTATGTATCTTTTTTATACTACTAGTACTGGAGGTGGAGTAGTGGTAGAGTAGTTTATATTTTCTCTGCGTATAGTACCAGTTGGTCGTGCTTCAAAACTGATCGGCACGCCATTAACAAAATAAAGGTCGATAACTAATGCGGCAGCTCAGGCCAACGCGGCCAGATCGCATTTTGCACGAGAAATTACACACCATGTTTCGTTGACATGTGGTCCCGTTCCAACATATCAGTGACACGATGACGAGTAGTAGGAGTATTTTCGAACGGACGTGTAGGCCGGGGCGCCTCTTCGTGAACTGTGGCAAACTCGCAACTGTCCACCGACTCTTCGCATTTCCCTCTCGATTTGGAACTGCTGTCGCATGCTCTTCCTCTTCCTCCTCCATTTTCCTTCAGCCCTTCACCCTTTCTTCTGCCATTGTTCGACCGTCTTCTCCATGGAGGGAACAGGCCGGAAACGACCCCGTTATTCTTGCCCCGATCTGAAAGATGACATGGTGGAGGAACTCATTGATCGGTGCGATGTCATCACCTCGGCTAGCATGGCATGTTCGTTCAAGCCCATTCTCGACTCAACTAATAACATCATTACAAAGAACCCAAGAGTCAAGGAGCGGTTTGATCTCCCCTATCTTCTTCGCCATGGCCCTGATGATGACTGGCGCCGGCACGACGGAGGCCTCGCCCTGTGCAAGTTGATGCTTCTTGATAATGATACGTATGATGTTAAGATGCCATCGCTTGAGGGCAAGGCTTGGGCGGGCGCAGATGGAGATTGGGTTGTTTACATTCGGTCCAACTGCGAGTGGGAACTTGTGAATGTCTACACTCGTGACCGGGTTCCACTTCCAAAAATCTCAGCAGACTTCCCAAAGGTTGAGCACACCGGTATTGTACACACGTTCAAATACAATCATGGTGACTGTCTTCTACGAAGATAGCAATTTGTTGAGTTCCCAACCGCTCTTGGAATTACAACAACTATCAAGTTGTTGCTATCTTCGACAAGCTTGTTGCCGTCCTTTGTGGTTCGACTTGATGGACATTGCTCAAAAATCAGTTTCTGTACACGGATGAGTACTATGAGGCAATTCAATACGAGGGCCTTGTATTTGCTGCCACCACTAGTGGCACTGTTTTTGCATGGTATCCTCATGGTTTCGGTACGTTTGTCTTCCACCATAATTATAATTATTTCATCCACATGCATGCGGGTTAGCAAGTTTCCCTTTACTAATTAACCTTCTTCTTGTGTTTCCAAGGTCCTATAAACATCCCACCACCTATACTTGAAAAAAAATATAACCAAGGGGGAGATGACGATGGTGATGATCACGAGCATGAGGACGAGCAACGCCCATATACTCTGTGGCGCCTGGCAACTAATTCCGATGGATCACCTCTTCTTGTGTGTATACAGCCCACTGATGATGTTACTGCCAAGGAAGCAGGTGTAGTCTCCCATGGTCGCACTCTCCGGACCTATTCAACACCCCTTGCATGGTATTTGGGATGGATACTAGTGTGCTCGTGCCAACTCCTTCTCCCTGGTATAGAATTGATAGTCTTGGAGAAAACTCGCTCTTCCTTGGACAAAATTATCCGATGATGGTGAAAGGCGATCCAACTGCTGTTGACACAACGTTAACAGTTCCATCTATGAGAAGCAACTGTGTCTATACCTCAGACATTTGTGTGGTTCCCTACCCTGGTAGGGATATAGTTGGCCGCTTCAGCCTGGATGATCAGTCCTGCGTTTGTTTCTGGATCAACAATCGATGGCCCGTCCCAGAGAATCACTTGTGGTTCAAAGCAAGCGTTTCCAACGCCGAGGAATGGTTGAGTTGAAGTTCATTCCATTGCTTGTTATTTGTTGTGTAGTGAAAACTTTAGTATTTATAATGTATCCTCATTGTCGATGTGGGTTGATGACCTGTTGTATGTAATAAAATGATATGCCTGTGATAAACTTACTAAATTTATGAATGGCTTTCGAGTCGCTTCTCTGAGTGAGTGGTGCGAAGAGGCAAACAAATATTTTTCGAATACATAATTGTACGTGCATTGCAACAGGTTATCGGATGAGGCCAATCAACAATAGTAGTACAGTATTTGTACTAGCTTCACATGCTTCGCTCGTCGGGCGGGTGTTTTTACTGTAGCCATATGTTAATGTGTTCGCTGTACGTAACCAGCACCACGAATCCTCGATACTAGTACTATATAGTAGGAGTAAGTAGTAGGAGTAGTAGGGTGGCATGGGCCAGAACAAGCATTCATGTCCAGGAGTACGACACACGCCACCACCACGACATCCATCTGACACCATATTATTTCTTGGAGTCCGTGCTAGAGCAATCTCTTCAACCTCGTCGTTTCTCTAACTTCAACCATCCCGCGGTAGGCCAGGTGGGGGTTTGCCGATTGTCGGTTTCCTTAACTGCGGTCCCACTTGTAAGGCCAACTCCAACGCATGACCCTAAACGCACCTCCGTTTTGCATGAACTCCAATGATAATTTTGACTAGAAAAGCAAGACCAGAGAAAACAAGAACCACAAGAATACATTTTACTAATCCTTTAAGTTGGATTAGTGCCTTCTCGATGAATTCATTATTGATCTGTGGAGGCTCGATCTTGCGTCTGTGCTAGCTAAAAGTGATAGAACATCTACTAAATTGCGGTCTGTCAACGTATGGATGTACTCTTCTTCCCAATACAAAAACTTGCATCCATTCTACTCCCTCCGTTGCACAATACATGCCTTCTATTTGTCAAAATATATATGTATATAGACATGTCTTAGTATATACGTACATCCATTTTTGGACAAATGGAAGTCAAGTATTTTGGAACGGAAGGAGTACACAATAAATTTTTTAAGTTAGCACAACTAGTCCAATCCGAGAGCAGAACCGAAGATTTGGTCGGGTCCTTCCCCCTTTTGCCGACATGTGGGACATCCAGCATCCAGGTCGTGTCATGAACAAAAATATAGTGGTAGTTGAAGCCACGAGATGTGCATCTTGGGTTTAACTGTAAATAGAATCTTACTACTCTTGAGTAACTCCAAAAGCGGCCACCGAAGATCTTTATTGGATTTTTTTTTCATCACCAGCACGTCGAGGTGAAAGATGTGCAGGTTCAGTGGGTCCTCTTGCGTTTTCACTGACATGTGGGGCCGCATGTGAGCAAACAGACGATGGGCTCTGCACGTCCGCCGGCTGGCTGAGAAGAGAGATAGAGTAGGGCTGAGCATGGACTGCAGGAAATTTGTTCTACGTACCTTGATAGGCTCGAAATAGTGGGGTGGCATGGGCCATAACTAGCATTCACGTCTAGCAGTACGGCACACGCCACCCACACGAGTCCCATCCAACACCAATTTTCTTGGAGTCCGTGCTACAGCCATCTCTTCTCCCTCCTGTTTTCTCAGCCATCGCGTGGTGGGCGGGGTGGGGGTTTGCCGATAGTCAGTTTGCTCAACTGCGGTCCCACTTGTAAGTGAAAATGCAACACAGCACGCATTCCCGCTTGAGCGGCGTGCCGGACCAACCATGTGGGAGTGTGATGCAAACACGGCAGTCTTATCCTTTTGAACTCGTAACTTGCAAATTTTGGTTCAGCTCCATGGCACGACCGATAGATAGAAAATAACGATTTTGCCTAGAGTAATGAGAAGTTTGGTTCTGGCGCCGTTCATGCATGGAGTACGTATGAAAATTATGAAGTTGATGCGAAAGGTAAGATAATTACTGTAGTATCATATACTACTACATGGATTTGACGGAAAGATAAAAATACATATGGATCCATCAACGTTCAACGACATCCTCACGCCCTAGTGCGCCGGGTCACCAACCGACGTGTGAGGAGCAACAACGTTGGCGGCGAGCTCAACGTGCTTCTGAACAGTGCCGTCCAAGGTTGCCCTGCGCTCCAAGAAGGCCAGCGTCCTATCGTCCTCCTCTTGCATGTAGTAGTCCTTGTGCACGATTTGCGAGTAGACGTGGGTGATTATGTCGATGGTGTCTTGCTGCGCCAGGCGCTGCGCGGCGAGCGCGACCTCGAGGTGGACATTCTCCGGCGCAACGGCGGGCAGTCGCAGGGCCACCACTGCGTTGAAGAGGTTGTTACCATAGTGGCCATTGAGGGTGGCGGGCATCACAGAGCCTGGGCGCGTTGGCTGGAGGCTTACGTCAAAGTCGTCCGCAAGCTTCTTGACGACGGTGAACTTGTCAAGGAAACCGACGAGGACCTTGTCGAACAAGGAGACAAAGCTGTCGTCCAAGCGGCCCCTCGCCCTGGCGGCCTCAAGCAATACTACCTGGAGACGTTCCTCGGTGCCGGGCCGCAGGCCGGCGTCGTGGACCATCTGGCACAGCCGGCTGATGCTCGCGCTCATCGCCTCCATGGGTCTAGCGTAGCTTCTAGTCAACTGATCTTGCGATTCGAGTGATCACTCAGCCCTTGGTTAGCATGCGTAGGTGCATAGGATTTCGTACTACTCCTCGGCCCTCTACTACACCTGCCTTTGGTTGTATGATAGGTGGGCCAGCCACCCCCTGGGACCACGTGTCATTCACCCAAAGGCAGTTGCCGTAAGTCAATGAAACTGCGTCCCCCTCCGTGCCGGTGCAGTATAGTCATCTCACCGGACCTCTAGTTGGGGCCAAACGAGAGAAGTTTGATGTTTACTGGTTTATTGGTCCCCTTTGCATTTTGTGCCAAGTTTTGACCTTTGATTTAAGTAATAAAATGTTAATGCATGTAAACAAAAATGTTGTGTAAGTCACCTTACGAAAACCAAATAATCCCAAAATACTTAGGCACGGTGCATTAACTCCCTCCTTGTTTGTTATTTTGTGACGTATCAACCAATGAGAGATGTGGGCCGTGCATGCTTTCAATGACTTGAGACTACCAAACATGACATGCAGTGTTTAGTTCATTGCATTTAACCCTATTAGTAATCTAGTCAGATGTGTCCCTCTGTATTTATTTACAGAGGGAGTAGTACATTTTTGGTGACATGCATTACTAGATATTGCTAGTCAAATACTAAAATCCAGATGGACGTGGTAGTACTCCTAAATCCAGATGGTGGTGCTACTAGTACTAGTAGTAGTACTACCAATGTAGTACTCTGTAGTAGGAGTACTAGCACTGTACTACCCGTTGGTCAAATTATTACGTGTTGCTCCTCACAGTGAAGTGACAAGACCCTGCACCGGAGATGACACCTGACTATAGGCGCCGTGTTCGGCATACCATAGTCAGACTCACCGTCTGCAGTCACTATCATCATGGCTGTAGAGCTATCCTGCTTACAACTAGCCCTGTTCGACATAATTTCCGTGCGTAGATGCCCGTGCATTGCACGGAAAACCAAGATTGGGGGTGGACAGCTCTGGCAGCGGCCGTCGCGCCAGATTTTTCCACAGCCTTCTACTCCTAGATGTGGTGGGGAGGAGATGACGCTGATTGTGAGAGACAAGGAGTTGTTTGTAAATAGGGAACAAGTGCGGGCATCTTTTTGCAAAAATGGAGAAGCTTGGTTTGTATGCGTCAGATCTAGATCCGACAGCTACTGGTGAAAGATGGGAGGCACAACATCATCACCAACTCAGGACCTGTTTGATTCGCAGGATTTTGAAAATGCAGGAATAGGACACGGCAATATTACAAGTTTCAAACTAATATTACAAATGTTAGGAGTAATGCTGCACCTACGAAAGGGAATTACTAGGAAGTTTACGTAATAACTTTCGTTGCTTTAGGTGGATGCAGCATTATCGTACAAACTAAAATCAACCGTCCTGACAAGTCAGTAATGGGCAAATAAGTTTTCGAGTCTCCGGCCACTTGATGTTTCAAAAACAAATTCAGCTTCTGTGGAGACTTTGTCATTTAGGCTTAGACGCTTGCGGTGATCAGCACGCCATTCATTGTTGTGCCAGAGAACGCCACACCTCATTACCTTGAGCACAAGTGACTCTAGAACAAAGAACCTGGCCAATGAAGAGAACATATTAGAGCAGCTGGCTGCATAAGATTGCCGTGTCATCAAGAGGTACCAATATCATTCGCTCATACGATAGGGTTGGTTGGCTAGTGATATTTTTTCACTCTCTCTCTCTCTCTCTCTCTGTTTCCTCTCATTTAACTAGGATCACGTGAAGAGCTTGGGCATTTGTTGCCTTCCACTATGTGGCCGATGGCATATTTTGCAAAAGTATGCCACATAACACGCATCGATGTCAAATCAAAAGATTTTGCCACCGCTCTCGCGATGTGAGAGAGTTGGCACCGCTGTGCACACAGACCCACATGTATAAACAAATCAATCAAACCAACCACACCAGCCTCCCACTCTCCCAAACAAGTGTTTTTTATTGCCTCAGTCCTCTCTCTCTCTCCCAGGCAGTGTTTATTCATTGCGTGAGTTAATTTGGCACTGGAGCAAAGTAGGTGATCCAGATTGGGACACCAGGTGAGCAATGGAGGGGCATCGATGCCAAATGCATCACGAGTGAATTTGGCACATGTTTTGGCCTACATAGCCCACTTTTGTAATACTACCTCATATTTAGTATAAAAGTTTGACCATAGATTTACCCAAGAAAATGCCAATGCATGTCACTAAAAATTACACCATATGAAATTATGTTCAAATACGAATCCAACGATATAGTTCTTAGTGACATGCATTAACATTTTGTTAGTTAAATCTATGGTCAAATTTTGATACTACAAAATTGGAAGAGTAAACCAGGAGAATTTGGCAGACGAGTACACCAACGCTGTCAATTTTGGCGCGTCAATGACCCTGATTTTTATTGGACCTTCTAGATCCGATACAAGCAATCTCTCAAGGAAAGGCGCATTCTCAATGACGATAACGTGGAACGGCTAGAGTGATCTCTTCCCAATTGATGTCTTGTTGCGGGGCCAGCAAGACACATAAATCCATCGGAGATTCGTCGAGGCGATGTGGAGGCTAATGAACCCGTGGATCTGCTCAAGACGAAGGTACTCGAGCGTAGTACAGCTGCGGACCAGGTGCTCCATAGCCTTCTTCAAGATGACAACGTCGAAGAGGTCGAGTTGCTTGAGTTGAGGGAGAAGAGCGGGCGCGGCATTAATCTGGGGAAGATAGCAGGAGTTGAAGCTGGCGCGGCGTAGCGTTGGCGTGAGGCGGAGCACGGACGGCGGCAGAGAGCGACATCGTCCAGCTTCAAAGCTGAGCTCCTCGAGCTGATCTAGGGCGGGGGATAAGAACCACTCGTTGAACTTGGGTTGGACCTTGAAGTTGGTACTGAACATGCAGATGTCAAGGCGTTTGGCTGGCCGAGGGTGCAATGAAAGGATCTTGGAGACTGCGGCCATGCGTCTGCAATCCCCATCGCAAAGGCAGCTGTCAACGATGAGGTTGAGGGGGATGCAGCGCCAGAGGGGGCGCCACCACCGGGAGAGCAGGGCGGTCTGCACGGCAGATTTGGTGGGGAGGAGGCCGGTGATGACGAGCAGCATGTCTTCGGGGAGGCTGCTGATGAAGTCCAGGCTCGCCGAATGCGGTTTTGGCTCGAGCCGCCTCCGCTTGTTGGCTACCTCGCCGTCCATCTCAACCGGCGGCGGTGCCGGTGTACACGTGTGCTGGTGTGTGTTGGGTGCTGGGTGTGCGCGGGTGCGTCCTTCTGTGCATGCTGCTGCGTAGTGGTGAATTGTGCGCGAGTGCATCCTTCGCGCACAAGAAGTTTGTCCTCAATGCGCCCTCAATTTACTAGCGTGTGGGGTGCTACCCCAAGTGCTTTCAACTTTGTTTACTTCACCGCGTGTCAGATGGGCCTCTAGTTTACTTATTTTCACCCACTGCCACATGGGCCAGCACACGAAGATATAGAACACGAGCTGACAAGGCAGCATGTGCATTGTTTGACCCGTCAACTAAACAATATACGGAGCTATACGCTGACACAGTGAGCGTATAATCCGTCGGTATCGAGAGTTCGAGTGAGAGGGAAGGCCCGTGAGAGATAGAAGAGAGAGAGAGAGAGCTACTCCCTCCGTTCGATAATGTAGTTCCAACATTTTTTTAAGTCAAACTTTTGAAACTTTGACCAAGTTTATAAAGAAATTACTTATATCTACAATACCAAAGGTAAATGATAGTATGAAGTAAGTGCATGTTGTGATGAATCTAATGATCGTTCCAGATGTAAATGTTTTTCTCCACATATACCTGGTCAAACATTTCTGAGGTTTGACTTTCCAAAACATCCATATGCTTATGGACGTGACAGAGTCCCTAACAAGAGAGAGAGAGAGAGAGAGAGAGAGAGAGAGAGTGAGTGAAAAAAGTGTGTGTGCGTGTGTCAAAGAGACATGGACAACACACGATAAAAGTAGAGAAAAAGCGTGCATGTCTTATGCAAACATATCACACATGCATCTTCGACAACGGAGGCAAGGTGAGGAGATAGTGTGTGGTTGTTTGGAACCGAGAGAGTAAGACCCCTAGCATGTGGCCAAGAGGGGTCTGAAAAACAAGGGAGAGAGGTCGAGAGAGACGTATGGAGAAACTGCAGACATGGGGAGGAGAGATTGTATGTTTGTCATAGAGAGATTCCCTGGAGATCGTGATAGGACTACATGGGTGGGAGATCGAGTGACAAGGTGTGTGCGCGATAGAAGATGCCCCAAGAGATATCGAGATAGACGTATGGATGGAAGGAGACGATATGTGTATTCCTGTTGGCTAGTAAGAGATAATCATACTTAGGAGGGGGGAGTGCTTGCACCTATGATGGATTGAGGGATTATGGTACTTAGGGGGGTGCATGTCACATGGAGAGAGAACAAGGGCGGAGAGTGTTGGATGGGTCTATATGTATAGCGCGAGCGAGACATGTGTATGTGTGAACTAGGGAGATAGAAGGCCAGTTTGGCTTGCATCCTAAGCATCTTTTGCCTGGCCTGGGGTTGTGGCTGGATTTCATGCACGCTTGTTTGGTTGCTACCCAGTGAAAAAGAAAGCCCGCCTGGCCTGGCTTCCCTTGCACTTTAATTAGCCTGGCCGAACTCCAGACACTGCAAGTAGCCTGGCCCAGGCGACCGATTTCGAATGCCTGGTCGTGCCTGGTCATGTGGCCACGAGGCTAACAGCAACATGGATGGATATTAGCATCAAATAATTGATGCATGGATTGATTGATGGGATGTTGATGCTTTGCCTGGCCCAGGCATGAACCAAACGCTTTAGCACCACACAAGCCCACACCAGGCAGTACCGGCCATCAAGGCATGAGGGTCAGGTCATGAACCAAACTGAGCAATAAAGTTTGAGAGAGATTGAGGAGCCCCGATAAGGCTGAGTGGTGCGTCAGATAGCTTAGAGGGGGAAAGAGATATTCCATCCGCTCGATAATGCAGTGCATGTAAATTTTTTAGAAGTCAAACTTTGGAAACTTTGATCAGGTTTACGCAAATGTTATTTATATCTACAATACCAAAGATACATCATACAAAACTACATCTCATGGTGAATCTAATGGTATATGTTTGCTGTACTAGATGTAATTATTTTTCTCCACGTACATGGTCAAACTTTGTGATGTTTGACTTTTCAATAAATCTATATGCTATGGAACGAGGAGAGCGCCTCAGTCGAGACAGATCAAGTGCGTGTGAAGGAGAATGAGTAAGTGTGCAAAAAGAGTATGTGTGTGAAAGAGAAAGTGACAACAAATGATAAAGTAGAGAGAGTGTGTTTTTTCGTTTCTTATGCGAACATATCACGCATGCATCTCTGAGATGGAAAAGCGAGGCGAGGAGATACACGAAGATAGCTAGTGTGTGATTGTTTGCAACGGAGAGAGACACCCCTGTAGCACATGTCCAATAGAGGTGTGGACAACAAGGAACAAAGGTTGAGAGGGACACATGGATGGCATGGACGCATGGGGAGGGAGTTAGGGTGTGTTTGTGATAGAGAGATCCTGTCGAGATCATGAGGGGACTATATGGGTGGGAGATCGAGGGAGTGCGTGCGCGATAGGAAGATGCCCCGAGAGAAATCGAGATAGACCATGCACATGTTTGTGATGGAGACTAAGATTAGCTAGTCATATACATATAGGGGGGACTACGTGTGCCTACAATTGAGTGAGAGACCATCATACTTGGCTAGCTGGGCATGAGATTGTGTGTGGGCGCGTGTGAGATGGAGAGAGAATGAGGGGGAGAGATAGAGTTTTAGATGGGCCTATCGAGTGCCAGTGAGATAGGCATGTGTATGTGTGACCCAGGTGGATGGAGAGTTTGAGAGAGGGGGGAGAGCTCCGAGATGACATAGTGGTGCGTGAGAGAGTTACAGGCAAAGAGCCAATGAATTTGTGTGCGTACGATGAGTGCACCCAACACATCTAGCTTGGACAAGCTAGAGTATCATACATAGTGTGCGAGAGAGACCTATAGATGGTGTATATATGCATGCGAACTAGAAAGACCCCCCCCCCCCACACACACACACACACACAAAGAGAGAGAGAGAGAGAGAGAGAGAGAGAGAGAGATGGAGAGAAAGGGAGAGGGACGAACAAGGTTTTTGTGTCGGATGCGTGTGACAGAATTGAAGATTGTCGGAGAGAGAGAGAGAGAGAGGGAGAGAGAGAGAACAGGAGTCCGGGAGAGGGGGAGGTCGCGTTTTATGCATCAAAGACTGATATAAACCATGTTTCGATATAAACTTGCATTCAAATATTTAAATTGGAGAACATGTTGTCTGCAATCCACACATGAACGGATATATGCGTATATCAAACAAGTTCATTAATTTGACTTTCAACATGTTCATGGAGTACTATAATACTGTACAACATGCCACTCGATTGAGGTGTTCAATTTTGGATTTAGTTCACTATTTTGACCTATTGAACGAGCTATTTCATTGAATCGAGTTATTTCATTTTGGGTTTGATTCGCGTTTTTGAGTGGGTCAACTATTTGTCATATAGTAAATCACTAGCAATGAGCATGTAAAAACACATTACTCCCGAGCATCATCTCTCCATCTAAAAAAGAAGTGGCAAGCTAATATTTCAAAATTTGATCCGAATCGACTTGGTAAAGTAGACGTGGATGCTCGTTCTCCCAAAATTTGAACGAACCATTAAACATCCTCTCTGCTCGGTGGAATTCGCCCGAGCAAATAAATGGGAGACGCGAAATTACCGTCCTATGTGGGACACGCATCAATTGGCCCGTTGTACATCGAGGGTAGGTTCGTAACTTCATCCAAGCGCGCCTTCTCCTCAGCCGAAATGACATGTGCCGAATAATTCATAAACCATGGTCGGCAAAACACGCTCTCCTCGCCCGAAATCGCTCGTGCCCACTATAGTTAAAAGCACGCCCTCCTCGCCTGAAATCGCTCCCGCCCAGAGAAGCAAAGGTACTATACTATCCCCGACCCTCAGTACACAGACCAAAGCCGAGAAGCCTATAAGCAAGGGTAGAACTGTAACTCCCCCTCACATTTCAGACAAATGCGTCCGTAAGACATGGTTCCACTCCTCTCCCAATTTCCCCCGCGCGCCCCCATTCATACCTCGTGGGCGCCAAATCACCTTCTCCCCGGGAAGCTCCCTTCTCCCAAGCCGCGAAACCTCAGCCCCACCTCCATGGCGCCCCCACCGCACCAATTTCACAGCCGCCCTCCTCCCTAATGCCAGAGACACTGTCCATTTTCCATCGTGCACTGGGCCGTGTACCTCTTACACCGTGCTGCTGGTGCTGCCTCGACGACGGCCGCGTGAACCGTACCGGAGCCGATTCACCCCCGCTGTTGTTCACGGTGCCGGAGTGGCTCCAACTTCAGATCCGTCCAGAGTCCTGGTGCTGTTTCGGCGTAGCCGTCGACCGTCGCGACATCGCTCTTTCCCTACCGCCGGTCGCCACCGCAACCGCGCCGGCCTCACCGACTCGGCAGCTGGACCTGCCTACTTCACCATGCCGCCAGATAGGTCGCACCCTCATCTCAAATCACTTTATTTAGGCGTCAGTTGTCTGAATTTTTATTCTGGGCCAATCGATTTTTATTCTGGGCACCCCTCGAGGCGGCGGAGCTCCTAGGCTGCCGGTTGGCTGGTGTCTAACGTAAGGGTGCGGGGCCGCAAGTTCGCCGCGGAAGCAGCGCTTAGATGGCTATCTTTTAGAGTTGCGTGGGTTGAAGGTACTGCTGCCGCCGGATCTGGATGACGGGGAGTCTTTGTGGATTGGCCTGAGGGCGGCGCAACCACGGCAGTGCGGTGGGGCGGGGAGCAGGGTTTTGGCCGGGGCCATGGATGGCGGAGGCAGGCTGCTCTGCCGTTGGTCGTTGGCTCTTCAGGGAAGATTCCGAACAGTGTCAGCCAGGAGGCACAAGACGGCCAGCCATCCGGTGTAGATCGACAATACCAAAATAAAATAAAATCGTGTGACCCCAATTTAGTCTTCAGTCAACACATGTGTGACCACTCTCGTACCTTGTTGTTGATCCATTAGTGTATTTCTTTAGATCAAAGAGATATTTCATTCTTAACATTATGCGTTATCTGCATCTTCAGACACACCGTCTTCCGACTCACCACAGCTGCTCCAACAAGGGAAGCATACAACAGAAGGGAGCTATAGTCCCCACTCAACAGCTCCCTGCATCGAATGCGCGTGCCCGACATGCACAGCCACAACAACTGTAGGGCCATCGACAAGTCAGCACATGATGCTCACTCCTATGGATGGCAGCCAGATACGTTGTACCCTCATCTTACTTGTGTGCAACATTTATGGCTTTGTTATTCATCTAAGCATGGAAAGTAGATCATCACATTCACTGTATATTCATGCTGATCTCTTACGGGTCTTGTTCAGGAGTTAACGTTGTTCCATATTTCAGCTAAGATACTTATTCTTTAGGTAACACTGTTCCATAGTTATCATCCATCAGCCAATGCTATCACACAAGCTGGTGATTATAGTATTATACGACTTCTAGTATTTCCTATGTTGTTCTTTAATACTTTTGTGTGCCATCTAGTTAATCTCGAGTACGAACGATACATATTCTGTAGCTTTCATCTGTGTTCTCCCTTTAGTTTATGAGACCTGTTGCTGCTAGTTAACCCTAGTCCTACTATTTATGTCATCTCCTACAGGCACTCATTACATAAATCTAACTACTAGTTGTCTTCCATGCATGTCAGATATAATTGCACACACTGATATATCCACAAGAACCTCATGGAGCAATGTAAAGGCCAATAAACTTGATGTCAATGATAACCAATATGATGGAACATGTAAATGCAGTTCTTCAGAAGACTTGCAGAAAGATGATGAATCCTCTTCACCCCACAAGGTCCTTGCTCTAACTTGGCCTGTGATATGGGTACAACATGCATATAATGTCCTGGAGTGTATCTACTCTGTTGCAATGCCATGTTCTTAGCATGCTAATCATGCATGTAAATATGTCATGCCTTCCTGTTTTTCAGTACCTATTCCATTCATGATAACATGTTTTCAAATTCAAGTACTGTCATTCTACTCTATCGCAATGCCATCTGCTTAATTTGGACATCATGCTTCTGAATATCTTATGCATTGTTATTCATCAGTATGTACTTCATCAATCTACCATACCATGTTTTTTACATTGAAGTGTTGTTCTAGTGCTCTGTTGCAATGCCATCTTATTTTCCCAATCATACACGTGTATGTTGCCTTAGTTATTTCTGTTCGTATTCCGCTAGCATAAAGTTTTACATTCAACTAGTGTTTTTTTGTTGTGTTGTCCTGTCGTATCCCTAGCTCTTACACCATACTCCCTCCGTACGGATTACATGTTGCCGAAATGGATAAAAAAGGATGTATCTAGAACTAAAATACGCCTAGACCCATCCATTTTCTTCCGGATGGAGGGAATACATGTCAATATGTCACGCCTTTCTATTCTTCAGTACCTATTCCATCTCTCTGCTGCCGCATGTTTTATAATTAAAGCACCATTCTTCTATACAAGGCATGCAAGGGGAAGACGACTATGTTAGAATTTGAAGGGTTACAAACAAGGCCTTTGCAAAAGATCCAAATGCCAGGAGATGATAAACCAACTCCCGTTTTTAAAGATACTGCTCCAGCACAGAGAAACCCAACTCCTACTGATAATAAGCAGATTCCAGTGGCCAAAGAACTAGTCCGCTCTAGTCTAGCAAAAATATGTCAACTCAACTCTAAGAAGCATGTGCGTATCCTTGCATCATGAAATTTTATAGGATGCTGATCATATTTTCTACATGTTTCTTACCCATCTCTCTTTTAGAAAATAAGCTTAACAGATAGAAGAATTTCTGCACTGGTATCGTCTGTGAGGAAAGATTCTTGCAGGAATTCTCTGTCCTCCAATGCAGATGTAAGTACCTGTTGTATATCACTATATTTTTACATCAGCATGTATTTTGTTAATCGGCGTGAATCCAACCTTTATCATCTAAATTTAGTTGTAGCAAAATGTATGATTAAAGGCCACAATGTTGATTTTTGCAAGGAAAACTGCCTGGTAGTTTTGCATCCTGAGCTGCATGAGTGTACTATCTCATATCAGTGGGTTTGAATACTTTGGTTCTGCAGTGGGTTTTTCATTGTTTTTTACTATGTTGTCTAGTCGTATCCCTAGCTCTTACATCATACTCCCTCCGTCCGTATTAAATGTCGCAGAAATGGATAAAACTGGATGTATCCAGAACTGAAATACGCCTAGACCCATCCATTTTTTTCCGGATGGAGTGATTACATGTCAATATGTCATGCCTTTCTATTCTTCGGTACCTATTCCATCTCTGTTGTAGCATGTTTTATAACTGAATCACCATTCTTCTATATAAGGCATGCAAGGGGAAGACGGCTATGTTAGAATCTGAATGGTTACAAACCAGGTCTTTGCAAAAGATCCAAACGCCAGGAGATAATAAACCAACTCCATTTTTCATAGATACTGCTCCAGCACAGAGAAACCCAACTCCCACTGATAATAAGCGGATTCCATTGGCCAAAGAACTAGTCCGCTCCAGTCCAGCAAAAGAATGTCAACTCCATTCTAAGAAGCATGTGCGTATCCTCGCATCATGAAATTTTATAGCATTCTGATCATATTTTCTACATGTTTCTTACCCGTGTCTCCTTTAGAAAATAAGGTTAAACGATACAAGACTTCCTCCATTGGGATCGTATTCGAGGAAAATATCTCGCGGGAATTCTCTGTGCTCTAGTGCTAATGTAAGTACCTATTGTATATCACTATATTTTTACATCAGCATGTATTTTGTTAATCGGCCTAAATCTAACCTTTATCTGATTTAAAATTAGTTGTAGCAAAATGTTAAAGGCGCCAATGTTGATTTTTGTAAGGGAAACTGCCTAGTAGTTTTGCGTACTGAGCTGCATGAATGTGCTATCTCATATCACACACATCACTGAATTGTAGTGCTTCTCTGGTTGCCCATTCATTCAATGTGTCAATGTTGCTTTCGTATTACCTTACCTGGCTGATGATAGCTGTGCCATATTGTGTTAATTTGGTGTAGGCTAGTTGCCCAAACGTTCGTTGTGTCAATGTTGCTTTCCTATTATCTGACTTGGCCAATGATAGCAATGCTAGTGTGTTAATTTTGTGCAGGCTGCTGAAGATAAGAAGACAAACTCTGAAAACAGCAAGGCAACCCCATTGTTTCTTTCCAGTAAATCTAGGCCAGGTAATGTGTTTGGTTCCTGTCCTAATTTATGTTATGATGCAGTGGTCAAGACACTCTCCACTATCAATAATACAAGCCTGCCAAAATTGCCATATGAATCTGTTCAGTATCCTCTGTCTCGAATGCGACGGAATAAATGTATGTTTGTGAACCAATTAATGGCTGAAGCAATGATGGAAATGGTGGATGAATCAGAGGTGCAGAGTCGTGTGACACAACAACTGATCAATGTTTTCAGAGACAGTGTGGCAAAGCAGCCACAACTTGCCAACATGCTTATGGGTGTCATCTATGCTGAGATTGCAGATTGTGACGTTGTAGATGGTTAGGTTCTGCTCATTTATTTGCACTGGCCTCAATCTTTGATTGCCCAGTGGATGTAATTTCCTGTAATATATTCTGGATGTGCAATGTTATTCCCTGCATGCCGTACCTTTGCTCGTCATAATGGGCTCAAATTATCTAATTTGTCCTAAATACATGAACGAACTTTAGTGGGGCCATTAAGTTAATGGGCCGTTACTAGACCAAAAGTTAATGGTCGGCCCTCTTACCTCGCGGGTCGTTAACAGGCCAACATCGAAGCGGGCAACAGGTGGCCCCAATTTATTTCATGGGCCATTAACAGGCCGTTACTAAGTTTGGGCTACATATGGTCCAACTATATTGTAGGCCTTTAGCAGGCTGAAAGAGACAGCGGGCTTGTATTGGACCATGAAGAGCATGGGCCTCTAAGAGGCCGAAAGTCAGGTCGTATTGTAAACGGCCCAACTGTGTTGTGGGCCTTTAGCAGGCCGAAAGAGAAACTGGGCTGGTATTAGACCATGAAGGGCATGGGCCGTTAAGAGGCCAAAACTAAGGTCCGACTACAAATGGCCCAACTCATTTATGGTCCGTTAACAGGCCGAAAGGCACACAGGGCCGGGAATTGGCCCAACACTTAAATTGGTCGCTAAAAGGCCAAAACTCAGGTCTGACTACAATTGGTCCAACTGATTTATGGTCCATCAACAGGCTGAAAGTGACACCGGGCAAGAAATTGGCCCAACACTTAAATGGGCGGCTAAAAGGCCGAAACTCAGCACCGACTACAAATGGCATATCAGATTTATGGGCCGTCAACAGGCTGAAAGAGACACCGGGCCGGAAATTAGCCCAACATTTAAAAGGGTCGCTAAAAGGCCGAAAGATGTACATCCTGAAAATTGGCCCATCCATTAAATGGGTCGTTAACAGGCCGAAATCTCATCGGGCCGATATTGAGCCCAAATATATAGCGGGATGTTAACGGGCTCGAACTGATGATGGGCTGCAATGGTGTCAAATCTTTAACGGGCCGAATTGGCACATCTCATGGGCCATGGGCTTAAATGGACCTGACACAAGTAGGCCTTATATGGGCCGGCCTGCTAATTTTTACTAGGCCAGCCTTTTTCACCGGAATGGGACACTATTGGGCCGTGCCACGTGTTGACCTATCATAGGTGCCTCTTGTCCAATGAGTGGATGACATCTGTCCCAACGATGAGCCGACACGTGTTTCCTCTAGCCAATGATGATTTTACATGTGGAAAATCCCCATTGGTCGGGGTTGGTAACGGGTTATCGAATCCAAAACCCGACCCGATAGCTTAACGGCGTTCTGTTACGGTGGATGCCACGTGTCGGTCACCCTTGACGAAAGAACTTCTATGACGCGTGATTTATCATCATGGAAGTGGACACTTCGGTGAGGATAATTTTGGTAATGTCATGGAACACTTCTACGACAGCATAGGTTTGACTATCTTGATTCAGTCATAAATTTGTCATGGATGTACATGCATGACAAAAAACGCGACCTACTGTGACAAACACGTATCATCACGGAAGTGTAATTTTTTTTGTAGTGTTGCCCTTTGGCTTCGCCTCGAAGCCAAGCCCGAGCATGCCTTGGGTCCAGGGGCTACTGTCAGTGTTCTGGGAACGGGCGTCCCCAGACTTGCCTACCTGCGGCCCGCGGCATGGCTCCACTAGAGGCCCTGTATGGCCCATCTTCACCAGCAAACACTCAAGACCCTCGCGAGGGGCCAAGCCTCGCGAGGCGGACGATGCAAGACCTCCTCAGGGGTGGCCTCACCAGGCTGGCTTGCGAGGGCCGGAGAGATCAAGGCAAGGGACACCTCGTGAGGTTTGCGTGATGCAAGCCATGACGACTGGATCTAGGCGGGCGCCAACGCACGCAGTCTCCTCGTTTCCTCTTTGGTGATAAAGAGGCAAGCGCGGGCAAGGACTCCTGAGGCATCAGGCAAAGGTTTCCATATCGGTGCAACAAGACCAAGACCAACAGGACAGCAGGATGGAGGTCACCGTGGAGCCCAAGATGGCGTCACCACCAGAGCCTTTGGTAGGCGAAGACCATCTTTTGTCAGGATAGCTTTTACTAGTTGTCCCCCTTCAAACTGGCTGTTGTGGGATCCCTTCCCGCCTAATATTTAGGAAGAGGACCGGGGCCTCTATATATAGGACTAGCCACCACCATAGGGCAAGGAGGATCGGCTCATCGAGAGACGAAAGAGACCTGATCGGACCCGGATCATCCCGAACCACACAAGCTCACCAAACACAAGAACACCTCTCCTCAGGAGGCTATTCTTCCCTTGTAACTGTTCATCCTCATCCCAAGAGGCAATCCACCACACCACACTGGAGTAGGGTATTACACGACAACAGTGGCCCAAACCAGTATAAATCTTGTGTCTCCCGTTCTTTGGGTTCGTCGAGCTAGGCCGTGACATCGTGTCGAGTGCGAGCTAGTAGGGGAGGAGAGATCTTTGTGCGCAACCCAGTGTTCGAACCTCGAGGGTTTTGCCGGAACCCGAAATCCGATAGCTTCTCGCCCGACTCGGTGAAATCCCCCAAAATCGCAATGCTTACCGGCCTGCTATAAAAACCCTCACGACCGGCGAGTCTTGTGTCGCATTTCCCCCTCCCTCCTTGTAGCTTATCTCATCTACTTCTCCCATAATCGCCAATGGCACCCATCTGTCGTCGTCGCTCATCCACTCCACCATCATCAGAGGACAGCTCTAGCTGGGAGGCTACACCGCGGCGTCGGCGTAGTCCCCGGCGTAGTGTAGTGTGTGTGGCATCCCTGTTTGGTGTGCGCGGAACACCCACGACATGCTCCGCCACCGCTGCCCGTCGGCAGCTGCTGCCGACCTCCGTTGCTACCACACCACCGTCGAAAGCCAGGGCCATCTCCCGCTCTGCCACCGCGGCCCGAAGGCAGGAGGTGGCCGTCATGGCCGCCACCCCACTGCAGGCCAACGTGGCCATCACCCGCTCCGCCATCATGGCCCGAAGGCGAGAGGTGGTGGTCGTGGACACCACCCCATCGTCGGCTGCCGTGGCTGCCAGCCCGCCGTCGATCGTCGGGATTATCACCCGCTCCGCCGCCGCGGCCCGAAGGTGGAGGCCCGTAATGTGCGTCAGCAACCTTGCACGCTACATCGAGTTCCTGCGGGAGGAGGAGGAGCACCTCCTCGAGCATGCAAAGAGCCTTACCATAGCCATGGCTGTAGCACACGCCGATGCACAGGCGAGGAATCAGGAGATCTACGAGCAGTCCGACCGCTTCGAGAGGGATCGTCTAGAGCGGCAGTGGGCATTCGAGCTGGCGAGCGTCGCTGAACGTGCAGCAGCGGCATGCACCATATTGCATTTGTTCAGCTCATCGATGGGCTCCTCCTCCTCTGCCTCTTACTGAGGGGGTGAGTATTCTCGGCAAAGGAGAGTCTGCCGGAAGTAGCACACAGCCCTTCCGTGGTAGTAGTAGTATTTAGGGGCTATTCTATTCAGTTCATCTGACTAGAGATGTTTGGTCGAACTGTACAAAGTACTTAAAATTAGCTAGTATATATACTTGAACTAGCTAGTTCAGTACATGGTTGGCAATAATTGGAGAGTCGTTTGGTCAGTTCAGCTGTCGAGTTGAACTGTTTGTATAAATTAAGAACGACTGCTTAATCTATGAATCAAATCTATGCTTAATTACTGAATTTTAGTTGCAAAAATTAGATAGTGCTAATGATTTCTAGCTGCATATTTTGAAAAATCACAGTGTTACAAGGATTGACAAATGGCAATGTTACTATATCAAAAAATGTAAATCTTTCCAGTTTGACAAGTGGAAACATACACAATAATTGTTTGTGTGTGGTTGCACACGGGTCATCCCACCCAACCGTTTGCGTTGAACGGATGCACAAATCCTGCGCTGCTCTCACTTTGCATATGGGTGTTCTATCTAAAATGTTTGCGATCAAGAGCTGCACAAATCCTGCTCAGCACATTTTCCCTTGGCTTCCTGGGGAAGTTGTCGGTTTGTATACGAGTGTTCTTACTAAAACGTTTGCGATGAGTGTTTTATATTTAAAAACCAAATTAAACTGGGGAAACCGAATTAAACCTGGGGAAGCTAACAATTTTTTTACCATGACATGTTGATGCCGCTCCATGATAGCATGCCAAGTTTCATGAATTTCAGACGAGTTTTGGATTTACTAGAATTTAAAAAACAGCTATCTCAATGTTTGTGGCCGAGTGACGGTGGCAGGGTGTTTGAAATTCATTTTCATTTCTTGCATGGGACCTAAGCATGCACCGAAGGACACATATTTGATTTTTCAACCAGTTTATATGCACTGGAGAATGTGCATGTAGTTCAAATTTGAATTATGCACATAAAATGCCTAGAAAACCCAATTAATGTATAAAAATGTCCAAAAAAACCCCAAAAAATTCCAAAATTGAACACAACACTCTTGTTGTTCTATGTTAACACTCGAAATTTTTTGAAAGCAGTAAGAGGCAACGTATATCGTTTCGTCCCCAAAGGTGGCACGTTCCCTACCGAAACCATCACGCTTGTTGTGAGAAGCTCTAGTTTGTGAGAAGCTTATACCCAAACCTGCCCCAAATGGGACAAAAAATTTACCACGACATGTTTATGCCGCTCCATGATAGCATGCCAAGTTTCATGAATTTCAGACGAGTTTTGGATTTACTAGAATTTAAAAACCAGGTATCTCAATGTTTGCGGCCGAGTGACGGTCGCAGGGTGTTTGAAATTCATTCCCATTTCTTGCATGGGACCTAAGCAAGCACCCAAGGACACATATTTGTTTTTTCAACTAGTTTATATGCACTGGAGAATGTGCATGTAGTTCAAATTTGAATTATGCGCATGAAATGCCTGGAAAACCCAGTTAATATATAAAAATGTCCAAACGAACCCTGAAAAATTCCAAAATTGAACACAACACTCTTGTTGTTTTATGTTGACACTCGATTTTTTTTTAAAGCAATAAGAGGCAATGGATATCGTTTCATACCCAAAGTTGGCACATTCCCTATCGAAACCATCATGCTTGTTGTGAGAAGCTCTGGTTTGTGAGAAGCTTATACCTAAACCTGCCCTAAATGGGACAAAACCTTTACCACGTCATGTCGATGCCGCTCCATGATAGCATGCCATGTTTCATGAATTTCAGACGAGTTTTGGATTTACTAGAATTTAAAAATCAGGTATCTCTATGTTTGCGGCCGAGTGACGGTGGCAGGGTGTTTGAAATTCATTCCCATTTCTTGCATGGGACCTAAGCATGCAACCAAGGACACATATTTGATTTTTCAACCAGTTTATATGCACTGGAGCATGTGCGTGTAGTTCTAATTTGAATTATGCACATAAAATGCCTAAAAACCTAGTTAATGTATAAAAATGTCCAAACGAACCCTAAATAATTCCAATTTTTTTGACGACACACCTATAGTTGCATGTTCACTTCAGATAAAAGTTCTAGGAATTGAAACACCGTCCATGGCCGTTGTGACCCCATTATGTAATTCAAATCAAGACGAAAAATCAAGTAGATCCCACACAGTTTATTATAACCAACCGTGTTAGATGCAACACAAAATATCTTGCAGCACCGTCGGAGTATAGGACGCATACAACTTATGCGAGAAGGTGTGACGGCTACAGTCCACAGCCCGCTCTGAATAAGGGACCATGTCTGATGACACTTTGCATGCCAGTTTTTTGGCTGAAGCGATTCTAAATTTTCGGCTTCCGCGGAAATATCTACCTCCCCGCCCCCTCCCGCTTACCAAAAGCCACATTTCCCCTGTTTTCTCCTTCCTTTCCAAGTTGAAACATTCAGTCCTTTGCTTGCATTGTGGCCGCCTCCTCGTCGATGACCCTCCTTCACGCTGCTTAGCCTCGCTTATCCAGGTAGGTAATCCACACCGACCCCCATCCTCCTCCTCCTTCCACATCCCACATGCCCTGATCACCGACGCGAGCACGACACCTTCAACCCAAATCACCGACCCGTCCACCAAATAAGCACCGACCTAAGCCATGGTGCACATAGTATAGCCAGGACCTCAAGGAGCATTTGGCAGCAGAGAAGCAAATCGCAGCCGCACGCGCGGATGAGGTCACGATGGCTGCCATTCGTGCTGACCCCCAGATCTTGGAGGAGCACCTTGCCATTTGCTAGCTACGCCGGTTAAGCATGCTCGGTTTACCCGTTGTGAGTGCCACTCCTGCCTTTCCTTCACAAATTCTAGTGAATTGTGCTATCTAATTTTACCATGCAATCTGTTGCTCTAGTGTATATGTTCTATATGTCGTACAGTGTCGTGCTCACTTATTAACTGTTTTGTTAATTAGTTGTCGTCTTCAGTTAGCAGTTTGCTTCAATTCTGCAAATGTGATGTTCAATTCTGCAGGCTGCAATTTTGTATTGTTTTCCATGTGAGAAATAAATCGAATTTATCTTTACAAAATACATGAGAAACGAATACAATTGCTATATTTCCAAGTTGTCAAGAATGCTTGGTTTGGTTATACATTGTGCAATGTGGTGCTCAGTTAACGTTTGGTTCATTTGTGTTATGGTGTTTAGTTAACTTTTTGGTTCAATTCTGCAATGCAATGTTCAGTAGTTCTGGGTGCATTCTTTTATTGTATACCATGTGAGGAATAAATTGAATTTGGCTGTAATAAATACATGAGAAACAAATAGAATTGCTACAACTGGCTGTAGTTAACTATTTGGTTAACTGTGTGATCTTCTATTAGGAGTATGTTATATTGTGCAATGTGGTGCTCAGTTAATGTTGGTTCATTTGTTGTGGTGTTTAGTTAACTACTTGGTTCAATTCTGCAATGCGATGTCCAATTGTCGTGGGTACAATTTTGTATTGTCGTGCATGTGAGGAATAAATCGAATTTGCTGCACTTAATACATGAGAAACATATACAAGTGCTATATTTCCTAGTTCTTAATCATGCTTGGTTTGGATAAATGGGTTTTCCATGTGGCTTGAATTAATCTAATGAATCTACAATGTGCTTATTTTTCATCAACATATCTTACTGATAGCAAGCGAACCCTTACTTTACCTGATGACTAACTACCTTATAAGTGTTACAGTGAAACAATGGGAAGCATTGAGGTTTACAATCGAGGTTAGCACGTGCATAGTCCGTTGTCTAATAGCACATTATTGTGCAATTGCAGGAGCCATTCTAATATTTAGGTTTTTAACAATTTGGTCTTGCACATGTAGGTCCTACTGTCAGAGGTTTTGACCCATAGTTCTCCCTTTTTGCATATGGGGAAATGAGTTGTCCACGAATATCAGTCAAGTCAGGAAACTCGGAAAGATTGTTAGGATAAAGAAATTATGCAAAAAACAACAAGATCTTTGTCTGCACAACGAAGAAGACATCAGTTCACTACAGGATGGTACTAACTATTATACCTTGCCTTTTTTATTCCTTTGCCCCATTTCCAATATAGAGAAGATATTTATGCACATCTTTGTTTTCAGGCCTTTCCAAAGCAGTTCACTGATCATTACCTCTCAAACCACCTGTATGGTCAGGAGGCGAGGAAGGTATTCATACAACACCCTTGGTTCAATATTGAAGTGTTCCTGAAGAGTACGAAGGATGGACGGTCAATCATCCACACGCACTGGCCTAAAGTTACAAAGACCTGCAACATCAATGAAGGCTCAATATTTGCCTTCTGCTTCAGTAGTTTTCCAGATGAGATACATCTATCTATGTACCGTCTATGATGCTAATTTCGAAAGGTTACAGATGTTGCATCTGAAACTTGGTCCTGGTGTAGTTGTGTAATGGGATAGCTAAGTGTTGAAGCTATATGATGTTGTACTCTGATGTATTTCAATTATGAAAATGAAATATATTGTGTGCTTAATATGAAATGTCAATTAGATTAATAAATAGATTATGAATAATCGGATAATTAGCTTGCTAATGGTGAATTAGCCTGCTAATTGGGTTTTGCTATTGCAAACTGTTGTTGAAAAAATACTGTGGGCGATGACCTCAGGCAACGCACACAGTTTCTAGGAATAAATCGTGTTGGATCAATGACAATCACACATGACTTTCTCTTGAAAACTGTTTGTGTTAGGCCACCTTATGCAAACGTTTACCACATAGAAACTGTGTGTGATGGACAGCCTTTGCCACACAGTTTCTTCTATGGACCGTGTGTGATACATTCAATAACGCAAACAATTTAACAGGAAAATTGTGTGTGATGTACCTGTGAACAGAAACATTTTCCTTGGAGCGACTGTGTGGGATGTACATACGAACGGAAATGTTTAGCAAGGATTGACTGTGTGGGATGTACTTGTGACCGGAAACAATTTTGCTGTATAATTGTATTTTTTAGCTCTATTGTACGTATGTCCGTATTTGACCGCTCGCCGGTCGCACACGACCTCATTTTGCCGAGCATGTGTGCCACGAGGGCATATCCCCGACGGTTTCTGGGTCGTGTGGGAAGGACCACCCTATTGCCCACACTCACTTGGCGATGGTTCCAAATGCCGTCGCGGAAAGGGGTTAAAAACCGTTTGTTTAGCAACTCGCTGTACTAGTGAACCTCCGTTGTGATGTGGAGTTGAACCAAGAAGTTTGTAATAGCAAGGAGATCGCCTACTTTGTGAAGATCTACCCGATTGAGGAAAGTCCTTCGTAGGCGATGGCCATAGTGGGACAGAGAAGGTTGCTTCTTCGTGGCCCTTCGTGGGCGGAGCCCTCTATGGACTCGCGCAGCCTTTAGCCTTCATGGGTTGAAGTTCCCATCAACGTAGACATATGATAGCACCACCTATCGGAACCACGAAAAAATCTCCGTGTCTCCATTGCGTTTGCCTTCTCCAAACCCTTCCCTTTACCTTCATATGCAATGTTTTACTTTCCGCTGCTATACTCTTAGAATTGCATGTGTAGGTTGATTGTTTGACTTGTGCTAATTGCTAAAATCCGCCCACAACTAAAATTGGAAAATGATAGATTTTTATTTGGTCAATTAGTCTAATCAGCCCCCCTCTAGGCATACTTTCAATCCTACAAGATGGCATGATACAGTGCCCGCTGGTCATTCAGGAAGCCAGGATCATCAGGCCAGATGTCCATGATGGCATTCTTGTTCGCTTGTTTGCCGGCGATTCATCCCTCCGCGAGCCATTGCTCGTCGAGGAGACAGATGTTGTAGCACTGGTCCTCCTACGCTTGTTGGAATGCCGATTCTGGCGGCGCTAGTAGCTCTTCCGCCATTAGGGCATCAAAGTGTGGACGCGCCTGCTCTATGGTGAACATGTCATGAACCTGCTTGGGCGGTGGCGCTGACTCCTAGTCAGAAGCCTCGTCCATCATCTAGTTGTCGTCACTGAGCTGGGCGAGCTTGCTGGCGAGCCAGCATGTCCGGTAGCTGGATCAGACCACTGCCAAGCACGAGTCTGACCGTCCTGGCCCACCCAAACCCCCTCCCTCACCCGCGCATGCTTCCAGCCTGAAATGCTCAGCGTCGCCCTCACTGCTTCCCGGTGCAAGCGACTGCTCCGTCTTCAAACGTCACAACTAACATCTGCCCGTTCGTCTGCCGCCCACATTAATGATACAAGGTTGCCAATGCGGCTACTCCGGCGCCACCCATACATCCCTCTGTCGCCCACGATTGCTATATAAACTGATGCGCTGGCCATAGCCGCAGTCATCCACCTCTGTTTCTTTTCTCCTCTCACAGCACTCCTACCATGGCTTCCTCAGGCTCCACCACTCTCCGGGACGGGCAGACGACGGACCAGAAGAAGGAGATGGCAGCCATTACTGCCGACTGGCTGGTCGGTAGGCAGCTAGAGGACGACGACATACCAATAGAGAATGTGGTCGTTGACGAGCCCGTGCCAACCCCCTCCTTTGCACCATCCTCACTGGTGCATTGCACCATCACCATCGGCGAGGCCCGTGCCCAATACATGGACATGGTGAGGCAGAAACTTGAGGAGCAATTACGGGAGGCGCAGGCCGACGTTGCCTACAACCACCATGTCCTCCAGGAGCACTTGCAGGTGGAGGAGCAGATCGCCGTGGAGTGGGCGGGGCAGGAGGCGCTGCTCAAGTCATACTAGTCCGCCCGCTAGAGCCGCCCGCACTCTAGCGGTACCGCATGCGGGTGGTGTAGGTAGCAGCCACCTAAAAAGAGAGCGATGAAGTGGGCGAGGCGCTATTCGGCGAGATCGACAATGGGTCGGAGGACAATGTGGGCTCCATTAAGGCCTTGCCCTTCCGGCACCAAGGCGGAGGATTTCCCTGGCTAGGGCGAGGCCCTGCTCCGCCAGCAACGAGGCAGACGACATCGCCGGCTCCGCCGAGGCCCTGCCCTATCGGCAACTAGGGGGAGGATTTCCCCTACACCGCCGAGGCACCGCCCCGCCAGCAATGAGGCAGAGGACATCGCCGGCTCTATCGAGGCCCCGCCCCACCAGCAACGAGGCCGCGCAACACAAAAAATGAGGAAGAGCAGAAGATGGTAGGTCGCCGCCCCTCGGGTCCAATTAAGGCCACCGCTCCTACCCTCCGGTTGAAGCCAAGTTTGGCGGGTTGAACATCGATTGTTGATTAGCTGCTTGTTGGCGACGTGGAGTCGAAGAGCTTCACTTCTTGTGGCTCCAAGGAAGAGCTGGTGAGCGGCGAGCTGAAGCTAGAGAAGAAGATTTAGTTCTTGGGGCTCAGCTAGACACGAGGAATGGGCGCCGGAGATCATAGATTAGGTTAATTAATTATGCCTCTAGAGCCGGATGAGCACCACTCTTTAGTTGAAGAATGTCTGAAATGAAATGAAATCTGACCGTGTATGAATGAATTTAGTCCAGTTAGTTATAATTCTTGTATCAGTGGCATTAGATGAGCCAGAGGGGGTGAATAGGTGATTTTTATGAATTCTTCACTGAGGAGAGAGGGAATCAGATCCTCACACACATGAGTTCACCAAGCACAAGAACACCTCAACCTCTGGAGGCCTTTCTTCCCCTTGTATTGTTCATCATCAGCCCCAGAGGCAATCCACCACCACCACACTGGAGTAGGGTATTACACCACAACGGTGGCCCGAACCAATATAAATCTTGTGTCCTTTGTGTTGCGAGTTCATCGACTTAGTTCGTAAGATCTCAGCTGACTTAGGACATGGATCGGTAGGGGAAAATCTTCGCGTGTACCCCAGTGTTTGAACCTTAAGCGTTTTGCCGGAACCCATGATACGACATTTGGCGCACCAGGTAGGGGTGCGCCAAAGCTTCCCTTCTGTCGCTCCGTGTCATGCCGCTTCATCGTCTCCATGGTGGACGCACGCCACGCCTGCGCCGAGCGCCGGGCTGCCCTCGCCACCCACGTTGCTCAGACGGCCCTTGTCGGTGGGCCACCCCGTCGCCCTCCGTCGCCTACCACCAACGCCGCCACTGGCCTGTCGGGGGATTAGCAGCAAGCATCCTCGTTGCACCCTTTGGTGCGACAAGACGGCCGCACCGCCACTCCATCACTAACTCCAGCTGGTTCATCGTCTCACACTCATCACGTTCCCACATACGCACGGGCCACGCTCCTCATGGCGCACGAGCTCATGCGCTACCGCCCAGTCGACGACCTCTATGAGGACTGGCTTTACCGCGTAGCCGAGCTTGTCCGCGCCGCAGGGGGCTCCCATGCGCCGTCCCACTCTATGCCTCGCCCTCATGAAGCACCTTCGCCACCTCTGCACCATGACAGCGCCCTAGAGCCAAGGCACACGGCTCCACGGCGCGACCCACCACGTCCGGCGCCCGCGTGTGAAGAAAGAAGCTGTCAAGAAGTCCCTCGACCGCAAGTGAGCGCTTTGCCACTCCTCGCACCGCCGCGCCAGGATCGTTTGCTGCGGCGAGGCCTCGTGCCACTTGCCGTAGCGGTGCGCGGGCACCAAAACCAAGTTCCACCTCCAAGGCGGCGAGGCCCCGCGCCACTTGCCGTAGCGTTGCCTGGCCGGGGAAGTTCAAGCCAGATCTGCCTCCTCGCTACGATGGCACCCCTGACCCCACGGAGTTCCTGCAGCTCTACGAGCTGAGCATCGAGGCGGCCAACGGCGACAAGAAAGTCATGGAGAACTGGTTTCCCATGGCCCTCAAGGACGGCCCCCGCTCCTGGCTCCTGAACTTCCCTCCAGGCTCGATTTCCTCCTGGGACGAGATGCGCAACCACTTCATCGCCAACTTCCAGGGCACTCATGACCACCCCTTGGTCGCGGGTGACCTGCGCCGCATCAAGCAACAACCAGGAGAGACCCTGCAGAAGTACATCCAGCACTTCAACAGCGCGTGAATCAAGATCCCCAAGGTGACCGACAAGGCCATCATCTCGGCGTTCTCTGACGGCGTCCGCGATGTCAAGATGAAGGAGGAGTTTGCCACCCATGAGGAGCTATGCACGACTTTGGAGCTGTTCAACATCACGACCAAGTGTGCAAGAGCTGAGGAGTGGCGCCTCTCCCTCCTCGAGCTCCCTGCTATGGACCCAGAGGAGAAGAAGACCAAGGCCAAGGACGTGAAGCGCAAGGGAGCAGCCATGCTCGCGGCGGAACCAGACACCAAGCGCGGCAAAGACCAGCCCGAGTCATCCAAGAGTAGCCAACCATTCTGTGCCTTCCATAACCTGCATACCCACAACACCAGCGACTGTTAAGTGCTCAGAGCCATTCGAGAAGGACGCTTCGGTCGACGCCCCGAGTGCAGCGACCGGGGCTACGGCCGAAGAGGAGGACGTGGTGGCGGATGCTGGGACGACCATGACCCGCGCCAGGAGTGGCGCGACCGACCTCGTGAGGACCACTGGCATGATGAGCCTCGCGAGGGCGCCTGGAGGGACCAGGCTCGTGAGGATCGTCCTCAAGGCAACACTAGCCTTCCTCCACTACCGCCACCACCCAGAAGGAATGACGACCACCATCAAGACGAGGGGGTTTGGGGCTTCCAGGAGCCGCGCGCTATCGCCTGCATCTTGGGCGGAGCTCAAGCCCCAAGCTCGCAGCGTATCTTCAAACAGTTTGCTCATGAAGTGAATGCAGTTCTCCCCAAGCTCGAGGCCACACGCCCGCTTAGATGGTCCAGGTGCCCCATCACGTTCAGTTTGGTAGATCATCTCAAGTGCGCAGCTGCTGCAGGCGTCCTTCCAATGCTTTGTTCACCAGTCATCAGCAACGTGCAAGTTACTGAGACCCTGATCAACGATGGCGCAGGGCTCAACGTCCTGTCCGTCGACACGTTCGACAGCCTCCAAGTGCCATACGACCAGCTTCAGCCTACCAAGCCTTTCTCAGGAGTGACCGACGGCTCTACTACCCCGATCGGGCATGTCCGCCTCCTCGTTACCTTCGAAGAACACAACAACTACCGCACCTAACTCATCGACTTCGACGTCGCCTGCATCCGCCTGCCATACACCACAATCCTCGGGTACCCAGCCCTGGCCAAGTTCATGGCGGTGACCCATCACGGCTACAATGTCCTCAAGATGCCGGGAAGCGGCAGAATCATCATAGTCCCGTGCGAGGAAAGAGACGCGGTGTGACCCATCACGGCTAAAGTGTGTTATATCGACCAAAGGGGGGGGTGAATAGGCGATTTTTATGAATTCTTCACTGAGGAATTTCAGGGTGAGGAAATTCCTGAGTGAAGAACTACTTGCAGCGGAATAAGTACTCAGAAGTAAACATAACAGAGCATGAGCATGGTCTTTATGAAGAAATGAAAACAAGCATAGAGTACAAAAAGCATAAACACATGATAACACAGGATAAGACAAATAGACTGAAGAAATTGAACTGGGGAAATAGAGAAAGTCTCCAGTCAAAGTATACAAATAGATATGAACAAGCACACAACACAGATAAGAGGAAATGGAAGGGTTGAGGAAATGGAACCAGTTAGCTCCGTGAAGACAATGATTTGGTAGACCAGTTCCAACTGATGTGACAGTTGTACGTCTGGTTCGGGCGGCTAGGTATCTTTACCTAGTATTAAAAGACGGAAGCTTTCATAGTTCTCCATACGTCTCCCATTTATACCCGTTAATCTTATGTTAACCATAAAGATTGACGGCTAAGATTTAAAAAGAGAAAGGTTTCTTATTTAGTCGAAAAATGATACATTTCTCTGCCGGTTTACATTAGCCTGCTGGCCCCTTCAAAACCAAGCTGAGCAGGACTCTAGGCCACACAACATGGTTAAATAACACCGTAAACAACGCTTGTGGGTACATAAAAACATGAGTTGGACACCTGCCCACGATAGACAACGACACACACATGATTCCCTTCTTTTTCTGTATATTTTTTTCTTCCATGACCGATTCAGTTGGGCCTCGAGCCGCCAACACACCCACCTGGGCCTACTCTTCTACCTGTACACGAACAGAAATAAAATAGCTCCTTGGCGACATGAGACGAGACTGAGTCGGGATCGATCGAGATCAACCTACCCACACCTGCATAAACACAAGACGGGAGGCGGCACGTAGAGTTGAGGGAGGAGGCGCACATCTGGCTACGTGCGGATTCGTTTGTCAACCGGATCGAAGAGACCTGATTTGTGGGAGGAGGCGCGCATCTGGCTATGAGTGGATTCGTTCATGAGCCGGATCGACGAGACCTTCGGGTAGGCCTATCGCCTTGCATGAGGAAGAAAATAGGAGGTGGGGCTTAGGCTGGGGATTGTCACCGACGCGCGGGGGTCGGGTACTTAGACGGCGACACTCGGAAGGCCTCAGTTGATGAACTTGTGTAGGGACAGGGACACATGGTTGTGGTGCATGGATGAAAGCAGCTTGCAGGGGAGCTTCAAGCCGCGGACAGCGCCTGCCTATTCTAAGCTACTCCAGCCTCCACGCCCTTGAGGCGACGATCTGGAGATTGGGTTTTGGTTAGCTAGTTGGCTCGGGGATATGCAGACGTTCTTGTCAGGGAAGGAGATCCCAATCCGGAGGAGCGCGGGGCATGGCCCTAGCGTATGGGCAATAGCACAACACGATGTTGAGAAAGCAATTTCTAGCAAGGTGTTCCCGCTTTCCAGGGAAGGCTTCATCGTAGTGAATTTTTGGCTGTACAACTAACAACGGGAGTCTTATTCCATGTCCGTTCGACATGACTGGCCTTCCTCCTCTTCTCAGCTACACTCGATTGTATTTTCCCAAACTGCAATCACCGGAGGCCTAACTGGCGGCGAGTTTGTTTTGGTTGCAAATCACACCCCTCGGATCCTACCATGACTGATTCATGATAAACATGTGTTGATATAAGTAAGATGGAGAATCCTCCTGACCTCCTCTCCCTAGCGTTGTTGCTACTCTCACACATGTGCTAGTGCCGGTCAACACCGACTAAATGATGGATTGTAGTGCGAGACTGGCCATGTAGTGCCACTAATTGATAAGTACGTGCCCACCGTTGAACCTATATATGCTCTCTCTTACGTCCTCTACATTAGCTCGGTAGACGAGACCTGCTAGCTTTGGCATAGAATCGACGACAGTGACGAGGGCCACGACAAACTACTTCTATCCAGTTCAACATACCAGCAAATCAGGATATTTATAACACACCTGTTGAGGTATGTTATCTCTTGTGCACAATCTAATGTACATAATGAATTTTGGTTGTGCAATATCAACGCCGGTACATCCGTACAGGTTTATAGCTATGCATGAGGGTACAGTTATTGTTTTTCTAGATCTTTTCTGCAAGTTTCCATCTCTTGTTTGTTCTTGTCTTGCGCACGTGTGTGGTTTGCTTTGTATCCTTTCACTGAATTACCTATATGTTTTCCCTCAAATTAATTGTTTTGGTGCGGAATTCAATACTACTTTCTCCATGTACAATTTATATAGAAATATATACAAAAATTAGCATCTATGAGTTTGCTCCTCACAAAAAGCATGTGCATTCATAACGCGGCTAGGCCCCTGTCGGCAAAGGTGAGAAGGAAAATAAGCAACAACATGGGTGGATTGCCATGTCAAAATAGAGTACGTGAGTTGGTGGGGTAAGGCACGAGGTTCTTGACCCATGATTATTGGATTAGAGGTGTGTAAATTTTTTGTTTTTCCGTTGCAACGCACGAGCATGTTTCCTAGTTTAAACCCGAGGACACACAGTCCTGAACACGCAGCTCAGGACACTTAGTCCTCACCGTATTCCCCTTGAGCTAAGGTCACACAGACCTCGCCCAGTCACTCGTGGTAAGTCTTCAGGTGACTTCCTAACTTTCACAGACTCGGTCACTCGGTGATCCACAATTTTCTCTTGGACGCTCTAGACCATGGCGCCTAACCATTTGGAAGATGCACAGTCTGCAAAGGTAACAAGCGTCAGATCCACGCAGGATCAATCTCTTCAGTGATGCTCAATCACTTGGGTTTGTAGGTGTTTTGGGTTTGGGTTTTCCTCACTTGATGATTTTCACTCAAAGTCCTCAGAGGATGGGATGCTCTCTAATGACAAGTGTCGGTTTCTCTCGGAGCAGCCAACCAGCTAGTGGTTGTAGGGGGCGGCTATTTATAGCCTAGGGAGCAGCCCGACATGATAAGACATAAATGCCCTTCAATGATATGACCGTTAGTTGGGTAGATATTTTGGGTCAGCTGGCGCATAGCACAGCAACGATCAGAATTTTGAGTATCAAATTCCTCAGGGCTATCATGTTCCTCACTGTGTAGGCAATCCACATTAGCGAATTCCTAACTCCTCAGTCAGAACAAATGTCTTAGAGACCATAAGAACTTCGTCTCTGTCACTGAAGAAATTGACTGAACTGTATGAGATTTCCAATGGCTTCACTCGAAGGGATTGGTAGGTGTAGGATTTTGAGTTGAGCATCCCTTGGAAATTTTTCCTTAGTATTTCCTCGACCCCCTTTAACAGTACGGTGTTTCCTATGACTCAAGAAAGAGAAAATGAAACTACGAAAAAAAAAGTCTTCATGCTTCATGTTCCTCGAATGAATACCAAGTCTTCAGGATTACACCAATTTCTTCACTTTCAAAGTCTTTAGAAAGTCTTCAGAAATCCAAAGTGTTCAGTCGAAGAACTTCATTTTTAGGGGTCGACTTTCTCTGTAAATATCAAACTCCTCATATACTTATAGGCTTGTGTACACTCACAAACGCATTAGTCCCTCAACCTATAAGTCTTCAATACACCAAAATCACTAAGGGGCACTAGATGCACTTACAATCTCCCCCTTTTTGGTGATTGATGACAATATAGGTTAAGTTTTCAATGGGGATAAACATATGAAGTGTAAATACTGATATTGAGGAATTTTATTGCAAGATATAGAGGAACTCCCCCTGAAGATGTGCATAGCAAGGATTTTACTTTTGAAGCAATGCACACTTTGAAGAGTAGAATCATGGAGATCTCCCCCTATATCTTGTAATTCATACACGCATTTAACATATAATATGAAGAATTTGAAATGCATGATGAAATATGGTGACTGATGTAATTCAGCATGCGTGCATTAACAGTAATGAGGAATAATCACGCAGAAGAAATCAGCACAAGTATCAGACCACCATAGAGTTTAAGATTACAACTCGATCCAGCAAAGTCTTCAAAAGAACGAGAGTTGTAACTTAGAAAAAAACGCCCATATAGGTAGACCCGCTTGAAGACTAACTCAAATTTCTCACCCTTTATCATCGAATGACCAAAAGGATCGAAAATGAGGACTAACGCCCCTGAAGAATATCAAGTTGATGGAGGAGCGCCAGCGTTGTTGGGGTCATTTGTCATTGTAGGGCCTGCTGCAGTGTCGTCCAAGTCTTCATACCTGTCGGTGTCGCGGATGAAGAATATGAGCTAGCCACCAAGGTAGGAACTTTGAACTTCTTGAATTTCTTCGGAGGAGGTGCAGACCAGTCAAAGTTCTCCTTGAGACCCATTTGCTTCAGATCTTCTTCACCATACAGATGCGATAAGACAGAACAGGTGCAACCGAAAACTTCATGGAGGTAGTAATGTTTTTTCTTCACTTCATTATGTGTAGCAGTCATGTTGTGAAGAATTGAACCAAACTGACACTTAACCCATTTATGGTTGCGATCCACCGTCTGGTGAAGACTAAGAAGCAGCTCACGGTCAGTCATCACCCTGGGAGCTGTGGCTTGAGGATTTGACTTGGATGCATTTGCTGCAGAGTCATGAGCGGCAGAGTCATCATTGGTGGAATAAGATGCAGCTTTGCGAAACTGACCATCCAATGGACGAATGCCTTCATCAATGACAACAAGTGCCTTCCCCTTTTCATCAGTTGAGGTAAAAGTCTGCTTGAGGACTTCAATCGGGGGTAGATAGCTGAGGTGATTCCGAAAATCAGCCTTGTAGTTGAGTGAAGAGCTTGTTCTGAGGACTCTCATAATCCAAGGAGCATAAGGCTTCAACTCAAATGGAGAGAGTGCAAATTTTGCCAGATTCCTCATGAAGAAATCATAGTAATTGACAGGAATGCTATGAATGATGTTGAATAGCAGATTCTTCATGATGCAAACCTTTTCCTCATCAGATGAGTCATCGCCTTTGATAGGACTCATTGTCCTCGTCAGAATGCGATAGACTGTTATGGGCACATAGAGTAAGTCCTTCACGAGAAATTTGGTCCTTGGGGCTTGACCGGGCTTTAGAGGCTTCATCAGAACTTGCAAGTAATGAGCAGTGAGTTCAGGTTCTTGGTACAGGCAGCGAGCTCCTTCACCTGATGGACTGATGGGCAGGGCGTGAAGTAATTCAGAGGCCGGTACCTTATAATGAGTGTTATCGATCATCCAGTCCAAGACCCAGTTGTTAATATCTTCAGGATCACCTGTGATGTGAAGTGTCGCATAGAACTGAAGAATAAGCTCTTCATTCCAATCAACAATGTCAGAGCAAAAATTGAGAAGGCCTGCATCATGAAGCACACCGAGGACAGGAGATAAACAAGGCAATGATTCCATGTCCACGTGAGGAATATGCTCATGGTAGAAGATTTTGTCCTTGTTGAAAAGCATTGAAGAATAGAAGTTGGCATGTCTGGCAGTCCAGAAGTGCTTCCTCCTTAGACGAGCAGAGTCATAAGGATTGTAGTCAGTGAAGAATACATGCTCGCTAGAGAAGTCATCAGCATTGAATTTTTGCTTCTTTGAAAAGGGATAATTTGGTTTGGGGTGAGGAGTGTCAGTCAATTGCATCACAACCTCAGGGATCTCGATCTCAGGTTCTGCATGCTGAGGAATTTCAGGTTCTTCTTCAGTGGCAGCCTGGGACTTCAATTCTTCATTTACATTTTCTTCAGAAGTAGTGGCTGGAATCTCTTTATGGATAGATGGTGTGGCACGAGGTTCTTCAGATCCCATTTGAACTTCAGTGGTTACAGGGGACTGAGGAATGTTTTTCAAGGGGTGTGAACAGTGGAGAATTGGGGTGCTGACTTTCCCAAAAGTCATCGTTCATCACTAGAGTTGTGCATCCAATGTCCACATATTCTTCTTCATCCATTTCTTCAACACCGGCCTCTTCAGCAGTGAACTGAGGCATGGGCAATGAGATAATAGGGGTTGAAGGGATTTCATCCACTTCAATTTCTTCATCCAACTGCTCTGACGAAGCAGCAGAAGGAATGCCATCATCTGATCTGCTTGGGATCACCTATTCTTCATCAAAAGGAACAAGGTCCTCTGATGGCATGGATGAGACTGGAACAACATCAATCGGATTGTCATAGGAACTTGTCAGTGGCTTCATTCTCTTCGGAGCTAAAGAATTTGATGCAGTTGATGCCTTCTTTTTCTTCACAGCAGCACGCTCTACAGCCTTGTGATACGTCCATTTTGCATCATGCTTTTATATCAATTTTTATTGCATTATGGGCTTTTATTTCACATTATGTCCCAATACTTATGGTGATTCTCTCTTATTTTACAAGGTTTACATAAGGAGAGAGAATGCCGGCAGCTGGAATTCTGGGCTGGAAAAGGAGCAAATATTAGAGACATATTCTGCACAACTCCGAAAGTCCTGAAACTCCACGGAATACCTTATAATAAATAATGAAAAATCCTCGCCGAAGATGAAGACCAGGGGGCCCACACCCTTTCCACAAGGGTGGGGGACGCCCCACTAGGTCGCGCCCCCTACCTCGTGGGCCCCCTGGTGGCTCTTTGATGACCATCTTCTGCTATATGAAGTCTTTTGTCAAGAAAAAAAGGAGAAGCAACCTTTCAGGACGAAACTCCGCCGCCACGAGGCGGGACCAATCTAGGGCTTCGGCAATCAGTACTACCGGGGAAACTTCCCTCCCGGAGGGGGAAATCATCGCCATCGTCATCACCAACGCTCCTCTCATCGGGAGAGGGCAATCTCCATCAACATCTTCATTAGCACCATCTCATCTCAAAACCCTAGTTCATCTCTGGTATCCAATTCTTGTCTCCAAGTCCAGGATTGGTGCTAGTAGGTTGCTAGTAGTGTTAATTACTCCTTGTAGTTGATGCTAGTTGGTTTAATTGGTGGAAGATCATATGTTCAGATCCTTTATGCATATTATTACCCCTCTGATTATGAACATGAATATACTTTGTGAGTAGTTATGTTTGTTCCTGAGGACAAGGGACAAGTCTTGCTATTAGTCGTCATGTGAATTTGGTATTCGTTCGATATTTTGATGAGATGTATGTTGTCTAGCCTCTAGTGGTGTTATGTGAACGTCGACTACATAACACTTCACCATTATTTGGGCCTAGCAGAAGGCATTGGGAAGTAATAAGTAGATTATGGGTTGCTAGAGTGACAGAAGCTTAAACACTAGTTTATGCGTTGCTTCGTAAGGGGCTGATTTGGATCCATATGTTTCATGCTATGGTTAGGTTTACCTTAATACTTTGGTTGTAGTTGTGGATGCTTGCAATAGAGGTTAATCATAAGTGGGATGCTTGTTCAAGTAAGAACATCACCCAAGCACCGGTCCACCCACATGTCAAATTATCAAAGTACCGAACGCGAATCATATGAACGTGATGAAAACTAGCTTGACGATATCCCCATGTGTCCTCGGGAGCACTTTTCCTTATATAAGAGTTTGACCAGGCTTGTCCTTCGCTAAAAAAAGGATTGGGACACCTTGCTGCACTTTATTTACTTTTGTTACTTGTTGCTTGTTACAAATTATCTTATCATTAAACTATCTGTTACAACTTATTTCAGTACTTGCAGAGAATACCTTGCTGAAAACCGCTTATCATTTCCTTCTGCTCCTCGTTGGGTTCGACACTCTTACTTATCAAAAGGACTATGATAGATCCCCTATACTTGTGGGTCATCAAGACTCTTTTCTGGCGCCGTTTCCGGGGAGTGAAGCGCCTTTGGTGGGTGGAATTTGGTAAGGAAAAATTTATATAGTGTGCTGAAATTTACTGTCACTTGTTACTATGGAAAGTAATTCTCTGAGGGGCTTGTTCGGGGTATCTTCACCCTGACCAATAGAGCAAAGAGTTTCTCCTCAACCTACTGAACCTATTGAAAATGAAATTCCTTATGAGTATCCTTCGGGTATAATAGAAAAACTGCTAGTTAATCCTTTTACCGGAGATGGAATGAAGCATCCTGATGAATACCAAATATATGTGGATTATTTAAGCTCGCAGGTATACCCAATGATGTTGCTAATAAGGTCTTCCCTTTATCTTTGAAGGGAGACACATTGACATGGTATAGGCTATGTGATGATACGAGATCATGGAACTATAGAAGATCGAAATTGGAATTTCATGAAAAGTATTACCCTATGCATCTTGTTCATCGTGACCGCAATTATATATATAATTTTTGGCCTCGCGAAGGAGAAAGCATCGCTCAAGCTTGGGGGAGGCTTAAATCAATGTTATATTCATGCCCCAATCATGAGCTCCCAAGAGAAACAATTCTTCAAATATTTTATGCTCGGCTTTCTGAAAATAATCGCACCATGCTCGATACTTCTTGTGCTGGCTCTTTTATGATGAAGACTATTGGATTTAGATGGGATTTATTGGATAGAATTAAACGCAACTCTGAAGATTAGGATCTCGACAAAGGTAAGGTGTCAGGTATGACACCTAAGTTTGATTGTGTTAAATCTTTTATGGATATCGATATTTTCCGTAAGTTTAGCACTAAATATGGACTTGATTATGAGATAGTAGCTTCTTTCTGTGAATCTTTTGCTACTTATGTTGATCTCCCTAAGGAGAAGTGGTTTAAATATCATCCTCCCATAGAAGTAAAAGTAGCTGCACCTATTAAAGTTGAAGAAAAGACTGTCACTTATAATGATCCTATTGTTCCTACTTGTTATGTTGAGAAACCACCTTTCCCTGTTAGGATAAAGGATCATGCTAAAGCTTCAACTATGGTTCGTAAAAGCAATATTAAAACATATACACCTCCTGAGCAAGTTAAAGTAGAACCTAATATTGCTATTGTTAAAGATCTCTTTTTTGATAATATAGATGGGCACGTTATTTACTTCTGTAATGAAACTGCTAGAATTGCTAAACATCGTGATACAGATAAACCTAGACCTGTGGTAGGCATGCCTGTTATTTCTGTTAAAATAGGAGATCATTGTTATCATGGCTTATGTGATATGGCTGCTAGTGCAATACCTATTGACTTATACAAAGAAATTATGCATGACATTGCACCTGTTGAGTTAGAAGAAATTGATGTTACTATTAAACTTGCTAATAGAGATACTATTTCACCAATGGGAATTGTTAGAGATGTTGAAGTCTTGTGTGGGAAAACTAAATATCCTTCTGATTTTCTTGTTCTTGGTTCCCCACAAGATAGCTTTTGTCCCATTATATTTGGTAGACCCTTCTTAAATACTGTTAATGCTACCATAGGTTGCACAAGGGATGTTGTTACTTTTGGCTTAGATGATATGACTCATGAGTCTAATTTCTATAAATTTAGTAAACAACACCGTGAAGAAGAATTGCCTAGTAAGGATGAAATTATTGGTCTTGCTTCTATTGCCGTACCTCCTAGTGATCCTGAAAAGGATTGAGAAGAGGTGTCTAGAGCGGAGGTGATTAGACACTAAGTAACAAAAGTTGCAGTTTTTAATTTCTTTAAGTTGAAGTAGAGTTTTGGCACATGTTTAACAAACACAATACATATCAAGGAAGCATGCAAAGACTATATGAGCAGCGGAAAGTAAAGCATGCAACTTGCAAGAATGTAAAGGGAAGGGTTTGGAGAATTCAAACGCAATTGGAGACACAGATGTTTTGTCGTGGTTCCGATAGGTGGTGTTGTCGTACATCCACGTTGATGGAGACTTCAACCCAAAAAGGGTAATGGTTGCGCGAGTCCACGGAGGGATCCACCCACGAAGGGTCCACGAAGAAGCAACCTTGTCTATCCCATCATGGCCATTGCCCATGAAGGACTTGCCTCACTAGCGGTAGATCTTCACGAAGTAGGCGATCTCCTTGCCCTTACAAACTCCTTGGTTCAACTCCACAATCTTGTCGGAGGCTCCCAAGTGACACCTAGCCAATCTAGGAGACACCACTCTCCAAAAAGTAACAAATGGTGTGTTGATGATGAACTCCTTGCTCTTGTGCTTCAAATGATAGTCTCCCCAACACTCAACTCTCTCTCATAGGATATGGATTTGGTGGAAAGAAGATTTGAGTGGAAAGCAACTTGGGGAAGGCTAGAGATCAAGATTCATATGGTGGGAATGGAATATCTTGGCCTCAACACTTGAGTAGGTGGTTCTCTCTCAGAAAATGTGTATTGGAAGTGTAGGTATGTTATGATGGCTCTCTCCATGAATGAAGAGTGGGTGGAGGGGTATATATAGCCTCCACACAAAAACTAACCGTTACACACAATTTACCAATCTCGGTGAGACCGAATTGAGAAACTCGGTCAGACCGATTTAGCAAACCTAGTGACCGTTAGGAATTTCGGTGGGACTGAGATGCAATTCGGTAGGACCGATATTGTTAGTGTTAGGGCATAACTTAATCTCGGTGTGACCGATTACACAAACTCGGTGGGACCGATTTTGGTAATAAGCTAACCAGAGAGTTGGTCAGGCAAACTTGGTGAGACCGATTACACAAACTCGGTGAGACCGATTTTGGTAATAAGCTAACCAGAAAGTTTGCATTGTAATCTCGGTACTACCAGTTGCTCAATCTCGGTGGGACCGATTTGGTAATGGACATACACAGAGAGATTACAATCCCATCTCGGTGAGACCGAGATCCCTATCGGTGAAACCGATTTGCCTAGGGTTTGCGGCAGTGGCTATGACATCTGAACTCGGTGGCACCGGATAGAAAGAGTCGGTGGGGCCGAGTTTGACTTTTGGTTTAGGTCATATGTGGATGTGGGAAGGTAGTTGAGGGTTTTGGAGCATATCACTAAGCACTTTGAGCAAGCAAGCCATCACGCAACACCTCATCCCCTCTTGATAATATTGGCTTTTCCTATAGACTCAATGTGATCTTGGATCACTAAAATAGAAAATGTAGAGTCTTGATCTTGAAGCTTGAGCTAATCCTTTGTCCTTAGCATCTTGAAGGGGATCCACATCCTTTAGTCCATGCCACTTAATTTGTTGAACTTGTCTGAAACATACTAGGTAAAAGTATTAGTCCAACAAGAGATATGTTGTCATTAATTATCAAAATCACCTATGGAGCACTTGTGCTTTCAATCTCCCCCTTTTTGGTAATTGATGGCAACATACATCAAAGCTTTAGATAAAGATATAGAGAATAGCAAGTAAAGCTTTGGAAAGACATGTAACAAGCATAGGCTCCCCCTACATGTATGCAGTCATGTGAATATGGAATATAGAAGCATGTGAGAGCACAACCATGACAGAGTAGCAATGTGTTACATGTATCTTGGCTATATGTATCAGGGCAAAAGATATGAATATGGGAAATATACCTTCATGCTGATGAGTCCTTGCAAACAGTATGTACATCAGCAAGAATTTCTCATACACATGACGATGATGCATATACTTACTTTGTGGTCTTGAGTTGGCTAGGATGGGATGAGCCTGCGTAAACAAGGTTAGATAACACAGATGCACCCACTAGCTAGAGCAAACAAAAGAAACCACAACAGTACCAAGACTGGGATGACATGTAGAGTGAGTACAGAGTACCAGGATAGATATTGACATGTCCCCATAGAGAAAGATATGCAATGAATTTAATAAATTTCTTTCCCTTGGATGTCTTGCTCCCCCCTAAATCTAGCATGGGATACTGGGAGAAGATAGGGAATAGGAAAACAGAGCTCAAAGAAACAAATGAACAGAGCTAATGCAAATAAGCACATATGAACATGTCTTTCCCCCAAGAAGACATGTGGCATCTCTCCTCTTGAACATCAAGCATCTGGGATCCTTGAAGATTACTCTTTCATGGAGTATTCCCTCCCCCTAGAGGTCTCTCCCCCTAGATATATGATTAAGCTTTGATGTGATGTCTCTCTCCCCCTTTGACATCAATTTCCAAGAAGGGTCTTCTGCAATTTGTTGTGAATGGGTTCGGTCCTTGAATCACAGTACAAAGCATTAAGGTAATTGTGATGCTTGCAGAGGACAAGATTCATTGAGTGGAGCTGGATCAAGAATAAAGCAGGAATAAATGGCAAAATGTTTTTCCTGTAGTGAAATCGGTGTCACCGAGTTGTATGCTTCGGTTGCTCCGAAAATCTTTGGCTAGACCGGAGACATGAAACCGGTGGAACCAAGTTCATCATAGATAAAAACACTTGTCACCTCAGCTCATTGGACAAATAAGATCTCACAAAGATTTGCAATGAATTGGATGCAGAAAATGCAGAACAAAAAACAAAGAAAAGAAACTAAAAGATCTAGATGAATTTTTTTGAAAGTGGAAACAAATATGCATGAGACAAATGCAAGAACACAGAAAATCACACAAGAGAACTTCATCTAGAGTTGGGCGGTGACAAAGTCACCTATGTTAGAGTATATTGACTTAGGAGTCAAGTGAGATCACTTGATCATAGGTCGTACTCATCATTTAAGCTCAAAATGGGGTTACCATTTTTCATTTAAGTATCTTGATGTATTCACATCTTGTCGAGTTGCTTTGACTCATGACTTCGAGTAAAGCTACTCTAAGATGGAATGACATACCTTGGGTGGCGGTGTTGATCTTGATCATGTAGTTGAACTTGTGTGGGTTGCTCAAGGTTGATGTATCCCATCAAGAGTTGGGAGCACCCTTTGGATTTTGAGTTCATCTACCTACATGGGTTAGTTTTCGCAAGGAAGAGCACTTGTGTATCCAACATGACAATCATGAAACTCAACATATAATTTGTCAAAGGATATGTTTGAAAGGTTTCGTGCTTCCTTGTCATCAACCACCATTGTGTAGATACTTGGTGATGTAGAGATTGCTCAAGATGTGAGTGAGTTGCAATCTCATAGAAGTAGATTCATCCAAGTACCTACAAGGGTTAGATAACATGCAAGATGCAAATTTTCAAGACATAAGATAATCATCATAGGAGAAATATCAAGTGATTAGTCGTAAGCTCATGTCTTGCATGTATCCAATGGAGTTCCTACTCCAAGTTTGAAGCATCAATGCTGTTCAATTCTCCTCTTAACCTACAAAACACTTTCTCATCAAGTGGTTTAGTGAATATATCTGCTAATTGCTTATCAGTGCGAACATGCTTAAGGTTTATGTCACCCTTAGCAACGTGATCTCGAATGAAATGATGACGAACTTCAATATGCTTAGTTCGAGAGTGTTGCACGGGATTGTGAGCAATCTTGATAGAACTTTCATTGTCACAAAGTAATGGAACATTTTTCACATATATCCCATAATCTTTAAGAGTTTGGGTCATCCAAAGTAATTGAGCATAACATGAACCAGCGGCAATGTATTCCGCTTCGGCGGTGGATAAGGATACCGAGTTTTGTTTCTTGGAAGACCAAGATGAAGGAAATATGCCCTAGAGGCAATAATAAAGTTATTATTTATTTCCTTATATCATGATAAAAGTTTATTATTCATGCTAGAATTGTATTAACCGGAAACATAATACATGTGTGAATACATAGACCAACAGAGTGTCACTAGTATGCCTCTACTTGACTAGCTCGTTAATCAAAGATGGTTATGTTTCCTAACCATGAACAAAGAGTTGTTATTTGATTAACGAGGTCACATCATTAGTTGAATGATCTGATTGACATGACCCATTCCATTAGCTTAGCACCCGATCATTTAGTATGTTGCTATTGCTTTCTTCATGACTTATACATGTTCCTATAACTATGAGATTATGCAACTCCCGTTTACCGGAGGAACACTTTGGGTACCACCAAACGTCACAACGTAACTGGGTGATTATAAAGGAGTACTACAGGTGTCTCCAATGGTAGATGTTGGGTTGGCGTATTTCGAGATTAGGGTTTGTCACTCCGATTGTCGGAGAGGTATCTCTGGGCCCTCTCGGTAATACACATCACATAAGCCTTGCAAGCACAATAACTAAGATGTTAGTTATGAGATGATGTATTACGGAACGAGTAAAGAGACTTGCCAGTAACGAGATTGAACTAGGTATTGGATACCGACGATCGAATCTCGGGCAAGTAACATACCGATGACAAAGGGAACAACGTATGTTGTTATGCGGTCTGACCGATAAAGATCTTCGTAGAATATGTAGGAGCCAATATGGGCATCCAGGTCCCGCTATTGGTTATTGACCGGAGACGTGTCTCGGTCATGTCTACATTGTTCTCGAACCGTAGGGTCCGCACGCTTAACGTTACGATGACAGTTATTATGAGTTTATGCATTTTGATGTACCGAAGGTTGTTCGGAGTCCCGGATGAGATCATGGACATGACGAGGAGTCTCGAAATGGTCGAGACGTAAATATTGATATATTGGAAGCCTATGTTTGGACATCAGAAGTGTTCCGGGTGAAATCGGGATTTTACCGGATTACCGGGAGGGTTACCGGAACCCCTCGGGAGCCAAATGGGCCAACATGGGCCTTAGTGGAAAGGTGAGAGGGCAGCCCACATAGGGCTGCGCCTCCCCCCCTCTCCCTAGTCCTATTAGGACTAGGAGAGGGGCCGACCACCTCTCTCTCTCTCCCCTTTAAAGGATTCCTAGTTGGACTAGGATTGGAGGGGGGAGTCCTACTCCCGGTAGGAGTAGGACTCCTCCTGCGCCTCCCTCTCTTTGGCCGGCCAGCCCCCCTCCCTCCAACCTTTATATACGGGGGCAGGGGACACCCCAAGACACACAAGTTGATCCTTGAGATCGTTCCTTAGCCGTGTGCAGTGCCCCCTGCCACCAAATTCCACCTCGATCATACCGTTACAGTGCTTAGGCGAAGCCCTGCGTCGGTAGTACATCAAGATCGTCACCACGCCGTCGTGCTGACGGAACTCTTCCTCGACGCTTTGCTGGATCGGAGCCCGAGGAACGTCATTGAGCTGAACGTGTGCCAAGAACTCGGAGGTGCCGGAGTAACGGTGCTTAGATCGGTCGGATCGGGAAGAAGATGTACGACTACTTCCTCTACGTTGTGTGATCGCTTCCGTAGTCGGTCTGCGTTGGTACGTAGACAACACTCTCCCCTCTCGTTGCTATGCATCACCATGATCTTGCGTGTGCGTAGGAAAATTTTCAAAATTACTACGTTCCCCAACACAAGACACAAGAGATCTACCAAGGAATTGACAAGTACCTGAAGTGGACTTTCTATCAACCTTGTCACCGGCATAGTCCGAGTCTGAGTAGCCAACAAGATCAAAGGAAGCCCTCTTTGGATACCAAATGCCAAAATTTGGTGTATGTATTAAGTATCTCACTATCCTCTTCACGGCCTTAAGATGACATTCCTTAGGAGCAGCTTGATATCGTGCACACATGCACACACTTAGCATGATATCGGGACGTGAAGCACATAGACATAACAATGAACCAATCATAGAGCGGTAAACTTTTTGATCAACCGGTTCACCATCTTTGGTCAAATCAAGATGTCCACTAGTAGGCATGGGTGTAGTCATACCTTTGCATTCTTGCATATTGAACTTCTTGAATAAGTCCTTGGTCTACTTCGTTTGAGAGACAAAGGTGCCTTCCTTAGTTTGCTTGATTTGCAAAGCAAGAAAGAATTTGAGTTCACTCATCATAGACATCTCAAACTTCCCTGACATTAGCTTCCCAAACTTTTCACTAAAATGAGGGTTAGTTGATCCAAATATAATATCATCAACATAAATTTGGCAAACAAATAGTTCTCCATTAACCCTTCTAGTAAAAAGAGTAGAATCTATTTTTCCAATTTCAAAGTCGTTTTCAATAAGGAACTTTGTCAAGCATTTATACCATGCTCTAGGAGCTTCTTTAAGACCATAAAGGGCTTTGTGAAGTTTGTAGACATTATTATGTTTCTTAGGATTGACAAAGCCGGGAGGTTGCTTAACATAAACTTCCTCCTCAATTTCACCATTTAGAAAAGCACTTTTAATGTCCATTTGGTACAAAGTGATATCATGGTGATTAGCATAGGCAAGTAAGATGCGAATGGACTCAAGTCTAGCAACGGGAGCATATGTCTCACCATAGTCCATACCTTCGACTTGTGTGTAGCCTTGGGCGACGAGACGTGCTTTGTTGCGAACGACTTGTCCATCTTCATCTTGCTTGTTGCGAAACACCCATTTGGTACCGATGATGTTGTGGTTGTTGTCAGGCTTCTCGACCAATGTCCACACTTTATTTCTCTCAAAGTTGTGTAGCTCTTCATGCATAGCGTTTATCCAGTCCGGATCCTCCAATGCTTCTTCAATCTTCATAGGTTCAATGCTAGAGATGAATGAGTAATGTGCACAAAAGCTAGCCAAACGAGTTTTAGAGCGAGTGATTCTCCCGGTTTGGATATCATTGTAGATTTTCTCCATGGGATGATCTTTAGCAATTCTTGCTCGAACTCGTGAAAGCTTTTGCTTGCGTCTTGGTTGAACATCTTGTTCTTCTTCTTGGCCTTCTTCATTGTTAGCGTTGTCGTTCTCTTGTCGTGGTGGAGAAGGAGGTTATTGACGTTTGTCTTGGTGCACTTCCTCGTTTTCTTCATCTTGGTGCTTCCCACTCGTGGATGCTTCCGTATCAACTCTTGGTTCACCTTGTCGTGAGGTAGAAGCTTCCACTTGGACGGACGAGGTACTCTCCTTTATCTCTGTTGGACGAATCTTGCCAATAGACAAGTCTTGGATTGCTTCCGAGGGATCTTTGTCTCCTACATCAATTGGAAATTGCTCTACTTGCGAGCCGTTAGATTCATCAAACTTCACATCTACCGTTTCTTCAACCTTTCTGGTGAAATTGTTGTAGACACGGTATGTGTGAGAGTTTTAGCCATAACCAAGTAGGAAACCTTCATGAGACTTAGGAGCAAATTTAGAACGATGATGCTGATCAAGAATGTAGCACTTTGAGCCGAATACTCGAAAGTATCCAACTTGGGGTTTGTTACCAGTGAGGAGCTCGTATGCCATCTTGCCGAGTAGCTTGTGAAGATACAAGCGATTTGTTGCATGACAAGCTGTCTCAACCGCTTCCGCCCAAAAGTGTTTTGGCGTCTTGTACTCAACAAGCATCGTTCTTGCCATCTCGATAAGAGTCCGGTTCTTTCTCTCAACGACTCCATTTTGTTGAGGTGTGTATGTAGCGGAGAACTCGTGTGCAATCCCTTCTTCGTCAAACAAGGTGTCTACATTTGCGTTCTTGAACTCCGTTCCGTTGTCGCTCCGAACCTTCTTGATCTTCACGTCAAATTGATTTTGGGCCTTCCTAGCAAAGTTTTTGAAGATCTTTTGGACCTGCGATTTATCATCAAGAAAGAACACCCACGTAAATCTTGAAAAATCATCAACTATGACTAGACCAAATGAGTTACCACCGAGACTCTTGAAGGCATTTGGACCAAAGAGATCCATGTGAAGTAGCTCGAGTGGTCTTCTTGTGGTCATAATGTTCTTAGCGCGTTGACTTCCTCCAACTTGTTTCCCTACTTGACAAGCACTACAAAGTCTATCCTTGTGAAATATGACATCGTTAATGCCAAGGATATGATTTCCTTTAATGAGTTTGTCAAGGTTTCGCATGCCCACATGGCCTAGCCTTCTATGCCAGAACCAGCCTTTAGAAGATTTAGCAATTAAGCAAGTTTTAGGTTGAGCCTTTTTAGTGAAATCAACAATGTAAAGATCTCCTCTATGTATACCGGTAAAAACCATTTTATGATTATCTCTACGAAACACTTGGCAGTCTACTTCAGTAAATGGGACATTGAAACTGAAATCAGCATGTCTAGACACTGAAAGTAAGTTGTAGCCAAGAGATTCAACGGGCATGACATTTTGTATGGAGCTATCATGTGAGATGGCCACCTTACCAAGGCCAACCACCTTACCCTTTGAATTATCACCAAAAGTGACATACTTTCGAGGGCCATCGTTTCCAGCAAGCTCACGGAACATGTCTTTATCTCCGGTCATATGATCAGTACATCCACTATCAAGGACCCATTCCTATCCTCTAGCCATGTAGCCTCGAAGATTTTCCATAAGACCAAAGTGTCTCATCGCATCATCGAGATCATAGTCACTATCATCATCCTCATCATAGTATCCATGTTCAACATCATTCTGTGATTATTCAATTCGTAGAGAGGGTAATTCATTAAACAAATGATCATCACAATGGTCACCTTTATGAATTCTAATAGCTTCGGATATGATATCGCTAATGATCCCAACATTTCCTATGGCACGCGTGAGATTGGTAAGCTCAAATAGACAATCACCAAAGCTAGGATCACTAGAATTCATCTTACTCAAAGCAATAGACTTATGGAGAATTTCGTCTAAATTTTTCAAGGAATAATCTGGAAATCGTTCCTCAAGAAATTTCCATATAGTATGGGCACAATCAAGAGTAGGCAAACTAGCAATCAATTTTTTGGGCAATCCTCTTATGATAAGATTGATGGTTCTAACATTGCGAATCATGTCTAGATCCTCTTCGGGTGTGGGATGCAAGGGATCAATATGACATGCCCAAGGGCTAGCAATGTACTTGTCCAAGTGATATTCATTGAAAATCTCAAGCATTTCATTTTTCCACTCATGAAAATATTCTCCATCAAGAATAGGCACTCTATGTCTAAGACTCCCCAAAGTAGACACATCCATCTTCCTCCAAAGGTGTTTAAACCAAGGCAATGGAGACCAATGCTCTGATACCAATTGAAAAGGATTGAGAAGAGGTGTCTAGAGGGGGGTGATTAGACACTAAGTACCAAAAGTTGCAGTTTTTAATTTCTATAAGTTGAAGTAGAGTTTTGGCACAAGTTTAACAAACACAATACATATCAAGCAAGCATGCAAAGAGTATATGAGCAGCGTAAAGTAAAGCATGCAACTTGCAAGAATGTAAAGGGAAGGGTTTGGAGAATTCAAACGCAATTGGAGACACGGATGTTTTGTCATGGTTCCGATAGGTGGTGCTGTCGTACATCCACGTTGATGGAGATTTCAACCCACGAAGGGTAACGGTTGCGCGAGTCCACAGAGGGCTCCACCCACGAAGGGTCCACGAAGAATCAACCTTGTCTATCGCATCATGGCCATCGCCCACGAAGGACTTGCCTCACTAGCGGTAGATCTTCAAGAAGTAGGCGATCTCCTTGCCCTTACAAACTCCTTGGTTCAACTCCACAATCTTGTCGGAGGCTCCCAAGTGACACCTAGCCAATCTAGGAGACACGACTCTCCAAGAAGTAACAAATGGTGTGTTGATGATGAACTCCTTGCTCTTGTGCTTCAAATGATAGTCTCCCCAACACTCAACTCTCTCTCATAGGATATGGATTTGGTGGGAAGAAGATTTGAGTGGAAAGCAACTTGGGGAAGGCCAGAGATCAAGATTCATATGGTGGGAATGGAATATCTTGGCCTCAACACATGAGTAGGTGGTTCTCTCTCAGAAAATGTGTATTGGAAGTGTAGGTATGTTTTGATGGCTCTCTCCACCAATGAAGAGTGGGCGGAGGGGTATATATAGCCTCCACACAAAAACTAACCGTTACACACAATTTACCAATCTCGGTGAGACCGAATTGAGAAATTCGGTTAGACCGATTTAGCAAACCTAGTGACCGTTAGGATTTTTGGTGGGACTGAGATGCAACTCGGTAGGACCGATATGGTTAGGGTTAGGGCATAACGTAATCTCGGTGTGACCGATTACACAAACTCGGTGGGACCGATTTTGGTAACAAGCTAACGAGAGAGTTGGTTAGGCAAACTTGGTGAGACTGATTGCACAAACTCGGTGGGACCAATTTTGGTAATAAGCTAACCAGAATGTTTGCATTGTAATCTCGGTAGTACTGATTGCTCAATCTCGGTGGGACCAATTTTGGTAATGGACATACACAGAGAGATTACAATCCCATCTTGGTGAGACCAAGATCCCTATCGGTGAAACCGATTTGCCTAGGGTTTGTGGCGGTGGCTATGACATCTGAACTCAGTGGCGCCGGATAGAAAGAATCGGTGGGGCCAAGTTTGACTTTTGTTTTAGGTCATATGTGGATGTGGGAAGGTAGTTGAGGGTTTTGGAGCATATCACTAAGCAGTTTGAGCAAGCAAGCCATTACGCAACACCTCATCCCTCTTGATAGTATTGGCTTTTCATATAGACTCAATGTGATCTTGGATCACTAAAATAGAAAATGTAGAGTCTTGATCTTGAAGCTTGAGCTAATCCTTTGTCCTTAGCATCTTGAAGGGGTTCCACATCCTTTAGTCCATGCCACTTAATTTGTGGAACTTGTCTGAAACATACTAGGTAAAAGTATTAGTCCAACAAGAGATATGTTGTCATTAATTATCAAAATCACCCAGGGAGCACTTGTGCTTTTAGATCCTTTAGAACAACATTTGCTAGACCATGAGAATGATATATTTATGAATGAAAGAAGGGAAATAGATGAAGTATTCTTTAAACAGGAACCTATTCTGAAACACAATTTGCCTGTTAAAATCCTAGGGGATCCCCTCCACCTAAGGGTGATCCCGTGTTTGAGCTTAAACCTTTGCCTGATAATCTTAAATATGCTTATCTTGATGAAAAGAAGATATATCCTGTTATTATTAGTGCTAACCTTTCAGAGCATGAAGAAGAAAGATTATTGAAAACTCTGAAGAAGCATCGTGCTGCTATTGGATATACTCTTGATGATCTTAAGGGCATTAGTCCCACTCTATGTCAATATAAAATAAATTTGGAAGAAGATGCCAAACCAGTTCGTGATGCTCAACGACGTCTGAATCCTAAAATGAAAGAAGTGGTAAGAAAAGAAATACTAAAGCTTCTGGAGGCAGGTATCATTTATCCCGTTGCTGATAGTCAGTGCGTAAGTCCTGTTCATTGTGTCCCTAAGAAGGGAGGTATTACTGTTGTTCCTAATGATAAAGATGAATTGATTCCACATAGAATTATTACAGATTATAGGATGGTAATTGGTTTCTAAAAATTAAATAAGGCTACTAAGAAAGATCATTACCCCTTACCTTTTATCGATCAAATGCTATAAAGATTGTGCAAATATACACATTACTACTTTCTAGATGGTTATTCTAGTTTCTCTCAAATACCTGTGTCGGCTAAAGATCAATCAAAGACTACTTTTACATGCCCTTTTGGTACTTTTGCTTATAGACGTATGCCTTTTGGTTTATGTAATGCACCTACTACCTTTCAAAGATGCATGATGGCTATATTCTCTGACTTTTGTGAAAAGATTTGTGAGGTTTTCATGGACGAATTTTCCGTCTATGGATCTTCTTTTGATGATTGCCTTGGCAATCTTGATCGTGTTTTGAAGAGATGTGAAGAAACTAATCTTGTATTGAATTGGGAAAAGTGCCACTTTATGGTTAATGAAGGTATTGTCTTGGGGCATAAAGTTTCTGAAAGAGGTATTGAAGTTGATAAAGCCAAGGTGGATGCTACTGAAAAGATGCCATGTCCCAAGGACATCGAAGGTATAAGAAGTTTCCTTGGTCACGCCAGATTTTATAGGAGGTTCATTAAGGACTTCTCAAAAATTTCTCGGACTCTGACTAATTTATTACAAAAAGATATACCCTTTGTCTTTGATGATGATTGTGTAGAAGCATTTGAAATACTTAAGAAAGCATTAGTCTCTGCACCTGTTGTTCAACCACCTGATTGGAATTTACCCTTTGAAATTATGTGTGATGCTAGCGATTATGCTGTAGGTGATGTTCTAGGGCAAAGAGTTGATAAGAAATTAAATGTTATCCATTATGCTAGTAAGACTCTAGACAATGCTCAAATAAATTATGCTACTACTGAAAAAGAACTTTTAGCAGTTGTATTTGCTTGTGATAAATTCAGATCTTATATTGTTGATTCTAAAGTAACTATCCACACTGATCATGCTGCTATTAAATATCCTATGGAGAAGAAAGATGCTAAACCTAGACTTATCAGATGGGTTCTCTTGCTACAAGAATTTGATTTGCATATTGTTGATAGAAAAGGAGCTGAGAACCCCGTTGCAGACAACTTATCTAGGTTAGAGAATGTTCTTGATGACCCACTACCTATTGATGATAGCTTCCCTGATGAACAATTAAATGTCATAAGTACTTCTCGTAGTACCCCTTGGTATGCTGATTATGCTAATTACATAGTTGCTAAATTTACACCACCTAGCTTCACATACCAACAAAACAAAAAGTTCTTCTATGATTTGAGACATTACTTTTGGGATGACCCACATCTTTATAAAGAAGGAGTGGATGGTGTTATTAGACGTTGTGTACCTGAGCATGAACAAGAACAGATCCTACGCAAGTGCCACTCCGAAACTTATGGAGGACACCACGCGGGAGATAGAACTGCACATAAGGTATTGCAATCCAGCTTTTATTGGCCTACTCTCTTCAAGGATGCCCGTAAGTTTGTCCTATCTTGTGATGAATGTCAAAGCATTGGTAATATTAGTAGACGTCAAGAAATGCCTATGAATTACTCACTTGTTATTGAACCGTTTGATGTTCGGGGCTTTGATTATATGGGACCATTTCCTGCCTCTAATGGATATACACATATTTTAGTTGTTGTTGATTACGTTACTAAGTGGGTAGACGCTATTCCAACTAGTAGTGTGGATCATAACACTTCTATTAAAATGCTTAAAGAAGTTATTTTTCCTAGGTTTGGAGTCCCTAGATACTTAATGACTGATGGTGGTTCACATTTTATTCATGGTGCTTTCCGTAAAATGCTTGCTAAATATGACGTCAATCATAGAATTGCATCTCCGTATCACCCACAGTCTAGTGGTCAAGTAGAATTGAGTAATAGAGAACTTAAATTAATTTTGCAAAAGACTATTAGTAGGTCTAGAAAGAATTGGTCCAAGAAACTTGATGATGCATTATGAGCCTATAGAACTGCATATAAAAATCCTATGGGTATGTCTCCGTATAAAATGGTATATGGAAAAGCATGTCACTTACCTCTTGAACTAGAACATAAGGCATATTAGGCTATTAAAGAGCTCAACTATGACTTCGAACTTGCCGGTGAAAAGAGGCTATTTGATATTAGCTCACTTGATGAATGGAGAACCCAAGCTTATGAAAATGCCAAGTTGTTTAAAGGAAAGGTTAAAATATGGCATGACAAAAGGATACAAAAGCGTGAGTTTAATGTAGGTGATTATGTATTGCTACACAACTCTCGTTTAAGATTTGTTTGCAGGAAAACTTCTCTCTAAATGGGAAGGCCCCTATGTTATCGAAGAGGTCTATCGTTCCGGTGCCATAAAGATAAAAACAACTTCGAGGGCACAAATCTGAAGGTGGTAAACGGTCAAAGAATCAAACATTATATCTCACGTAATCCCATAAATGTTGAAACCAATATTATTGAAACCATAACCCCGGAGGAATACATAAGGGACACTTTCCGGAATGTTTTAGACTCCGAAAAGGAATAGGTATGTGGTACGGTAAGTAAACCGACTCCAAAACAATTTTTAAGGCAATATTTCTCCGTTTTGGAATATTTAGAAAAATAGAAAAATAAGTAGCATTTCGGGAAGGACACAAGGGCCCCACGAGGGTGGAGGGCGCGTCCTACCCCCCTGGGCGCGCCCACTACCTCATGAGCTCCTCGTGTGCCTTCTGGAGTCTGTTTTCTTGCACGATACGTATTTTGGTCGGTAAATATTCATTATACATTCTCCCGAAGGTTTTGACTCCCGTATCACGCAATTATCCTTTGTTTTTGTTTCGAGCTGTCCCGTTGCAGATTAGATCAACATGTCTTCCTAGGATTCGGAAGGAGAAAGCTATGTGGATGATTACTTAGCTAATCCTAAGGTCTATGGAGATGTGGAGCACGATGGTTGGACCACGGAGGAAGAAGAGGACTACGAACCCAATGGGAAGGAGGAGACGAGCTCAGATGAAGATGAAGCCCCATTACCTCAACCTGGGGATATGCACGTGGAGTTCAAAAAGTCAAGTCTCCCTGATAGGGTAAAGAAACCAAAATTCGAGTTTATCCCTTTTCGTCTCTTGCAGGAAAATAAGCAGGACCTATGCAAAAAGAAATTAACCCTGGAGTGGGAGATTGATGATCCGAGGGATCAAAATACCGTCCTCAAGCGTAAATTAAGGGAGAAGTCTATGCCATCAACTAAGTCAACATCACCTCCATCTTCACCAACCAAGGAGATATAATAACATGGGTATGGGCACTCCCCTTGGCAACCGCCAAGCTTGGGGGAGGTGCCCCGGTATTGTATCACAATCACAACTCCTATCTTTACCGTTTTCCTTAGTTCGATCCTATTAGTAGTATTTTGATCTAGTAGAATAAAGTTTATGGCATGATCTAGTTTTAAGTTTTTCTTTATGATCTCTCTATGTAATCGAGTCTGGGAGCTATATAACAAAGATTAGTGTTGAGTCAAGGGCTTGATTTTCTAGATATGATCTTGGGAATAAAAGAGAAAAAGAATAAGAAGAAACAAAAGTTCATATTGATCTTATTGATAGTAATGACTTCACATAGAAAGAGTGTGATGATTAAAAGTTATTGGGAGTTGGCAGACATAGCTTTGGTCCTCGTTGCAATTAATAGGAAGTAACAAGGAAAGAGAGGTTTCACATATAAATATACTATTATTGACATCTTTTATGATTGGGAGCACTCATCAAAATATGACATGATAAAGAGTTGATGTTGGCCAAGGAAGACAACATAATGGGTTACGTTTTCTTATATCTGAGATAAAGTATGTTGTCATGGATCATCCAACATGTGGAGCTTGCCTTTCCCCCTCATGCTAGCCAAATTCTCAGCACCAAGTAGAGATACTACTTGTGCTTCCAAATACCCTTAAACCAGTTTTGCCATGAGAGTCCACCATATCTACCTATGGATTGAGTAAGATCCTTCAAGTAAGTTGGCATCGGTGCAAAGCAAAAAAAATTGCTCTAAATATGTATGATTAATGTGGGAAAAATAAGCTTTATACCATCTTGTGATGTGGAAGTAATAAAAGCGATGGACTGCATAATAAAGGTTCATATCACAAGGGGCAATATAAAGTGACGTTCTTTCGCATTAAGATTTTGTGCATCCAACCATAAAAGCGCATGGCAACCTCTTCTTCCCTGTGGGAAGGGCCTATCTTATATTATTTTCTTCTACCTTATGCAAGTGTCATGGTGATCTTCACCTCTCCCTTTTTCATTTTATCCATTGGCAAGCCCAGCATGTTGGAAAGATCCCGATAGATATATCTAATTGGATGTAGGGGGGCATGAGTTATTATTGTTGACATTACCCTTGAGGTAAAAGATTGTGGAGCAAAACTATAAGCCCCTATCTTTCTCTGTGTCCGATTAAAACTCCGTAACCACAAGTATTGCGCGAGTGTTAGCAATTATGAAGGACTAGATGATAGTTGAGTTTGTGGACTTGCTTTTTAGCTCTGACATAGACTCTTTCTGATGTTATGATAAATTGCAATTGCTTCAATGACTGAGGTTATAGTTTGTTGGTTCTCAATAAGGTTTCTGATTCATACTTTTGCATTGTGAATAGATCATCACTTGAACATAAGTAATCATATGACAATATCTATGTATGTTGCTGTTATGAGAATAATCATGATGCCCTCATGTCCGTATTTTATTTTTTTATCGACGCCTCTACGTCTAAACATGGAGACATATTTATTGTTATTGGCTTTTGCTTGAGGACAAGCAAGGTCTCAGCTTGGGGGAGTTGATACGTCCATTTTGCATCATGCTTTTATATCGATATTTATTGCATTATGGGCTGTTATTTCACATTATGTCACAATACTTATGGCTATTCTCTCTTATTTTACAAGGTTTACATAAGGAGGGAGAATGCCGGCAGCTGGAATTCTGGGCTGGAAAAGGAGCAAATATTAGAGACCTAATCTACACAACTCCAAAAGTCCTGAAACTCCACGGAATACCTTATAATAAATAATGAAAAATCCTCGCCAAAGATGAAGACCAGGGGGCCCACACCCTTTCCACGAGGGTGGGGGGCACCCCCCCTAGGGCGCGCCCCGCTACCTCGTGGGCCCCCTGGTGGCTATGAGATGACCATCTTCTGCTATATGAAGTCTTTCGTCGAGAAAAAAAGGAGAAGCAACCTTTCGGGACGAAACTCCGCCACCACAAGGCGGAACCTTGGCGGAACCAATCTAGGGCTCCGATAGAGCTGTTTTGCCGGGGAAACTTCCCTCCCGGAGGGGGAAATCATCGCCATCGTCATCACCAACGCTCCTCTCATCGGGAGAGGGCAATCTCCATCAACATCTTCATCAGCACCATCTCATCTCAAAACCCTAGTTCATCTCTTGTATCCAATTCTTGTCTCCATGTCCGGGATTGGTGCTAGTAGGTTGCTAGTAGTGTTAATTACTCCTTATAGTTGATGCTAGTTGGTTTAATTGGTGGAAGATCATATGTTCAGATCCTTTATGCATATTATTGCCCCTCTGATTATGAACATGGATATGTTTTGTGAGTAGTTACGTTTGTTCCTCAGGACAAGGGGGAAGTCTTGCTATTAGTGGTCATGTGAATTTGGTATTCGTTCGATATTTTGATGAGATGTATGTTGTCTAGCCTCTAGTGGTGTTATGTGAGCGTCGACTACATAACACTTCACCATTATTTGGGCCTAGAGGAAGGCATTGGGAAGTAATAAGTAGATGATGGGTTGCTAGAGTGACAGAAGCTTAAACCCTAGTTTATGCGTTGCTTCGTAAGGGGCTGAATTGGATCCATATGTTTCATGCTATGGTTAGGTTTACCTTAATACTTTTGTTGTAGTTGCGGATGCTTGCAATAGAGGTTAATCATAAGTTGGATGCTTGTTCAGGTAAGAACAGCACCCAAGCACCGGTCCACCCACATGTCAAATTATCAAAGTACCGAACGCGAATCACATGAACGTGATGAAAACTACCTTGACGATATTCCCATGTGTCCCCGGGAGCGCTTTTCCTTATATAAGAGTTTGTCCAGGCTTGTCCTTTTCTACAAAAAGGATTGGTCCACCTTGATGCACTTTATTTACTTTTGTTACTTGTTGCTTGTTACAAATTATCTTATCACAAAACTATCTGTTACAACTTATTTCAGTACTTGCAGAGAATACCTTGCTGAAAACCGCTTATCATTTCCTTCTGCTCCTTGTTGGGTTCGACACTCTTACTTATCGAAAGTACTATGATAGATCCCCTATACTTGTGGGTCATCGCCTTGGTCTTGTTCACATTTGATGCAAATGGAAGGACAGGAGTTGGTGTAGGCGCAAAAGAAGCAGCGGAATTTGGTCCAAGATCTTCAGGCACAACTAATGCAGTTGCCCTGACTTCTTCATTTTCTTCAGGCACAACACTAGAGGTTGCCCTGGCAATTTCTTAAGCGGCTGGAATGCAGTCATCATCCCTGGAATTAACATTTTCTTCAGCAGCCTGAGTGTCATTAGCGGTGCTGGCATTTTCTTCCGTGGGCTGAGGAAATGCTGCAGCCTGAGGAATTTCTTGTCGCTTTTGGACAGCAACAGTGGAGGTGAAGTTGTTGGCAAGTCTCATCGAACCTTGGTTCCCACTCAATCAGCATGGTATGCGTCAAATTCATCACTGAGATTCTTGATCTTAGATTGAATAGTGACAAGTTCTTCAGTTGTCATGGAGACAACGTTTTTCTTTAGGAAGCGCTCCCTTTTGTACTGCGCTTTCTTGATCTGCCTGGCCTTTTCAGATTTCCATTTGTCTTCCTGAATGAAGTGATTCAACATATGACTTTGGCCAGGAGTCAACTTGAAATCAGGCATGGGAGTGTTGGGGTCCTTGTGCCAGAGATCAATGTAATTCAGGATCAACTTTGGATCCAAAAGCGGAGGCACACTTGTGCCTTTGGCTCTAGCGGCCCTGACTTGCCTGTCCTTGATAATTTCAGAAAGTTCTCCATCATCAGCTTCATCTTCATCAGACAACACTTGAAAAGTGACCTGCTTCTTTTGAGGACTTGGTCGAGAGCCTCATCCAGCAGTTGCCTTGGTCTTCAGCAGAGTGGGGCCAGTTGACGAATGCGGTGGAGCTAAAGAACTTGCAGAGGCGCCTGAGCAATAGAGATGCATGTTGTCCTTTGGCACAGGCAAGATGCGCAGGTGCTGAGGACTTTGATGGGGGAGCTGAGGACTTTGGAGGAGCTGGTTTGGGATGAGGAATTGGCCGTGAGGGCTTTGAAGAAACTGGCCGTGAGGGCATTGCTGAGGAACTTGTTCGTGAGGGCATTTGGGTAGAAGCACTTTTCTTATGAGTCGGCTTCTTTGGCATTGCCTTCTTGGGCTTACTTGCAGAGGCCTCAGCAGTGGCAGCAGCAGCAGAGTCTTCATTGAATTTCCTCGCTGCTTTCTTAGCAAATCTGGCAAGCTTGGCCTGGCGCTTGGCCCATTCATCAGGATAATCCTCACCATGCTTGAGGCTGGTGGGATCAGCTTCTTGGCCAGGTGCCAAAGGAGGTCTTGGGCAAGGAGGATTAAGAGCGAATTTCTTCATATACTTGGGAGTAACATATCTGTACTCCCTCAATTCCCGTGCCCATCTCCTTTCTATTCTTTGAATGCGCACATTGCACTGATTTTTGTTCTCCTTCCCATGTTTGGCCTCATCAGGAGTGCAATAATCCTTGTAGATATTCTCAAGGATTTCAAATGCAGTGTTGACCTCATGCCTCTTTCCTCCCTTTTGTGGTTTCTTACCATCCGTCATTTTCTTCAGCTGAGGGTTTTGAATGATTGAGTTCTCTGAAGAGGCATGCAACTTTTCTTCAAGGAACGTTGCAAATGAGTTAAGTTGATGAGAACCTAGTGATACAGCAGCAGACATGTGTACCTATGAACAGAGTATAGTTGTGAGAAATTTGGAGAGGTCATATGTGTTCTCAGAAGGTTTTGCAATAAGAACAAATTTGAGGAATTTGACCCGTTGAGTCTTGAAGAATTTCACCAAGCATTCTTTGACTTAGGTTCCAGAGTTGTATAGATTGAAAATCCACACAACTGAGGAATCTTGAAGAAAAAATTTCTTAGAGAAATAGATCAAGAACAGATGATATGTGAGGTGTCTAGTGTGTGAGGATTTGAAGAATAAACACCTTTTGAGGATTTGAAGAAAAACATCCGAATCAACAAGGGTAGTAAAAATAACTTTTAATTACCCTGGACGAAGAACACGATGAACTGGGAAGTGTAGATTTGAAGCTCGTCGGTTCAGATCTTCCACACCCTAACTTGGCTGAAGAAGACAACTACGGCGGGGGCGGAGTGAAGAAATCCGCATCCGGCGTGAGTACGGCGCAACGAGGTCGATGAAGTGAAGCTCTTCCTCACCGGTGATGATGGAAGTAGAGGCGGCGCTAGGGTTGAGGAGCTTGAGCAAGGGAGTGAGATCGAGCGGAGTAAAAGTGAAGTGAGGAAGGGAGAGGGGTATTTATAGCCGAAGTGAAAAACCGCTCGCCTGTGGAAATAGGACGAACATGCCCCTGAGCTTCCTCATTCGCTTGACATGTGTCACCCACATATACAAAGGTAACGATTGTGGGTGAATAGATAAACATCGCATAGAATGCAGAACGGTTTGAGTGGCAAAGCCGAAATTTTTGATAAGATAGGTTTTAAAGTTCCGTTCGCAATTTCTTCAGCTGACAAGGACACAGTGAAGATTTTGAACGAGATTCAAAATAGAACGCACATGAAGAATTTGTGAATAGACTGGGTTGAGTTAAGCATAGAGGGGGGAAGGGTCCGATCACATTCACTTAGCAGAAAGAGCAACTAGAAGAAATAGCAATAAGTGAATGTTGTAGAGGACATAAACTCAAATATATATATAGCCAATGAAGAAAAATGACGGAAATGGTGAAGACGATGCAAGTAGAAAAACAAGTGAGGGATTTCAAAGAACTGAGGAAAAACTCAATTGAAGATTTTCAACATTTGGTGTGGCGTGGCCCACCATATAAGAATGATGATTTCAGACACCGCGTACAATTGTCGTAGCTTTCTGAGAATCAAATTCTTCGTTAATTTCTTCACACTTAGAGTGTTGTTCTTCATTGATTGAAGAAAAATGTTTCTTCATGTGTTGCACATCTAAGTCATCAATTTTGCATAAGTGTTAGTATGGGTGTCCTTTACAAAGAACATTCGAAGATTCTAGGATATTTAGCTCACACCGCAACTTGCTAAATCTCTTCTCATCCAAGGGGTTAGTGAAGATATCGGCTAGCTGTTCTTCAGTCTTCACATGCTCAATAGAGATGTCGCCCTTCAACACATGATCAGGAAGAAAATGATGACGAATCTGAATGTGCTTTGTCTTCGAGTGCTGAACTGGGTTATGAGCAATCTTGATGGCACTCTCATTTTCACAGTAGAGTGGCACATTCTTCATGTTGACACCATAGTCCTTGAGTGTTTGCTTCATCCATAGTAGTTGAGCACAGTAAGAGCAGCAATGTACTCAGCTTCAGCAGTCGACAGTGATACGCAGTTCTTTCCTTCGAGGACCAACAGACCAAAGATCGTCCGAGGAAATGGCATGTGCCAGATGTTGACTTGCGGTCCACACGATCACCAGCATAGTCAAAGTCTGAATATCTAATGAGATCAAAAGCCAAGCCCTTGGGGTACCATAATCCAAGTGTTGGTGTGTGAGCTAGATATCGAAGAATATGCTTCACAGCCTTATGGTGTGATTCCTTCGGTGTAGCTTGAAATCGGGCACACATGCAAACACTAAGCATAATATCTGGCCTAGATGCACATAAGTACAATAAGGAACCAATCATGGAGCGGTATGCCTTTTGATCAAAGTCAATACCATTTTCATCAGTGCATAGATGAATATTTGTGGGCATAGGGATTTTGACTCCTTTGCAATCTTGCATACCGAATTTCCTCAGTACATCCTTGAGGTATTTATCCTGAGATATGAATATGCCATTGCGTTGTTGACGAATCTGAAGACCTAAGAAGAATTTCAATTCTCCCATCATAGACATTTTATATTGTTCACTCATCATATAGGCAAACTCATCACTGTAACGTTGGTCAGTACAGCCGAAATGATATCATCAACACAAATTTGGCACACAAACAATTCACCATCATAAGATTTAGTGAAAAGAGTTGGGTCAAGTGAACCGGGTTTGAAGCCTTTCTTCATGAGGAATTCCTTCAAAGTATCATACCACGCCCGTGGGGCATGCTTGAGGCCATAGAGGGCCTTATTAAGTCTGAAGACTTTGTCAGGATGCTTTGGATCTTCAAAACCTGGGGGTTGAGCAACATATACTTCTTCCTCAAGCTTACCATTGAGGAATGCACTTTTCACATCCATTTGATATAAGATGATATCATGATGGTTAGCATAAGCAAGTAATATGCGAATAGCTTCAAGTCTAGCAACAGGTGCAAAAGTTTCATCGAAATCAATTCCTTCAACCTGTGTGTAGCCTTGAGCTACAAGTCGTGCCTTATTCCTCACCACAATGCCATTTTCATCTTGCTTGTTGTGGTAGATCCATTTTGTGCTAATGATATTGGGCTAGCGAGGATCTGGATGTTTGACCAGTTCCCAGACGTTGTTGAGCTCGAATTGATGTAATTCCTCTTGCATAGCTTGAATCCACTTAGGCTCCAGAAATGCTTCATCTACCTTAGTGGGCTCTGTGATAGAGACGAAAGCAAAGTGCCCATAAAAGTTAGATAAATGTGAAGCTCTTGAGCGTGTGAGAGGACCTGGAATGTTGATGTCGCTGATGATTTTCTCAATTTGCACTTCATTTGCAACGCGAGGATGAGCGGGTTGTCGTTGAGGAATTTGATTAGCATTTTCTTCAGCACCATTTTCCACAGGTGCATCAACAGGACGTTCTTCATGTTCTGGAATGACTTCTTCAGCAGATTCTTCAGTAGGAATGACATCCTCAGTAGCCTTGAACTTAATAGATTCCTCAGGAGGTATTTCATCTGTCACAGGAGGTAGGTGCTCTCTTTGCGAGCCATTAGTTTCATCAAACCGCAAATCTACAGTTTCAACAACCTTGTGATGACAGGTGTTGAAGACTCTGTAGGTGTGCGAGTCCTTACCATAATCGAGCATAAAACCTTCATGTTCTTTCGGTGCAAATTTAGAACTGTGATGAGGATCTCTAATCCAACATTTAGCACCGAAGACTTTGAAATAACTCACATTGGGTTTCTTGTCAGTGAGGAGTTCATATGCAGTCTTCTTGAAGAATTTATGAAGATATACCCTGTTGATGATGTGGCACGCAATATCAATTTCCTCAGGCCAAAAGCGAGGAGGCGTCTTGTACTCATCAAGCATAGTGCGGGCCATCTCAACAAGAGTCTTGTTCTTGCGCTCTACTACACCATTTTGCTGAGGAGTATACGGAGCAGATAACTCATGAGTAATACCAAGTTCATCAAGATAGTCATCAAGACCAGTGTTCTTGAACTCAGTTCCATTATCACTTCTGATGTGCTTGATCTTCACACCAAAGTTGGTTGAGGCCCTCGATGAAAATCGTTTGAAGACTTCCTGCACTTCAGTTTTGTAAGTGATGATATGGACCCATGTATATCGAGAATAATCATCAATAATGACAAAGCCATATAAGGATGCAGCGTTAGTAAATGTGGCATAGTGAGTAGGGCCAAAGAGATCAATGTGAAGTAATTCAAATGGTCGATTGGTAGTCATGATAGTCTTCGCCGGATGCTTGGACTTGGTCATTTTTCCAGCTTCACAGGCTCCGCATAATTGATCCTTGAGGAATTTGACATTTTCAATGCCAATGACATGCTTCTTCTTCGCGAGCGTCTGCAAATTCCTCATGCCAGCATGACCAAGTCATCGATGCCATAGCCAGCCTTCTGATGCTTTTGCAAGTAGACATATAGCAGGTTGTGGTCCTGTAGAGAAATCAACAATATACAAATTTCCTCTCCTAAAGCCTTCGAAGACTTTGGAATTGTTAGCTTCCATGATCACAACACAACGATACTTTCCAAAGACAACAACCATATCAAGATCACAAAGCATTGCGACAAACATGAGGTTGAACCCTAAGGAATAGACAAGCATGACTTTGTCCATGTGTCGATCCTTTGAGATTGCGACCTTACCTAGACCCAATACCTTGCTTTTTCCTTTGTCAGCGTAGGTGATATGCTTTAGATGTGATGGAGATAAAGCAGAGTCCATCAATAAGCTCCTGTCACCAGTCATGTGATTTGTACATCAAGTATCGAGGACCCACTCAGTGGCTTTGGGTTGATCATCCTGCAGATGAATTAGTGCAGCTTACGAATTCATATACTTCATTAGTGAAGAATATGGTATTAATTTCATCAGATCAATTTCATCAAGCAATAAAGCAGATAAAGCAGTGAGAGGACATGAGAAATGAAAATTCATTTCTTCATGATTAGCTTGTGTCCATTCAAGCACATTCAGGTCTCCAGCAAATTCTTCAGACGACTAAGTTCGTCTGGAGACCTGATCTTGCATAAGAGATTAGTTCTTTTTCTTCACCACCCACATCTGAAGGGGTGGCAAAGAGTTCATCATTTTTGCGACCTCCATAAGAGAAAGGTGGCATAGATGCCAATCCACTTTGTTTCACATATGAGGGGTTAGGGTAAGCATAAGAGTAAGCAGAGAAATTCTTCGAGGACTTATGAACATAATGATTTGAAGAATAATGCACATATCCATAATCCTTAGATCTTCCCTGTGAAATAGACGAGTTAGCACGATGATGCTCATATGAGGACTTTGATCCTTTTGAGGAATTTGATCCACATGAGGAGTTTGGTCCATATCAGGACTTGGATCCATATGAAGAATTTGATCTGGGGTTCCTATTCTTCACAGGTGGTATCATGATGACATTCACCTGAAGATTTTCAAGGCACCTTTTGGGAACCTAGATTTTCTCCATAGGAGGACCGTTCCTGCAATTAGTGCCAACATATCTAGCAAATACTTCACCATTCTGATTTTTGAATAGTTGGAGTCAATTGACTCATCAGAAGAATATGAAGATTCACATATAAAGCTAGATAAAGTAGATGGATCCACTAAAGGTTCCTTTACAGCAACCCATGAGGTTTTGGGATACTGCTCAGGTTTCCAATAGGTCCCATCAACATTGATTTTCCTCTCAAAGGCAATACCCTCATTCCTAGGGTTCCTGTAGAGGATCTGCTTTTTAAGCATGTCACAAAGAGCTTGATGCCCTTTGAGGCTTTTGTACATGCCTGTCATATACAATTCCTTCAGCCCTGCATTATCAGTGATACTAGCAATGTCCTCAGATGAGGAATTAGTGATAGCAGAGGCAGTTGAAGAATTTGCAGCAATGGAAGTATTTGAGCATTCAGGTGAAGAATTAGCAGTTTCACGTTCAATGCACTTCAAACATGGAGGAACAAATTCATCCTGAGTAGCGCTGATCTGTTGAACAAGTAATGAATCACGATCCTTCTGAAGATCTTCATAACTCACTCTTAACTGCTCAAGATCTTGCTTTCTTTGAAGAAATTCATAAGAAAGCTTCTCATCATCAGATAGGAGAGTGTTATGATGACCTTGAAGGTTGTCAAAACTTGGACCAAAGTCTCTGAAGATTTTCAGTCAAAATTTTAGTGCGATCCATTTCCTCGCCCAGCATATCGTCGCACTCATTTAGCATGTTTTGAACTTTTTCCAAAGCTCTTTGTTGTTTAGTGGCAAGGGAAGCAAGTTTGACATAACTGGGTCCAAATTCATCACCAGATTCATCATCACTTGACTCATATAAGTAGCAGTCAGTTACCTTGGCAACTTTTGCCATATGGCATGGTGCAGAGGATGATGACTCTGGATTGAAAGTCATAGCCTTGCGTGATTCCATGAATTCTTCGAACCAGGGATCACGGTGAGATCGATGACCTTCATAGACCTCAGAAAGTCGGTCACAGATGAGTTTCACATGGCTGAGATGCATAACGTTCCTGAACTGATTTTGTGACAAGCTGGAGCAGATGATGTCCTTCACCGTGGGGTTGAGAAGAGTGTATTTGCAAATATTATTAGCCTCTGCCATCTTGCATAGGTCAGTAAGACCAATCTCGGTGACGGTCCAGAGTTCGCTGTTCATCGCCATGAGGCGCTTCTTCATCATGGCCTTCCACTTGGGATAATCATGGCCATCAAAGATGGGGCAAGTCACAGTCTTCATTCCTGTGGTCGACATAACTGAAACTCCAGGCGGTTAAACCAAAATCACAGAGAACAAGGGAGTAGCTTGCTCTGATACCAATGGAAAGTGCGTTATATCGACTAGAGGGGAGGTGAATAGGCTATTTATATGAATTATTTACTGAGGAATTTCAGGGTGAGGAAATTCCTCAGTGAAGAACTACTTGCAGCGGAATAAGTACTCAGAAGTAAACAAAACAGAGCATGAGCATGGTCTTCATGAAGAAATGAAAACAAGCATAGAGTACAGGAAGCGTAAACATAGGATAACACAGGATAAGACAAACAGACTGAAGAAATTGAACTGAGGAAAAAGAGAAAGTCTCCAGTCAAAGTCTCCAAACATATATGAACAAGCACACAGCACAGATAAGAGGAAATGGAAGGGTTGAGTACATGGAACCAGTTAGCTCGGTGAAGATAATGATTTGGTAGACCAGTTCCAACTGCTGTGACAGGTGTACATCTTGTTAGGGCGGCTAGGTATTTAAACCTGAGGACACCCAGTCCTGAACACGCAGCTCAGGACACTTAGTCCTCACCATATTCCCCTTGAGCTAAGGTCACACAGACCTCGCCCAGTCACTCGCGGTAAGTCTTCATGTGACTTCCAAACCTTCACAGACTCGGTCACTCGGTGATCCACAATTTTCTCTTGGATGCTCTAGACCATGACGCCTGGCCGTCTGGAAGATGCACAGTCTTCAAAGGTAACAAGCGTCAGATCCACGCAGGATCAATCTCTTTAGTGATGCTCAATCACTTGGGGTTTGTAGGTGTTTTGGGTTTTGGTTTTCCTCACTTGATGATTTTCACTCAAAGTCCTCGGAGGATGGGATGCTCTCTAATGACAAGTGTCAGTTTCTCTTGGAGCAGCCAACCAGCTAGTGGTTGTAGGGGGCGGCTATTTATAGCCTAGGGAGCAGCCCGACATGGTAAGACATAAATGCCCTTCAATGATATGACCGTTAGGTGGGTAGATATTTTGGGACAGCCGGCGCATAGCACAACAATGGTTGGAATTTTTAGTACCAAATTCCTTAGGGCTATCATGTTCCTCACTATGTAGGCAATCCGCATTGGCGAATTCCTAACTCCTCAATCAGAAGAACTTCGTCTCTGTCACTGATGAAATTGACTGAACTGTACGAGATTTCCAATGGCTTCACTCGAAGGGATTGGTAGGTGTAGGATTTTGAGTTGAGCATCACTTGGAAATTTTTCCTTAGTATTTCCTCAAACCCCTTTAACAGTACGGTGTTTCCTATGACTCAAGAAAGAGAAAATGAAACTACGAAAACAAAAGTCTTCATGCTTCATGTTCCTCGAATGAATACCAAGTCTTCAGGATTACACCAATTTCTTCACTTTCAAAGTCTTCAGAAATCCAAAGTCTTCAGTCGAAGAACTTCATTTTTAGGGGTCAACTTTCTCTGTAAATATCAACATATACTTATAGAACTGTGTACGCTCACAAACGCATCAGTCACTTAACCTATAAGTGTTCAATACACCAAAATCACTAAGGGGCACTAGATGCACTTACACCTTCCAAGCTGCAGCAATCGACGACCCCAACAGCCAGGGTGAGCGCCCTCCTGAGGGCACCCCCAAGAAGAAGAAGCAGTTGCGCCACGCAGGGCCTCAGGCAAGCCGCTCCTCGTCAGGATCGGTGCCGCGCCTGGGGCCACTCCCACCATCGCATAGGAAAGCGCGCCCAACGCCCCTCTCGGGCAGGGCTCGGGGGCTCTCTTCTGGAGGGCCTTAGACTTTACCAACATCACGAGGGAGGCGCTTGGGCACCACTTGGAGGGATGCTTCACGGCACGTTTCCCTCAGGAGAACACAGGGTAAGGAGTGCCCACCGTTCAGGAGTTCATCACCGAGACCACTCAGGAACTGCAAGACGCAAGGGCCATGCGCGGCAGCCGCCGCTCACCAGGTGCAGCTCCCTATCCAGGCGAGGATGCCGTGCTGCGCGTCTCCATCAACGTCCCAGGGCTCAACCGGGCTGCCTCTCAGGAGCTTTCCTGGCTTTCGCGCGTGCGATGCTGCGAGGGCCCACTTCACAGCTATGATCGCATGCCTTTTAGCCTGCCGAGCGTGGTGACCGCCTATCAGTGCAACCTGCGGAGCGTCCTGGCGGCTCAAGAGACCAGGCACCACGATGTGCTCACAGAGATGAAGACGGTCCTCAAGGAACCCCCTGGACCCCCAGAGCCTCCCAACGCTTAGGGCCCCGGCGGCTCATGAGGAGCAGCCCCTTTGCCGCATACCTTCAGTTGCCCCAACTCTCCTTCATCAACAGAACCAGGTGACATTTTCGAAGTTCATTCAGCTGGGAGCGCCCCCAGGGCTGCATCATTCCCAGGCCGCGTGGGTCCGTCCCTGTGGCATGTATCTTTCCTTTTATGTCTTTAGCTTACCTTGTTGGGGGCGCCCCTCGGACTGCATCATCCCCAAGCCGCTCAGGCAGGACCCAGTGGTGCGTATTGCTATGCATTTACCTAAGCTAGGTTGCCTTGCATACTTAATCTATCTATGACTATCATGTGCTTGATCGCCACCCACCATGGGAGCCGCGCGACAGCCGTCTTTCTTCAGGACCCTTCGCGCGAGTAAGTTAAGCACGGCGTCTGTGCTCGGGCCCGTCCCTGCAGCGTCAATAAATCCAGCAGCTAAGCTCTATCTGGTGGGCCGGCCCCGTTCACGTAACCTCATGGGGCCATTGCTGCTTATCTTTCTCACGCGATAACCTCAGGAGACTCATTCGGCGCAGGTTGCCTGACCATCTCACAAGACCAAGACAACGAACAAGAACCAAGACCAGTCGCAACCCGCCTTGAGGTAGGGCCTCGTGAGTCTCGCGCTGGCTCACAAGTGTCCAGACACACCTCGTCTAGACCTGTCGAACAAGCCATGTGTCAGGGCGGGGCTGTACACGCCCCGGGGGCTCTCCGCAGTAGGGAGTCCCCTCTCACGCACCAGAAGCAAACCAGCAATCACCACGGCGACCGGTGCCCTTCCTCGCGCTAACTTGCAGGAACTTTTTGAGGGCCGTAGCAGGCGGTACCGCAGACTCTCGCTCTTCTCTCATGCGATTCGCTTGCGCGTTAAAAGGGGGGCTCCTGAGCATCGTGCCTCAGGAGCTCTTACTGGCTCTCCAGCCCTCATCCCCTGGCCTTGACCATGGCACACGACCTGGCATACCAGCAGCGGCTGAGCTCGCTCGAGGGCCGGGACCTGAGGATGCAGAGCACCAAGAAGAACATGGAGGGGAGGAGGAGACCCGCACGGGCCTGACCTAGCAACACTATGGTGCGAGTCTGGCACGACTCGAGGAGCCGACCCAGGACAACCAAGATAAGTTCTCGCTCACTCCTTTCGCTGCCCTGTTGCGGCAACGTTTTCTTCCTTCCCCATCCGAAGACACCTACTTGCGTGCTAAATGGGACCTCTTGAGCATCACGCCTCAGGAGCTCTTACTGGACCTCGGGCCGCTCACCTCCTGGCCTTGACCACGGCACACGACCTGGACCGGGACCTGTCAGAGTAGAGCACCAAGCTGCCGCAGGATTGGAAAGGGGAGGCCGAGCCTCGGCAGGATATGCGCACACAAATCTTCATAATGAGTACTATATTGACAAAAGGCATTACAGACGCTTCACACGCCCCCATGGGCTTCATTTCTTGATTCCTCACAGGGAACAAAAGGGAAGGAATTCCTAGGAGTTCTATCTACACGCACCAGATGTCGCCGATGCCATCATCAACAGTGGGCCACATGAGGCAGGCGCCAACCCCATCCAGATCAGCGGCAACGGCGGCTGGATGCCGCAGCCCTACTCCGGGCTCGGTGGGAGCTCGGGGGCAATGTAGGTGTCACCGCTCGTCTCCGGAGACTCCGCGAGCTCAGGGGAGTCGCTGGACCACCAGGAGTCGTCGATGTCGCTGGAGGAGCTGCAGGCGAGACCTATGGTGGGCCCAGCACCCGCTGTAGCATCATCCTGGCGACCTCCTTCAGGGCAGCACTCCAGGCGGCGGCCTTCCTTGTCGAAGAACTTGAAGAACATCACGAGGCGCCGTCGAATTCGAAGTGGATCGCGAGGGCGCCCTCCGCACGGCAGACTCGGGCAATCTCGACCCAGCCTCGGGTCATGAAGATCTTCTCGAAGGCAAGGGCTCCAATCTCCGCTCCAGTCGCTGGGGCATCACAATTGGCGTGTTCCAGCCAAAGCTCGCGAAGGCCCCTCGGCGGCATCTTGGTGGCGAAGAACTGCAAGAGGCGTATCCAGGTGCTCGGGGGCATCGCCGACCAGAGCACAAACTTGCGCGAAGAGTCCGCAGCATGGACCCCTAGGGTGATGGCATGCGGCTCCGCGGCACGGCGACCACGGCCCTGGCGCAGGCGGCGCCGCTCACCACTCCTCCCTCCGGAATCGTCGGCATGAGTATACAAGGGCAACGGGTACCCAGGAGGTGGATTCTCATACCAAGGCCGCGACACCACCAACGTCACGACCATCTCACAGTGATGAGACCTCCTCTTCTTCGGCGGGATCAGCTCGGGCTCATTGAGGGGAGCCTTGCCCTTCTCTGCGGCCGAGAAACTCCGGATCGGCGCCATGTCCGCACAAGCAAGGAATGGAGCAGGGAAGGAGAAGAAGCGGGAGAGGCAGAGGAAAGATGGGTGATGGGGGCTCCGCCCCCTTCCATTTATACCAGGGGAAGGCCAACCAGCGCCCCCCACGATCACATGTAATGATGGTTTTCCTTGCATGTCGCAGGGACTTGTCAAGTCGGGCAGTTGCCGAGGGAGCATGGGGAAGTGGAGACGCCCACGTCCAATCAACCGCCATGCATCGACCGAGGTCGCAGGCTATTGGGGCCCGCAGCGCTCCGCACTTGACCCTTGGCTTCGCCTCGAAGCCAAGCTCGAGCGCGCCTTGGGCCCGGGGGCTACTGTCTGCGGCCCATGGCGTGGCTTTGCTAGCAGGCATGTACGACCCATCTTCATCAACAAGGCATTCAAGACCTTCACGAGGGGCCAAGCCTTGCGAGGCGGACGACGCAAGACCTCCTCAGGAGCGGCCTCGCCAGCCAGGCTCGCGAGGGGCGGATAGTTCAAGGCCAGGCAAACCTCGCGGGGTTCTCGTGACGTGAGTCACGACGATCGAGGCCAGACGGGCGCCAGCGCACGCAGCATCCTTGTTTCCTTTTTGGTGCTGTCGGCGTTCTGGGAACGGGGGTCCCCAGACTTGCCTGCCTGCGGCCTGCGGCGTGGCTCAAATGGGGGCCCGGCGCAGCCCATCTTCATCAACACAAGACTCAAGACCCTCATGAGGGGCCAAGCCTCGCGGGGCGGATGACACGGCGCATCCTCAGGCGCAGCCTCATCAGGCTGGCTCGCGAAGAGGCGGAGAGATCAAGGCAGGGTACCTCGCGAGGTGCCCATGACGCAAGCCATGACGATCGAGGGTGCCAGGTGGGCGCCAGCGCGCGCAGCGTCCTTCTTTCCTCTTTGGTGCAAAGGGGGCAAGCGCAGCCGCAGAGTACCAAGGCATCAGGCAAAGGTTGCCATTTCGGTGCAACGAGACCAAGACCAGGAGGACTACGAGAAGGAGGTCACCATGGAGCCCGGCATGGCGTCACCATAGAGCCTTTGGCAAGCGAAGACCAACTTTAGTCAGGATAAGTTTACTAGATGTTCCCCTTCGAATTGGCCAATTGTTGGCGCCGTTCCAGCTCAATATTTGGGAAGAGGCCCAGGGCCTTTGCCTATAAATAGGACTAGCCACCCCCAGGGTAGGGCAATTAGAAGAAAGGGGGTTGGTTCGTTGGGTTCGCAAGCAGAGAGAGTGAGAGAGAGAGAGAAGGGTGACTGAACTCCTCCTTGCAGTTCATCGCCCCAGCCAAGAACAGACCCTCGCGAGGCTGTTCTTCCTTGTATTGTTCATCATCACCAGCCCAGGAGGCAATCCACCAACCACACACTGGAGTAGGGTATTACACCACAACGGTGGCCCGAACCAGTATAAACCTTGTGTCTCTTGTGTAGTTCTTTTAGTAGTTTAGATCTTTGCGAGACGGGGAGGTAGAAGGCGTGATCTCCGCGCGCACCCCAGTGTTCGAACCTTAAGGGTCTGCCGGAACCCGTGATCCGACATTTGGCGCGCGAGGTAGGGCGAATCTGTCTTCCACCGCTCCGTCCTCCTCTGGCCGCCACATCCATGTACGGCGCCAGTCGAGCTCGCGTCGCCCCGGCGGCCCTCGCTGGGGGGCGTTCTCGTTGTCCCCCGTCGCCCGCCGTAAACACCGCCACCGGCCCGGCAGGGAACGAGCGGCAAGCACCCCCCAGCATCTGCCTACGCGGCAGAGTAGCTGCACCGCAACATCGACGCCTCCGGTCGTTGCGGCCCTCCTGGGCGGCTCGCAGGCGCCGCCCACGAGTCGTCACATCAAGCCTTTTGCCCGCCGGGTTAGCACCGTTTCCGCATGGCAGGGGGCTCCCCCGAGCCGGGCGGCGTGCGAGGTCGGTCTGACCTTTAGCTCGGATGACCACCCCACCAACCTGGTTGGCTCGGGCGTGCTTTCGGTCGAGACTTTCAACCTCCTCTGCATACCCCGGGAGCGGTTGCGACTCAGCCTATCTTTCTCGAGCGTCGGGGGTGGATCATCCGACTCCCTGGGACAGATCCGGCTCCCGGTAACCTTCAGCACCTACGACAACTTCCGCACGGAGATGGTCGACTTCGACAACGCCCCCATCGGCCTCCCTTACAACACCATCCTCGGCTACCCGGCACTGGCTCAGTTCATGGCCGCCACGCACCCGCCGTACAACCTCATGAAGATGCCTGGGAGCAGCGGTACCCTCGCCGTGCACGGGGACACCGGGGACGCCCTGCGAGTACTCAAGCTCGCCTTCAAGACGGCGGCATCGGCACGGCCCGTCAACGCGGAGACCCCTGAACCCAAGGGGGCTGCGCCCGCCAAGAAGAAGCTGTTGTTCACCCAGGACAAGGCAGAAACCAAGCAGATACCCGTCGATGAGGACGGGTCCTCCAGTGCCACTTTCACCATAGGCGCCAACCTTGAGCCTGAGCAGGAGGAGGCCTTGGTTAAGTTCCTGCGCGCGAATAAGAAGGTATTTGCTTGGGAGCCCGATCAGCTGGCGGGGATCCCCAGGAGTGTCATCGAGCATCACCTCAACGTGTGCCCAAATGTGCGCCCCGTGAAGCAGAAGGCCAGGCGGCAGTCCGTGGAGAAGCAGGCCTTCATTGTCCAAGAGACACGCAAGCTAGAAGCCGCTGGGGTCATTCGCGAGGTCCGATACCCGGACTGGTTGGCCAACCCTGTCGTTGTGCCCAAGAAAGGGGGAAAGGAACGCATGTGTGTCGACTTCACCAACCTCAACAAGGCATGCCCGCAAGATCCGTTTCCACTCCCCCGCACCGACCAGATCGTCGATTCCACTGCGGAGTGCGACCTGCTATGCTTCCTGGATGCCCTCTCCGGGTATCACCAGATCAAGATGGCGGTAGAAGACGTTGAGAAGACCGCCTTCTTAACCCCGTGCGGGGTATACTGCTATACATGCATGCCGTTCGGACTGCGGAACGCAGGGGCAACCTTTCAGCGGCTGATGCACATCACCTTGGGCCCGCAACTCAGAAAGAATGTCGAAGCCTACGTTGATGACATTGTAGTAAAATCTCGGGAGGCCAAGACCCTGATACAAGACCTGGAGGAGACCTTCGTGAGCCTCGACGCAGTAAACCTGTGGCTCAACCCGGAGAAATGTGTGTTTGGCATCCCCTCGGGCAAGCTTTTGGGATTCCTCGTGTCCCATCGTGGCATCGAGGCCAACCCCGAGAAGGTCAAGGCGGTCGAGGACATGAGTCCGCCAAAGACCCTCGGAGAAATGCAGAAGCTCACTAGGCACGTGACCGCACTAGGGCGCTTCATCTCCAAATTAGGGGAGCGAGCGCTGCCTTTCTTTCAGCTGATGAAGAAAAAGGGGCCCTTTGAATGGACTGAAGAGGCAGATAAGGCGTTTCAAGATCTGAAGAGGTACCTGACCAGTCCCCCAGTCATGGTGGCTCCGCGCCCTCAAGAGCCCTTGCTGCTTTACCTCGCTGCCACTCCCTACTCCGCCAGCGCAGCCCTGGTGGTGGTTAGGGAGGAGCGCTGAGTCAAGATCGTAGCGGCAGCCCGAGGCAAGAAAAAACAGGAACAAGGAAAGCCTGCAGGAGCCGCAACCGCAGTTGAGGAGGGTCAGCTGCCGAAGAATGCACCAGAGGCAGGAGAGGCCGCACGCCCAGATGATCCACCTCCCGAGGCCACGCCATATCGTGAGGCGCCCTTACCTCCCGAGGGCGCCGCGCCCCCAGATGCTCTCAGCCTTGTTGAGCATACAGTCTACTTTGTTAGCATGGTGTTACGGGATGCGAGGGCATGGTACCCAATGCCTCAGAAGGTCCTCCTCACGCTACTGGTAGCCTCGCGCAAGCTGCGTCACTACTTCCAGGCTCATCCCATCAAAGTCGTCTCATCATACCCCCTGGAGAGAGTGCTCTGGAGCCCTAACTCAGCCGGAAGGGTCGCCGAGTGGAACATGGAGCTGCAGGCATTTCAGCTCGAGTTCAGCACAACCAGGGTCATCAAAGGAGCAGCGTTGGCGGATTTCATGGCGGAATGGGCGGAGGCACCAGGCCTCAGGGACAACGAGGATCGGTCCCTCTCTCCAGGGAGTGAGGCGCCGGAAGGCTGGGTCATGTACTTCGATGGAGCGTTCTCCAGGCATGGCGCAGGGGCTGGTGCGGTGCTGATATCACCGACTCAGGATAAGCTCTACTATGCCGTACAACTCTGTTTCTAGCAAGGTGAAAACGTCTCCAGCAATATAGCAGAATATGAGGGACTGATAGCCGGGTTGAAGGCCACAGTAGCCCTGGGAGTGAAACGCCTCACCGTCAAGGGCGACTCGTAGCTCCTAGTCAACTTCTCCAACAAGGTGTATGAGCCGAAGGACGAGCATATGGAGGCCTACCTAGCAGAGGTCCGCAGGATGGAAAAGCAGTTCTGGGGGTTGGAGCTGAAGCACGTGCCCCGTGGCACCAATCAGGAAGCTGATGACATAGCCGGACGGGCATCCAGGCGGTTGCCGCAGGAACCCGGCGTCTTCGAAGAGCGGCTCTTCAAACCTTCAGCATAGACGACATTATCAAACACCGCTCAGTCTCGAGAGGAGCTCCCCCAGCCGCCAGCCTCGGGGGCCCCGGTTTGCGGACTAACCTCAGGAGCACGCCTGCTCCTGACGATGGAACCTCAGGAGGAGTGCTGGATCGCAGAACTCTGGAGTTATTTAATGCAAGGGGCCCTACCGGAAAAGGAAGAGGAAGCGGAGCGTGTGGCGCGGTAGGCCACTGCATACTGCATCAGAGATGGAGAACTTTACCGGAAGCGACCAAATGATGTATCTCTGCGCTGCATCTCCAGGGAGCAAGCAAAGGAACTACTGAAGGACATACACGGCAGAGACTGCGGACACCACTCATCATCACGGACCCTCGTCGGCAAGGCATTCCGTAGTGGGTTCTATTGGCCCACCGCGCTCAACGACGCAATCGAATTGGTAAAGGCTTGTGAGGCCTGCCAGTTTCATTCCAAACAGATCCATCAACCGGCGGGGGGCCTGCAGACTATACCCATCTCGTGGCCCTTCGCAGTTTGGGGGTTGGATATTCTGGGCCTGTTCCCTCGGGTGCCAGGGGGCTACCGTTACCTCTACGTCGCCATTGACAAGTTCACCAAGTGGGCAGCAGTGGAGGCTGTCCGTACCATCCCCGCTGGCTCCGCGGTCAAGTTCATCAGGGGTATCGTAGCCGGTTCGGGGTACCGAATCGCATCATCACGGACAACGGTTTGCATTTCACCAGTAATCTCTTCAAAACATACTGTGCTAACCTTGGGACGTAGATATGCTACGCTTCGGTGGCACACCCGCGAAGCAATGGGCAGGCCGAATGAGCCCACGCGGAGGTCCTGAGAGGCCTCCGGCCTGCGGCAGAGGTTGGTACGACGAGCTTCAGTCCGTGTTGTGGTCCATCCGCACAACCGCGACCAAACTGACTGGGGAGACCCCGTTCTTCCTGGTCTATGGAGCCGAGGCAGTCCTTCCTCACGAGGTCAGGCGTCGCTCCGCACGGGTCCTGGCGTTCGACGAGGCGCAGCAGGACGCCATGCGGGGGATGGACCTCGTGCTGGGGGAGGAACGCCACTGGGAAGCCGCGCTACGAGCGGCAAGGTACCAACATGCGCTATGACGATATCACTGCCGCAACATCCGCCCCAGGACCCTCGAGGTAGGAGACTTCGTACTCAGGCGGGTTCTCTCCAGGGAGGGGCTGCACAAGTTCTCTCCCATGTGGGAGGGCCCGTTCAAGGTTGTTCATGTTTCCAGGCCAGGCTCCGTGCGCTTGGAGACTCAAGAGGGGGAGCTGGTCCAGAACGCGTGGAACATCCAGCACCTCCGGAGGTTCTACCCCTAAAAGGCCTAGAGCCTGTGAAGAAGGCGAATGCCTGTGAAGACCTTCCCTTTTTGGAAAAGGTCCAGAGCCTGTGAAGAAGGCGAACGCCTGTGAAGACCTTCCCTTTTTGGAAAAGGCCCAGAGCCTGTGAAGAAGGCGAACGCCTGTGAAGACCTTCCCTTTTTGGAAAAGGCCCGGAGCCTGTGAAGAAGGGAAGTGCCTGTGAAGTTGATTACCTCTAAGAAGAAAGGCCCGGAGCCTGTGAAGCAAGGCGAGTGCCTGTGAAGCTATCGCTGAGAAAGGCCCGGAGCCTCTGAAGCAAGGCAAGTGCCTGCGAAGCTATTGCGTTTTGGAAAAGGCCCGGAGCCTGTGAAGCAAGGCCAATGCCTGTGAAGCTCGCCGCCCCGTGACACTCTAACATAATAATGAGTGCGGCTGTACACGCCCCGGAGTCTCAGGAGCGCCGGCCTCAGGCCCTGGGGCTCCCTCCCACGCTCAGTGGCCGCACTTAGCTCCGCGCTGGTGAGAAGACGTCGAAGACTAGATTAGGTGCCGGACGCGGCTTTTTCATTTGCTTTCCGCAGTTGACGTGTTTACTTGCATTTGAAGTCTTATTGAAGTTATCGCTGTTGCTGATTTGTCGTTCGTCGATTTTCGCTCCTCGCTTTGGTTTCTCTCATAAACGACCTCGCGAGGGATGGTACTCAAACGTCCTCGCGAGCGTTTCTGCTCTAGCCGCTGGAAGGTTTCATGGCCCGGGCACGTTACAGGAGCACCACTCTAGTCCATGCCCCTCGGGCACCGCGACGCGCACACAGGGCCTGGGTCGGTCCCCCCCCCCCGGCAGGGGTCAAAAACTATCTACGCACAGGCGTGTAGTTAAGAGGCGCAAAAATAAGATCAAGGTTATGGCTAAAACGGCAATAATTCCCAACACGCCCCAGCGGGTCTCCATGCAGTTGTTTTGTCTTACACAGGAAACAAAAGGAAAAGGAAAGAACGAGCCCGGCGCAGCCCTCCTCACATCGGCCCGCGGAGGCGACCCGGGCTGCCTCCGGGCCTTCCCATTCGTCCTTGGCATCTTCAAATTCCTCCCACAGAGTTGTGAGGTCGCGAGCGGCGATGAACTCGGCACGGCGGGATGCCATCGCTTCCCTACCATTTTGTGTGCGGTCGTGGGCGGCGAGGAACTCGGCGCGGCGGGATGCCATCGCTGCCTTACCGGTTAGTATGCGGCGCGGTGCCATGAACGACAGTTGGTGAGAGCTCTGGGGTGGAGTGGTCGGACAACCGTATAGTGCATTGGTTTGTCAAGAGCTCAAGGACAGAAGACAAAGAAAATTTGGATTCCCCTTCAATCCTGGTCATTTATTACCGAGTAAAATGCATTGGCGGTCATCGAACTTGTCTTGATAGCTCACTTTGATCATTGTATACGAGATATGGTGATTATACGGTCACTGGCTCAGCGTATAGCTCTGTATTTGTCTGGTTGGCCAGTCAAACAGTCCGCATGCGCCTCATCAGCTCGTGTTCTTTATCTATCTACGCGGGCCTACCTGTCAATGGAGAAAGAAATACTGTACAAACCAAAATTATGCTAGAGTCCGGACCGCTTCGGGAGCCCGCTCTCACTGCCCTGGCCCCTCAAGACGCCAGTTGCCCGCCGCATGCAAGCATAGCAAGTAGTACTCCTTATGTGGAGGAGGGAGAGGCATTGACAAAGTCAAGGAGTGGGCACTGCAAGAGCCCGTCTCTACACGTGCTCCTAGGTATAAAAAAATAATTCTAAAAAAGGCATAAAAACAATTGTGTCTTAAAAAAGAAAGGTAAAAAACATTTGAGAGGAAATAGAAAGAGAGAAAGTGAGAAAAAGTTATAACCTGGGCATTACATGAGGAAGGAGGGAGTGGTGCACATGCCAAGTTCACTGGGGTACCGTGTTTCACACTCCTCCGTCGTAACAGTGGAGACAATATATTTCATCAAAAATAAACAATGAATACTCGTTGCTCGCCCTCTATATCGGAAAGAATACTTTCATTCGCCGACATGTGGGACGTCGACCATCCTGGTCCACCTGCCATGCACGAAATTATCCCGGTCTACCCCGGTCGTAGGCCCAACCTTTCCCACTGTAAGTTGTTCGGACGAAGGAACCATCATGACTTCGTTGAATTCCGCTTCTTCAAGAAAACTTACTGTACCCGCAATACTGCTACCACACGTGAAGACTGGGCGGCACTGTACCACGTCATATCACTGAAACCCACTAGGCCAAACTAGCCCGCCTAGGTCATCTATTTTGGAACGGAGGGAGTACGTCTCTGCACTGCTATGATTTTGTGTTGCACGTCATATCACTGAAACCCACTAGGCCAAACTAGCCCGCCTAGGTCATCGATCACTAAGCCTACAATTTTAGGAGCTAGGGCTATTGGTCGATCGATGAGGGATAAGTATAAGCGTACCATGAGCTCATCAGCCCCCAATGTTTCTCTTCGGTGAGTGTTTTGCAAGTACTATAGCTCCCACAGTAGCTAGCCTACTAACACCAAGAATCATCAAACAAGCCCTGCTGATATGATAAACTGTTCAAACTTACATCTAATCATGTCATATATTACATCAAAAGTTGGTGAGGATACATCTGTTTCCATAACTCGGAGAGGGTTCGCATGATTCATCGCATGATTCACTATCAAACAAAAGTAGCAAGATCTGCCCACACAAGACAGTGAACTAGCCCTAAGATGGTTTGATAACACGCATCGTTCTGGTAATTAAACACAGGGCAATGCAAACTACCCTGAAGGATTAGCGCGACCAACTATTTCTTGTCATCGATCTCTCGGGCAATGACCACAGCACGGACAGCGGCATGGGAATCGATTTCTGGGGCGATGTCTGTAGGACTGAACGCGACATCAGAATCGATCTCTGGGGCGATGTCCATAGGATGGACAGCGGCATCGGAATCGATCTCCGAGGCGATGCCAACAGGACGGGCCGCGACATCGGAATCATCAAGGACGTCCACTGGCACCTGCACAACACTAACATATTAGCAAGCACATTGCAAATAATCAAAAACCACAACTATGGTAATAAGCCATTACTTTTTACCTTGTGCAGCTCACCGGGGGATCTCAACTCTCCGGGGGCCATCACCTTGCCAGGGGAATACTGCTTCTCAACGGCGACTATCTCCTCAAACTCGGTCTTGAGCCTCACATAGGTGGCAATCAGAGTTCCTGGGGTAGGCACGGTGGGGCCCTTGCTGTTCTTCCAACTTCCGTTGAGGAGTTCATCCGCCAACATCCTCAACTCTTTGGCCAATGCTTGTTTCTTGGAGTTCTTCGTCTCCATGGGTTGGCCCGCCAACATGGTCAACTCGTTGGTCGGTGCTCGCGTCCTGGAGATCGCTGTCTCCAGTGGGTTGTCCGCCGGCACGTCTTTGCCTACTGCTCCAGGATCCATCAATGAACTGACAAACAAAAAGCAATCGAAAGGAAACCACAATCGCATTGAAAACGGGAAAAGAATAGGATGTGAGAATCGGTCGGTGCTTCGCAAAAAGAAGATTCTTGGAATGAAAATATAGCAGCATAACTGATTCGCCCACCTTTCCTTCGTCGGTACAGAAGAAAAATGGCAGAAGTGAGTAGCCTAGAGTGAGGTTTTCTTCAAGAAAGGGAAGAAAGGGCTTGAACGAGCGTTCTAGTGAAATTATGGTTGCTTCATCCAGTCCAACTTGGAGGCCACCTTACCACTGCTGGTAAAGGTGTGGGTTTTGTGATATGACGGGTCATGACGGCCACACCGAGGTTACAGGTGAGTCTCGACTGTAGCACCTCGCTGTGATTTGGTGGATGGCACGCGGGCCCGGATGCTTTGAAATGTCCCGCATGTAGATAGAGCGGCTAGTCATATAGGAGTGCTCAATATTGTGCACCGCGACCAAGGCGGAGAGGAAAACAATAGAACTACGTAATTAATGCATGAGTTTAATTAGGGTAGTTTTGTGAAGTACGAGATACATTCCTCCAATCGCAAAATGCCTTGGTTCATGAGATTTGAGATTTGAGCCCTATAAACCGGAAGGGAGGGAGTAATGCACATGGTGTAGTCTAGTCACTTGTTGAAATCTCTAGAAAGGCAAATACTCCTTTCCAGTTTCAGGGCTATACTACTCCCTCCGTCTAGGTGTGTAAGTCATCTTACGAAAACCAAATAGTCCCAAAACACTTAGGCACGGTGCATTAACTTCTACCTTATTTCTTGTTTCTTGACATATCAACAAATAAGAGATGAGAGGTGTGCATGATTTTAATGACTTGCAATGGCTAGTTCATTGCATGCAATGCTATTAATTAGCAAATAAACATTGGTGAACCAGGAGGAAAGTGTGCTAAGCATGTGGACCTATGCAGAATGAGTATCAACCAATGGATAATGGAGTTTAATTGTTAAACAATAGAAACTTTGTCTCATGCAAGAGCCTGGCTAGTACTCCAAGGAACCGCACCACGCGAGCGTTCGCAACTACCACGTTCGGGTTGCGCTTGGCTCTTCACCTCTAAGAGAAGACGAACAATAATGATGTTACTCCTACTTCTATAGTATCGAATCCACTGCTGCATGTCCGTCCACCTCGTGCGGGAGGGATAGCGAAAGCTTCAACTTACTACTCCTGCCTTTGCGTCTATGACAGGTGGGCCCAACAGGTGGTTGGCCCTCCTGTCATGCAGCCAAAGGCAGGTGCAGTTAAGGCACCGGAGCTCAGTCCGCGAGGGAGAGGGCGTTGTAGTAATCAAATTTCTTGGTCTTGTACGAGTTGACGAAGATAGGGGTTGCTTGCTTGCTAGGGTTGCTCACTACGTATATATAGGCCGGAGCCTCCGCGCTTGCTTGCTAGGGTTGCTCTATTCACACACTCTCATCCTCTCCAGATTTAAACAAGATAGGGGTAGTAACACTGTATTTCTCCCTTCAAAAAACACTGGCTTTCTATCCTCACTGCTGGTTACAGATCCGGACGTATCCCCCTCCACTGGTGAAGGGGAGGAGGGGCAGCATTTAGGCCGTCGTCAACAGCGAGGGAGGAGACCCACTGCCGGCCGCACCATTATCTCTGGCCGAGCGCCGGCGCGGGAGGTCCTTAAATCCCTTCGTCGTTGCCTGTGGGCGGATCCGGCCTCCCACCGCCCACCTATCCACATCCCGACGACCTTCAGGTATATCTTTGTTCGAAACCGCCTTAGCTCTACTTCCCCAGCTCGCTATGTCGCTGCATGTGCATCATTTTCTACCTCTCAGCCCCTCTCGATCAGATGGTCCAACGTCACATATTTTTTTCTTGTATTGTTAGAGGTAAAGCTACTTCATGGAGTCGACTCTTGTACTCCCTCCGTCCGAAAATACTTGTCATTGAAATGGATGTATCTAGATGTATTTTAGTTCTAGACACATCTGTTTTGATGACAAGTAATTCTGGATGGAGGAAGTACTTGGTTCAAACAAGAAATAAAGTGGGGGTGGGGGAATTTAGTATGTACATCGGACATGGTACAAACAGGAAGGAAAGGGGGTGAAAGTAGTACAGACTGGTCATCCAACCGGTCTCTTGGTAGAAAACGGAAATATAGGGGTAACGTTGTACACAGTGGTATGACCAGGACTAGATTTGCTATCCACACATAGGAGTAGGTGGCTAGAGTGAAGAAAAATGGGACCAACCCAGATATGTTTCTTGGATGTTTGTTTCTCGGGGAACAAACTATGAATCACCACTTTATGCCCCTGTTTACGTACATGGTGCTGGACTGCTGGTGCACCCACTGTCCCATGCCTTTATACCAAATATTTAGGCTCCGTTCGGAATAAAGGGGCAGAAAACATAGGTCTTGATGAAAATAGAGGAATTGGAAAGGAATGTAGGTATAAATCTATGGAACAGCGAACCAGAGGAAACTCTCAAGAGAATGTGTTTGGATGGACTACGAAATGTACAGATTTGATTTTTAGAGTAGCATGCTTGGCCGTATGAGATGCTATTTGTTTATTCAGCTGCACAGTGACTACTCTTGTCCTCACCTCACGTACCACACATAGGTTGATTTTTTATTCCGGCAACACAGCACAGCAACCTGTCTAACGCATGGCAGCGAGCGCCTGCCTCGGGCTTCCACCCAAAAAATGAGCAGCGCATGGATGTTTCTAATCCTATGGAATCAGTACTACCAGACCAGCTTTCCTATGAAACACTATTCACCTTTCCCATGTTCCTAATGGTTGGAAGGGAAAGAATACCGTAGGAATTGTGTTGCTACAAAAATCCTACACCAAACCTGTGAACCGAACGCAGCCTTAGCTGTTCTTAATCTAATGTCCCTGGTAAAAATGAAGCCATGCCACTGTTATAAGCCATGACAAGTTTAGCCAAATGTTTTTGCCTGTAATTGTTTGAAGACTCTGACTGTTTCCTCTGTGCCTTTTTGTGCAAACAGGGATATCCAATTCACCTGGTTGCGGTTGTGACCTTTTGGTGCACTGCACAAAACACTTCTTAAAAGAAGTGACTTTTGTGCTGTTTAACTGGAATGTCAGAATGGAACAGTTGGTTCATTTTGGTGGAACTGCACAAAGGGAGATATGTGTTCCAATCCTCATCATCCATATTGGCACCATAACCTTCCTTTAGGTAAGAATGATATTTAATGCATGTGTTCATCTCTATTTTCTGACTGCCATGAGAAAATAATGTTGTTTTTTACTAGTACACTTGTACTCCCTCACTAACAAAACCAATTCTGAATTAGAAGGCCAATCATGTACTTGGTTTCACCAACTGGTGAGGAGAAAGAGAAACAGAGCATGAAGAGGAAGAAGAAGAATAAATAGTGCCAACACGATCTTGCTGAAGCCAGAGGCCTCAGTCGAGGCCATTCAAGGGCTCCAGCAACGACTACCTTACATGTGAGACGATCCTCCAGGGAGCCCTTCCACTTCTACTGTCTCACTTAATTAATTAGGAGTACTTAAGTACCACTAATTTATTACTGCCTAATTTTCCTGTTGGAGTTAAACAAATCTTTAGTAGGACCCTATGCTGAATCATGTACGTGTGTATGTTTGTCTATGGAGGTGAATCATGTGGTGGAGCAGGGAGGGAATATTATTAGTGTCATGACATAATAGTGCTATTGTTTTGCATGTCAATTTATTGCCATTGGTTCAATGAGGCAATGTTTTTCGTATTGTCCATCATGAATTTGATGCTACTGGTTGAGTAATATGCTAATGTCTTCCTATCTTTCTCACTAAGCTAATGAAGGTTTCACCTTGTTCCTACTTGTGCAAACAGGGATCATGTTGTGCCAATCATACATTAAATGGAACTACGCCAAGGATGCTCCATTTCAGTTGAACTGCACAAAAAATTTGGGTGGTTCATTTTCTCAACCGCCTCCTTTCTCATCTTCAATGTAGAATTTTGGCGAGATACAGGACCAAGATGATCCAGTAAACTGGTTGGATGAAAGTAGTGGCCAAGTTGCTCAAACCTCCCTCGGCACGAGGCCACTATTTGAGGATAAACCAACAAGCAATGTTCAGATTGTCTGTGCTGCCTCTTATGTACTCGAAAGTTTACTCGTACAAGAAATAATTTTAGCAAGAAGTACCTCCGATTGAACACCATTTACCAGTCTGTGCCCTAGGTAATTAAAGTTCGTCCATGGATCATATTGGCTGTGATCTCAATCATTTGGATGCATAAACATACTGAACATATGTATATCTAAATCTTTTTGTAAATTATGTATGAATATTGTCGTGTGATCTGTCAATCATTTGGATGCATAGATATGCTGAGCTTGTGTATATATGAATCTTTTGAGTTGTTGATTGTGAATGTTGGCTATGGATATGAACGTGTCCTGTGAACCTGAGTTTGATATGAATGTTTACCTTTTCTATTGTATTTGTGTGTGAACTTGTTAGTATGCCTACTGTGGGGTATAAAATGCAGGTCTCTCATAAAAGTAATGATGTGTCCAATTAATGTTTTCCCTTCTAACCACATTATATATATTTATATTATTACTATTATCATATATTTTATAGAGACTTATATATACATTATAAAAACATCCCAACTTATAAAAGTAAATGTTTAACGGAAGTTGGCAAGGAAAATCCTGGTTGTTTTTGACTCACACGCAAGGAAAATCCGGGTGATTGCGTACAAAAGCTTGCGAAGATTTTAAGGACCAATTTAATAATAACGCACTCATTTACATTTTGAGCAATAACTCGTTAATTTCTTAATTATATATATATATATAATTAATGTGCCTCTCCGGTTTATTCTTTGATATTAATTGCTCCTTCTAACATAACATTCTACTCCCTCCGTCCGAAAATACTTGTCATCAAAATGGAAAAAAAGGGATTTATCTAAAACTAAAATACATCTAGATACATCCCTTTTATCCATTTTGATGACAAGTATTTCCAGAAGGAGGGAGTATATATAACGAGCCCACCTAATACGTGTATTTCAAGGAAGTGCAAATGGGCTGGGATTTCTTAGAAAATACAAATGGGCCTGATTGCCGCGAAATTATTTGTTCACCAAGCCCAGCAAATGGACTGTACATTCTAGAAAACATGGGTTAAATATATGCCACATTTTTGTAGGATGACATGTGGGCCAATAGGTCGAAGCCTACGCAGGGCGTTGTCAACTTGGTCAACAAATGATTGTGTCATCCACAACCATTGGATTTATATCCAATGGCCGGCATGCACCTTCAATCTCTCGTCTTCTTCCTCCAGCATCGCTGGGACCGCCTGGTCTGGCCTCTGACGGCTAGCGGCTCTGCTTAGCACGTATCGCTGCGAAGCACTACCCCACCGCCGGCCAGGCTATCCCTCAACCCCTCGACACCTCCTGTTATTCTCCACAGACTACAACCTCATGCCACAACAGAACCAGTTATAACCCATCTCCTCCTCTCAATCTGTGACTCCACTGCCATGTTTTCCCATCTCCGAGTCGTCCCCGTCCGGGGCCTCGCCGTCGTCCACTGCCTCGCTGCGTTCGGTGCGGCGTGGTCAACAAACAAGGGTCGTCGGAAGAGGACTTTACGTGGAGAGGCTGACGGCTGGGACCCACGAGGTCCATGGTCGCACGCAAGGAAAATTCCTCCTTATTAAGCTGAAAAAATGTTTCCTCCATCTGACAGCTGGGACCCACCGGCTGTATCTTCGCACGGAAGGAAGTGCCTCCTTGTTTTGCAAAAAAATTATTCAGCCCGTTGACAGCTGGGACCCATCTGATTTGGTGACTGACTTGTTGGCCTACTAAGCGGACGTGTACGCACGGCTTTGTCAACTTAATCAACAAATGATTCTAGCAGCTGGACCGTTGGATTTTAATCCAACAGCCGTGCTCCTTCTTCAACCTCTGTTCTTTCTCCTATCTCCCGTGGGCGGCACCGCGGCTGTGCTGCCGCGCACCCGAACCAGTGAAGTTTCCCACTCCTCTCCATCTGCGACTCCACTTCAGCTTAATAAGTAGTAACGTCTTCGGTTTTAGCCCGGTTTTCCATAGATTAACCGGGCAATTCTCTTCTTCTTAATTAATTGATCAGGCAATTCTTTTGCCTCCGTTTCAAAAAAAAATAGTAACGTCTAACTGAGCCAGTTAGTTAGATGCGTACACTTGGTGTGGTAGGATCTTTATTTAGTTTGATGCATACATTTGTTCTTTTTTGGTAGCCCTTGTAATGATGGTTGATGTTTGGTTTGGAAGAGAGAGTTGCATCTTCACTCTTCTGGCCAGCTCACTACTTCTGTTGCACCCCCAGCCCTGGTTGCTGCTGCTGCTGTTTTCAATGTACAATCAGTAGTATATTTCGTCTGTTGGTTGAACAAATGTGTTGTTTGAACGACAAACACAATGTTTTGGAAGTCGTTGCACGATTCGATCCTTAAGTGCCCCGTACTGTACGTAGCGCATACTATTTATCGTACGGAACACTTTTTTTTGAAACTCGGAACATATTTTTCACTTGTTGATAACATGCAGCCCACTGATAAAGGCCCAATCGAGAAGCCCATAATTAACTGGATGGGAGGCTCTCACATGAATCCGGCCCAGGTACATGCTCATGGTCCCCTAAACATAAATAAGTAAATAAATAAGTAAATAAATAAATAAATAAAGCTAAATGCTCATGCACCAGTTCTTTGGGAAAATAGGTAGCCCAGTATTTCTTTTTGAAGAATACCCAAGCTAGTCCTATTTGTTTTCTCCGAATTACTGGGCTGCAAATCTTTCAAGACGAGGAGGGATGCATTATGGCCTGGCTTAAGAGTATGGTCAATGTCTGTTAAAAGTAATATCAAAAGGGGTTGAAAATTCCAAAAAAATTATAGCAAATGGGATATAACTTTCTTTTTTGTTTTTGTTCTTCACTAATATCCTCTACGTATTTCATTGGATTTAACATGACATAGTTCTAATTTATTTTAAAATTAGTTTTAGTATAGCTATTAATTTTTGGATTAAGAATATTTCGTTCCCCAGCAAAAATTTGCGAATTTTCAAAATTTCCCACATATTTAGTTAATTTTTTGACCTTGGTACTGACCAGAAAATGGCCAGCAATTCTAAAAATTGAAAACGGGCTGCAATAAATTCCATATGAATTAGAAAATGAGTAAAAATTATAAAAATAATAGCAAATGGGCTGTACACGCCACAGATTTCGAGGCTGACTTGTTTACGCAAGGCTTTGTCAGTGAACACACGATTCTAGCAGCAGTTAGTGTTGGATGTCCATCCAACGGCCCACATGCTTCTTCAATCTCTGATCTTCCTGCTCCAGCCGCCTAAACTAGCGCCGGTGGGACTGCCTGCTCCCTCCTCTTGTGGCCCGCTGTGATGCCGCGCAGGCTTCCCCGGCCCACCCTACTCCCTCCGCGGGCCTGGCCGCACACAATCAACTACCTCCTTATTACGCGAAAAAAATGATTCCTTCCACTAACAACTGGGGCGCATCGGTTGGGAGACTGACCTGTGGGCCTACAAAGTTGACGCGTACGCAGGGCTTGTCAACTTAGTCAACAAATGATTCTAGCAGCAGTAACCGTTGGATTTGAATCGAACAGTCATGCTGCTCTTCTTGCACCAGCCGCCCAAATCGAACGGTCATAAGTGGGATACTTGTTCAAGTAAGAACATCACCCAACCACCGGTCCACCCACATATCAAATTATCAAAGTATCGAACGCGAATCATATGAACGTGATCAAAACTAGCTTGACGATATTCCCATGTGTCCTCGGGAGCGCTTTTCCTATTATAAGAGTTTGTTCCGGCTTGTCCTTTGCTACGAAATGGATTGGGCCACCTTGCTGCACTTTATTTACTTTTGTTACTTGTTGCTTGTTACGATTTATCTTGTCAAAAAACTATTTGTTACCACTTATTTCAGTACTTGCAGAGAATACCTTGCTGAAAACCGCTTATCATTTCCTTCTGCTCCTCGTTGGGTTCGACACTCTTACTTATCGAAAGGACTACGATAGATCCCCTATACTTGTGGGTCATCAAGACTCTTTTCTGGCGCCGTTGCCGGGGAGTGTAGCGCCTTTGGTAGGTGGAATTTGGTAAGGAAAATTTTATATGGTGTGCTGAAATTTACTGTCACTTGTTACTATGGAAAGTAATTCTCTGAGGGGCTTGTTCGGGGTATCTTCACCCCGTCCAATAGAGCAAAGAGTTGCTCCTCAACCTACTGAACCTATTGAAAATGAAACCCCTTTTGAATTTCCTTCGGGTATGATGGAAAAACTACTAGCTAACCCTTTTACAGGAGATGGAACAAAGCATCCTGATGAGCACTTAATATATGTGGATGAAGTTTGTGGATTATTTAAGCTTGCAGGTATACCCGATGATGTTGCTAAGAAGAAGGTCTTCCCTTTATCTTTGAAGGGAGACACATTGATATGGCATAGGCTATGTGATGATATGAAACCATGGGACTATAAAAGATTGACGTTGGAATTTCATCAAAAGTATTACCCTATGCATCTTGTTCATCGTGATCGCAATTAGATATATAATTTCTGGCCTCGCGAAGGAGAAAGCATCTCTCAAGCTTGGGGGAGGCTTAAATCAATGTTATATTCATGCCCCAATCATGAGCTCTCGAGAGAAATAATTATGCAAAGTTTTTATGCTCGGCTTTCTCATAATAATCAAACCATGCTCGATACTTCTTGTGTTGGCTCTTTTATGATGAAGACTATTGAATTCAGATGGAATTTATTGGATAGAATTAAACGCAACTCTGAAGATTGGGACCTCGACGAAGGTAAGGAGTCAGGTATGACACCTAAGTTTGATTGTGTTAAATCTTTTATGGACACCGATATTTTCCGTAAGTTTAGCACTAAATATGGACTTGACTCTGAGATAGTAGCTTCTTTCTGTGAATCGTTTCCTACTTATGTTGATCTCTCTAAGGAGAAGTGGTTTAAATATCATCCTCCCATAGAAGTAAAAGTAGCTGCACCTATTGAAGTTGAAGAGAAGACTGTCACTTATAATGATCCTAATGTTCCTACTTCTTATGTTGAGAAACCACCTTTCCCTGTTAGAGTAAAGGATCATGCTAAAGCTTCAACTGTTGTTCGTAAAAGCAATATTAGAACTTATACACCTCCTGAGTAAGTTAAAGTAGAACCTAATATTGCTATTGTTAAAGATCTCTTGTCTAATAATATTGATGGGCATGTTATTCAGTTCGAAGGTGAAACTTCTAGAATTGCTAAACCTTGTGCTAAAGATAAACATAGACCTGTGGTAGGCGTGCCTGTTATTTCTGTTAAAATAGGAGATCATTGTTATCATGGCTTATGTGATATGGGTGCTAGTGTTAGTGCAATACCTATTGACTTATACAAAGAAATTATGCATGACATTGCACCTGTTGAGTTAGAAGAATTTGATGTTACTATTAAACTTGCTAATAGAGATACTATTTCACCAATGGGAATTGTTAGAGATGTTGAAGTCTTGTGTGGGAAAACTAAATATCCTACTGATTTTCTTGTTCTTGGTTCCCCACAAGATAGCTTTTGTCCCATTATATCTAGTAGACCCTTCTTGAACACTGTTAATGCTAGGATAGATTGCAAAAAGAATGTTGTTACTATTGGCTTGGATGATATGGTTCATGATTTTAATTTCTCTAAATTTAGTAAACAACATCGTGAGGAAGAATTACCTAGTAAGGATGAAATTATTCATCTTGCTTCTATTGCCGTACCTCCTAGTGATCCTTTAGAACACTATTTGCTAGACCATGAAAATGATATGTTCATGAATGAAAGAAGGGAAATAGATGAAATATTCTTTAAACAGGAACCTATTCTGCAACACAATTTGCGTGTTGAAATTTTAGGGGATCCTCCTCCACCCAAGGGTGATCCCATGTTTGAGCTTAAACCTTTGCCTGATAATCTTAAATATGCTTATCTTGATGAAAGAAGATATATCTTGTTATTATTAGTGCTAACCTTTCAGAGCATGAAGAAGAAAGATTATTGAAAACTCTGAAGAAGCATCGTGTTGCTATTGGATATACTCTTGATGATCTTAAGGGCATTAGTCCCACTCTATGTCAACATAGAATAAATTTGGAAGCAAATGCCAAACCAGTTCGTGATCCTCAACGACGTATGAATCCTAAAATGAAATAAGTGGGAAGAAAAGAAATACTCAAGCTTCTGGAGGCAGGTATAATCTACCTCGTTGCTGATAGTGAGTGGGTAAGTTCTATCTATTGTGTCCCTAAGAAGGGAGGTATTACTGTTGTTCGTAATGATAAAGATGAATTGATTCCACAAAGAATTATCACAGGTTATAGGATGGTAATTGATTTCCATAAATTAAATAAAGCTACTAAGAAAGATCATTACCCCTTACCTTTTAGTGATCAAATGCTAGAAAGATTATGCAAACATACACACTATTGCTTTCTAGATGCTTATTCTGGTTTCTCTCAAATACCTGTGTCGGCTAGAGATCAATCAAAGACTACTTTTACATGCCCTTTTGGTACTTTTGCTTATAGACATATGCCTTTTGGTTTATGTAATGCACCTGCTACCTTTCAAAGATGCATGATGCCTATATTCTCTGACTTTTGTGAAAAGATTTGTGAGGTTTTCATGGACGATTTTTCCGTCTATGGTTCCTCTTTTGATGATTGCTTGAGCAATCTTGATCGAGTTTTGTAGAGATGTGAAGAAACTAATCTTGTCTTGAATTGGGAAAAGTGCCACTTTATGGTTAATGAAGGTATTGTCTTGGGCATAAAGTTTCTGAAAGAGGTATCGAAGTTCATTAAGCCAAGGTCGATGCTATTGAAAAGATGCCATGTCCCAAGGACATCAAAGGTATAAGAATTTTCCTTGGTCACGCCGGATTTTACAGGAGGTTCACTAAGGACTTCTCAAAAATTTCTCGGCCTCTGACTAATTTATTGCAAAAATATATACCATTTGTCTTTGATGATGATTGTGTAGAAGCGTTTGAAATACTTACGAAAGCATTAGTCTCTGCACCTGTTGTTCAGCCACCTGATTGGAATTTACCCTTTGAAATTATGTGTGATGCTAGTGATTATGCTGTAGGTGTTGTTCTAGGGCAAAGAGTTGATAAGAAATTAAATGTTATTCATTATGCTAGTAAGACTCTAAACAATGCTCAAAGAAATTATGCTACTACTGAAAAAGAGCTTTTAGCAGTTGTATTTGCTTGTGATAAGTTCAGACCTTATATTGTTGATTCTAAAGTAACTATTCAAACTGATCATGCTGCTATTAAATACCTTATGGAAAAGAAAGATGCTAAACCTAGACTTATTAGATGGGCTCTCTTGCTACAAGAATTTGATTTGCATATTGTTGATAGAAAGGGAGCTGAGAACCCCGTTGCAGACAACTTGTCTAGGTTAGAAAATATTATTGATGACCCACTACCTATTAATGATAGCTTTCCTGATAAACAATTAAATGTTATAAGTACTTCTCGTAGTACTCAATGGTATGTTGATTATGCTAATTATATTGTTGCTAAATTTATACCACCGAGCTTCACATACCAGCAAAAGAAAAAGTTTTTCTATGATTTAAGACATTACTTTTGGGATGACCCACATCTTTATAAAGAAGGAGTAGATGGTGTTATTAGACGTTGTGTACCTGAGCATGAACAGGAACAGATCCTATGCAAGTGTCACTCCGAGGCTTATGGAGGACACCACGCTGGAGATAGAACTGCACATAAGGTATTGCAATCTGGTTTTTATTGGCCTACTCTCTTCACTTATGCCCGTAAGTTTGTCTTGTCGTGTGATGAATGTCAAAGAATTGGTAATATTAGTAGATGTCAAGAAATGCCTATGAATTATTCACTTGTTATTGAACCGTTTGATGTTTGGGGCTTTGATTATATGGGACCTTTTCCTGCCTCTAATGAATATACACATATTTTAGTTGTTGTTGATTATGTTACTGAGTGGGTAGAAGCTATTCCAACTAGTAGTGCTGATCATAACACTTCTATTAAAATGCTTAAAGAAGTTATTTTCCCGAGGTTTGGAGTCCCTAGATATTTAATGACTGATGGTGGTTCACACTTTATTCATGGTGCTTTCCGTAAAATGCTTGCTAAATATGATGTTAATCATAGAATTGCATCTCCTTATCACCCTCAGTCTAGTGGTCAAGTAGAGTTGAGCAATAGAGAGCTCAAATTAATTTTGCAAAAGACTGTTAATAGGTCTGGAAAGAATTGGTCCAAGAAACTTGATGGTGCATTATGGTCTTATAGAACTGCATACAAAAATCCTACGGGTATGTCTCCGTATAAACTGGTTTACGGGAAAGCATGTCACTTACCTCTCGAACTTGAACATAAGGCATATTGGGCTATTAAAGAGCTCAACTATGATTTCAAACTTGCCAGTGAAAAGATGTTATTTGATATTAGCTCACTCGATGAATGGAGAACCCAATCTTATGAAAATGCCAAGTTGTTTAAAGAAAAAGTTAAAAGATGGCATGACAAAAGGATACAAAAGCGTGAGTTTAATGTAGGTGATTATGTATTGCTATACAACTCTCGTTTAAGATTTTGTGCAGGAAAACTTCTCTCTAAATGGGAAGGCCCCTATGTTATCGAAGAGGTCTAAAATTCCGGTCCCATAAAGATAAAAACAACTTCGAGGGCACAAATATGAAGGTGGTAAACGGTCAAAGAATCAAACATTATATCTCAGGTAATCCCATAAATGTTGAAACCAATATTATTGAAACCGTAACCCCGGAGGAATACATAAGGGACACTTTCCGGAATGTTTTAGACTCCAAAAAGGAATAGGTATGTGGTACGGTAAGTAAACCGACTCCAAAACAATTTTAAGGCAATATTTCTCCATTTTGGAATATTTAGAAAAATAGAAAAATAAGTAGCAGTCCGGGAAGGACACGAGGGCCCCACGAGGGTGGTGGGCGCGCCCTACCCCTCTGGGCGTGCGCCCCTACCTCGTGAGCACCTCGTGTGCCTTCCGGACTCCGTTTTCTTGCACGATACGTATTTTGGTCGGTAAAAATTCATTATATAACCTCCTGAAGGTTTTGACTCCCGTATCATGCAATTATTCTCTGTTCTTGTTTCGAGCTGTTTTTCTGACAGATCTAGATTATCATGATGTCCCCAGGTGCTTCCAAGGACAAGTTCTTCGAGAAGGTCATCAACCCTTACCTCACGGAGGTCCTGCGACACCCTCAAACCATTGAGATGCGTGATGGGTTGTTGCACATCCGCGATGTTGAGGGACCAAAGGGAACCGGATGAAGGAAATATGCCCTAGAGGCAATAATAAAGTTATTATTTATTTCCTTATATCATGATAAATGTTTATTATTCATGCTAGAATTGTATTAACCGGAAACATAATACATGTGTGAATACATAGACAAACAGAGTGTCACTAGTATGCCTCTACTTGACTAGCTCGTTAATCAAAGATGGTTATGTTTCCTAACCATGAACAAAGAGTTGTTATTTGATTAACGAGGTCACATCATTAGTTGAATGATCTGATTGACATGACCCATTCCATTAGCTTAGCACCCGATCGTTTAGTATGTTGCTATTGCTTTCTTCATGACTTATACATGTTCCTATAACTATGAGATTATGCAACTCCCGTTTACCGGAGGAACACTTTGGGTACTACCAAATGTCACAATGTAACTGGGTGATTATAAAGGAGTACTACAGGTGTCTCCAATGGTAGATGTTGGGTTGGCGTATTTCGAGATTAGGGTTTGTCACTCCGATTGTCGGAGAGGTATCTCTGGGCCCTCTCGGTAATGCACATCACATAAGCCTTGCAAGCACTGCAACTAATATGTTAGTTGTGAGATGATGTATTACGAAACGAGTAAAGAGACTTGCCGGTAACGAGATTGAACTAGGTATTGGATACCGACGATCGAATCTCGGGCAAGTAACATACCGATGACAAAGGGAACAACGTATGTTGTTATGCGGTCTGACCGATAAAGATCTTCGTAGAATATGTAGGAGCCAATATGGGCATCCAGGTCCCGCTATTGGTTATTGACTGGAGACGTGTCTCGGTCATGTCTACATTGTTCTCGAACCGTAGGGTCCGCACGCTTAACGTTACGATGACAGTTATTATGAGTTTATGCATTTTGATGTACCGAAAGTTGTTCGGAGTCCCGGATGAGATCACGGACATGACGAGGAGTCTCGAAATGGTCGAGACGTAAAGATTGATATATTGGAAGCCTATGTTTGGACATCGGAAGTGTTCCGAGTGAAATCGGGATTTTACCGGATTACCGGGAGGGTTACCGGAACCCCCCGGGAGCCAAATGGGCCAACATGGGCCTTAGTGGAAAGGTGAGAGGGCAGCCCACATAGGGCTGCGCCTCCCCCCCTCTCCCTAGTCCTATTAGGACTAGGAGAGGGGCCGACCACCTCTCTCTCTCTCCCCTTTAAAGGATTCCTAGTTGGACTAGGATTGGAGGGGGGAGTCCTACTCCCGGTAGGAGTAGGACTCCTCCTGCGCCTCCCTCTCTTTGGCCGGCCAGCCCCCCTCCCTCCAACCTTTATATACGGGGGCAGGGGACACCCCAAGACACACAAGTTGATCCTTGAGATCGTTCCTTAGCCGTGTGCAGTGCCCCCTGCCACCAAATTCCACCTCGATCATACCGTTACAGTGCTTAGGCGAAGCCCTGCGTCGGTAGTACATCAAGATCGTCACCACGCCGTCGTGCTGACGGAACTCTTCCTCGACGCTTTGCTGGATCGGAGCCCGAGGAACGTCATTGAGCTGAACGTGTGCCAAGAACTCGGAGGTGCCGGAGTAACGGTGCTTGGATCGGTCGGATCGGGAAGAAGATGTACGACTACTTCCTCTACGTTGTGAGATCGCTTCCGCAGTCGGTCTGCGTTGGTACGTAGACAATACTCTCCCCCTCGTTGCTATGCATCACCATGATCTTGCGTGTGCGTAGGAAAATTTTCGAAATTACTGCGTTCCCCAACAGTGGCATCCGAGCCTAGGTTTTATGGTTTGATGTTATTTGCACGAGTAGAACACAAGTGTGTTGTGGGCTATACAAGTCATACTGCCTACCAGCATGTCATACTTTGGTTCGGCGGTATTGTTGGACGAGACGATCCGGACCAACCTTACGCGTACTCTTACGCGAGACCGGTTCCCTCGACGTGCTATGCACACAGATGGCTTGCGGAAGACTGTCTCTCCAACTTTAGTTGAACCAAGTGTGACTACGCCCGGTCCTCTTACTTAAGCCCGTAGCAGCCACGTAAAACTTGCAACAACAAAGTAGAGGATGTCTAACTTGTTTTTCCAGGGCATGTTGTGATGTGATATGGTCAAGGCATGATGCTGATTTTATTGTATGAGATGATCATGTTTTGTAACCGAGTTATCGGCAACTGGCAGGAGCCATATGGTTGTCGCTTTATTGTATGCAATGCAATCGCGATGTAATGCTTTACTTTATTACTAAGCGGTAGTGATAGTCGTGGAAGCATAAGATTGGCGAGACGACAACGATGCTACGATGGAGATCAAGGTGTCGCGCCGGTGACGATGGTGATCATGACGATGCTTCGGAGATGGAGATCACAAAGCACAAGATGATGATGGCCATATCATATCACTTATATTGATTGCATGTGATGTTTATCCTTTTATGCATCTTATCTTGCTTTGATTGACGGTAGCATTATAAGATGATTTCTCACTAAATTATCAAGAAGTGTTCTCCCTGAGTATGCACCGTTGCAAAAGTTCTTCGTGCTGAGACACCACGTGATGATCGGGTGTGATAGGCTCTACGTTCAAATACAATGGGTGCAAAACAGTTGCACACGCGGAATACTCAGGTTATACTTGACGAGCCAAGCATATACAGATATGGCCTCGGAACACGGAGACCGAAAGGTCGAGCGTGAATCATATAGTAGATATGATCAACATATTGATGTTCACCATTGAAAACTACTCCATCTCACGTGATGATCGGTTATGGTTTAGTTGATTTGGATCACGTGATCACTTAGAGGATTAGAGGGATGTCTATCTAAGTGGGAGTTCTTAAGTAATATGATTAATTGAACTTAAATTTATCATGAACTTAGTCCTGGTAGTATTTTGCAAATTATGTTGTAGATCAATAGCTCGCGTTGTTGCTTCCCTGTGTTTATTTTGATATGTTCCTAGAGAAAATTGTGTTGAAAGATGTTAGTAGCAATGATGCGGATTGGATCCGTGATCTGAGGTTTATCCTCATTGCTGCACAGAAGAAATATGTCCTTGATGCACCGCTAGGTGACAGACCTATTGCAGGAGCAGATGCAGACGTTATGAACGTTTGGCTAGCTCAATATGATGAATACTTGATAGTTTAGTGCACCATGCTTGATAGCTTAGAATCGGGACTTCAAAGACGTTTTGGACGTCATGGAACATATGAGATGTTCCAGGAGTTGAAGTTAAGCAAATACCCGAGTTGAGAGATATGAAGTCTCCAACAAGTTCTATAGCTAAAAGATGGAGGAGAATCGCTCAACTAGTGAGCATGTGCCCAGATTGTCTGAGTACTACAATCGCTTGAATCAAGTGGGAGTTAATCTTCCAGATAAGATAGTGATTGACAGAATTCTCTAGTCACCATCACCAAGTTAGTAGAACTTTGTGATGAACTATAACATGCAAGGGATGACAAAAGTAATTCCTAAGCTCTTCGTGATGCTGAAATCAACGAAGGTAGAAATCAAGAAAAACATCAAGTGTTGATGGTTGACAAGACCACTAGTTTCAAGAAAAGGGCAAAGGGAAGAAGGGGAACTTCAAGAAGAACGGCAAGCAAGTTGCTGCTCAAGTGAAGAAGCCCAAGTCTGATCCTAAGCCTGAGACTAAGTGCTTCTACTGCAAAGGGACTGGTCACTAGAAGCGGAACTACCCCAAGTGATTGGCGGATAAGAAGGATGGCAAAGTGAACATAAGTATATTTGATATACATGTTATTGATGTGTACTTTACTAGTGTTTATAGCAAACCCTCAGTATTTGATACTAGTTCAGTTGCTAAGATTAGTAACTCGAAACGGGAGTTGCAGAATAAACAGAGACTAGTTAAGGGTGAAGTGACGATGTGTGCTGGAAGTGGTTCCAAGATTGATATGATCATCATCGCACACTCCCTATAATTTCGGGATTAGTGTTGAACCTAAATAAGTGTTATTTGGTGTTTGCGTTGAACATGAATATGATTTGATCATGTTTATTGTAATACGGTTATTCATTTAAGTAAGAGAATAAATTGTTGTTCTGTTTACATGAATAAAAACTAATATGGTTAAACACCCAATGAAAATAGTTCATTGGATCTCGATATTAATAATACACATATTCATATTATTGAAACCAAAAGATGCAAAGTTAATAATGATAGTGCAACTTATTTGTGGCACTACCGTTTAGGTCATATTGGTGTAAAGCGCATGAAGAAACTCCATGCTGATGGGCTTTTGGAATCACTTGATTATGAATCAGTTGATGCTTGCGAACCATGCCTTTTGGGCAAGATGACTAAAACGCCGTTCTCCGGAACAATGGAGCGAGAAAAGATTTATTGGAAATCATACATACTGATGTATGTGGTCCGATGAATATTGAGGATCGCGACAGGTATCATTATTTTCTGATCTTCACAGATGATTTGAGCAGATATGAGTATATCTACTTGATGAAACATAAGTCTGAAACATTTGAAAAGTTCATATAATTTCAGAGTGAAGTGGAAAATCATCGTAACAAGAAAATAAAGTTTCTACGATCTGATCGTGGAAAAGAGTATTTGACTTACGAGTTTGGTCTTCAGTTAAAACAATGTGAAATAGTTTCACTACTCACGCCACCTGGAAAACCACATCATAATGGTGTGTCCGAACGTCATAACCGTACTTTATTGAATATAGTGCAATCTATGATGTATCTTACCGATCTACCACTATCGTTTTGGGATTATGCATTAGAGACAGCTGCATTCACGTTAAAAAGGAGCACCATCTAAGTCCGTTGAGACGACACAATCTGAACTGTGGTTTAGCAAGAAACCAAAGTAGTCATTTCTTAAAGTTTGGGGTTGTGATGCTTATATGAAAAAGTTTCATCCTGATAAGCTCAAACTCAAATCGGAGAAGTGCGTCTTCATAGGATATCCAAAGGAAACTATTGGATACACCTTCTATCCAGATCCGAAGGCAAGACTTTTGTTGCTAAAATTCGGAAACTTTCTGGAGAAGGAGTTTCTCTCAAAAGAAGTGAGTGGGAGGAAAGTAGAACTTGACGAGGTAACTATACCTACTCCGTTATTGGGAAATAGTACATCACAGAAAACTGTTTCTGTGAGAACTACACCAATAAGAGAGGAAGTTAATGATGATGATCATGAAACTTTAGATCAAGATACTACTGTACCTCGTAGATCAACCAGAGTAAGATCCGCACCAGAGTGGTACGGTAATCCTGTTCTGGAAGTCATGCTACTAGATCATGATGATCCTACGAACTATGAAGAAGCGATGGTGAGCCCAGATTCCGCAAAATGGCTTGAAGCCATGAAATCTGAGATATGATCCATGTATGAGAACAAAGTTTGGACTTTGGTTGACTTACCCGATGATCGGCAAGCAATTAAGAAAAAATGGATCTTCAGGAGGAAGACGGGCGCTGATAGTAGTGTTACTATCTACAAAGCTAGAATTGTCGCAAAAGGTTTTCGACAATTTCAAAGTGTTGACTACGATGAGTTTTTCTCACTCGTATCTATGCTTAAGTATGTCCGAATCATGTTAGCAATTGCCGCATTTTATGAAAACTGGCAAATGGATAAACAAAACTGCATTCCTTAATGGATTTATTAAAGAAGAGTTGTATATGATGCAACAGAAGGTTTTGTCAATCCGAAAGGTGCTAACAAAATGTGCAAGCTCCAGCGATCCATCTGTGGACTGGTGCAAGCATCTCGGAGTTGGAATATACGCTTTGATAAGTTGATCAAAGCATATAGTTTTATACAGACTTGCGGTGAAGCCTGTATTTACGAGAAAGTGAGTGGGAGCACTACAACATTTCTGATAAGTATATTTGAATGACATATTGTTGATCGGAAATAATGTAGAATTATTCTGTAAAGCATAAAAGGAGTGTTTGAAAGGAGTTTTTCAAAGAAAGACTTCGGTAAAGCTGCTTACATATTGAGCTTCAAGATCTATAGAGATAGATCAAGAAGCTTGATAAGTTTTTCAATAAGTACATACCTTGACAAGATTTTGAAGTAGTTCAAAATGGAACAATCAAAGAAAAAGTTTCTTGCCTGTGTTACAAGGTGTGAAGTTGAGTAAAGACTCAAAGCCCGACCACGGCAGAAGATAGAAAGAGAATGAAAGTCATTTCATATGCCTCATTCATAGGTTCTATAAAGTATGCCATGCTGTGTACCAGATTTATTGTATGCCCTGCACTGATTTGGCAAGGAAATACAATAGTGATCTAGGAGTAGATCACTGGACAGCGGTCAGAATTATCCTTAGTGAAATAAGGATATGTTTCTCGATTATGGACGTGACAAAAAGGTTCGTCGTAAAGGGTTACGTCGATGCAAGTTTTTGACACTGATCCAGATGAATCTAAAGTCTCAATCTGGAAACATATTGAAAGTGGGAGCAATTAGCTAGAGTAGCTCCGTGTAGAGCATTGTAGACATAGAACTTGCAAAATACTTACGGATCTGAATGTGACAGACCCGTTGACTAAAATTATCTCACAAGCAAAACATGATCACACCTTAGTACTCTTTGGGTGTTAATCACATAGATATGTGAACTAGATTACTGACTCTAGTAAACCCTTTGAGTGTTGGTCACATGACGATGTGAACTATGAGTGTTAATCACATGGTGATGTGAACTATTGCTGTTAAATCACATGGCGATGTGAACTAGATTATTGACTCTAGTGCAAGTGGGAGACTGAAGGAAATATGCCCTAGAGGCAATAATAAAGTTATTATTTATTTCCTTATATCATGATAAATGTTTATTATTCATGCTAGAATTGTATTAACCGGAAACATAATACATGTGTGAATACATAGACAAACAGAGTGTCACTAGTATGCCTCTACTTGACTAGCTCGTTAATCAAAGATGGTTATGTTTCCTAACCATGAACAAAGAGTTGTTATTTGATTAACGAGGTCACATCATTAGTTGAATGATCTGATTGACATGACCCATTCCATTAGCTTAGCACCCGATCGTTTAGTATGTTGCTATTGCTTTCTTCATGACTTATACATGTTCGTATAACTATGAGATTATGCAACTCCCGTTTACCATAGGAACACTTTGGGTACTACCAAACGTCACAACGTAACTGGGTGATTATAAAGGAGTACTACAGGTGTCTCCAATGGTAGATGTTGGGTTGGCGTATTTCGAGATTAGGGTTTGTCACTCCGATTGTCGGAGAGGTATCTCTGGGCCCTCTCGGTAATGCACATCACATAAGCCTTGCAAGCACTGCAACTAATATGTTAGTTGTGAGATGATGTATTACGGAACAAGTAAAGAGACTTGCCGGTAACGAGATTGAACTAGGTATTGGATACCGACGATCGAATCTCGGGCAAGTAACATACCGATGACAAAGGGAACAACGTATGTTGTTATGCGGTCTGACCGATAAAGATCTTCGTAGAATATGTAGGAGCCAATATGGGCATCCAGGTCCCGCTATTGGTTATTGACCGGAGACGTGTCTCGGTCATGTCTACATTGTTCTCGAACCGTAGGGTCCGCACGCTTAACGTTACGATGACAGTTATTATGAGTTTATGCATTTTGATGTACCGAAGGTTGTTCGGAGTCCCGGATGAGATCACGGACATGACGAGGAGTCTCGAAATGGTCGAGACGTAAAGATTGATATATTGGAAGCCTATGTTTGGACATCGGAAGTGTTCCGGGTGAAATCGGGATTTTACCGGATTACCGGGAGGGTTACCGGAACCCCCCGGGAGCCAAATGGGCCAACATGGGCCTTAGTGGAAAGGTGAGAGGGCAGCCCACATAGGGCTGCGCCTCCCCCCCTCTCCCTAGTCCTATTAGGACTAGGAGAGGGGCCGGCCACCTCTCTCTCTCTCCCCTTTAAAGGATTCCTAGTTGGACTAGGATTGGAGGGGGGAGTCCTACTCCCGGTAGGAGTAGGACTCCTCCTGCGCCTACACCTCTTTGGCCGGCCAGCCCCCCTCCCTCCAACCTTTATATACGGAGGCAGGGGGCACCCCAAGACACACAACTTGATCCTTGAGATCGTTCCTTAGCCGTGTGCGGTGCCCCCTGCCACCAAATTCCACCTCGATCATACCGTTACAGTGCTTAGGCGAAGCCCTGCGTCGGTAGTACATCAAGATCGTCACCACGCCGTCGTGCTGACGGAACTCTTCCTCGACGCTTTGCTGGATCGGAGCCCGAGGAACATCATCGAGCTGAACGTGTGCTAAGAACTCGGAGGTGCCGGAGTAACGGTGCTTGGATCGGTCGGATCGGGAAGAAGACGTACGACTACTTCCTCTACGTTGTGAGATCGCTTCCGCAGTCGGTCTGCGTTGGTACGTAGACAATACTCTCCCCCTCGTTGCTATGCATCACCATGATCTTGCGTGTGCGTAGGAAAATTTTCGAAATTACTGCGTTCCCCAACACCGGAAGCATGGAGACGAGGCTCGAAGCAATGGAGCAACAAGTTTTCAAGTGCCAGGGGATGGTGGAGTGTGGAATCAACGCTAGCCACATGATGCTCGCGGAGTTCACTAACAACTACAAGCCGGATGCCAAGAACACCAAGGAGGCCATCTTCAAGCTATATGATAAAATCAAGCACCTCCAAGCCCAAATCTATGACCTGCAAAAACAAAACTATGAGTATGAATATAGATTCAAAAGAATGAGTTTGGCTGCAGATTCGAGCATTCCGGAGACTCGATCATCCTTCTATGATGGTGAACCTATGCCTTGGAAGATGGATGACAAGACTGCATTATCAACAACACCTCCACCTTCTTCACCAACAAAGGAGATATAATCACATGGGTATGGGCACTCCCCTTGGCAACTGCCAAGCTTGGGGGAGGTGCCCCGGTATTGTATCACAATCACAACTCCTATCTTTACCGTTTTTCTTAGTTCGATCCTATTAGTAGTATCTTGATCTAGTAGAATAAAGTTTATGGTATGACCTAGTTTTGAGTTTGCTTTATGATCTCTCTTTGTAATCGAGTCCGTGAGCTATATAATAAAGATTAGTGTTGAGTCAAGGGCTTGATTACTTTGCCATGATCTTGGGTGAATAAAAGAAAAGAGAAAAAGAATAAAAAGAAACAAAGAGTTCGTATTGATCTTATTGAGAGTAATGACTTCACATAGAAAGAGTATGATGATTAAAAGTTGTTGGGAGTTGGCAGACATAGCTTTGGTCATTGTTGCAATTAATAGGAAGTAATAAGGAAAGAGAGGTTTTCACATATAGATATATTATCATTGACATCTTTTATGATTGGGAGCACTCATTAAAATATGACATGCTAAAGGGTTGATGTTGGACAAGAAAGACAACGTAATGTGTTATGTCTTTCTTATATCTGAGATAAAGTATGTTGTCATGGATCCTCTAACTTGTTGAGCTTGCCTTTCCCCCTCATGCTAGCCAAATTCTCAGCACCAAGAAGAAATACTACTTGTGCTTCCAAATACCCTTAAACCAGTTTTGCCATGAGAATCCACCATATCTACCCATGGATTGAGTAAGATCCTTCAAGTAAGTTGTCATCGGTGCAAAGCAATAAAAATTGCTCTAAATATGTATGATTGATTAGTGTGGGAGAAATAAGCTTTATACGATCTTGTGATGTGGAAGTAATAAAAGCGACGGACTGCATAATAAAGGTTCATATCACAAGGGGCAATATAAAGTGACGTTCTTTTGCATTGAGATTTTATGCATCCAACCATAAAAGCGCATGGAAACCTCTGCTTCCCACTGCGAAGGGCCTATCCTTTATTATTATCTTCTACCTTATGCAAGAGTCATGGTGATCTTCACCTTTTCTTTTTCATTTTATCCTTTGGCAAGCTCAACATGTTGGAAAGAACATGATATATATATATATATATATCTAATTGGATGTAGGGGAGCATAAACCATTATTGTTGACATTACCCTTGAGGTAAAAGGTTGTGGGGCAAAACTATAAGCCCCTATCTTTCTCTGTGTCCGATTAAAACTCCGTAACCACAAGTATTGCGTGAGTGTTAGAAATTATGGAGGACTAAATGATAGTTGAGTATGTGGACTTGCTTTTTAGCACTGACATGGACTCTTTCCGATGTTCTGATAAATTGCAATTGCTTCAATGACTGAGATTATAGTTTGTCAGAGCCCAATAAGGTTTATGATTTATACTTTTGCATTGTGAATAGATCATCACTTGAACATAAGTAATCATATGACAAAAGCTATATATGTTGCTGTTATGAGAATAATCATGATGCCTTCATGTCCGTATTTTATTTTTATCCACGCCTCTACCTCTAAACATGAGGACATATTTATTGTTATCGGCTTTTCGCTTGAGGACAAGCAAGGTCTAAGCTTGGGGGAGTTGATACGTCCATTTTGCATCATGCTTTTATATCGATATTTATTGCATTATGGACTATTTTTTCACTTTATGTCACAATACTTCTGGCTATTCTCTCTTATTTTACAAGGTTTACATAAGGAGGGAGAATGTCGACAGTTGGAATTCTGGGCTGGAAAAGGACCAAATATTAGAGACCTATTCTGCGCAACTCCAAAAGTCATGAAACTCCACGGAACATCTTAAAATAAATAAAGAGAAATCCAGGCCAAAGATGAAGGCCAGGGGGCCCACACCCTGCTCACGAGGGTGGGGGCGCCCCCCCCCCCACCCCTAGGGCGCGCCCCCTACCTCGTGGGCCCCCTGGTGGCTCTCCGACGTCCATCTTCGCCAATATGAAGTCTTTCGATGAGAAAAAAATCAGAAGGAACTTTTCGGGACGAGACTCCGCCGCCACGAGGCGGAACCAATCTAGAGCTCCGGCAGAGCTGTTCTGCCGGGGATACTTCCCTCCGGGAGGGGGAAATCATCACCATCATCATCACCAACGCTCCTCTCATCGAGAGAGGGCAATCTCCATCAACATCTTCACCAGCACCATCTCATCTCCAAACCCTAGTTCATCTCTTGTATCCAATTCTTGTCTCGAAGTCCGTGATTGGTGCTAGTAGGTTGCTAGTAGTGTTGATTACTCCTTGTAGTTGATGCTAGTTGGTTTATTTGGTGGAAGATCATATGTTCATATCCTATATGCATATTATTACCCCTCTGATTATGAACATGAATATGCTTTGTGAGTAATTACGTTTGTTCCTGAGGACAAGGGAGAAGTCTTGCTATTAGTAGTCATGTGAATTTGGTATTCGTTTGATATTTTGATAAGATGTATGTTGTCTAGCCTCTAGTGGTGTTATGTGAACGTCGACTACATAACACTTCGCCATTATTTGGGCCTAGAGGAAGGCATTGGGAAGTAATAAGTAGATGATGGGTTGCTAGAGTGACAGAAGCTTAAACCCTAGTTTACGCGTTGCTTTGTAAGGGGCTGATTTGGATCCATATGTTTCATGCTATGGTTAGGTTTACCTTAATACTTTTGTTCTAGTTGCGGATGCTTGCAATAGAGGTTAATCATAAGTGTGATACTTGTTCAAGTAAGAACATCACCCAAGCACCGGTCCACCCACATATCAAATTATCAAAGTATCGAACGCGAATCATATGAACGTGATGAAAACTAGCTTGACGATATTCCCATGTGTCCTCGGGAGCGCTTTTCCTATTATAAGAGTTTGTTCTGGCTTGTCCTTTGCTATGAAAAGGATTGGGCCACCTTGCTGCACTTTATTTACTTTTGTTACTTGTTGCTTGTTACGATTTATCTTGTCAGAAAACTATCTATTACCACTTATTTCAGTACTTGCAGAGAATACCTTGCTGAAAACCGCTTATCATTTCCTTCTGCTCCTCGTTGGGTTCGACACTCTTACTTATCGAAAGGACTACGATAGATCTCCTAAACTTGTGGGTCATCACCTGCTCCTGCCTCTAGTGGCCGGCAGTGCTGCCGATGAGGCCTCATCGCCCCCTACTACTCCCACCGCTAGCCAGGCCCTGCAGCGACGGCAACCTCACACCACAGCCGTACCAGTGAACCCTTGTACTCCTCTCCACGTGGGCATCCACTGCCGAGTCTTCCCCCACTGCGCGTCGTCCCCTTCCTAGGCCTCGCCATCGTCCACCGCCTTGGTGCTCTCGGCGCGGCGTGGTCTATGTGGTCAACGACATTCCATCGGAAGAGTACTGTACGTGGAGAGGCTGACCGCTGGGTCCACGGCCACAGCCCAATTTTTTGTGATTTGCCAAGTAAGTCGCTTTGTCAGGCCTGTTGGGCTGCAAATCTTTCAAGACGAGGAGAGCTTTCATTCGGCTGGCCGAGAAAATGGCCCATCAGTAATGAGAAATGGGCTGTACATTTTTAAAACACATCAAACCGGCAATTAGTTTCAAATATCTTTTTTCGTTTTGAGATTTGAAATTACATTAATTTTTATGCGTGGAGAATTTGTTGGATTTTATATTGATATACATTTATTTTTAAAATCAGTTTGAATGTGAGGCAAAATTTCGGGATTAAAAATAGTTCGGACCGCACCAAAATATGCAAAAATTCGTATATTTTTTTAACCATGGCCACAATATGGGCTGTAATGCTAATAAAAAGAATATGGGCTCCAAAAAAAACCTTAATAATTAGCAAATGGGCTGTAAATTATTAGAAATAATGGCAGATGGGTTGTATGCTGTTTTCCACAGATTTGAGGCTTTCCTAAAAAAGGTTAACGCACAAGCAGTGACTGTTGGATGGCCATCCAATGGCCGTCGTGCTTCTTCAATCTCTGCTCTTCCTGCTCCAGCCGCTCAAACAGGCGCCGGCGGGACTGTCTGCTCCCTCCTCCCCGCGGCCGAATCTGCTGCCGCGCAGGCCTCACCGCCCCATCGTACTCCCATCACTGGCCTAGCCATCCCTCTACTCACCCACACCTGCTGTTATTCTCCGGCGACGGCAGACGAACCAGTAAATCCTCGTACAGTCGTACTCCCCTCCGCATGGGAAACAACTGCCGAGACTTCCCTACCTCCGTGTCGTTCCCTTCCTAGGCCTCGCTGTCGTCCACCGCCCTGGTGCTCTCGGTGTGGCCTGGTCAACATGGTCAACGACCGACATGCATCTGAAGTGGACTTTACGTGGAGAGGCCGACAGCTAGGTCCACGGCCGCACGCAAGGAAATGCCTCATTAGTACGCGCAAAATAATGATTCCTCCACCTGACTTCAAGGACCCACTGAAAGGGCCTCTGTATTTCACGGAAAAAAACGTTACCGCCGCTGACAGCTCGGACCCACCAGCTATATCTGCGCATGCAAGGAAGTGCCTCCTTATTACGCACAAAAAAAATGAATACTCCCCCTGTTAGTTGGGACCCAGTATAGTGGCAGGCTAACTTGTGGGCCTACTAAGTTGGCGGGGACGGAGGGCTTTGTCAACTTAGTCAATATGCATGATTCCAGCTCCAGTGACCGTACGATGTCCATCCAACGGCCGTAATGTTTCTTCAACCTCTAGTCTTCTTGCTCCAGCCGCCCAAACCAGCACCGGTCGTGCCTTGTGCTCCTGCCTCCCATGGCCAGCTGCGATGCGGCGGAGGCCTCACCGCCCCCCACTACTCACACCGCTGGCCAGGCCATCCCTCTACTCACCCACACCCCCTGTTATTCTGCGGCGACGGCAGCCTCACACCGTAGCGAACCAGTGAACCCTCGTACTCCTCTACGCGTGGGCATCCATTGCCGCATCTTCCCCAGCTCCGCGTCTTCCCCTTCCTAGGCCTCGCCGTGGTCCAGCACCCTGGTGCTCTCGGCGCGGCGTGGTTAACGTGGTCAAAGAATGGCTTCCATCGGATGTGGACTGTACGTGGAGAGGTTGACAGCTAGGTCCACGGCCGCATCAAGGAAATGCCTCCTTATTACGTGCAAAATAATTATTCCTCCACCTGACAGCGGGGACCCACCGGACGGGCCATCGTATTTCGTGAAAAAAACGTTTGCCCCTGACTGCTGGGACCCACCAGCTACATCTTCGCACGCAAGGAAGTGCCAGATAGTCGGGACCCACCTGGTCGAAGCATACGTAGCGTTGTCATTCTGGTCGCGAACGTGTACATACATATATACTGGTGGATGTAGAGGCGCGCACGTGTCGTAGTAGAGGCCGCCAGGGTGCAAGAAAGAAAATACGGGCGGGTTCTCGAACGCCTACTCGCGCATACGTATGGCCAGGGCTCGTGTACATGGCTGGGTCAGAACGGAGAAACAACGTCGTCGTCGTGTTGATGGGGAGGCAACGGAATGCATCGTGTTCATGGGGAGGCAATGAAATGCGTCATGTTCATGGGGATGCAATGGAATGCGTCGTGTTCATCGGGAGGGCTTGGACGGAACAGGCGATGGAAACGAGGACTGGCTCTCCGCAGAACGGAGGAAACTGCGTGGTGTTTGACCGGCCACGTTCGAAACGGGATCCTGTTGATCGGGAGGGGTCTGGCATGCCGCAAAACGGAGGAAACGGACCTCCTACAGTCGAAACAGGGGTCCTGTTCATGGGGAGGGGTGTGGCGTACCGCAAAATGGAGCAAACGGACTTGTGTTGGAGCGCTACGGTCGAAACGGGGGTCCTATTCATCAGGAGGGGTGTGGCGTACCGCAAAACTGGACTCCACAAGATACTGTTCATCTCCACCGTCGACCCCCTCTAGCCTCCACGAGCTACTGTTCATCCACCGTCGACCTCCTCCAGCCTCCACCTACGACTGTTCATCCACGGGCTCCTGTTCATCCAGCCTCCACCGCGCACTACTCCATCGGCTACTATTCAACCAGCCCTCTCCACGGACTCCTGTTCAACCACCCCTCCACAGGCTACTGTTCATCCTGCCCTCCATCGTCTACTGTTCATCCTGCCCTCCACCATCTACTGTTCATCCAGCCCTCCACGGGGTGGTCCTGTTCATCCAGCCCTCTACGGAGTCCTGTTCATCCAGTCCCAACCGGCTCGATCGATCGGGGTCCTGTTCATCTAGAGGCAACACCACGGGGCCCTGTTCATCCGCCCCCACCAGGAACTGTTCATCCAAACCCCCCTGCAACACTCACTTTTCATCTAGAGGCAGCATCGATCGGCTTCAGTTAGCAGCAGTAGCGAAGGAATCGCTCGATCGGGTCCAATTAACAGCCATCGATCGATCACTCGGGTTCAGTAACGCGTAGCCTGCAGTGCAATCGCTCGGGTTCAGTTAGAGCCTAATGCCTCACTCAGGTTCAGTTAGAGCCAATGCCTCGCACACACGCGCGTACGTGTATGAGAGAAACGTGCATCGCTCGGCCCCCGACCTCCCACCGTAACCGGGAACTCCCCGTAATTTTCCTCGCCCTCGCTTCTACCACGGTTTTTTCCGTCATGGATGGCCCAAAGAATGTCATGCAGCTGCGTCTCCGGCCCATCCAGGACGAAAAGCCCATTTTCTGTCATGATTTTTTTTCCATAGAAGTAGGAGCCCACCACATCTATGATGATACTGGGTTTTGTCACAATTATCGTCATAGAAGTGTCATATGTATGACAGAAAAAAGATTCGTTCGGCCCAAAATGTCACGGATGTGTCTTTTTTTGTAGTGTTAGTTTGGTCTTGTGGGCAGTAATGTAACCATCCTTCAACCGCTCCTTCTGATAATAAGATAGACTAGGTTTCTTCATCCTAGCATAATCAAAACTTGGCACTTCACGTAGTCCATATTCTTCTTTAGTGGAGGAGGATCCTATTGTGCAAAGACAAGAGAACAACTAAATGCTAGCATCCATGTTTGCTCCAAAAAAAGGAAAATATTTAAAACATGACATTACATTAAAAATGGGAGTAACTGATGAAATGTATAGTCACAAGTATATGCATCCTCATTATCCTCATAGAAAATGATATGATACTAAAGAGAGCAGCTCAACTTGAACTGTATTATTACTTCATTTTATCAGTGGTTATAACTGTGGAAAACCGGTGCCTCAATTTATTAGCAGCCTTAGATTAACATGTGAAACAATACCACTTTCTCATGATAGTAGCTAAATAGTAGCACAACACCAATTGAGATGACAAAGCTCAATCATATGGATGGAAGCCGTTGGCCGGTACCAACATTTGTCAGGAGGCTTATTGCATAGAGCGTATAGATGAAGCACTTCTCGGGAGTCATCCGTTATTATCTACTGTGGTTGCCATGCTTACTATTTACTCCTGGATTAGTTTAATGTTTCCAACATCTTCTTGTGCAGTTCCACAAAAATATATATTATCTTCAAACAAGATCCCTCTTTGTAGAAGTAGAGATAATTGCATATTACACTAAGAGTGGCATCAAATCAAACTGGCAAAACAATGGATCGTTCCAGACGTTGCAATAAATTAAGATGCAAACCAATATCATTACTTGTGTCATCACAGTTCTAGTGCTTCATTACAGCACCAAGATTTGATTTTGGTTCTTCTTCTGCTTGTTCTTCCTCTTCATCACTTTCCCCATTCATCACATGGTTCAATAACAAACAACCTTTGCCTTCAATGTAAGATTTGGCATGTCAATTAAGGAGCACAAGTATAGTAGTAAACGACAACATTAATTTTCTGATGATAGTACCAAAATAGAGGCAAACAGTTGTGAAATATCATTATCTTACCTCAATGGGATATTACGATGGACATATAGATTGGATGTCTGATCTCCTTTTGTGCAGTTCACTAAAATCAAGCAACATTACTGTATAAGTAGCACAACATGTGAAAGCACACTGCACAATCATTTGTAAGAAGGCCGATATTGACCTCTGATGACATAGAATTCAAATAACTCACACAAAGAGGAGCTAAAACAAATTTGCCAACACAGATAGGAAGTCTGAACTCCTCTTGTTCAGTTCCAATAAAATCAAGCAATCAAGCAACGTTGTCGTGTGGCATTTTAGTTGAACTACACAAAACACTCTTAAAACAAAATTGTTTTGTGCAGTGCACCAAAAGGTCGCAATAGCAACGAGGTTAAGTAGATATCCATGTATCCACAGAGGTGCAAAGGAAACAATTATTGGCCAATAACCATGGATGACACAAAAGCCCACAAAAAGAAGCATCTAACTTATCTAAATGGGAAAGAAAGCAAGCCAGTAGCATTTCTCAAAAAATGGCATTGCTTCATATTAATAGAGAGACTATATTAACAATAACATTAGTTAAACATGTGATTTGCTTTTAACTATGGCGCTGCTTCAATTTTCAGGTGGCATGATTAGATTAAAAACAACTAAATAGTTGTATGGGACAGTGGAAACACCAACACCATGTGCATCCACTGATGTATAAGGTGTGATGCACAGTCTGTTGCAACAAACAACCAAGGAGCATATCAGTGTTGGTCCCATTTTTTTCTCTTTAGACACCTTTCCTCATGTGAGGGCAGCAAATCTAGTCCTGTTGAAACTCTACAGGCTTGTCCCCCAACCATAGAAATATCAATTCCTTACAAATATGTGTACTGTGTTTGCCAGTGTGTACTACTTTCCCCCTTCCTTTCCTCTTTGAACCACGTCCTAGATTCATGCTATACAACTTCCCCCCTTCTTTTCATGTTTGATACAACACCTAGATTCGAGTGCAGATGCGAAAAAATCCACATGCAACTAGAACAATGCCTGTTTCAAAGTAAGTTAAACCTTAGGATTGTCGGGGTGTGTCTCGATGGGCGGCGGGAGGCCGGATCTGCTCACATGCGCCGGCGCTAGGTGAAAGAGAACAGCGCCGCCGAAAGTGGATTCCCTCCCTCGCCAATGGCGACAGCGTTAACGTTGCGCCTCCTTCCCTTCCCCAACGCACTGGATCCTATTGGCTCTTTGACCAGAAGTGAGGGGAGAAAGAGAGCCAACACAGTCTTGTTTAGATTTGGAGAGGGCGAGAGAATGAGAAGAGAGAAATTACAAGAGTTGAGGCTCCAACATGTATATTGATACGTCTCCAACGTATCTATAATTTTTGATTGTTCCATGCTATTATATTATCAACCTTGGATGTTTTATATGCATTTATATGCTATTATATTGAATTTTGGGACTAACCTATTAACCTAGAGCCCAGTGCTAGTTTCTGTTGTTTCCTTGTTTTAGAGTATCGCAGAAAAGGAAAATCAAACTGAGTCCAATTGACCTAAAACTTCACGGAACTTATTTTTGGACCAGAAGAAGCGCACAGAGTATCGGAGATGGACCAGAAGAGTCCCGGGCTGCGCACGAGGGTGGGGGCGCGGCCACCCCCCGTGGGCGCGCCCCCCTGCCTCGTGGACAGCCCGGAGATCCACCGACATACTTCTTCCTCCTGTATATATCCATATACCCTAAAAACTTCGTGGACAGAATAGATCGGGAGTTCCGCCGCCAGAAGCCTCCATAGTCGCCGAAAACGAATCTAGACACATTCCGGCACCCTGTCGGAGGGGGGAATCCCTCTCTGGTGGCCATCTTCATCATCCTGGCGCTCTCCATGACGAGGAGGGAGTAGTTCTCCCTCGGGGCTGAGGGTATGTACCAGCAGCTATGTGTTTGATCTCTCTCTCTCTCATGTTCTTGAGGTGGTACGATCTTGATGTATCACGGGCTTTGCTATTATAGTTGGATCTTATGATGTTTCTCCCCCTCTACTCTCTTGTAATGGATTGACTTTTCCCTTTGAAGTTATCTTATCGGATTGAGTCTTTAAGGATTTGAGAACATTTTATGTATGTCTTGCGTGGGATACCCGTGGTGACAATGGGGTATTCTATAGATCCACTTGATGTATGTTTCGGTGATCAACTTGCGGGTTCCGCCCATGATCCTATGCATAGGGGTTGGCACACGTTTTCGTCTTGACTCTCCGGTAGAAACTTTGGGGCACTCTTTGGAGTTCTTTGTGTTGGTTGAATAGATGAATCCGAGATTGTGTGATGCATATCTTATAATCATACCCATGGATACTTGAGGTGACATTGGAGTATCTAGGTGACATTAGGGTTTTGGTTGATTAGTGTCTTAAGGTGTTATTCTAGTACGAACTCTAGGATAGATTGAACAGAAAGAATAGCTTCGTGTTATTTTACTACGGACTCTTGAATAGATCGATCAAAAAGGATAACTTTGAGGTGGTTTCGCACCCTACCATAATCTCTTTGTTTGTTCTCCGCTATTAGTGACTTTGGAGTGACTCTTTGTTGCATGTTGTGGGAAAGTTGTATGATCCAATTATGTTATTATTGTTGAGAGAACTTGCACTAGTGAAAGTATGAACCCTAGGCCTTGTTTCAACACATTGCAATACCGTTTACGCTCACTTTTACCATTTGCTACCTTGCTGTTTTTATATTTTCAGATTACAAAAATCATTATCTACTATCCATATTGCACTTGTATCACCATCTCTTCGCCGAACTAGTGCACCTATACAATTTACCATTGTATTGGGTGTGTTGGGGACAGAAGAGACTCTTTGTTATTTGGTTGTAGGGTTGCTTGAGAGAGACCATCTTCATCCTATGCCTCCCACGGATTGATAAACCTTAGGTCATCCACTTGAGGGAAATTTGCTACTGTCCTACAAACCTCTGCACTTGGAGGCCCAACAACGTCTACAAGAAGAAGGTTGTGTAGTAGACATCAAGCTATTTTCTGGCGCCGTTTCCGGCGAGGTTAGCGCTTGAAGGTATATCTTTAGATCTTGCAATCGAATCTTTTTGTTTCTTGTTTTAGCACTAGTTTATTTTATAAAATAAAACTACAAAAAATATGGAATTGAGTTTGCCTCATACGCTTCATCTTTTTAATATCTTTCATGCCTATGATGGAAAGGAAAGTTGTGCCAAAGTGTTAGAAGAAGAACGCATTAAAATGTTTGGCACTAAATCCTTGAATGATGAGCATGATTGCAATGTTATTAGTATGAACTCTTTGAATATCCATGATGCTAATGATATGCAAAGCCACAAGCTTGGGGAAGCTATGTTTGATGAACATGATATTTTTTGTCCCCCAAGTTTTGATGAGAAAATTAATTATGATGATAGCATGCCTCCTATTTATGATTAGTATATTGATAAAAGTGGATTTGGAGAGGTCATGACTTTATTTAGTAATGATTCCACTATTTTGGAAGAGGTTCCAATTGATTATGAGAACAAAGTTGCTATCTATGATGATTATTATGATGACTTGTATGCTATTTAGAATAATGATATCCATGAAACTTGTCATCATGATTTTAATTTTCAATTGGATTATGCCTCACATGATATTTATTTTGTTGAGTTTGCTCCCACTACTATTCATGAGAAGAAATTTGCTTATGTGGAGAGTAATAGAAATTCTATGCTTATAGATCATGAAAATAATGCTTTATGTGATGGTTATATTGTTGAATTCATTCATGATGCTACTGAAATTTATTATGAGGGAGGAATATATGCTTGTAGGAATTGCAATAATACCAAGTTTCATCTCTATGTGCTTAAAGTTTTAAAGTTATCCTTGTTTTGCCTTCCTATGCTAGTTGATTATAGTTCCCCCAAGTTGTCTGATCACAAAATCCCTAGGCATAGGAAGTGGGTTAGGCTTAAATGTGATACTTATATTCTTCATGATGCTCTATTTATGTTACAATTCTTAACTTTTATGTGAGCATCATTGAAATCATCATGCCTAGCTAGGGGCGTTAAACGATAGCGCATGTTGGGAGGCAACCCAATTTTATTTATGTTCCTTGCTTTTTTGCCCCTGTTTAGTAATAAGTAATTCATATAGCCTATGTCTTAGATGTGGTTTTATGTTTTAATTAGTGTTTGTGCCAACTAGAACCTTTGGGAAGACTTGGGTGAAGTCTTTGTGATCTTGCTGTAAAAAAAACAGAAACTTTAGTGCTCACGAGATTAGCTGCCATTTTTTACTGGAGAGTGCTATTAAGTTGATCCTTTTTGCAGAGGATTAATAGACAAATTCCTCAGGTCCACCAATATATTTGATAATTTTATGAGTTCCATAAGTATACGTTTGCTCCAGATTACTACAGACTGTTCTGTTTTTGACAGATTCTGTTTTCTATGTGTTGTTTGCTTATTTTGATGAATCTATGAGTAGTATCGGAGGGTATGAACCATAGATGAGTTGGAATACAGTGTATATTACAGCAATATGAATTTAGAATGAGTTAATTACAGTACCTTGAAGTGGTGGTTTGTTTTCTTTTGCTAACGGAGCTCACGAGTTTTCTGTTAAGTTTTGTGTTCTGAAGTTTTCAAGTTTTTGCTAAAGATTCGATGGACTATGGAATAAGCAGTCGCAAGAGCCTAATCTTGGGGATGACCAAGGAAACCCAAGGTAATATTCAAGGAAAACCAAGAGCCTAAGCTTGGGGCTGCCCCGGATGGCATCCCCTCTTTCGTCTTCGTTCATCGGTAACTTTACTTGGAGCTATATTTTTATTCACCACATGATATGTGTTTTGCTTTGAGTGTCATTTTATTTTATTTTGTTTTGCTTGTTGTTTGAATAAAATACCAAGATCTGAAATTCTTAAATGTTAGAGAGTCTTCACATAGTTGCATGATTATTCGACTACTCATTGATCTTCACTTATATCTTTCGGAGTAGTTTGTCATTTGCTCTAGTGCTTCACTTATATACTTTTAGAGCACGATGGTGGTTTTATTTTGAATAAATAGATGAACTCTTGTGATTCAATTATATTATTTTTATAGTCTTTATAACAGCATGGTAGTTTGCTTTGGTTATGAAACTAGTCCTAATATGATGGGCATCCAAGTGAGGTATAATAAAAACTTTCATATAGAGTGCATTGAATACTATGAGAAGTTTGATACTTGATGATTGTTTTGTGATATGGAGATGGTGATATTAGTGTCATGCTAGTTGAGTAGTTGTGAATTTGAGAAATACTTGTGTTGAAGTTTGTGATTCTTGTAACATGCACGTATGGTGAACTGTTATGTGATGAAGTCGGAGCATGATTTATTTTTTGATTGTCTTCCTTATGAGTGGCGGTCGGGGAAGAGCGATGGTCTTTTCCTACCAATCAATCCCCCTAGGAGCATGCGCGTAGTAATTTGTTTCAATAACTAATAGATTTTTTGCAATAAGTATGTGAGTTATTTATGAATAATGTTGAGTCCATGGATTATACGCACTCTCACCCTTCCACCATTGCTAGCCTCTCTACTACCACGCAACTTTCGCCGGTACCTTAAACCCACCATATACCTTCCTCAAAACAGCCACCATACCTACCTACTATGGCATATCCATAGCCATTCCGAGATATATTTCCATGCAACTCCCCACCGTTCCATTTATTATGACACGCTCCATCATTGTCATATTGCTATGCATGATCATGTAGTTGACATTGTATTTGTGGCAAAGCCACCATTCATAATTCATTCATACATGTCACTCGTGAGTCATTGCACATCCCGGTACACCGCAAGAGGCATTCACATAGAGTTATATTGTGTTCTATGTATTGAGTTGTAATTGTTAAGTTGTAAGTAAATAAAAGTGTGATGATCATCATTATTAGAGCATTGTCCCTGTGAGGAAATAATGATGGAGACTATGATTCCCCCACAAGTCGGGATGAGACTCCGGACGAAAAATAAAAAAAGAGGAGAAAAAAGAGGCCAAAAAAGGAAGGCCCATAAAAATGAGAGAAAAAGAGAGAAGGGGCAATGCTACTATCCTTTTACCACACTTGTGCTTCAAAGTAGCACCATGATCTTCATGATAGAGAGTCTCCTATGTTGTTACTTTCATATACTAGTGGGAATCTTTCATTATAGAACTTGGCTTGTATATTCCAATGATGGGCTTCCTCAAAATTCCCTAGGTCTTCGTGAGCAAGCAAGTTGGATGCACACCCACTAGTTTCTTTTGTTGAGCTTTCATACACTTATAGCTCTAGTGCATCCGTTGCATGGCAATCCCTACTCACTCACATTTATATCTATTGATGGTCATCTCGATAGCCCATTGATACGCCTAGTTGATGTGAGACTATCTTCTCCTTTTTGTCTTCTCTAGAACCACCATTCTATTCCACCTATAGTGCTATGTCCATGGCTCACGCTCATGTATTGCGTGAAGATTGAAAAAGTTTGAGAACATCAAAAGTATGAAACAATTGCTTGGCTTCACTACAAAAAAAAGACACATCCGTGACATTTTGGGCCGAATGAAAAAAAATCTGCCATACATATGACACTTATATGACGATAATTGTGACAAAACCCGGTATCATCATAGATGTGTTGGGATCCTACTTCTAAGACAAAAAAATCATGACAGAAAATGGGTTTTTCGTCCTGGGCGGGCCGGAGACACAGCTGCATGACATTCTTTGGGCCGTCCATGACGGAAAAAACCGTGGTAGAAGCGAGCGGGAGGAAAATTTCGGGGAGTTCCCGATTACGGTGGGAGGTCGGGGGCCGAGCGATGCGCATTTCTCTCATACACGTATGCGCGTGTGTGCGAGGCGTTGGCTCTAACTGAACCCGAGCGGGGCATTGGGCTCTAACTGAACCTGAGCGATTGCACTGCAGGCTATGCGTTACTGAACCCGAGCGATCGATCGATGGGTGTTAACTGAACCCGATCGAGCGATTACTTCGCTACTGCTGCTAACTGAAGCCGATCGATGCTGCCTCTAGGATGAACAGTGAGCGTTGCTGGGGGGGGTTGGATGAACAGTGAGCGGTGGCGTTGCCTCTGGAAGAACAGGACCCCGTGGTGTGGTGGAGGGCTGGATGAACAGTAGACGGTGGAGGGGTGCCCATGGAGGGGTGGTTGAACAGGACCCCGTGGTGTGGAGGGCTGGATGAACAGTAGACGGTGGAGGGGTTCCCGTGGAGGGGTGGTTGAACAGTAGCTGGTGGAGTAGCGCGCGGTGGAGGCTGGATGAACAGGAGCCCGTGGAGGCTGGAGGAGGTCGACGGTGGAGATGAACAGTATCCCATGGAGTCCCGTTTTGGGGTACGCTCCACCCCCGTTTTGACCGTAGCGCTCCAACACAAGTCTGTTTCGTCCATTTTGCGGTACGCCACACCCCTCCCGATCAATAGGACCGCCGTTTCGACCGTAGGAGGTTAGTTTCGTCCGTTTTGCGGTACGCCACACCCCTCCCGATCAACAGGACCCCCGTTTCGACTGTAGGAGGTCCGTTTCCTCTGTTTTGCTGTACGCCAGACCCCTCCCGATCAACAGGACCCCGTTCCGAATGTAGGAGGTTTGTTTCCTCCGTTGTGCGGTACGTCAGGCCTCGTTTCCATCGCCTATTCCGTCTGAGCCCTCCTGATGAACACAACCACGCATTCTGTTCCGACCCAGCCAGTTGGCTCCCACGCGTTTCGTTGCCTCCCGATGAACACGACGCATTCTGTTGCCTCCCCATGAACACGACGCATTCCGTTGCCTCCCCATGAACACGGCGACGACGCTGTTTCTCTGTTCCGACCCAGCCATGTCAACGAACCCTCGTTGTACGTATGCGCGAGTAGGCGTTCGAGACCCCGCACATATGTACACATATGTGGCCGTATTTTCTTTCTTGCACCCCGGTCATTGTACATACATGTACATGCTACGTGCACGCCTCTACTACGACACGTACGCGCCTCTACTACGACACGTGCGCGCCTCTACATCCACCAGTATATATGTACGTACACATTCACGACCAGAATGACAACGCTACGTACGCGTCGACCAGGTGGGTCCCGACCGTCAGGCACTTCCTTGCGTGCGAAGATGTAACTGGTGGGTCCCAGCAGTCAGGGGGGCGAATCATTTTTTTTTTGCCCGGACGCACTTCCTTGCGTGCGAAGGTGTAGCTGGTGGGTCCCAGCAGTCAGGGGGGAAACAGTTTTTTCTCGAAATACGGTGGCCCGTCCAGTGGGTCCCCGCTGTCAGGTGGAGGAATAATTATTTTGCGCGTAATAAGGAGGTACTTCCTTGCTGCGGTCGTGGACCCAGCTGTCAGCGTCTCCACGCATAGTACTCTTCTGATGTAAGTCGGTCGTTGACCACATTGACCAAGCCGCGCCGAGAGCACTACGGCGGTGGACAACAACGAGGCCTAGGAAGGGGACGACACGGAGGCAGGGAAGACTCCGAAATTGTTTCCCATGCGGAGGGGAGTACGACTGTACGAGGGTTTACTGGTTCGTCTACCGTCGCCGGAGAATAACAGCAGGTGTGGGTGAGTAGAGGGATGGCTAGGCCAGCGATGGGAGTATGATGGGGCGGTGAGGCCTGCGCGGCAGCACAGCCGGCCGCGAGGAGGAGGGAGAGGGCAGTCCCGCCGGCGCTTGTTTGAGCGTCTGGAGCAGGAAGAGCAGAGATTGAAGAAGCACGACGGCCGCTGGATGGACATCCAACAGTCAGTGCTTGTGCGTCAACCTTTTTTTAGGAAAGCCTCAAATCTATGGAAAACAGCATACAGCCCATCTGCCATTATTTCTAATTATTTACAGCCCATTTGCTAATTCTTAAGGTTTTTTTTGGAGCCCATATTCTTTTTGTTAGCATTACAGCCCATATTGTGGCCACGGTTAAAAAATTATACGAAATTTTGCATATTTCGGTGCGGTTCGAACTGTTTTTAATCCTGAAATTTCGACTCACATTCAAACTAATTTTAAAAATAAATGTATATCAATATAAAATCCAACAAATTCTCCACACATAAAAATTAATGTGATTTAAAATCTTGAAATGAAAAAAAGATATTTGAAACTAATTGTCGGTTTGTTGTGTTTTAAAAATGTACAACCCATTTCTCATTACTGATGGGCCATTTTCTCGGCCAGCCAAATGAAAGCTCTCCTCGTCTTGAAAGATTTGCAGCCCAACAGGCCTGACAAAGCGATTTACTTGGCAAATCACAAAAAAACTGGGTTGTGGCCATGGACCCAGCTGCCAGCCTCTCCACGTACAGTACTCTTTCGATGGAAGTCGTTCCTTGACCACACCGCGCGGAGAGCACCACGGTGGTGGACAACAGCGAGGCCTGGGAAGGGGACGATGCGGAGCCAGGGAAGACGCGGCAGTGGAAGCCCGCGTGGATAGGAGTACGAGGGTTCACTCGTTCGGCTATGGTGTGAGGCTGCCGTCGCCATAGGGCTTGGCCTGCGGTGGGAATAGTAGGGGGCGGTGAGGCCTCTGCGGCAGCACAGCCAGCCACGGGAGGCAGGAGCATGTGGCACGACCGGCGCTGCTTTGGGCGGCTGGAGCAAGAAGACCAGAGGTTGAAGAAGCACTACGGCCGTTGGATGGACATTGTACGGTCACTGGAGCTATAATCGTTCATATTGACTAAGTTGACAAAGCCCTTTGTCCCCGTCAACTTAGTGGGCCCACAAGTCAGCCTCCCACCAAGGTGGGTCCCAGCTAGCCGGGGGAGTATTCATTTTTTTTGCGTAATAAGGAGGCACTTCCGGTGGGTCCGAGATGACAGCGGGGGGAACGTTTCATTCGCGAAATATGGTGGCCCGTCCGGTGGGTCCCAGTAGTCAGGGGAAATGATTTTTTCGCAAAATACTGGTGGCCCATCCGGTGGGTCCCTGCTGTCAGGTGGAGGAATAATTATTTTCCACATAATAAGGAGGCACTTCCTTGCGGCTGTCGTGGACCCAGCTGTCAGCCTCTCCACGTACAGTACTCTTTCGATGGAAGTCGGTCGTTGACCACATTGACCATGCCGCGCCGAGAGCACCACGGCGGTGGATGACGGCGAGGCCTAGGAAGGGTCCACGCGGAGCCGGGCAAGACGCGGCAGTGGATGCCCACGCGGAGAGGAGTACGAACGTTCACTAGTTCGGCTGCGGTGTGAGGTTGTCGTCACCGCAGAATAACAAGGGGTGTGGGTGAGTGGAGGGATGGCCTGGCCAGTGGTGGGAGTAGTATGTGGGTGGTGAGGCCTCCGCGGTAGCACAGCCGGCCACGGGAGGCAGGGGTAGGCGGCACGACCGGCGCTGCTTTGGGCGGCTGGAGCAAGAAGACCAGAGGTTGAAGAAGCACTATGCCCGTTGGATGGACATCATACGGTCACTGGAGAATTGACTAAGTTAACAAAGCCCTCCGTCCCAGTCAACTTAGTAGGCCCACAAGTCAGCCCAACAATATGGTGGGTCCCAGCTAGCAGGGGGTATTCATTTTTTGGACGTAATAAGGAGGCACTTCCTTGCGTGCGAAGATATAGCTGATGGGTCCGACCTGTCAGCGGGGGGAACATTTTTTCGTGAAATACAGAGGCCCTTCCTGTGGGTCCTAGCTGTCAGGTGGAGGAATCATTATTTTGCGCGTAATAAGGAGGCATTTCCTTGCGTGCGTCCGTGGACCCAGCTGTCAGCCTCTCCACGTACAGTCCACTTCCGATGGATGTCATTCATTGACCACGTTGACCAGGCCGCACCGAGAGCACCAGGGTGGTGGACAACGGTGAGGCCTAGGAAGGGAACGACACGGAGCCAGGGAATACTCGGCAATTGTTTCCCACTCGGAGGAGTATGAGCGTTTACTAGTTCGTCTACCGTTGCCGGAGAATAACAACATGTGTGGGTGAGTAGAGGGATGGCTAGGCCAGCGATGCGAGTATGGTGGGGCCGTGAGGCCTCCGCGGCAGCATAGCCGGCCGCGGGAGGAGGGAGCAAGCAGTCCCACCGGCGCTTGTTTGAGCGGCTGGAGCATGAAGAGCAGAGATTGAAGAAGCACGACAGCCGTTGGATGGACATCCGACAGTCACTGCTCTCGTGTGTTGACTAAGTTGACAGGGCGTTGCGTGTGCATCAACCGTTTTTTGAAAGCATACGCGTCAACCTGTAGTAGGCGCACAAGTCAGCCTCAAATCTGTGGAAAACAGCATACATCCCATCTGCCATTATTTCTAATAATGTACAGCCAATTTGCTAATTCTTAAGAATTTTTTTGGAGCCCATCTTCTTTTTGTTAGCATTACACCCCATATTGTGGCCACGGTTAAAAAGTATATGAAATTTTGCATATTTCGGCGCGATCAACTATTTTTAATCAGAAATATCGATTCACATTCAAACTATTTTGAAAAATAATTTATATAAATATAAAATCCAAATAATTGTCCACGCATAAAAATCAATGGAATTTAAGATCTTGTAATGGAAAAAAATTGAAACTAATTACCGGTTTGATGTGTTTTAAAAATGTACATCCCATTTCTGGGCAAACTGAATGAAACTCTCCTCGTCTTGAAAGATTTGCAGCCCAGCAGGGCCGATAAACCAAGTAGGCCTTGTTTGGGTATTTCTTTCAAAAAAATAGAATTGGGCTAGCCATTTTCAGCAAGAAAAAAACACAACTGGGCTCATGATGTGGTAAACATAAATAAAACCCTGGCTAGACGGGCCACAGCCCCCGCACAGCCCCGTTGTTACCCTGGTCCATCGCTAAAACTAGTATAAATAACAACTGCTTGTTCCTCAAAAAAACGGCGTGGCTTGCTGGGTCCCTGGTGTCAGCCGCTCGTAGTGTAATTCTCTCGTTTATTGACTACATTGAGAATGGCGTGAGCCCTAGATGTCCAACCATTAGGAGGAACCATATTTTTGGGCTTGTACTATAGAGGCACTTGCTTGCATACTGCCATGACGCTGGTGGGTCCCTACTGTCATCCTCTCCACGTATAATCATCTCCTTGTTCCTCTCGGTTGTTGAAAATGTTGACAACGCAAGAGGGCGGCGCACCGCGCACGGCGAGCGAACCAAGGCCGCAAGGCGGAGGACGAGGGCGAGGCCTCGGATGGAACGAACGGGAGCCATTGAAGATGCGCCGGTCCAGTCGCAGGTGGAGGGGAGTACGAGGGTTGACTGGTTCGGGTGCGGGTGCGTGTTGGGGCTGACATCGCCGGAGAATAACAAGACGTGTGGGGGAATAGAGGGAGGGACTGGCCAACGTTGGAGGGTATGTATGGTAGGGCGGCGGAGGCGTAGCCAGCCATGGGAGGCGGGAGCAACTGGAGCCAACAGGGTGGTTTGGTTTGGGCGGCTGGAGGAAGAAGAAGACGAGAGATAGAAGATACACGATAGATGTTGGATGTCAGTCCAACGGCTGGTAGGCAGAATTGTTTGTTGACTGGCTAGTAAGTCGACACCACCTTGGATAGGCTATTTCCTCGCGGGTCCCAAATATCATAATCCAAATCCGTCACGGTCATGCAGCCTTTCCTATGAAAATTTACAGCCCATTTGATGTGCTAGTTCGAAATAAGTTTGTGGGTGCTGGTGGGGGCTAATCACTTGGCTTCTGTAATGCACAGTGAGCTTAAGCAGCCGGCGAGAGTGATGTTATTTCCCTTGGTTGGGATTTGTTACAATATTTCACTCTAAATTAAATGAATGGCAAGCCATTTGCCTTGTTTCAAAGAAAATATGACAGTCACAGCCGAGTTGAAAAGGGCAGGAACATCTAACTCCAGCTTACAAACTGTACAAAAGCACGAGGGTTAATTGTTCATCAGGTTTACAAAAAAACCAGATTGAAAAGGGCAACAACATCTAACTCCAGCACTGTTTTCGGCAGTCATAGTCAAATGGATCGGTCAGGTCCATAGAATGAACATCCTGGGTCGTAAAATATACTGGATTATGACCACAATATGTTGTAAATTGACGGATGGGTATGTCGAAGAGCAAAAAAAGGAGTTTCAGGTAACTCCTTTTTTTGCTCTTCGGCATACCCATCCGTCAATTCAGTAAATATATGGTTTTTGAATTGATTTTACTATTTACTAGTGTGGATGGGCTGTTTTGTCTTGGGCCCAGAGAAACAATTACTACTAGTACAGTGGAGACACCCTACACCTACCCAGAAAAACAATTACTACTAGTACAATGGAGACACTCTACCGCTTCTGGATCCTCCTAGGTCATTGAAACGTCTCCCTCAACTGAATGTCGTTATACTTTTGTTCACCGACATGCGGGCCATGCAGCGCGCGGGCCCAAATTCCATCCACCAAATTAGAAGGCAGTATGCAGGCGGAGAGTCACCCGAGTCGTAGCGCGGCAGTAACGAGCCGTCGTATCACAAAACCCCACCTCCCCGCGGTCTAAGTTTGACGGATGAAGCAACCATCATTTCACTCTTCGCTGAATCCCCTTCTCCCTGACCTTCTTCAACAAAGGCAACACTCGCATCTACCACTGTTCTTCTTTCCGAACAAAGGGAAGGTAAGTGGATACGTGATGTTGGTATATTTTTGTTCAGAGAAAAAAAAGAACTTTTGCAAAGTAGTAACCGATCCTCACTCTCTTTTTTGTTTCATTGTCATTGCGATTGTGTTTTCCTTTCAATGGTCTCCTAGTATTCGTCAGTTTCATGATGGACCAAGGAGAACCAGGCAAAGATCTGCCGATATTGGAGCAGACGCGGGAGGCTGATCCCCACGAGACAAAGAGCTCCAAGAAGATGGAGGCAACCACTGAGCCGACCCCAGATACGCTCACGGCCACTACTGAGATGGTCAATGCCCCGTTTGAGGTTACAGCCCCCGTGGCACTGCAGGAGCAGTTTTCCCCCTTCGAGGATGTCCCCCCCCCCCCCCGCTGAGCTACCCAAGGTGATTTCCTTCTTTGCCGATCTCGATTGTGGTTTTTCATCTAAGTATGTGGTGATTTTTTTAGAAAAGGAAGTATGTGGTGATTAATAATGCAAAATTTTATTAGCTTCGATGCCATGCTATACATAGTGGTTTAAATAACTTGTGTTTCTTATACTGAAAAGTAATTCAAAATTTGTTTCTGTTTCAATGAGAGCCCTGATGCAGACAAGGATTGTGTGGTTGTACATGTCACTCGCTATGAGGCAGACGACCTGAATATACGCACTGGGAAAACAGAGTTCTTAGGCTGTTGGATCCTAGAAGCCATTTGCGGTTATACCAATGAAGAGTTGTATTCCAGCCTCACTGTTGTCAGGCGTGTTGTCCAGGGTGTACTGAAGCACAAGAAATTCAAAGCTACTCCTTCGTTTGTGAGGCATACTGTTCTTGCCAAGCTTACGCGGGAAGATGACGTGGCATGCCTCCACAAAAAAGTTTATCAGTGGCAAGGCCACAAGGTTGTCTTCATGAAGGTTCACAGGATTGAGCTGCCGCGGGACGTCCTCCATGATGTTCATGGCAAGGTCCGTCTTGTGTCCAGCCCAAATTAGATCGAGGCATGAAATAGTTGCCCCAGCTAGTGTTTAATAGTAGTTTGGATTGTGTCTAATTATACGAACCTTGCTTGTTATCGACCCCTTTGGGGCTAGTACTCTGTTTGAATCCATCTATGGGAACTGCTGGTACTTTTGTGTGCCCGTGAATCATGTGAGAGCCATCGTAATTGTTGCCAAAACAGACGCGTCCTCACTAGTTTTTTCATGAATATGGCATGGTAAGACATAAGTTGTCACGGTTTATCATACAGCAGTGTGTGTTTTGATGAAATAGAGCACTCGTTCAAGAACCATGCGCCGATGTATACATAAGTACTTGTAAACATTGTTGGTGCTACCCCACTTGTAAGCAGTTGTGCAAAACACGGCACATTGGCTTAGCTCGCTTCAACACTAGGCTATCGACCAGCTAACAATCAACAATCTGTTTTCTGACATATAAGCAACTATGTATCTTGTTACAGTGGTTCATGCAGTTAATTGAGGCCACAATGTAGTAAATTCCAAACGTTCACACGCTAGTCTAGCGCTCATGTGGAACACTCACATTAAACTCATCTTCATAAAAAACTTGAAAAGCATAAGTTAAGCAATTTTATACATCTCAATGATTCATAGAACATAACAAACATATACTAGTTCACAGCAAAAGACAAAGTTGTGAGAAGGTTTACAAATCAGGAAAAACAAGCAAGGCTTCTCTGAGAAAAGGGCCTCCTTGCAGGCTTAAATTTCCTAGAGTTCACTCTGGTTTTTTCTTGTTGCCACCATCCAGGGTTAGGTTCTATCATTCCAGAATAACCAATTATAATTGTGGTCTCAGCTGGAATGCTGAACTGAACCATGCAGTGTACTGACCAGCTAAAATGCTTGTGCACTCCACTAAATTTAAGCACCGCTATTTGCAGAAGTAAGAAGACCACAATGCCTCTTGTCCGCGCACCTGTCCAAAAAACCGCCGTGCAGCCGTGCCAGCTAGTCCTCGGTCCATTGATGAACTGGTAGAAAGTGCATTCCGGACTAGGATGCAGTTGTTTTCGCTCGTCCCTGCACTACAATCAGGAAGTAAAACGTACGAATCAGCTTCTTTTAGATTGCGTTGGTCATTCTACCTTAGTTACTACCAATGTAGGGATACCTTGAAGACGGGAGGTTAGAGGACGGCAACGAGGGATAGCCATCTCATTTTGCACAGTTGTACTAAAACTCAGGTGTGTGCTTTTGATTGCGCGGATAGAAACGATACGGAGACAGACAAGCCGAAACGATATGGAGACAGACATCCCTATTTGCGCAAATACGAAATACGGTTATTTAAGCAGTGACAGATATTACTACTTTCCCTCGTTTCCTCTTAGAACCAAGTCCTAGATTCATGCTACAGCTTTCCCACTTTCTTCCCTGTTTGAACCAACGCTTTGAGTCGACTGTATGAACTAGCTTTACTTCTAATAATATTAGAAGTCTAGGTGGCTTTGGAACAGCGGACGGAAGTAGAAAAGGATCCACACGAAGGGAGCTGGGGCAGTAGAGCAAGGCAGGTTTTGAAGGAATATATACCTGAGGGTCGTCGGCATGTGGCAAAGACGGTGTCGGGAGGCCGCATCTTGGCCACAATACCGCAGGGAGGAAGATGGGGTCGGAGGCCCTCCCGAGCCGGCGCTCTCTCGGAGAGAACGGCACGGCCGCCTATCGGGACGCGCGGGCAGCCGTTGGTCTCCTCCCTCACCACCGACGACAGTGTGAACGATGCACCTACACCCCTGCCCCGATCGATGTTGTCCGGCCGGATTTGTGACCAGCCGTGAACTAAGAGAGAGTGTGGCCACCTATGTGTTTCTTAGATCTGGAGAGCATGAGAGAGTTAACAAGAGGAACCCTAGTAAAGCAAGCGCTAAGGCTCCTGTTTTTATATATAGTGGAGTGATTTTGTTGTACCAGCTTAAAATAATGCGCTCCTACGTGTACCCATGAGTGGGTGTGAGAGAACTAGTGCGTGTGTGCATCACTTCTCTTCGTGAGAGTACAATATACTATGCCCCAAGAACGTTCGCCGCAAGAGTAATAGTATAAGTGTGTGACGTGTGAGCTAAAATAAAATGTGTGCGCCATCTTTTGTTTTTTAGAAGTTCTGAGGGTAGGGTGTGAAGACCACATATGTGCGTGACGTCTACCTGCAGATAGACGGTGGGTGCGACGTGCGAGTCTGCGACAGGACTCGGGAGAGTCGTGACTCATGAGGGTGCATGTGCGTGAGAGAGAGAGAGGGGGCACATATCAATGCAATGCATGTGTCCGTAAATCATTTTCCTGAGAACGCCATAAGAACCGTTAGATCGGCATCCGACAGTGTCCGTTTTGCCATGTCATTTAACAGAACAGCCACTCTTACACACAAATCTTCCACGTGAGTGTTAGCAACTACCGTATGCTCCCTCCGTTTCGAAATGCAGTGCATATAGCTTTATTGAAAATTCAAACCTCGCAAACTTTTACCGAGTTTTCGTGTTCCAAATTGCACATGTAGAATACCATGTGTATATCATTTCATTCATCTTCGAGAGGTAACTATAAAGATGGGTGAGGAGTCTACAAATAAAGACCATCGTATCACCCGCAGCAATTTCAAGCATCCTTTAGTATCGAGGAATATCATAGGAACTCTATATGATATGATTTTTATAGGATTTTTTCCTTTAGAGCCAATTGGTTCATAGGAATAGATTCATATACTCCACATTTCAAAGGAAATAAACATGATATCATTTCTATAGCTTTAAAGCCACTTGGTTCATATGAATGGATTCCTATACTCTCGTAATTTCAAAGGAAAATAAACATTAGCGTATATTCAATAGAAAAGTTCCTATGATATGAACCAAATTACATCTCTTTTCTAATCACTCCTCATAGGAATTGAGATACATGTCATCTCTAGATTCAATAGAAAAGTTCCTATGATGTGAACCAAATGACATCTCTTTTACAATCCCTACTCATAGGAATTGAGATGCTCCATGTCATCTCTTTCCCTACAACTTCCATGTATACATCTTCTATTCCTAAATAGATAGTACAACCCACTAGTAGATTATTTCCAAAACATGCAACTATGGCACAAGAACTATATAGTGTGCCAATAACTTTGAAAGATGGTCGCTGGATGAAGCTAACCCAATTGTGCAGAGATAGGCAAATCCGAGCACTACTAGCCGTTGGATATCATCAACATTCTACTAGATCTGCCACATGTACAATTTAGAAGACTCCATGGTTGAACTTAAGCATAATGAACAAACCTCAAAACACAAGCACTTCTCCTTTGTTCTAAATCTTCTATATCATAATTGATTATTATTTTTCTAAATGAATTGCCATTATTTGTTTTTTACTTTATGATTTACAGTGCACAACCCCATGAATCTTAACATTTTTATAAAACTAATTGATGTTGAATGAGATGAACTATAAGAACTAAACGAACATCTACATCATGCATATATGACTCAAAGCTTTACATGCTATAGTGTGTATTTATTCATAATTTGGTTTCGAAATCTCATGCGTTCAATACATGTGTACCTTACTAGTTTTGAGTAGAGTAGCAAATTTCACGCGGCCTCAGGTATATCAAAATGCAGGGCCCATGCATCATTGCCTTTCGGTCGAACCTATGTCCACAATTTTTTCCTTGCCTCTCTTTCCTCCACATATGCAAAAATACCATGTAAAGCGCACTATTGTACTTACTTTTACTTGCTCCTACAGGTGCTTAAGCTTGCCACATAGGCATAAAGTCTGATGTGGCAAGTTAATCAAGAAGAGAGAGACTAGTTTGGTGACCCAAGGAAGAAATGGTGCTAAGCGCGTGTACCTAGGTGAAAAGACAATTTTGAGTCTATAGCTAATTAAATGAAGCAAACTTGGCAACACCATTTCATTGGAAGAGATCACTCCTTGGCAAATGCAATGAATACTAGTACTCCCTGTGTCCCATAATATAAGATCGTTTTTGGCACTACACTAGTGTCAAAAACGTTCTTATATTATGGGACGGAGGGAGTACGAAGAAAGAGATAGAGAGGAGTAAAAAAATACACTTATAGCCAACCTTGTTGTAGTATGAGTGACTAAGTGATGACTATGTATGACATGCCAACATCAGATAGCCTAACGCACCGTGTTAAATCTCCAAGGGCGCTACCATGATACGGGCTGCTGGCAGCCCTTGGATCTGAGATCAAACGGTCGCATGCTAAGTTGTTGAAAATTTGTAGAATAACCCTCTAGGATAGGATATTCACCCATAGGTCTAGAATCACGCCATGCAACCGTTCGATCTCAGATCCAAGGGCTCTCGGAAGCCCGTATCATGGGAGAATGGAAAGCCACTACCCTGCCATTCGCACGCTGGCAGTTCGCTCCAACTCGTCCCCGCACATCCTTCAATACTATGGCGGTTCGCTCCTAGTCGTCCCGTCCATTCACATTACGGCAGTTCCACTAATCCTAACCCTCCTCCCAAATCCATGGCGTCCCAAATCTCCATGATCGGCGGTGAATACAAGGTTAGAACTATCACCGGTGATGAGTTCGACGTCATCTACACCCGTTCTTCCGCGATGGTGAAAGGATGCCTTTCTCGCTTCAGACGCATGTTCGAAAACTGAGATGATGAGTGGGTCGCTGGGCTAGATGTTGAGTACACCATAGTCCTGGGACGAGAGAAGGATCTAAAGGACGAAGAGAGGAAGAAGCCTGACGTGATCCAGGTTTGCGTACATAACGTTTTCTTGGTCTACCACATATGCCATGCCGACGTTGAGTGCCAGGATTTTAAGAACTTCCTCAAGGACAAAAGAGTGAAATTCGTTACTGTAGGCTTTAAGAACGACAGGAATGTCCTGCGTCAGATAGGTCTCGTTGTAGGCCAGCGCTTCGATCTCCATAAGGCAAGCCTGGTGTCCTCCTCTCAACCTTCAATGCTGACCCTGGCAAGAGCCATGGTTCATCCTTCGTACCGTAAACTGGAGAAACCTCATTACACGTTTCATCGTCATGCATGGCAGCGGAATGTACTAGATATAGACCACATCCACTACGTTGCAATGGATGGTTACCTTTGTTTCAATATCTACAAGGGTTGGATGAAGAGCAACAGCCAAGTGTGCGGTTCAAGCAAAGAAGTATCGGCCAAGAGGGAGAGGGACAAGGACGAAGTCGAGGACATGGACGAGGACTCTGAGTAAGGTGGCAGTGTCATTGCTCATGGTGGTTCTAAACTTCTAATGGAGTGTCTACCGGATTAGTTGCATAGTTTAATTTTAGGTGTGCTTAGTTTAATTTGAGGGGTGTGTTGTGCTGAGCCCCCAGCAGAACTATGTTATGTTTCTTCTCGTTACTTTAACTCTTCAGTATGTACATACTACTAGTATTTCTTTAATAGAATTTAGCACCCCAATTAAGCACGTACTAGCTTTTTTAATAGTACTATATGCATAATTTGGCGATGAGCGCTCTCTATATGTACCACCTTTTTTTAATTTCAATTTTTGCTCCATGGCGCAATCCGTCGATAGTACTACTGTACAAAAGTATACATTTTTAAAAGGCTAGAGTACTGTTCATCACATATATAGCCAGTTAAATTCAAAACCTGGAACAACGTGCATGCCATGTAGTAAACCGATACGGAGGAAGTATAGTAAAAATGAGGTGATTTTACCGAGCGATCGGCAGGGGAGCATGGCCTGTCATGCGGTCCCACGTGTCATGATGTACCAAGGCGATGTGCGTGTCCCTCTTGAGGCAGAAGCAATACTATGTGGTTTGAGATGATGGCGAACCAAAGTGTGAAATAATGGTTGCTTCATCCATCTGGGAAGGTGCGGCATTGTGAGTTGACGTCTCATTGCTCATTACTACTACTGGGCTGGTACGAGTGGGGTGCGTCCCCCCTCCTGTTTTGCACTGTTATTTGGTGCTTGACACATCGGCCCGGTTGCTATATGTCCTACTTGTCGGTGACAGGAAGTACAGAATTCATGAAAGGGAGCGTCAACGGAGGAGTATACTACAGAATTCATGAAAGGGAGCGACTTAGTTTTGGAAAAAATCTGTTTTTACGGAGTACGTGCCCACTAGGGTTTATAGGGCTCATCTAAAAACCTTTTGTTTTTCCGTTTGATAAGTCTCAATTCTAGTATACTAGTAGTAGTACCATTGCATGTTGGATTTCGAGGTGCGTTAGATCACCAGAGGCAAGCAGTGTCAAGAGGAAACTAACCAATGCATGTACAAGTTCATGGAAATTTAGTGGTCATTCATGCATTCATTCTAATTAATGCCTCGGTAAACATAACTTCTTGAGAAAAACGAGTGTACTAATTACTTGTGCAAACTACGAAATTAATTCTACCACTCACCGTCTACCTTGGTTGGAGAGATTTTGAAATTGAGCCACAAACTGGAAAGGAAAGAGTAGTAACTTTTGTCTCGATTACTATTTGTGGCCTTGTATAGATGCAAAATGTATTTTTTTTATAGTGGCCTTGTATAAGTAAATGGAGGGAGTACTAACCAAAGTACGTAGTAGGGATGAGGAGTAAATGGAGGGAGTAGTAAAATTTTCTCCTCGTGCTGCGAGCCATCGCGCGCGTGGGCGAGGGAGTGGGCGTAAAGGCGTACAGTAGTACTAGTATTACTACTCGTAAGCAAGCATCACCTCATCCTGCGAGCCATCGCGCCCGTGGGCAGGGGAGACGGCGTACTAAGCAAGCTTCTCCTCGTTCTGCGAGTTGACGGGACACGTCAAAAATACTCTAGTGTATAGAGCCTTGCCTCTAAGGTAGGCCCCACATGGTTTGCCTCTTTTTTTAATTTAACATAACGCGTCAAGTCGCAATTTGTTTGTTCACCCGTGGTAGACGATCCTCCCTCCACCAAGTGGACAACCAGTACACGTGCCAAATTACCATGTGGGCTGCCTTTTTCGTACAGAAATGAGCTCCACCGTGTACCCGCGCGGGTGTGGTTGGGAAAGAGACGGGAGTACGTGCGCCGTGCGGGCACCTCTTCTCTTCGTGCACGTCCCCCACCTACGTGGGTGTGTGTGAGAGAGATACAAACCTAGACATAATGCGCCGTCCATCCCCATGCCTCCGCCCAGTCCGACCACCAGTCACCACCACGCCCCACTCCTCCTCACCTTATCTCTCATCTTTCTCCCTCCATTTTTATATACAAGGGGCCACTATCAAAATTACAATTTGCAGATATACAAGGCCACTAACACTAATCGATGCAATATTAATGGTGTTTGCCTCGTGGTACTAGCAAAGGAGGACATTAATTATCCCTTGCATGCATGCGGGAGTTTGTAGAAAAATGCATCTTGATGTTCCATGCAATGCACGGGCATCTTGCTGGTCCATGAAAACAACACATGGCAAAATTCCACGGCAAACGAGGGATTTGAATCTGTTGGGAGGGGCTGTTTGGATCTTGCCCGGGGTAGCCAAAATATTGGCGACCCTTTTGTCCACCGGTGCCTTTGCCACCGATGAACGAGGAATGGCTCGGGTGCTCATGCTGTCATGCATGCTCCAGCACGCACGCTGGAGACAAGCTCGCACGAGCTGTGTTTTTCTGTCCCACAACGCCACCCGAGCCGCCCGCAGACCGTCCGGCGACCCGCAAATTACGCCATCCAACCATAGCCGCACACATTATGACAGCAACTCAACCAACTGGACGAAATTCACACAAACACGTAGACAAACTGATATTTCATATAAACAACAACGGAAATCCTATAACATACCGGATTTTCATACAAACATGACGGATTTCATTACATTCAAGTGAACTACGCGGTGCTAGTTCTGGACAGCATAGATATATAATACCTGGCCTAAATGGTCGCCCGCTAATCGATTTGTGTTCCTCATGTCCGGCAGCACGATCACCGGACTGCCAGGAGCCCCGGAGGTATATGCTTCAGCGCAAAGGACGGCTCGCTTCCCCACTGCCCAACTGATATCATTGGCTGGTGCCGAAGATGATGGTGGCCGACACCGGTTCGAGTTCATCACCGGCCACTACTTCGCCATGGTCGGCACCGGCTTGAGTTCATCCTAACATTCCCCTCTTCTGTGGAGCCCATGCGGGGTCGGCGAAGGTCCTCACAACAAAAGGATCCGGCAAGACACCTGCTGTGTACGCCGGCGTTGCCTCCGCGGTGGCCTTCATGGGACCCAAGCGGTGGTGGCCTCCCGTGTTCTACTTCTCCTCGATGATGGCGGCGGACGCGGAGGCGCTGGCCACCGGCTCGTCGCTCTCCGTGCACCCGGCTTCTGTCGCTGCTTGCATGGCGCGGCCGCCGGCATGGGAGTCTCGACCACAGAAACGGGAGAAGCGGTATGAGGCGGCGGCGTGGACGGCAGCAACAACGCACGTGCGCCGCTCCTCGTCGATCTGGCCTGGAGCGGCGAGTTGCTGAACCGCGCGCCGGCTTGGGGCGGCAACTCGCTTCATCGGGCGAGGGGAGGTAGGTGGATCAGCGAGCTGCATAGCTCGTATCCGGCGGGCTACCCAACCGGCTTGGATGCGGAATAACTACTCTTCGTAAGCCATTGTAAGAGTGGACAAAATGGTGGAGGAGATAGGGGAGCGGCGGAGGTGTGCGATTCTTGGCCGACGTTTGGCCTCGTTTAAATAGGAGATTAAATAGACGGCGGACGGGAGGAGCTCAGCCGGTGTTGCGTTTAACGACAGCCCAGTCATGAACGGACGTGTGTCCAGAGTGGGTTTCTCAGCTTCCACACGAGCGGGTTTCATGGAGGCGTTTGAATGCGGCACAGAGGCGTGTTCAGCCGGGCGTGCCGCGAGTGGCGCCCTCGACTCTGACCTAGGACAGTGTGCTGTTCTTCCACTGACGTGTGGGATCTTTGGGTGCATGGCCTACATGTCAGTGACCCAACGCAGGCAGCGCACAACAGAGGAACCTTTGGTGGGCCAGGGCGGTCATAAGCGGGCATTGCCTAAACCGATGATTGTTCATTGAGTGTGACGTCATTTTTTTCATGTAGATAAGCCTACTATGTTGATAGCCCGTTCTATACGTTGTGATTCATAAAGACCGCTGCAAACATCAATGTTTTGCTTATCACAGATAAGATTGATTAATATCTGTAACAATCCATGTCCTTAACAAAGGGTGCATGCACGTATAAGTTGAGCGTGTGTCTTGCATCGTGTGCTGTGTGCGTGCAGGCGTGCGAGTGTTGTGTGCGTGCAAGGGCACGTTTCAGCATTGCATGCATGGGTGCGTACGTGCGTGTGTTCGTGAGTGCATGTGTACATGTCAGTGTTGCACGCCAGCATGCGTGTGTGAGTACGTGTCAGTGTTGCACGCCTACATGCGTGCATGTCTTGCGTGTGTGCATGTGTACGTGTGGGGTGAGGCTACACGTCAGTCGACTGACTTTTTCATCTCTGGTCATTAGATTTTCAGCCGTTGGATACGAAATCAAGGGCCTCCAGTTTATCATCAAACTCCACCCCCCCCCCCCCTGAGCCGCCAGCGACCACCGGCCGAATCGCCAGCCCCCGCCGCCCGCAGCCGGCCCGCCCTCCCTGAAACCACTCCCCACCGCCGGTCCACCGCCGCACCGGCCATCCTTCTAGCCCCCCTCCCCCCACCGAGCTTTTTCTCCGGGGATCCCCACCCCACCGCCCAATGAACGCCCCCAACCGCCAGTGACTGCCAACCAAAGGTCTCACAACTTTGAATACCCACCAAACACTAATTTATTACCATTTCTGTCCTTCATATACGCGCTGACGGGTGGGCCCTATGGTAATGTGCGCTGCTGAATGTGGACCGTTTGACTGGTCAATTGATCGTGTTATCAACAAATTACGGAGCTGTATGATGAGCCAGTGACCGTATGATCACCCTAAAATGTACTCCTATTTTATCAACACGGTACAGACTCAAACTACCATTTCTTTCTTTCATATACAGGCTGACATGTGGGCCCCACGGTTACGCGCCCCGATGGTGCAACACTAGTTGCGCCATGTGGAATGTTTGACTGGTCAATTGATTGTGTCATCAACAAAATACGGAGTTGTACAGGTGAGCCAGTGACCGTATAATCTTGATATGTATTTGTTTAACATGGTACAGGCGCAAGGGCTCATATATACACGCAAGCACTCACTGCTATAAGCGCACACACGCGAACCCTACCCCTATGAGCACCTTCGAGAGAGTGGGCCAGCATATATGATCTTGAGATTTTACGAAGTCGCCATAGGTGCCTCGTAGTCGAGTGGAACGTCTCCTCCCACTGAACGTACATCGCCGGAAAATACTGAAATTAACACAAGATAAATGCGAGCACCGGGACTTTAACCTTGGTGGGCTCGAGAAACCACTGTCCTCTAACCATCCAACCACATGTTGGTTAGCACGACAAAATGTATGTGGTGACCGTGATGAGCTTATTCTGAAGTCAAGTGACCATATCGTGCTTTCGCTTCAAATACAATGACCGTAAGTGTCGTCAACAAAATACGGAGCATGCATCAAATGCAAAGTCCGTCAGTGTCATCAACAAAATATGGAGACGTATCGTGAGCTAGATACCGTTGTACTATTCTATATGCTTATTTTCTTAGTGGCCGATTGCATGTGTGGTGTGGTGGGCACATCATTTCTAGTTGTGGTGGGTCAACATGAAGACTCATGGCTCGGTTCCATCCTATGCCACATATAGGTTGGACCGAGACGTGTTATGCGAAGACCCATGTGGAGGACATGGCGTACAAAACGAAGCTACCAGGGTCGCGGAGGACTCTATCCCCACTGGTGATATGCCGACTATATATGATTTATAACCTTAGGCCCTTAGTATGTTATAAAAGCTTGGGGGCTAGTTCATCGATAGTATACACACACGCACAATGCCTGGTATTCACGTGTACTTTGTACACACCCCTATCACCAATATACAGTACCAGGAGTAGGCTCTTTCTTCAACTGCAAGGGTCCGATCCGAACTAGGGTAAAACTTTGCCTCATATTACCATCCAGCCTAACAGCCAGGGATATCCTACCGAATGATATGATGAAATCATATCTGCCAACTACTAAGAGAGAGGTGTGTCAGGGGGGCAATGTGTGCGAGAGAGGCCTAAAGATAATGTGTGTGCGAGAGACACGTAGGCACATATATGTGTTTGTATAGAGGGCTAGTAGAGACCGTGCATGTGTATATATGCATGTGAGAGAAATAGTGTTTTCCAACTGAGATTAGTGAAAAGAGTGGTACATAGTAGTCAGAAAGAGAGAGAGAGAGAGAGAGAGAGAGAGAGAGAGAGAAACAGAGAGAGCATGTGCATGAGACACCCCAACACCCTGAGAGAGATTGTGAGCATGTGTGAAAGAGAAATGCCGATGCATATAATGTGTGTGCACTTATGCGTTAGATAGAGAGATATATAACGCGTTTGTGAGAACGGGGCGAGGCATAGTGCATCTACGTGTAAAAGGCGGTTCTATGCATTAAATTAAAATATAAATGGCATTATTATTTTTGGATGAGATACGCAATTTTGCAAATTGCGTATGGACGAAAATCGGTCTATCAGACACCCATACTCTATTGAATTCTAGCATGTGCATGTGTTTATTTCATATTATCGATCCATAGAGTGAGAGCGGTTTGAAATACAGGCAATGGATCCTTTTGCAATTCATATATAAACATTAATTAGTGCACTCCATGTTGTTAGTGTGAAGCACTTTATACATTTGTCACTTGCATGGATACATTCCAAATTGCTAGCTACAAAATAGAATACATGTCGAATTCAACATAAATGGGGTTTTGAATATTCGAATTCATAGGAAGTGCATTCATCTATTTGAACCCAAGATAATGGCATTTTTAAATCAGATGTAAAAGGGGGCATCAATCTTTGTTGTAAGTTTGAACATGCTATATATATTCATACACATATCTAACTTTTTTTGCAACCAAGGAGATTATATCTGGAACCATGCATGAACTGAGGTAAGTTGCATATTTTTTAATATATACTCATGTACAATGTATATTCAAATGTACCCCCTCCATTCCAAAATAATCGTATCTTTAGGATTTTCAAGAGTAAAGATTTGTGAAGTTTGACAAATCCTGAAAGTTCAATTCAAGAGAACCGAAAACGTTAATGCTTCTGCTCCCAAATATTGAACGAAGCGCCAAATAGGCCTCTGGTCACCCGAAACCACGCGAGACTAATGTTTTGGTGGTAGGAAATTACTGTCCTGACTCTGGCCCATGTAGCCTATCGGCCCGATGTCCAAAGGTCTAAATCGGGGTAGGTTTGTAACTTCACCAAGACGCCAGTCTCAACTGCCAACGAGAAGCATTCATACGCCGTGGGCGCCTACCCATGCGCTCGGCCGAAATCTATCCCGCCCACATTTGGGACACATGACATGACTGTCCTACCTCCAACCCGCAATATGTCTGAAATTTTAGATGGGGGCAAGTTTTGTAACTTTCCCCAAATTTCAAACAAGCGTGTCTCAAACCGAAACATTGTTCCCCCTTAGTTCCCCGCCTCCCTCCATTTCCCCATTCATACTCCATGGGCGCGAAAACGCCCTCTCCACCAGCCTCGAAACCCCAGCCTCCTCCGTCCTCCACCCCATAGTGGCCAATCCACCGCCGCCCTCCTCCATCATGCCCGAGCTGGTACCCCGACGTCATCGTCCAACGCAACCGCAACCGCAACACCCTCAAGGACTAAGCAGCTGAAGCCGAGGCAGAGCTGCCTCCACGACGCCGACGCCGACGCCGACGTGCGCCGTACCAGAACCACTCCGACCATGCCGTCCTATGCCTCACTGCTGCGGCTCCACTGTCGCAACCGTCCACCGCACGAGAGCTATTCCCGCTACGCCGTCGTTCGCCGCCTCGGATCTGCTTCCCCGCCGCTAACAGACGGCCACCGCACCACACACAACAACTTGGCCATGGGTTCGTCCAAGGCTGCACCATCCTCCACAACTTCTGGTTTCCGGCGAACAACAAGAAGATCGTCGGAAAAACAGAAGGAGGACACAGCATTGCCACCAGAAAGAGGTACTCCTCTTCCCTTATTCATGCAAATCTTACGTCTCCGCTCACACCGTATTCATCCCACGAAAGAAACTAGTTGAGCACTTCTTACTGCATCTTCTTCGTGATACTAAATGCACAAGGTTTCCTCCCTTTTACTATTTCACCTTTGCTAGAGGTCAGTAGCCCGCCTAGATTTCAATTCAGGGTCAGCTGAACCGCAATTAAAAGAAGCAGCACCCGCTTAGGCACGCGGAGCACCTAGTCTTCCTGTTCCCTGGGGAAGCAGCGCATCGGTGTCTATCATAGGGGTGTGGGGCGCAGGAGCTGCTTGCGCCCGATCTGGAGGTCGGCGGGGCTTGAATCGATGGCCGGGGGCGGTGCCAAGTAGGGCGGTGCGGTGAGGTCGAGGGGAGGGCGCAGGCAGGGGAGGAATATTGGGCCGGTGGTCACTGGCTTTTTGAGGAAGATCGTCAACACTGACTGGCTGGAGGCAGATGAAGGTGATCTGCCCGTTCTTTGTACATCGGACGGTGCAGAAAAAATGGAATGGCCTATTTGCTTTTAGTCGACTGTTATTTTCATAGAATCCTATAGTAATTTAGTGTGCCATGCATGTTGTAGAGCTATCATATGTCTCCCGTCATTTATTTCTCACCGACCTACTATCTGCTACCTTTACACTGTACTAATTGTGCACACACTTCACCCATACTCACACTATTGTTTTTTTATGCATGGGTATTTCAGACTCTGACACAGTGTTGATGAATGCAGAAAAGAAAAGACAGAAGTTGCTCCAGTGTAATTCGAACATAAGCACTAAGCGTTTCAGCGCTCTAATGGGTGCAGTGTCAGCAGTTGGAGACAGTAAACGTAGCTCTGCAGTTGATGATCTCAATTGCCACACACAACCATCTCAGGTGCTTGATTTAACTTCGCGCTGTCAAATGTGGTTGCATGTTGCATATGGTGTCTAGCTTGTATTGCTTCCAATTTGGTTAAATTGCATTTGCTTACTTTACACATTATACCTTTCATAATGACATGCCTTCCTGTTTTTGATACATACTACATATGTCTATTAATCATGTTCGTACATCAAACTAATGCTCTGTTGTATCCCTCGTCAATCACTTATGATGAGACAGTCACCCAAGTGGGTTACTGTGAGACGCCCTACTCGTTTAAAGAGTGCAGTGTCATCCTCCCCACATGATTCTCAAGAAACATCAAGGCTAAATGAAGATAGTCAACGTAGCTCTCTAGTTGATCACCGCACTTCCCCCACACCACCATCGCAGGTGCTTGCTCTTACTTGGCAGTGTGATATGTGGTTGCATGTTGCATATGGTGTCTACCTTGTAATGCTTCTAATTAGGGTAAATTGCATCTTCTTAGCTTACAAATTATACATATGAATATGACAGGCCTTCCTATTTTTGGTACATACTACATCTGCCTATCACACCATGTTCTTACATCAAACTACTGTTCTTGTGTATCCTGCGTCTACCGCTTATGATGAGACAGTCACGCGCGTGGGTTAATTTGAGACGCAATACTCTTATAAAGAATGCAATTTCATCCTCTCCACATGATTCTCAAGAAACAGCAAGCCTAAATGAAGATATTGAACGTAGCTCTGTACCTGAATACCGCACTTCCTCTACACCACCATCACAGGTGCTTGCTCTAACTTCGCGATGTGATATGTGGTTGCATGTTGCATACGGTGTCTAGCTTGTAATGCTTCTAATTAGGGTAAAATGCATCTGCTTAGTTTACACACTATACCTGTGAATATGACATGCCTTCCTATTTTTGGTACACACTACATCTATGTGTTAACCTTGTTCTTACATGAAACTACCTCTCTTTTGTATCCTACATCAATCACTTACGATGAGTCACCTTTATTCATTGCATATTGCATATTATTTCTAACCTGTTGCCATGTATTCCTTCTAATTTGGTCAAATACATTTGTTAGGGCACCCTTTTAATTTGGCAAAGTGATATTGGTTTCATCTTTCATATGGTTTCTAGCTTGCATCGATTCTAACAAGTTCAAGCACCTTGTGCTTAGTTTACACTTTATACATCATACATGTCAATATGTCACGCCGTCCTGTTTTTCATACATATTCCATCCTCCTATCATGCGGCTGCCTTACATGAAAGTAGTGTTCGTCAGTATCATGCAACAATGAGTTCTGAAGAGAAAATTTTACTCCTTTTTCTTGTGGGTTTGACTTGACAAGGCAAAATCAAGAAAGAGGAAGGAAAAGAGTAAGGAAGGCGATGATGGTGGTCCTCTGCAGCAATGTAAACGGAGCATCTGTACCAATTCTCCTTGTACTGATAGTGCATTACAAGGTCCAAGTCTCTGCTCCCCTACTCCACCATCCAAGGTGCTTGCTCTAACTTGGCATTGTGATATCTGATTGCATGTTGCATATGGTGTCTAGCTTGTATTGCTCCTAATTAGTGTAAACTGCATCTGCTTAGCTTACACATGATACATGTGAATATGACACGCTTTCTTGTTTTTGGTACATACTATATACGTCTATCACACCATGTTCTTACATGAAACTACTCTTCTTGTGTATCCTGCATCAGTCACTTATGATGGGACACCTTTAAGTTGGCAGTGTGATATTGGTTTGCATCTTGAATATGATTCCTAGCATGTATTGCTTCTATTTTGATGAACGCCACCAATGACGAGACAGTTTTAACTTGGCAGAGTGATATTGATTGCACCTTCCATATGGTGTCTTGCAGTGGTTCTAATTTGTTGAAGTGCCTTATGCTTAGTTACCACATCATAGGTGTGAATATGTCAAGCCGTCCATTTTTTCATACATATTCTATCCTCGTATCATGACTTTGCCTTTCATCAGAGTAGTGTTCGTTAGTATCATGCATGAATGAGTTCTGAAGAGCGAATGATATTCCTTTTTCTTGTCGGTATGACCTCACAATGCAAAATCAATAAAGTTGAAGTAAATTGGCAAGGCATTGGATGATCGTGGTCCTTCCGAGCAACTAAAACAGAGGTTCTCTACAGATTCTACTCCACCATCCTCCCAACAAGATTCGCAAGACAACGCAAGGCTAGAAAGTCAACGTAGTTGTGTAGATGATGAGGACATCTCCCCTACTCCACCATCATAGGTGCTTGCTCTAACTTGGCACTATTATATGTGGTTGCATGTTGCGTATGATGTCTAGCTTGTATTGCTTCTAACTTTGTTGAATTGCATCTGCTTACTTTACACATAATGCCTATGAATATGACATGTATTCCTATTTCTACATCAGACTACTATTCTTGCATATCCCGCATCAGTCACTTATGATAAGGCACCTTTAAGTCGCCACTGTGATATTGGTTGTGTCTTGCATATGATTTCTAGCATGTACTGCTTCTAATTTGTTGAAATGCCATACAGTTTGAACTTGGCAGAGTGATATTGGTTGCATCTTTCATATGGTGTCTAGCTTGCAGTGCTTCTAATTTGTTGAAATGCCTTCTGCTTAGTTACCACATCATAGGTGTGAATATGTCACACCATCCTGTTTTTCATACATATTCCATCCTCGCATCACGTCTTTGCCTTTCATCTGAGTAGTGTTTGTTAGTATCATGCATGAATGAGTTCTGAACAGCGAATTTATTCCTTTTTCTTATCGGTTTGACTTCACAATGCAAAATCATTACAGCTAAAGGAAATTAGTCCGGCAGTGGATGATGGTGGTCCTTCAGAGCAACTCAAACAGGGGGTCTCTACAGATTCTACTCCGCCATCCTCCCAACAAGATTTGCAAGACAACACAAGGCTGGATAGTCAACGTAGCTGTGTAGATGATGAGCACATCTCCCATACTCCACCATCACAGGTGCTTGCTCTAACTTGTCACTATTATATGTGGTTGCATGTTGCGTATGATGTCTAGCTTGTATTGCTTCTAACTTGAATTGCATCTGCTTACTTTACACATAATGCTTGTGAATATGACACGTGTTCCTGTTTCTAGAACATACGTGTACATGATGAGCACATCCCCCCTACTCCATCACACGTGCTTGCTCTTACTTGGAACTGTTATACGTGGTTGCGTTTTCCATATGATGTCTAATTTGTATTACTTCTGATTATGTTGAATTGCATCTGCGTAGCTTACAACTTATACCTGCAACAATCACTTACCCATAAGACACATTTAACTTGGGACTGTGATGTAGGTTGCATCTTGCATTGTCTTCTAGCTTGTACTGCTTCTAATTTCTTGAAATGGCACTTACGACGACACACTTTTTACCTGATAGAGTGATATTGGTTGCATGTTCATATGGTGCCTAGCTTTCATTTCTTCTAAATCAAACGCGTTGTTAGAGAAGGAAAAAAGGGTAACTAGAGAAAAAATCAAAATAGTCTCTCCTGGACTCTACGCAGGACTTCTTTCTAAGCCTCACATAATTTGAATTTTGTTGAAATGCCTTCCGCTTACTGTTTTTTCATACATATTCCATCCTCCTATCGTACGTGTGAATATGAAATGCTATCTTTTTTTGTATATATTCCATCCTCCTATCCCGTGCTTGCCTTACATCAAAGTAGTGTTCGTCTGTATCATGCATCAATCAGTTATGCAGAGCTAATTTTATTCATCTTCTTGTGGTTTTGACTTCATAAGGCAATATCAGAAAATAGGAAGGAAAAGAGTAAGTTAGGGGATGTTGGTTGTCCTCCGCACCCAAGCAAATAGAACTCTCTAGATTTGCCACTGCTACTGCTAATGAAGTTGAAGTCCCAAGTCTACATGATGAGTTCATCTCCTGTACTCCACCATCGCAGGTGCTTGCTCTAAGTTGCCAGTGTGATAATTGGTTTCATGTTGCATATGTTGTCTAGCCAGTATTTCTTCTATTTTGATTAAATTGCACCTGTTGAGTTTATATGTTATACATGTGCATATGACATGGCTTTCTGTGTCTAGAATACACTTCATCTATCTATCATACCATGTTCTTACATGAAAGAACTGTTGTTGTGTATCCCGCATCAGTCACTCATGATTGGACACTTTTAACATGGCAGTTTGATAGTGGTTGCATCTTGCATTGATTTCTACGTTGTACTGCTTCTAATTTTTCAAATTGCCACTTATGACAAGACACTTTTAACTTGGCAGAGTAATATTGGTTGCATCTTTCATATGGTGTCTAGCTTGCATTACTTCTATTTTCTTGAAAATCCTTCTGCTTAGTTTGCACATCATAGCTGTAAATATGTCATGCCGTCCTGTTTTTCTTACATATTCCATCCTCATACGGTTGTCTTACATCAAAGTATTGCTTGTCTGTATCATGCATCAATGAGTTCTGAAGAGTGATTTTATTCTTTTGTGTTGTGGGTACAGCTTGACATGGTAAAGTCAAAAAAGAGCAAGGAAAATAATATAGTAGGGAGTGTTGTTACTCGTCGGGTGAAACGGAAAAGGTTCTGCCGTCGAGATTCTGCTGGTACTTATAGTGCAGTAGAACGTCCAAGTCCACCGGCTAAATCTACAAACACAGTATCACCTGCTCCACCAGCTACAGCATCCGCTTCAACTGTACCAGCATCTCAACCAGTTACTCGTTCGTTTGCTCCGGAACTGGCCAGTTCCCAAGCTGCCTTCACACCTAACACTACTTCCGAAGCACTGCTGACACAACAGGACTTGGCAAGATCAGATAAACCTCATGAGCATCAACACCAAGACGGTACCTAACCGAGTCAAGTTGCAGTTGCATGCTCCTTTATATGTACTCTCACAGTTTGATGTACACTAACACTTTCCATATTCGTTGTTGAACTAGCACCACAGCGCAAGCGGGAACAGACATTAGGGATAATGCTTGACAGATTAACAAAATCTAAAGGAGGAAGGATGGAGATCCATTTTGAGGTAGGTTTAAAAAGGCCACGTGATGCTACAGAGTCAGCCAAGTTAGTATCAGAGGCAGCCGTTGCCATTAGGTGTCATGCACGTATACTCCCAACGTGGATCCAGTACAGGAATGAGAAAGACAATACCCAGTTTAACACCTTCCTTGAACATTTATCCGTAAGTAATGTTATTCATCACAATTAGTAATGTTGTCTTGCTCTGTCCCATACTTTCTAGCTTCCTCCTAATAAGACTCACATTCTTTTTTCAACAGATGAGGTTCAAGTTGGATCCGAAAGATGATGCAAGTAAACAAGCATGAACTCATGTTTTTTAGTCTGCTCTGCGGCAGTATCGGTACCACCTTAGAAAATCTCACTTTGAAGGCAAGGCTAACAATGAAATCACCCAAATATCTCCAGTGGAATATATTACAGATGAAGACTGGACAGCCCACGTTAAACACTGGTCTGATCCAAAGTATCAGGTAGGCTATATGTATTTGATCAGACCACATATTGAACTTGTATTTATGTATGTGCCTTACAAGTGTATCTTCTTCTAGGCTAACTGTTTGAAGAACAAAACCAACTAATCTAAAGTGAAATTCCAACAGACAACAGGATCGCGTAGCTATATTGCACACTGCAAGGATCTTGTAAATAGCTGCTACTTCCTTCTTTTTTGTGCCATATTATCATATCTATATTGACTTGTTCCAAATACAGAGGAAAGCCCGTGCGGACCAAAAAGATTCTGAACCGAATGCAGTGCAAATCTTCAAGGATTGCCACACCAGCAGGATGAAGGGCATGAGCACACCAGTTCAAGCCGCTGTTGTAAGTCCTTACTCCTCCTGCCTTGAACTGATTGGTACTGTGATGTGTTCATTTAAGTACTTGGTTTGCAGCCAATGTCAGTTACTCTGTTCACTTTTATTCACAGTTGTCTTAACGTATCATTTCACCTTACATGGTCTAAAAGAGATGAAGGATATTCCTTTGGTCTTGATCTGTAATCTAGTTGTTATGTTCACGTGCGCACACAATGATAAAATAGCATGTTTGTTTTATACCTGTTTGCCCATGATATGAATGATGTCATACTATGTTCATCCTACTTTAAACCATGTCTCTTTATACTTAGATGTCAAGGAATGTGAGGAAATAGACAATACAGTAGGCATGCTACATGGACATATGTTCCAAAAGTGATTTTATTATGTAGTTGGCACTACAATACGTGCTAATGTATTACTGTAGTTCACCAAAATAAGTTATGTATAAATGTTTAACCTACTTTGTTTGTTTTTGTCTCATTAGTAACTTATCTGGTACACTAATCTACAAGTTCAAACTTTCAGGAAGCTATGGAACAAATGATTGAACAACCACAACCACCTGAAGGTGACGAGGCTACTACAGGCACAATGTCACCTCTTGCTTCAGTGCGTCAGTATCTCTCCACTAACAGTGCCAAAAGCACCTTCCTATGTAATTCTGGGTTGGTTGTCAAGGTAACCTCGTCCAAATCGCCTACTAAACAAAATCTTCCTGCTAGACAGAGTGATATATCTGTGCTCCAGACACAAGTCCAATCCCTAATGGACGTTGTTTCGGAAACAAGAATAGTGGTTGAGAAATGTTGTCAAGATATGAATGGTTTTGAAACCAGACTATCAGACATTCGCTTCGTTGTTCAAGAGCAATGGCGGAGAAAAGGTGGAGATCGTGCTGCTCCATCAGATTCTATAGCCTGAATCATTAGCACTCAGGTCAAATGATCTGTGCTTCTATACATCTGATGGTGCTTTTATCTGGAAGGACTGTAAACTTTATGCCAACATGCCTTTTGTTGTATGGTCGGAATTTATTTTTGTTGTGATACAACATTTATGATGATGCCTCAGGCTGCAGTAATTACGACGCTATTTTTGTATAGTGTAGGTTTATCTTAGTAATGTATTCGGCCGAAAGCTTCGTAGGAGCCCAACATGCCAACATTCATCGGGCCCATTCCAATTGGGCTAAAAACGATTACGGGCCGAAATTGGCATGTAGCCCACTAAAAATATCTGGGCCTAAATCAGCATAAGCTTTCATATTTTTCTGGTAGGCCTGTGCCCATAGTGGGCCTTTAACATGCCTAAACATAATTTGGGCCCTCAGTAAAAATAGGCCGTTTACAGGTGTAAATATCTCGAGCCCATAAAAAACTTGGGCCTTTAATAGACTGAAATTGAGACTGGGCCCTAATTGTGCCAAATAACCCATTGGACTTAGCAGGCCGAAATGGTGGCCCATTTACGATGTGGATCTTTGACAGGCCGAAATTCGAACGGGCCGTAAATGCGCCAACCTAATACACGGGCCTTTAACAGGCCGGAACTTCGGTTGGGCTAGATTATCGTCATTTTTATATGGGCTGTTAATGGGCCCGATATGACATTGGGCCACATATGGCCCATGGTTTACGTCCGGCGTTAACAGGCCGAAAATGACAACAAGCCGAAAGTGGCCCAAAGCTATAGTGGACCTCTAACAGGCCGAATGTCAGACATGGCCGAATATGACCCAAATCCTTCACGGTCGTTTATGGGCCGAAAGTTTTGATGGCCTATAAATGGGCCCAAATGAAGCCGGACCTTTAACAGGCCGGAAAACACCGGGCGTAATTCGGCCCAATTACTTAGCGGACTGTTAACGGGACAGAAGTGACCATGGGCCACGTTGATTACAAGTTTAGGACAGGCCGTTGACGGGCCGATTTGACAGAGAATGTTGGGCCTTTAGCTGGGCCGGCCCATTATGGCCTGTAGAATTTTGTGGGCCTTTAGCTGGGCCGGCCCATTGTGGTCCGCAAAATCTTGTGGGCCTTTAGCTGGGCCGGCCCATTATGGTCTGCAAAATTGTGTGGGCCTTTAGCTAGGCTGCCCATTATGGTCTGCTAAATTTTGTGGGCCTTTAGCTGGGCCGGCCCATTATGGTGTGCCAAATCTTATGCGCCTTCGGTTGGGCCAGCCCATTTGAACTTTGTGGGCCACTTTTGGGCCGGTCCATGTGTCAACATATCATAGGCCCATCTCGACCGTTGGACGAGTGACACCTGTGCCAACGCGGAGATGACACGTGGATCCGTCAGCCAATGAGAATTTTACACGTGGAAAATCGGCACTGGTCATGGTTGTTAACGGGTTATCGGATCCAAAATCCGACCCGATAGCTTAACGGCGTTCCGTTACGGTTGATGCCATGTGTTGGTCACCCTTGATGAAAGCACTTCTCTGACGCGTGATTTATCGTCATGGAAGTGGACACTTCCATGATGATAATTTTGGCAATGTCATGGAACACTTCTACGACAACACAGGTATGACTATCTTGATTCTGTCATAAATTTGTCATGGATGTACATGCATGACAGAAAACGCGACCTACTGTGACAAACACGTATCATCACGGAAGAGTATTTTTTTGTAGTGCTTTTCATCGGGGTTGTGCATGATTTAAATATTTTGTGTGGTGAAGATAGAGCATAGCCGGACTATATGATTTTGTAGGGATAGCTTTACTTGGCCATGTTATTTTGAGAAGACATGATTGCTTTATTAGTATGCTTGAAGTATTATTAATTTTTATGTCAATATTAAACTTTTGTATTGAATCTTATGGATCTGAATATTCTTGCCACAATAAAGAGATTTACATGGATAACTATGTTAGGTAGCATTCCACATCAAAAATTCTGCTTTTATCATTTACCTACTCGAGGACGAGAAGGAATTAAGCTTGGGGATGATGATACGTCTCCAACGTATCTATAATTTTTTATTGTTCCATGCTATTATATTATCAACCTTGGATGTTTTATATGCATTTATATTCTATTTTATATAATTTTTGGGACTAACCTATTAACCTAGAGCCCATTGTCAGTTTCTGTTTTTTCCTTGTTTTAGAGTATCACAGAAAAGGAAAATCAAACGGAGTCCAATTGACCTGAAACTTCACGGAACTTATTTTTGGACCAGAAGAACCCCACGGAGTATCGGAGATGGACCAGAAGAGTCCCAGGCTGCCCACGAGGGTGGGGGCGACCCCCCTGGGCGCGCCCCCTTGCCTCATGGACAGCCCGGAGATCCACCGACGTACTTCTTCCTCCTATATAAATCCATATACCCTAAAAACTTCGGGGAGCAGAATAGATCGGGAATTCCGCCGCCAGAAACCTCCGTAGCCACCGAAAACCAATCTAGACCCATTTCTGCACCCTGCCGGAGGGGGGAATCCCTCTCCGGTGGCCATCTTCATCATCCCAGCACTCTCCATGACGAGGAGGGAGTAGTTCTCCCTTGGGTTGAGGGTATGTATCAGTAGCTATGTGTTTGATCTCTCTCTCTCTCTTGTTCTTGAGGTGGTACGATCTTGATGTATCGCGAGCTTTGCTATTATAGTTGGATCTTATGATGTTTCTCCCCCTCTACTCTCTTGTAATGGATTGAGTTTTCCCTTTGAAGTTATCTTATCGGATTGAGTCTTTAAGGATTTGAGAACACTTGATGTATGTCTTGCGTGGGATACCCGTGGTGACAATGGGGTATTCTATTGATCCACTTGATGTATGTTTTGGTGATCAACTTGCGGGTTCCGCCCATGAACCTATGCATAGGGATTGGCACACGTTTTCGTCTTGACTCTCTTGTAGAAACTTTGGCGAACTCTTCGGAGTTCTTTGTGTTGGTTGAATAGATGAATCCGAGATTGTGTGATCCACATCTTATAATCATACCCACTGATACTTGAGGTGACATTGGAGTATCTAGTTGACATTAGGGTTTTGGTTGATTTGTGTCTTAAGTTGTTATTCTAGTACGAACTCTAGGATAGATTGAACGGAAAGAATAGCTTCGTGTTATTTTACTAAGGACTCTTGAATAGATAGATCAGAGAGGATAACTTGGAGGTGGTTTCGTACCCTACCATAATCTCTTCGTTTGTTCTCCGCTATTAGTGACTTTGGAGTGACTCTTTGTTGCATGTTGAGGGAAAGTTATATGATCCAATTATGTTATTATTGTTGATAGAACTTGCACTAGTGAAAGTATGAACCCTAGGCCTTGTTTCAACGCATTGCAATACCGTTTACGCTCACTTTTACCATTTGCTACCTTGCTGTTTTTATATTTTCAGATTACAAAAATCATTATCTACTATCCATATTGCACTTGTATCACCATCTCTTCGCCGAACTAGTGCACCCATACAATTTACCATTGTATTGGGTGTGTTGGGGACAGAAGAGACTCTTTGTTATTTGGTTGTAGGGTTGCTTGAGAGAGACCATCTTCATCCTACGCCTCCCACGGATTGATAAACCTTAGGTCATCCACTTGAGGGAAATTTGCTACTGTCCTACAAACCTCTACACTTGGAGGCCCAACAACGTCTACAAGAAGAAGGTTGTGTAGTAGACATCGTGTATATATATATATATATATATATATATGTATATATATATATATAGTGGAGTGTGTCTGAACAGAGCAAACCCTAGCAAACAAGCGTTGAGGCTACAACTTATAGATATATATATATATATAGTTGGAATGGTTTTCTCTTACTCTCCATAAAATTTGTTTTAAATTGTGCACGAAACAGAACTCTTTATTTAATGTACCAGTGAAGAAAAATAGTTAAAATACTGTGATCAATTAACGCTCTATGCCTCCTAGTTGCACTTTCTATCGTTCACGTATGGTACACGACCCTCCGTTAAGTGAACAACCACTAAATCACACACGGTTCAAAATATCAGAAAGGTCGGCTGCACCATCCTCCAATTTTGAATATTTTTGAGAAATCCAATTTTAATTATTTTGTATGTACACTTTGCCCTCTTCCAATAAATTTGGGCACTTGTATTCGGACTAAATCAATGTGCCACCATATCTCATACTACTACCTCCGTCCTAGTTTATTGGCCACCTTCATACTTTGTGTCAAATTTTGACCATAGATTTAAGTAACAAACTGTTAACGCATGCAACAAAAAAAATTATATTGTTGGATTCGAATTTGAACATAGTTTCCCATGGTATAATTTCTTATGGCATTGTGTACAAGTTGTTAGTTAAATTTATGGTCAAAATTTGACACTAAGTAAGAAGGGGGCCAATAAACTAGTAAACTGCTAAACGTAAATAGCTTTCGTCTGGGTTTTTATGCCACATCATATTTTATCAAAGTTTGACCACATTTTTTAACTAGTAAATTGCTAACACATGCCAACAAAAAAAGTATTATTTCCTTCTTTTTTATGTAGTTATATAAAAATTATCAAAGCTTGCCAACATAATTAACTAGTGGAAAAATTTTAGAACCAACATAATTAATACGGCTGGTGGCCGTATGCATACATTTTTTGCCAGCACATTTCTTTATTTCATCAATGACATATTGATACCTGGAAGTAAATTCAACAATTCTTTGCTAGGATAGCGAGATCAAAGAAACAAGAACCACAACTAGACATTTTAGAAGATATCTAATTTCCGTAACTGCTCCCACTAATTGGATTAATATTTTCTCTATGTCTTCGTTGTTGATATGTGGCTTCTCGAGATTGCACACTTCATCCTTCTTCGATTCTAAAGAAGTAGACGTTGCTTCACAACTAATGTCATTTCTAGTACCATCTGTAGCCTCTATTATAGCAAGGAGTGCACGAGCATCTACCAAATTTTGTGCTATCAATAGATCGATGTATTCTTCTTCCCAATACCAAAACTTTCATCCATCCTACACACAAATTTGAGTATAAGCTGCCAAACATGCGCCGAATACAGGAGCACAACTAAGGTGGTGTTTGGTTCTCTAGTCCTAGGACTTTTTCTAGTCCCAACTAAAAAGTCCCTAGTCCCTGAAAAGTCCCTCCCTGTTTGTTTCTAGAGACTAAAAAGTCCCTAGTCCCTTCCTAGAGGTTATTAAATGACCATGTTGCCCCTAGTATATAGAAAAATAACAATCAAACAAAACCATAGGGTGGCGGGCCAATGGGTGCATGGAGGGGCATTGTTGGGAAAGTCCCAAAAAGACTCTCCTTAAGAGTCTTCTTCATTTAGTCCCAAATGCCTAGTTTAGTCCCTGAAAAGTCCCTCCCGTTTGGTAAAAAAGTCTCTATGAGGGACTTTTTCTAGTCCCTACACAAAAAAGTCCCTGGAAACAAACACCCCCTAAGTCAAAAGAAGTATGCACCTTATCTTTTTGGCACTTGATGAACACCCATCCGGGATGTTCTGGCGTGGTCGAAATGTGGCGCAGGACCTGCCACGGGCAATCATCACACTTTATGAGTGGCAACGGTGAAACGACTAGCCGTTGGGCCAGGGCTGAGCCCGGACAATAGCCGGCCGTGTCTTTGCCGATGAACCGCCGACAGGATACATCCGAGCGGCTAGAGGCGGATTTAGTACTTGCATGCGATGCGGAGGCGTCACCATTGTTGTGCGACCGGGTACATGGAAAATCCACTGGGATGCGCCAAATCCGTCAGTCGCATGTGTCAACCTCGTGGTCGCAGATATAGCGGTTGACCGCCGGTCCCGGGGGGAGAGAGGCACATATCCGGCCATCGTGTTGTGGTCAGCTGGGCTGGAGTGTGAAGCAGTGACTGTTTCCCCGTCGGACATGTGTGCACCTCTTCTCTTCTTGTATGTACTCCATTTATCTCACTTTAGTTAAGTGGTTGAGATAGGGGGACCAGCAGGGACCAGCAATGTGTACGCGTACGCGTGCGTGTGTGATAGAGAGCGAAACCTTGACCTACAAAGAGAGATGGTGTGTATGATTTAGTGACGACAGAGTCATGACTATGTGTCGGAGGAAGAACTAGAGTCACATCGATCGATCTCTCAGTGGGGGGAGGGAGAGACCTAAATTACATGTAATACTTAGCAGGTTGATGTTATTCTATTCTGTGATAGCACAAAACATCGACCTACATTAATACGAATATTTACATAGGTATAGAATGCTCTCGTTTCTAGGCGCTCGGGCCGCACAGGTGCAACGCTTGCTTCTGACCGCCCTGGCCCACTGAAACCCCATCCATCATCGGCTCGCGCTTCCCGCCCGAAATGATCAGCGCCACTCCAGAGAATCGGTATCGCATTGATGCCCCGGTAGAGCGGATGCGACCACTCACTGGCGTCTGAGTTGAAGGGAGAAGCAGATTCAATGAAGAGTGATGGTTGCTTCTGATAACCCACAAGTATAGGGGATCGTTTGTAGCCTTTTTTGATAAATAAGAGTGTTGAACCCAACGAGGAGCTAAAGGTAGAACAAATATTCCATCAAGTTCTATCGACCACCAACACAACTCTACACACACTTGACGTCTGCTTTACCTAAAACAAGTATAAAACTAGAAGTACTTTGTGAGAATAAAACTACGAATAATTTGCAAGACAATAAAATTAGATGGCTTTTGTCACACAAGAAAGTAATTTATCCCTAGGTGATCGATAACTAAATCGGTAATCATTATTGCAATTTTATATGAGGGAGAGGCGTGAGCTAACATACTTTTCGTACTTGGATCATGTGCACTTATGATTAGAACTCTAGCAAGCATCTGCAACTACCAAAGATCATTAAGGTAAAACCCAACCATAGCATTAAGTATCAAGTTCTATTTATCACATATGCAACAACCCCCTTACTCGGGTATGTGCTTCTGTCACTCACGCCACCCACCATAAGAGAATCATGAACGTATTGCAACAACCTACACTGGGGATCCCTCATGTTTGCGCAACATGGAGGGCACCATAGGACAACACCAAAATAAAATATACAACTCAAACCAATAATGATCATCTATCAACCCATAGGACAAAACATATCTAGTCAAACATCATAGGATGACCACATATCATTGGATAATAATATATAGTGTTGCGCACCATGTTTAAGTAGAGAATTACAGCAGGAATAGAGAGGTTACACCGCTGCATAGAGGGGTGGAGTTGGTGCTGACGGTAGCAAGATTGTTGATGTAGATCGTCATCACGATCCTTGCCCCGGCGGCACTCCGGCACCACCGGAAGAGAGGGGGAGAGAGAGCCCCTCCTTCTTATTCTTCCTTGGCCTCCTCCATAGATGGGAGGAGGGATCCCCCTGTGGTCCATGGCCTCCATGGCGGCGGAGGGGCGGGAGCCCCTCTGAGATTGGATCTCTCTCTCTCTCTCTCACTATATATATATATATATATATATATTCTTTTATATTTCGCGTTCCTGTTTTATGGCCCTTCACCGTTTCTTAAATTCCCGGAGATCTGTAGCTCCGATTGGGCTGAAATTTTTTACACGATTTTTCTCCATAAATTATCTTTCTTGCACCTGAAGGAGAGCCCCAACTGACTTACGAGGTGCCGACAAGGCACCATCGCGCGTTGGGGGGGTGTTGGCGCGCCACTACAAAAAACCCACTTCCGTGATGATACATGTTTGTCACAGTAGGTCACGTTTTTTTGTCATGCATGTACATCCATGACGATTTTATGACATAATCAAGATAGTCATACTTGTGTTGTCGTAGAAGTATTCCATGACAATACCAAACTATCATCATAAAAGTGTCCACTTCCATGACCATAAATGTCGTGTCATGGAAGTGCTTTCATCAAGGGTAATTGAATGTGGCATCCATCGTAATGGGTCGTCGTTAAGCTATCGGGTCCGGTTTGGATCCCATAACCCGCTAACAGCAACGACCAATGGCGATTTTCCATGTGTAAAATTCTCATTGGCCGACGAAACCACATGTCAGCTCCGCGTTGCCGCAGATGTCACTCATCCAATGGGCGAGATGCGCCTATGATATGTTGACACATGGACCGGCCCAAAAGTGGCCCGTTAAGATTAAATGGGTCGGCCCAGCTAAAGGCCCACAAGATTTGGAAGATACTAGTGAGCCGACCCGTTAACAGGGTGCCATGTTTTGGGCCAAATGCCGGCTCATATTTGATCCGGTCGATTAACAGCGTGCCACGTTCTGGGCCTAATAAGGGCCCACATGAGATCCGGCCCATTAATAGCCTACCACGTTTTGGGCCATATTATGTCCCATATTAGATCCGGCCCTTTAAGAGCCTTTCATTCTTTGGGCTAAATTATTGCCCATATCAAATTCGACTCATCAACAGGTGTTGTGCTTTTGGGCCCACATGAGGCCCAGTTAGGATTTCTGTTTGCTAAAGGCCCATTTAATAGTATGACCTAATATAAGTTTTGGCATGTTAAAGGCCCGTTTAACATTTTGGCCCTATATTTATTTCGGCCTGTTAAAAGCCCGTCATATAGTTAGGCCTAATTATGGCCCACTTTGCATCCCGCCTACTCACAGCCGATAATCTGATTGGGCCAAACAAGGACCAAGACAATTTTGGCCTGTTAACGGCCCATGATGTGATTGGCACAATCATGGGCCGGGGTCTATTTCGGCCAGCTGTTGGCCCGTGAGCTGTTCGGCACGTTTCAGGCCCAACCTACTTTTCAGCCTACTAAAATCACATTGAATTTTCTTGCCAAAATAGGGCAGGCGGTTTACTCGGCCTATTAAAGGCCCGAAACTACTAGTGGGCCAATTTATATTTAGGCATGTTAACAGACAATGATGACTGGGCCCATGATGCGGACCATACATAGTGATTTGCATGACGACCCGATTATGTACCGTAATTTTACGGTTTGGCTGGTTTACTTTTCATGGAGCAAAGACATGACATATATATAGTAAAATAACTGCAACATCATGAATAAGAAAAAACCTAGATTGTATAATAAAGAAAATATGGCATATTACATCCAGTGGGCATCAAAGTTCACCACTATGATAATAAAGCACAAGCAGACAAAAGATTACATACATTGGGCATCAAAGATTACCACTAGTGCAAATAAACACCCTAGCAAAATAATATACAAAACTGACATCACTTCAATAGGGTTCAAGAAAGGTTAGCCCTGCTCGGGAGCTACAGCGAAGAAGCTGAGCAACCTGATGAGACTGCGCTTGTTTGACGTTTAGACCCTCCTCACTCTGAAAGAGAAACAAGCAGACAGATGACAGGTTTTGCACATATAAGTATCAGGGCTAACAATTCATCACATTTCTTATTAGCGAATAAAGTGACACCGTTTAAAATAGCCTTACTGGTATTGTCCAGGTTAAGACATGTCAGGAAATGACATTGTGAAGGAGTTGGCACCTTCACGACACCACTGGATTACAGATCAAGAACTCGTAAGTATCAATGGTTAGTATGCTGTCAATTTATCCCATTTCAGATTGGCAAATAAAGAGACGGTTTAAACAATATTAGAATGATATGACATTGTTCATAGTTAAGACATTGCAGAATATGACATTGTGCTGTAGTGGGTAGTTTCACCACGCCACTGGATTAAATTTAGCACATGAGACTTCACCGGAAATTCGTTTATAGACTTGCCATCAAAGTGTTATTTCCTCAGGTAACACCGATACTGCTGCAATGCTTCCTTGAAAAGTGCAAGCAAGCTTTGCTTGTCATGACTATCTAGATTGACCCTCACCTACTTACAACAATGTAATGTAAACCATTGGTGTGTTAAATCAACAGAAAACATGAAAATAATCACTATGAATAATAGCACTTACACGTAAGTGGGACAGGAAGATGTGAAAATGGTGTTTGTCTTCAGTACAATCTTCCCATGATGGGAATATATGCATGTAGTCCCTAACAACATTGAAAGCATTGTCTTTTAAACTAGGAATAACTGGAATGGGGTTCCAATCTACAGGAATTGGACGTCTCTGCAGTTGAGATAGGTCTTCGGCCGGTGGACTTGTTGAACTTTTTGCTGGAGTGGGATTTTTCTGTGGTACGGCTGGTGCTATGGCAACTGAAATTGACATACCTTTTGCTGGAGTGCAGGTCCTGTGTGGTGTGGCTAGTGGTGTGGCTATTGAAGTATGGGCACAGTCTGCTGGAGTCAGTCCTACGTTTTGTGTCACTGGTTGTAGAGCCAATATAAGAGGGGTGCTATCTTATTTCTCCGGCACCACCACGTTTTTCAAGGACTTTGCTGGTGCTCCTTCAGGTTCGGCAATCACCCTCTTCCTTTTTGATGTCTGATGCACAAGAACAACATTTGAGTGGAAAAACATGGTATGATGATAGATGGAATATGTATTGATAATGGATGGGCATGGCATCTTGACATATATGATGAGTAAACTAAGCAGATGGCAGTGCAACAAAGTAGAAGAAATGAAATACACCTCATGCAGGATATGCGCAATCAATAAAACCTTGCCAAATTAGAACATGCACCTTGATGGGTGAATAGGAAAGGACATCTGCCTTCGACTCCTCGAGGTCAGAATAGTCATTAGGATTGTATTCTGGACAAGAATCTGCATGTGGGGGAGCGTATGAGTTTCATTGCATCCGGAATGGAACTCAATGCCTTGGTGCTAATTTTGTTAGTCATTGAAGTGTTCCACAATATTCTTCTGATGCGCACATTCTGCTATTCATTGTGATTATGTACAATATCTGAGAAGCATGAAAACATAAATAGTAGTGAGATTATCTTTGTAATGCAGGGATATTCTAATATAGGGGCTCCCTGTAAACCCTTGTGTGCTATCACTGGATCCTGATGAGAGAGCCCATGTGTGTTGTAATATGGTGCATGCATTAATATAATCTGGCACAAGTACACAAAAAATAGGCTCCAGAAGTAAGGATAGTTTGCAGACGATAGGTTCATAATATACTGTATAGAGAGTTTATTGCTAAACCATGATAACAAGAGCACACAACAACTAGGCAGATCGTAGTGTACATAGAAGGGGTACACCATAACCAGCATATATAAATCAGGAAAGTGGAACTGGCTGGAAAATACAGTGGTGTATTGCCGCTACTAATTGAAAGCCTATCGACCACATACATGCCAACTCTATCAACTGTTAACTGTTGATGTCCCTGGTCCCCTTCCTGACAAGGAACATACTTTACGTACTAAATACAGAATAACAAAAGAGGAACATGTTAAAGAACAGAGGAGGAAGCATATTCTTGAGGTTCCACTTCTTTCCATACAATGTTGGTTGCCCACTCATGATGAATCACATCGCCCAAAGAAATGCAATTCCATGTTGTCTCTCTATATGTGGCCACATGCATTTGGAAAATCAAGTGGGAGCGTTAGCTGAACAATTAAATGTGTGTATGTTAACTAATATCAGTACCATATCACAATTCGTATTTGAAGAACTAAGCTTTGGACTTATGATTGGTGTGTTGTTTAGCTTCAAGAGTGGACTGCTGCTAGTGCGACACAAAGTAGCTACCCAGATCATAGTGTAGATATAATGGGAAAACCGTACGCATCACAACTAAAATCGGGAATGTGGAACTTGCTGGAAAATATGGACTACTATTGTCGGTACAGCTAGAAAGGCTACGGATACCAGCGCTCTTCAACTGAAGGTGTGGTACTGTTAATATCAGTGTAACTCTCAAAGGCGACACAACTCCTCGCATTTCCTTGCTAATCTTATAGGATTCAAGTGGGCAGGCCACTACAATTCCTATTCCTATGTTTACAAAATCCTATGAATCAAAGAGGCGTGAAGAGTTGAAAGTGACCATCACAACTGGCCGAATAGACCTCTACACTGCAAATGTCCCTGCTCCTCTTCACTACAAGGAACATACTGTACTACTATCATACTCCCTCCGTTCTAAAATATAAGTCTTTGTAGAGATTTCCACTATGGATCACATACAGATGTATACGGATACATTTTAGAGTGTAGATTCACTCATTTTGCTCCATATGTAGTCCATGGTGGAATCTATACAAACACTTGTATTTAGGAATGGAGAGAGTACTTATTAAAGAGGAACAGAAGAGGAACATGCTAAAGAAGAGCAAGCAGATTTTGGATAATAAAATGTTCGTTGCACAGTGCCCACACATGATGAACTAGAGCGCATTAAGAATGCAACTCCTTGTTGTCTCTCTATATGTGGTGCTCGTGCTTTTCTAAAGTAAAGTAGGAACATTAGCTGACAAATTAAATGTTATATATTTTAGTAATATCAGTATCATATCAGCTTCGTATTTGAGCAACAAGTTTGGAATTATGAGTGGCACATTGCTTAGCTTGATGGATTAATATTGAGGAGCACTGCTAAGCAGCTACAATGATGGTACTGAATATAAAGGAATGTCTGCATGCAAGTCGCGTGACTTTCCCATTTGGGTCAGTCGACCATTTCAGGCGGTTGGATGAAAATCCTACGTCTCCTAACCCTTCTTCTTCCTCGTCTCTAATTCTTCCCCTACAGAACACCGCATAGGCCGTCGACCGAACCACCGGCCCCGATCCCCCCACCCTCCCCAGAACCGCCCCCACCGCCTGTGTTCCTCTGCCACCCCTACCCCCACCCTCCACTCCCGCCCCCACCCGCATCCATTTTTTTACGTTCGGCGAGGCCCCACCACCGCTAGGCCACCGCCCCCCACAACCACCGACCACACTCGAGCCCCTTCCTTCCCTCCGGCGAGCTCTCAAAAATTGACTGACCCAATTTCAAATTTAGTCTACTGTCATTTAACTAGTGTGGAATATAAAAGGGAAAACCATAAGCATTGCGAGTATAGTGTTGAGCGTGCCATGGCATAGCTGAAGGTGCAAACTGGACAAAGGCAACTTCGCAACCAATGTTTGCTTTCAACTAACAAGTAAGATCCCAAGTGATGGACAAGAAATCACAGTAAAGTAGTGACGATCTATTATCTTGCTATGATAAATAAGTTGAGCAGACACGTAAGAGTACCGCCTCTGGTGCGGCGCCGTGTATGCAGCTGCTGAAAATTTGATGTTGTTGCGGTAGCTATGGCTGTCGGCAGTGTGGAAGTAGATCTAGGAGGGTAGCCGATGGCGGCGGGGGAAATATCTCGGCGCGGTGGACGAGACGGTTGTAGGAGCGGCATCGTCAAGGTGGAGGATGGCGGGGATGGAGTGAGAGGATGGGATGCAAGGATCCTGGTCTGAAGCTGTGGCTGAGAGAGTTCGATCTCTTGTAATGGACGACGGCATCGAGGTATCAGCTCCGGCATGGTGGAGGAGGACGACGGTGGATGGGGTGGCGGGCGGAGGAGTCTGTGGTGGAGAGGGTGTTTTGGCGCCCACGGAGTACGAATGGGGAAATGGAGGAAGAGAGGTAGGGGGAACCATGTCTTTGGGATGCGCTTGTCTCAAATGCGGGGAAGTTACCAACTTATCCCCCGTTTAAAATTTCAGACATCACAGGAATATTGGGCTGCTAGGGATAGGAACATAATCTCGCATACACCGAATTTTGGCCGATGGAGATTTCAGCCGAGGAGAGTTTGTTTTCGCACCCACCGTGTATGAATCCGAGTGAGAGGCGATTTCAGCCGAGGAGACACTGTGTTTTGGCACCCACTATGTATGAGTCCTGGTGAGAGGTGGTTATGTCACGTTTGAGTGAAATTTCAAACCCGCCCCTATCAAGACCTATTGAAATCGAGCCGACATGTGTTGCATGTCAGGGACAGGCAGTAGTTTCCATCTCCCATATTTTGGTTTCGGGCGGTTACCGTGAGTTTGGCCGCCTCTTTCAATTTTTTCAGAAAAAGCTTGCACGTTTACCATGCCAACTCAATTCCAATCCATTTTGTATTCTTTTTTTGGGCAGGATCCATTTTCGATTCGAATAAAATTCTATATACATCAGTTTGTATATATACTTTCAAAAGCACAACAAAGAATTATGCTCCTTTATATATATAATATGATTTAAAAATACAATGATCTGAAAATCATAAGGTTGAATTCCAAATTTTTAAACCAAATTATGTTCTACTCAAATGTATGGATCAGTAATATCTAGATATTAAATACCATAGAGGCGCGTGAATTCATATGAGTATGCATGTTTGATAGATCAATTTTGGTTCGAGTATGAATTACAAGTATCATCCTCTCGAATTCAAATATTTGAACCACTTTTATGTTGACATTTTATATACACGCAACTAAATATTTGAATCTCCTTTCATGCCCATCTCTCTCATGTGCTCCTTCATGTAGCTATCACTCTCTTTTCTCCAGCTCACCCGCACGCTCACTTCATGTTTCTCCTATTTTCACAAACATGTTCTCTCGGCGTCTCCCTTGAGAAGTGGCACACTCTTCCTATCATTATACATTACATTGTTTTCATTATCTCTGACGTCTCTATCGTTCTCTGGTATCACTAGGTACCTAAGCTTTCTTTTTCACCACCACACACACACACTCTCATTCGTCTTTCACTTTTTCTTTCTCTCTAGGGTTCTGTCACGCACCCTATATCTTTCTAGATATGAATCCTACCACTAAAACTACTCTCTCCCGCACACACAATGTTTGTTACGGTCTCCTTTCCATCTTCATATCAGTTATAAATCTGACATTATTCATTTGTTTATCGATCAGACAAACTCTCCCCCACTTTCTCTATCTCTCTCTCTCTCTCTCGCACACACAACTCCTACTTCCACTCTCCCTCCCGACTAGCATCACACACACACACACAAAACTCTCGCTTTAGCACCCCCGACTCGTATTTCTCTCACAAACATTGATCGACTAGCCTCCAGATAGGTTTATACATCCGCACACTCTTGCTTCCACTATCTCGTACATGTATCTCTCGCGCTCCTTGTATCTATGTAGATTTTCTGTCCCTTCTTGAGACACGCCGTCTCGATCATGCACACACACACTATTGCCTCATTTTATGGTGATACCTCTCGCACACACACTCTTTGTGTCTTTGTCACACACACGCTCCGTCCTCCTTCTCTCTCCCTCTCTCTCACACACACCACACACACATGGGCTTTTTGCAACAATATACCACTTCTTGAATCTTGAAACCGACCACATTCCTCCTTTATCTCATAAAAACCACCAAAGGAATATATTTTGAGTAAAACATAACATATTTTTAGTGATATACGTATTTCAAAACTAGACTCTTTTCTATCAAATTGATGAATATGTACTAATCTACTTTGAACGTGTGGCAGCGCATTGGCACATTGAGGGAGTCCTGGATTAGGGGATCCCCGGGTGTCCGGACTACTTGATATGGGCCGGACTGATGGGCCATGAAGATAAAAGCAGAAGACTTTCCCCCGTGTCCGGGTAGGACTCCTATATGCGTGGACGGCAAGATTGGTGTCCGGATATGTTATTTCCATACTTTACAAACCGACTCTGTACAACCCTAGGACCCTCCGTTGTCTATATAAATCGGAGGGTTTAATCCATATAGGCTATCTGAATTCTCATAAGCTAGACAGCTAGGGTTTAGCTATTACGATCTCGAGGTAGATCAACTCTTGTAACCCCTATACTCATCGAATACAATCAAGTAGGACGTAGGGTTTTACCTCCATTAAGAGGGCCCGAACCTGGGTAAACATTGTGTCCCACTTGTCCCTTGTTACCATCACTCCTCAGACGCATAGTTCGAGACCCCTACCCGAGATCTGCCGGTTTTGACACTGACATTGGTGCTTTCATTAAGAGTTCCACTGTGTCGTCAACAGAAGGATCGATGGCTCAGCTTGTCACTGGCGACAATGCTGTTTCCGGGAAGACTTTTCTCCTTGGTCAACTCTTTGTGTTTGGCGGCTTCACTCTGCGTGCCAATTCAACTGGTCACCTTGAGCAGATCGACAGCTACGCCCCTGGTCACCAGATCAGGTTTGGAAGCTTGAACTACATCGCTGGTATCCGAGGAGACTTAATCTTCGAAGGGCTTTCAGCCTCGGCCGCCGCTCCTCATCCACATGAAGGAGGCCCGTCGGATCCACTATTAGATTCTGCTCAAGGATTGACTCTCGTGCCTGCCCTGGCCTTAGATCCAGAGTGGACCACTCTATCCGAAGATGGGAGGATAAACCCCGTCAGACTCTCTCCCATTACAGAACCACCTACCAGAGACCTAAAGGTGACCATGCTGTCAGCGGGCCCGGAGTCAAACAGCACTCAAGCTGTCATCGGGAAACCAGAGTCACCCCTGGATGTCATCGCCAAACTCTCGAGGTCTGCGTCCACCGAACAAGGTCAAGTGGTGATTACTGGACCCAGCTCCGCGGATCCTCAGTCACCTGTCCCGCCTTCGCTCCTAAACGAGGCGGTGGACCTAACGTGGTCTCTCGTCATCACGGAAGTGGCACTTCTGAACTACGCCCAGCCTGAACTAGGGGCTGAGAGCGGGGAATTTTATGTCCCACCCACCACCCACTTAATAGCCACTGGCGAAGACCTAACCGACATGCTATACTACGCATCTGAAGACATCGACGGTACGGGCAACGATGCTGGAGCCGAACCAGGCCAAAACCCGCCTATCACTGGGCGTTGGACAGCCACTTCTATGTATGACATGTACATGGTGGATACGCCCAAGAAGAAGGATGATGATGGCACTCAAGATCCGATTGAGGACAACCCCGTCGGGGCACCACCAAAGCACCGACGTTAGCGGCGCCGCTCATGATCGCGTCGGGAGAAGGAAAGCAATACCTGCACCGGGTACAATCATACTCTGGAAAATGCCAAAGACGTCGACCAACCCATTGAGCCTGTGTTTGAGCAGGATGAAAGGGAAGAAGGCCAATAGAGCCCCAAATATGCCAATCACGAGGATTCAGAAGACAGTAATTATTTACCTACCTCCTAAGAGGATGTCAGCCTCGGCAATGAAGATTTCATCATGCCAGAGGAACCCCTCGAACAAGAACGCCTCAAGCGACAGCTCATCGCTACTTCAAGGAGCCTGAAAAAGAAATAGCAACAGCTCCAAGCCGAACAGGATACGCTCAACGACAGATGGACCAAGGTCCTGGCTGCCGAAGAATACAGCCTCAAGCACCCAACAAAGAGCTACCCAAAGCATAGGCTACTACCACAATTTGACGATGAAGCCCTTGATAGAATATCGTCAAGATATGATCATGCTGACGAACCGGACCGGCCACCGCGTGAACGGGACAAAGCGGCTAATTATGCCAAACACCAGCCCGCGCCACCTCGCCGTAGAAGCGAAGGGGCAGCGACTCCAGGCTATACGTATGACTTACGTCAGGACCTGTACAATAGAGTTGGCCAGACCAAATCAATCTACAAATCAAGGGGACGTGCTCCAACATGAGACAACGGCCATCAAGCCTAGCGCAACAAGCATAACCAAGTTCGGGCCGAGAACTGAACTCTGTCGTGATGTTGCCCGATATAGAGGCGCTGCACACCCCATGTGCTTTACCGATGAAGTAATGCAGCACCACTTTCCGGAAGGGTTTAAACCCATGAACATCGAGGCATGCGATGGAACGACAGATCCCGCCGTATGGATTGAAGATTTTCTTCTCCACATTCACATGGCTCGCGGTGATGATCTCCACGCCATCAAATACCTGTTGGGGAACGCAGTAATTTCAAAAAATTTCCTACGCACACGCAAGATCATGGTGATGCACAGCAACGAGAGGGGAGAGTGTTGTCTACGTACCAACGCAGACCGACTGCGGAAGCGATCACACAACGTAGAGGAAGTAGTCGTACGTCTTCTTCCCGATCCGACCGATCCAAGCACCGTTACTCCGGCACCTCCGAGTTCTTAGCACACGTTCAGCTCGATGACGTTCCTCGGGCTCCGATCCAGCAAAGCGTCGAGGAAGAGTTCCGTCAGCATGACGGCGTGGTGACGATCTTGATGTACTACCGACGCAGGGCTTCGCCTAAGCACTGTAACGGTATGATCGAGGTGGAATTTGGTGGTAGAGGGCACCGCACACGGCTAAGGAACGATCTCAAGGATCAACTTGTGTGTCTTGGGGTGCCCCCTGCCTCCGTATATAAAGGTTGGAGGGAGAGGGGCTGGCCGGCCAAAGAGGTGTAGGCGCAGGAGGAGTCCTACTCCCACCGGGAGTAGGACTCCCCCCTCCAATCCTATTCCAACTAGGACTCCTTGGGAAAAAGGGAGAGGGAAAGAGAGAGAGGTGGCCGGCCACCTCTCCTAGTCCTAATAGGACTAGGGGAGGGGGGGAGGTGCGCAGCCCTCCTTGGCAGCCCCTTTCACCTTTCCACAATGGCCCATGTAGGCCCATTTGACTCCCGGGGGGTTCCGGTAACCCTCCCGGTAATCCGGTAAAATCCCGATTTCACCCGGAACACTTCCAATGTCCAAACATAGACTTCCAATATATCAATCTTTACGTCTCGACCATTTCGAGACTCCTCGTCATGTCCGTGATCTCATCCGGGACTCCGAACAACCTTCGGTACATCAAAATGCATAAACTCATAATAACTGTCATCGTAACGTTAAGCATGCGGACCCTATGGTTCGAGAACAATGTAGACATGACCGAGACACGTCTCCGGTCAATAACCAATAGCGGGACCTGGATGCCCATATTGGCTCCTACATATTCTACGAAGATCTTTATCGGTCAGACCGCATAACAACATACGTTGTTCCCTTTGTCATCGGTGTGTTACTTGCCCGAGATTCGATCGTCGGTATCCAATACCTAGTTCAATCTCGTTACTGGCAAGTCTCTTTACTCGTTCCGTAATACATCATCTCATAACTAACATCTTAGTTATTATGCTTGCAAGGCTTATGTGATGTGCATTACCGAGAGGGCCCAGAGATACCTCTCCGACAATCAGAGTGACAAAACCTAATCTCGAAATACGCCAACCCAACATCCACCATTGGAGACACCTGTAGTACTCCTTTATAATCACCCAGTTACGTTGTGACATTTGGTAGTACCCAAAGTGTTCCTCCGGTAAACGGGAGTTGCATAATCTCATAGTTATAGGAACATGTATAAGTTATGAAGAAAGCAATAGCAACATACTAAACGATCGGGTGCTAAGCTAATGGAATGGGTCATGTCAATCAGATCATTCAACTAATGATGTGACCTCGTTAATCAAATAACAACTCTTTGTTCATGGTTAGGAAACATAACCATCTTTGATTAACGAGCTAGTCTAGTAGAGGCATACTAGTGACACTCTGTTGGTCTATGTATTCACACATGTATTATGTTTCCGGTTAATACAATTCTAGCATGAATAATAAACATTTATCATGATATAAGGAAATAAATAATAACTTTATTATTGCCTCTAGGGCATATTTCCTTCAGTCTCCCACTTGCACTAGAGTCAATAATCTAGATTACACAGTAATGATCTTTACACCCATGGAGTCTTGGTGCTGATCATGTTTTGCTCGTGGAAGAGGCTTAGTCAACGGGTCTGCAACATTCAGATCCGTATGTATCTTGCAAATCTCTATGTCTCCCACCTGGACTAAATCCCGGATGGAGTTGAAGCGTCTCTTGATGTGTTTGGTTCTTTTGTGAAATCTGGATTCCTTTGCCAAGGCAATTGCACCAGTATTGTCACAGAAGATTTTCATTGGACCCGATGCACTAGGTATGACACCTAGATCGGATATGAACTCCTTCATCCAGACTCCTTCGTTCGCTGCTTCCGAAGCAGCTATGTACTCCGCTTCACATGTAGATCCTGCTACGACGCTTTGTTTAGAACTGCACCAACTGACAGCTCCACCGTTTAAAGTAAACACGTATCCGGTTTGCGATTTAGAATCGTCCGGATCAGTGTCAAAGCTTGCATCAACGTAACCTCTTACGTTGAGCTCTTTGTCACCTCCATATACGAGAAACATATCCTTAGTCCTTTTCAGGTATTTCAGGATGTTCTTGACCGCTGTCCAGTGATCCACTCCTAGATTACTTTGGTACCTCCCTGCTAAACTTATAGCAAGGCACACATCAGGTCTGGTACACAGCATTGCATACATGATAGAGCCTATGGCTGAAGCATAGGGAACATCTTTCATTTTCTCTCTATCTTCTGCAGTGGTCGGGCATTGAGTCTGACTCAACTTCACACCTTGTAGTACAGGCAAGAACCTTTTCTTTGCTTGATCCATTTTGAACTTCTTCAAAATTTTGTCAAGGTATGTGCTTTGTGAAAGTCCAATTAAGCGTTTTGATCTATCTCTATAGATTTTTATGCCTAATATGTAAGCAGCTTCCCCGAGGTCTTTCATCGAAAAACTTTTATTCAAGTATCCCTTTATGCTATCCAGAAATTCTATATCATTTCCGATGAGTAATATGTCGTCCACATATAATATCAGAAAGGCTACAGAGCTCCCACTCACTTTCTTGTAAATACAGGCTTCTCCAAAAGTCTGTATAAACCCAAATGCTTTGATCACACTATCAAAGTGTTTATTCCAACTCCGAGATGCTTGCACCAGTCCATAGATGGATCGCTGGAGTTTGCACACTTTGTTAGCTCCCTTTGGATCGACAAAACCTTCTGGTTGCATCATATACAACTCTTCTTCCAGAAATCCATTCAGGAATGCGGTTTTTACATCCATTTGCCAAATTTCATAATCATAAAATGCGGCAATTGCTAACATGATTCTGACAGACTTAAGCATCGCTACGGGTGAGAAAGTCTCATCGTAGTCAACTCCTTGAACTTGTCGAAAACCTTTTGCGACAAGTCGAGCTTTGTAGACAGTAACATTACCATCAGCGTCAGTCTTTTTCTTAAAGATCCATTTATTCTCAATTGCTTGCCGATCATCGGGCAAGTCAACCAAAGTCCATACTTTGTTCTCATACATGGATCCCATCTCAGATTTCATGGCTTCAAGCCACTTTGCGGAATCTGGGCTCACCATCGCTTCTTCATAGTTCGTAGGTTCATCATAATCTAGTGGCATGACTTCCAGAACAGGATTACCGTACCACTCTGGTGCGGATCTTACTCTGGTTGATCTACGAGGTACAGTAGTATCTTGATCTAAAGTTTCATGATCATCATCATTAACTTCCTCTCTTATTGGTGTAGGTCTCACAGAAACAGTTTTCTGTGATGTACTATTTCCCAATAACGGAGTAGGTACAGTTACCTCGTCAAGTTCTACTTTCCTCCCACTCACTTCTTTCGAGAGAAACTCCTTCTCAAGAAAATTTCCGAATTTAGCAACAAAAGTCTTGCCTTCGGATCTGTGATAGAAGGTGTATCCAATAGTTTCCTTTGGATATCCTATGAAGACACACTTCTCCGATTTGGGTTCGAGCTTATCAGGTTGAAGCTTTTTCACATAAGCATCGCAGCCCCAAACTTTAAGAAACGACAACTTTGGTTTCTTGCCAAACCATAGTTCATAAGGCGTCGTCTCAACGGATTTAGATGGTGCCCTATTTAACGTGAATGCGGCCGTCTCTAAAGCATAACCCCAAAATGATAGCGGTAAATCAGTAAGAGACATCATAGATCGCACCATATCTAGTAAAGTACGATTACGACGTTCGGACACACCATTACGTTGTGGTGTTCCGGGTGGCGTGAGTTGCGAAACTATTCCACAATTTTTCAAATGTACACCAAACTCGTAACTCAAATATTCTCCTCCACGATCAGATCGTAGAAACTTTATTTTCTTGTTACGATGATTTTCAACTTCACTCTGAAATTCCTTGAACTTTTCAAATGTTTCAGACTTATGTTTCATTAAGTAGATATACCCATATCTGCTTAAATCATCTGTGAAGGTGAGAAAATAACGATATCCGCCACGAGCCTCAATATTCATCGGACCACATACATCGGTATGTATGATTTCCAATAAATCTGTTGCTCTCTCCATAGTACCGGAGAACGGTGTTTTAGTCATCTTGCCCATGAGGCACGGTTCGCAAGTACCAAGTGATTCATAATCAAGTGGTTCCAAAAGCCCATCAGTATGGAGTTTCTTCATGCGCTTTACACTGATATGACCTAAACGGCAGTGCCACAAATAAGTTGCACTATCATTATCAACTCTGCATCTTTTGGCTTCAACATTATGAATATGTGTATTACTACTATCGAGATTCAATAAGAATAGACCACTTTTCAAGGGTGCATGACCATAAAAGATATTACTCATATAAATAGAACAACCATTATTCTCTGATTTAAATGAATAACCGTCTCGCATCAAACAAGATCCAGATATAATGTTCATGCTCAACGCTGGCACCAAATAACAATTATTTAGGTCTAATATTAATCCCGAAGGTAGATGTAGAGGTAGCGTGCCGACCGCGATCACATCGACTTTGGAACCGTTTCCCACGCGCATCGTCACCTCGTCCTTTGCTAGTGTCCGCTTATTCTGTAGTCCCTGTTTCGAGTTGCAAATATTAGCAACAGAACCAGTATCAAATACCCAGGTGCTACTGCGAGCATTAGTAAGGTACACATCAATAACATGTATATCACATATACCTTTGTTCACCTTGCCATCCTTCTTATCCGCCAAATACTTGGGGCAGTTCCGCTTCCAGTGACCAGTCTGCTTGCAGTAGAAGCACTCAGTTTCAGGCTTAGGTCCAGACTTGGGTTTCTTCTCTTGAGCAGCAACTTTCTTGCCGTTCTTCTTGAAGTTCCCTTTCTTCTTCCCTTTGCCCTTTTTCTTGAAACTAGTGGTTTTGTTAACCATCAACACTTGATGCTCCTTCTTGATTTCTACCTCCGCAGCTTTCAGCATAGCGAAGAGCTCGGGAATAGTCTTGTTCATCCCTTGCATATTATAGTTCATCACAAAGCTCTTGTAGCTTGGTGGCAGTGATTGGAGAATTCTGTCAATGACGCAATCATCCGGAAGTGTAACTCCCAATTGAATCAAGTGATTATTATACCCAGACATTTTGAGTATATGCTCACTGACAGAACTGTTCTCCTCCATCTTGCAGCTATAGAACTTATTGGAGACTTCATATCTCTCAATCCGGGCATTTGCTTGAAATATTAACTTCAACTCCTGGAACATCTCATATGCTCCATGACGTTCAAAACGTCGTTGAAGTCCCGGTTCTAAGCCGTAAAGCATGGCACACTGAACTATTGAGTAGTCATCAGCTTTGCTCTGCCAGACGTTCATAACTTCTGGTGTTGCTCTTGCAGCAGGCCTGGCACTCAGCGGTGCTTCCAGGACGTAATTCTTCTGTGCAGCAATGAGGATAATCCTCAGGTTACGGACCCAGTCCGTGTAATTGCTACCATCATCTTTCAACTTAGCTTTCTCAAGGAACGCATTAAAATTCAACGGTACAACAGCACGAGCCATCTATCTACAATCAACATAAACAAGCAAGATACTATCAGGTACTAAGTTCATGATAATTTTTAAGTTCAGTTAATTTTACTTAAGAACTCCCACTTAGATAGACATCCCTCTAATCTTCTAAGTGATCACGTGATCCAAATCAACTAAACCATAACCGATCATCACGTGAGATGGAGTAGTTTTCAATGGTGAACATCAATATGTTGATCATATCTACTATATGATTCACACTCGACCTTTCGGTCTCCGTGTTCCGAGGCCATATCTGTATATGCTTGGCTCGTCAAGTATAACCTGAGTATTCCGCGTGTGCAACTGTTTTGCACCCGTTGTATTTGAACGTAGAGCCTATCACACCCGATCATCACGTGGTGTCTCAGCACGAAGAACTTTTGCAACGGTGCATACTCAGGGAGAACACTTCTTGATAATTTAGTGAGAGATCATCTTATAATGCTACCGTCAATCAAAGCAAGATAAGATGCATAAAAGGATAAACATCACATGCAATCAATATAAGTGATATGATATGGCCATCATCATCTTGTGCTTTGTGATCTCCATCTCCGAAGCATCGTCATGATCACCATCGTCACCGGCGCGCCACCTTGATCTCCATCGTAGCAACGTTGTCGTCTCGCCAATCTTATGCTTCCAAGACTATTACTACCGTTTAGTAATCTAGTAAAGCATTACATCGCGATTGCATTGCATACAATAAAGCGACAACCATATGGCTCCTGCCAGTTGCCGATAACTCGGTTACAAAACATGATCATCTCATACAATAAAATCAGCATCATGCCTTGACCATATCACATCACAACATGCCCTGCAAAAACAAGTTAGACGTCCTCTACTTTGTTGTTGCAAGTTTTACGTGGCTGCTACGGGCTTAAGTAAGAACTCATCTCACCTACGCATCAAAACCACAACGATAGTTCGTCAAATAGACTCCGTTTTAACCTTCTCAAGGACCGGGCGTAGTCACACTTGGTTCAACTAAAGTTGGAGAGGCAGTCTTCCGCAAGCCATCTGTGTGCAAAGCACGTAGAGGGAACCGGTCTCGCGTAAGAGTACGCGTAAGGTTGGTCCGGATCGTCTCGTCCAACAATGCCGCCGAACCAAAGTATGACATGCTGGTAGGCAGTATGACTTGTATCGCCCACAACTCACTTGTGTTCTACTCGTGCATATAACATCAAACCATAAAACCTAGGCTCGGATGCCACTGTTGGGGAACGCAGTAATTTCAAAAAATTTCCTACGCACACGCAAGATCATGGTGATGCACAGCAACGAGAGGGGAGAGTGTTGTCTACGTACCAACGCAGACCGACTGCGGAAGCGATCACACAACGTAGAGGAAGTAGTCGTACGTCTTCTTCCCGATCCGACCGATCCAAGCACCGTTACTCCGGCACCTCCGAGTTCTTAGCACACGTTCAGCTCGATGACGTTCCTCGGGCTCCGATCCAGCAAAGCGTCGAGGAAGAGTTCCGTCAGCACGACGGCGTGGTGACGATCTTGATGTACTACCGACGCAGGGCTTCGCCTAAGCACTGTAACGGTATGATCGAGGTGGAATTTGGTGGCAGAGGGCACCGCACACGGCTAAGGAACGATCTCAAGGATCAACTTGTGTGTCTTGGGGTGCCCCCTGCCTCCGTATATAAAGGTTGGAGGGAGAGGGGCTGGCCGGCCAAAGAGGTGTAGGCGCAGGAGGAGTCCTACTCCCACCGGGAGTAGGACTCCCCCCTCCAATCCTATTCCAACTAGGACTCCTTGGGAAAAAGGGAGAGGGAAAGAGAGAGAGGTGGCCGGCCACCTCTCCTAGTCCTAATAGGACTAGGGGAGGGGGGAGGTGCGCAGCCCTCCTTGGCAGCCCCTTTCACCTTTCCACAATGGCCCATGTAGGCCCATTTGACTCCCGGGGGGTTCCGGTAACCCTCCCGGTAATCCGGTAAAATCCCGATTTCACCCGGAACACTTCCGATGTCCAAACATAGACTTCCAATATATCAATCTTTACGTCTCGACCATTTCGAGACTCCTCGTCATGTCCGTGATCTCATCCGGGACTCCGAACAACCTTCGGTACATCAAAATGCATAAACTCATAATAACTGTCATCGTAACGTTAAGCGTGCGGACCCTACGGTTCGAGAACAATGTAGACATGACCGAGACACGTCTCCGGTCAATAACCAATAGCGGGACCTGGATGCCCATATTGGCTCCTACATATTCTACGAAGATCTTTATCGGTCAGACCGCATAACAACATACGTTGTTCCCTTTGTCATCGGTATGTTACTTGCCCGAGATTCGATCGTCGGTATCCAATACCTAGTTCAATCTCGTTACTGGCAAGTCTCTTTACTCGTTCCGTAATACATCATCTCATAACTAACATCTTAGTTATTATGCTTGCAAGGCTTATGTGATGTGCATTACCGAGAGGGCCCAGAGATACCTCTCCGACAATCAGAGTGACAAAACCTAATCTCGAAATACGCCAACCCAACATCCACCATTGGAGACACCTGTAGTACTCCTTTATAATCACCCAGTTACGTTGTGACGTTTGGTAGTACCCAAAGTGTTCCTCCGGTAAACGGGAGTTGCATAATCTCATAGTTATAGGAACATGTATAAGTTATGAAGAAAGCAATAGCAACATACTAAACGATCGGGTGCTAAGCTAATGGAATGGGTCATGTCAATCAGATCATTCAACTAATGATGTGACCTCGTTAATCAAATAACAACTCTTTGTTCATGGTTAGGAAACATAACCATCTTTGATTAACGAGCTAGTCTAGTAGAGGCATACTAGTGACACTCTGTTGGTCTATGTATTCACACATGTATTATGTTTCCGGTTAATACAATTCTAGCATGAATAATAAACATTTATCATGATATAAGGAAATAAATAATAACTTTATTATTGCCTCTAGGGCATATTTCCTTCAATACCTCCCCCTAAAACTAAAAGGACCATCACGACACTGGTTGAATAGCCTCCCGGAGAACTCCATTAGCAGTTGGGAGGACTTGGAGGATGCTTTTCGAGACAACTTCCAAGGCACTTATGTCCGGCCACCGGATGCCGATGACCTTAGTCATATAGTCAGCAACCCGGGGAGTCAGCCCGCAAACTCTGGACTCAGTTCTTAATCAAAAAGAAACAAATTGTCGACTCTCCAGACGCCGAAGCCTTAGCAACCTTTAAGCATAGCGTATGTGACGAATGGCTCGGCCAACACCTCGGTCGGGAAAAGATAAAGACTATGGGAGCCCTTACGGCACTTATGACTCGCTTCTGCATGAGTGAAGATAGCTGGCTATCTTGTAGAAGCAACAGTACGAGCGACCCAGGAACCTCCGAGGCCATGGATGGCAATGGAAGGCCATGACGCAGCAAAAATATGCGTCAGAACAACAACAAAGAAACTGAGGACACGGTGGTAAACACCGAATTTAGTGCCTCCAAATCCGGTCAGCGGAAGAAGCCGTTCAAAGGAAATAGAGACGGCCCATCCAATTTGGAAAAAAAATACTATATAGGCCTTTCCAGATTCATGGCAACCCTAAGGCCCTGACAAGCCTACCAACCACACCAACAGAAACTGCTGGGTTTTTAAATAGGCTGGTAAATTAAATACCGAACATAAGGGGAAAGGACCTCAAAGCGAGGACGATGATGAACCCCGCCCTCCGAATGAAGGGGGGCAGAAGAAGTTTCCCCCCGAGGTGAAAATTGTGAACATGATATATGTCACACACATCCCAAAGAGGGAGCGCAAACGCGCACTAAGGAATGTCTACGCCGTAGAGCCTATCGCCCCAAAATTCAACCCATGGTCGGCTTGTCCGATGACCTTCAATCGCAAGGACCACCCAACTAGTATCTGTCATGGAGGTTCGGCGGCGCTGGTACTTGATCCCATCATCGACGGATACCATCTCACTAGAGTCCTTATGGACGGTGGCAGCTGTCTCAACCTGATTTATCAAAACACTGCCCGTAAGATGGGTATTGACCCATCAACAATCAAGCCTAGTAACACTATAGTTAAAGGAGTGATACCCGTCAACAATCTGCCCAGGAACTGGAGCTGAGGCACGAGGAGGACCTCAATGCTTAGGCCTAGGTCCATGCCGGCAAGGTTAATGCGCTAGAGGTGGAGCGGGACGGGCTAAAGAAGCAGATCCAGGAGCTGGCCGGGGAGAGGGACGCAGCCAAGGGTGCCTTGGCTAACGCGCATGTCGCAGTCATCGAGAAGGTCGAGCTACTCTTCACGGCCAACAAGTCCATCAAGGACCTGAAGCTGAAGCTGGAGGCTCTTGAGGGGACGCTCTCGGAGGTCAGGGCCTGGGAGGAGACCCTGACCAAGAATCTAGAGGAGGAGAGGCAGCTGCAGAAGAATGACGCCGTCAGCCACGCGGATTTTGTGGCGGGCGAGAAGCTCTGGATCAGCCGCCTCACCGATGTCGCCGACAGGATCACCACGCAGCTAGCTACCATGGGGATGCCAAACGTGAGGTATGTCCCGGAGCCAAACGTGAGTCCTAATGCCAGGCTGACTCTGTTCTCTGATGGGGTGCTCGGGGCCCTGGAGCGGTTCCGCTCCAACAGGGCGGCCACTCTAGCCGATGAGGCCCGGAGGCTTTGCCGGGGTGCCATGACCAAGGTCCTCACCAAGATGGCGTACTGGAACCCTGACCTCGACTTCGAAGCTTCGCTGGATAGCTTGCCGGAGGGCGTGGACCTCGCTCCGCTCGAGGAGCGTATCAAGCCCGTCATCAGTCGCACCGACGGAGTTCGGAGGATAGAAGGCCAGCGCCGGGACTAGGCACCCCATTTCTTATCGCCGCTGCAAGTTCACGACCAAGACAATTTTTTATCTTTAGTTAGAACCGCAACAACAAATGATGTAATATAACTTTGCAGTACTTTTTGAAACGATGCATGTTATTTTCCCCTTTGATCTCCCTTTGTATGTCCACCCTACGTTAATCGGGTAGGCTTGCTGGCACGGAAACCAAGGCCGCGACGCCTTGAGGACGGATCCTCAATGGCCTGTCGGGTATGTTTGCTACCAGGAAAACCACCTCACTGCTCTTATCGCGGACGCTTGAGCTGTCGAGCGGACTCGAGACAGAACGAGAGTGTTGCCAATCGCAGAAGGTCACCCTGCCATTCTCAACACAGCCACTCGAACTATTGAGCAAACTCGAAACAGAACGAGGGTGTGGCCAATAGTGGCATGGCCCCATTGCATGCAGGTTTTCCATACACAGGGCAAGATCGTCGAGGACGATAACCATATATATAAAAAGGAATAACTCAAAGTTTTGCATGACTTAGCTTTGCTGCCGCTGCGCGAGCGTTCACTAAGTCCATCGAGGACGCCACTTGTCCGGTCGTCTTCTTCCTTGGAGTGACGACCACGATGAAGCCGCTGCTTCAACCAGACCAGATTTCCACAACTACATACACCCTACCCGGCGCACCACAGATGTCGGTGGGAAACGACAACTATGGGGTCACTGGGATCCCTCTATGTTTGGCGGGCGCGGGGTTGTGCAAAGAGCGGGTCTGGCGGTCAGCACGCAAATAGTTTACCCAGGTTCGGGCCACGGAGACGAGTAAAACCCTAGTCATTCTTTGATGTATATTTGAGTGTTCTTGTGTTTTTGAACTAGCTGCGATGTCTCTCTAGTCCAAAAGATCCGAATCCCTCTCCAGTACGCCTCGGGCCTCCTTTTAGAGACAAAAGGGGTCGCCACAATGGCACACAGGAGGTGGAAAGGTGTACATTGGCTGAGTCTATCCTCTGGCATCGTTGGAAAAACGCATTTAATGCGCTGTTTGAAGGAAATATGCCCTAGAGGCAATAATGAAGTTATTATTTATTTCCTCATATCATGATAAATGTTTATTATTCATGCTAGAATTGTATTAATCGGAAAGTTAGTACATGTGTGAATACATAGACAAACAGAGTATCACTAGTTTGCCTCTACTTGACTAGCTCGTTAATCAAAGATGGTTATGTTTCCTAGCCATATACATGAGTTGTCATTTGATTCATGGGATCACATCATTAGGAGAATGATGTGATTGACTTGACCCATTCTGTTAGCTTAGCACTTGATCGTTTAGTTTTCTGCTATTGCTTTCTTCATGACTTATACATGTTCCTATGACTATGAGATTATGCAACTCCTGATTACCAGAGGAACACCTTGTGTGCTACCAAACGTCACAATGCAATTGGGTGATTATAAAGGTTCTCTACAGGTGTCTCCGATGGTACTCATTGAGTTGGCATAAATCAAGATTAGGATTTGTCACTCCGATTATCGGAGAGGTATCTCTGGGCCCAACCGGTAATGCACATCACTATAATCCTTGCAAGCATTGTAACTAATGAGTTAGTTGCGGGATGATGTATTATGGAATGAGTAAAGAGACTTGTCAGTAACAAGATTGAACTAGGTATTGAGATACTGACGATCGAATCTCGGGCAAGTAACATACCGATGACAAAGGGAACAACATATGTTGTTATGCGGTTTGACCGATAAAGAACTTCGTAGAATATGTGTGAGCCAATATGAACATCCAGGTTTCGCTATTGGTTATTGACCGCATACATGTCTTGGTCATGTCTACATAGTTCTCGAACCCGTAGGGTCCGCATGCTTAAAGTTTGGTGACGATTAGTATTATGAGTTTTTGTGTTTTGATGTACGGAAGTTAGTTTGGAGCCCCGGATATGATCACGTACATGACGAGGAGTCTTGAAATGGTCGAGACCTAAAGATGGATATATTGAACGACTATATTCGGACCCTGGAAGTGTTCCGGGTGGTTTCGGAGAAAACCGGAGTGCCGGAGGGTTACCGGACCCCCCCCCCCCCACCCCCCGAGAAATGGTGGGCCTTATGGGCCTTAGTGGAGAGAGAGGGCTGGCCTAGAGCAGGCCGCACGCCCCTCCCCCTCTTGTCCGAATTGGACTAGGAGAGGGGGCGGCGCCCCCCTTTCCTTCTCCCTCTCCCCCTTCCTTTCCCCTCCTAGTAGGAGTAGGAAAGAGGGGAATCCTACTCCTACTAGGAGGAGGATTCCTCGTCCTGGCGCGCCCTCTAGGGCCGGCCGGCCTCCTCCCTTGCTCCTTTATATACGGGGGCAGGGGCACCTCTAGACACACAAGTTGATCTATTGATCTATTCCAGCCGTGTCCGGTGCCCCCCTCCACCATAGTCCACCTCGATTATATCGTAGCGGTGCTTAGGTGAAACCCTGCGTCGGTAGCATCATCATCACCGTCATCACGCTGACAAGCTGACGAAACTCTTCCGTGAAGCTCTGCTGGATCGGAGTTCGTGGGACGTCATCGAGCTGAACGTTTGCTGAACTCGGAGGTGCCGTGCATTTGGTACTTGGATCGGTCGGATCGTGAAGACGTACGACTACATCAACCGTGTTGTCCTAACGCTTACACTTTCGGTCTACGAGGGTACGTGGACACAATCTCCCCTCTCATTGCTATGCATCACCAAGATCCTGTGTGTGCGTAGGAATTTTTTTTGAAATTACCACGTTCCCCAACAGTGGCATCAGAGCCAGGTCTATGCGTAGATGTTATATGCACAAGTAGAACACAAGTGAGTTGTGGACGATACAAGTCATACTGCTTACCAGCATGTCACACTTTGGTTCGGCGGTGTTGTTGGATGAAGCGGCCCGAACCGACATTACGCGTACGCTTACGCGAGACTGGTTCTACCGACGTGCTTTGCACACAGGTGTCTGGCGGGTGTCAGTTTCTCCTACTTTAGTTGAACCAAGTATGGCTACGCCCGGTCCTCGAGAAAGTTAAAACAACACTAACTTGACAAACTATCGTTGTGGTTTTGATGCGTAGGTAAGAACGGTTCTTGCTTAGCCTGTAGAAACCACGTAAAACTTCCAACAACAAAGTAGACGACGTCTAACTTGTTTTTGCAGGGCATGTTGTGATGTGATATGGTCAAGACATGATGCTATTTTTTGTTGTATGAGATGATCATGTTTTGTAACCGAGTTATCGGCAACTGCAGGAGCCATATGGTTGTCGCTTTATTGTATGCAATGCAATCGCCCTGTAATTGCTTTACTTTATCACTAAGTGGTAGCGATAGTCGTAGAAGCAATAGTTGGCGAGACGACAATGATGCTATGATGGAGATCAAGGTGTCGCGCTGGTGACAATGGTGATCATGACGGTGCTTCGGAGATGGAGATCACAAGCACAAGATGATGGTGGCCATATCATATCACTTATATTGATTGCATGTGATGTTTATCTTTTATGCATCTTATTTTGCTTAGATCGACGGTAGCATTATAAGATGACCTCTCACTAAATTTCAAGATACAAGTGTTCTCCCTGAGTATGCACCGTTGCGAAAGTTCGTTGTGTCGAGACACCACGTGATGATCGTGTGTGATAAGCTCTACGTTCACATACAACAGGTGCAAGCCAGTTTTGCACATGTAGAATACTTGGGTTAAACTTGACGAGCCTAGCATATGCAGATATGGCCTCGGAACACTGGAGACCAAAAGGTCAAGCGTGAATCATATAGAAGATATGATCAACATAGTGATGTTCACCATTGAAAACTACTCCATCTCACGTGATGATCGGACATGATTTAGTTGATAGGGATCACGTGATCACTTAGATGATTAGAGGGATGTCAATCTAAGTGGGAGTTCTTTAATAATTTGATTAACTGAACTTTAATTTATCATGAACTTAGTACCTGATAGTAATTTTCATGTTTATGTTATTGTAGATAGATGGCATGTGCTGTTGTTCTCTTGAATTTTAATGCATTCCTTGAGAAAGCAAAGTTGAAAGATGATGGTAGCAATTACACGGACTGGGTCCGTAACGTGAGGATTATCCTCATTGATGCACAGAAGAATTACGTCCTGGAAGCACCGCTAGGTGCCAAACCTGCTGCAGAGGAAGAGGAAGAGCATGTCCTTAGGAAGCTCAAGCCCAAGATCCCAGACCACAACGATGCTCATCCTGTGGCTGAGAATATGAAGCTCAGGAAAGACTCAGGGCTGAGGAAGTGGAGAGAGACAGATCCCTATGCTACCAGAAGGAGGACTGCAGTGGACTACAGGTTTCACACCAAGGAGCAGCAGGAGTTCTATGAGACAGTTTTGCTTGACAAGAAGCCAATAGTATGTGACATGAGATGGGTCGACTGGACCTACATGAAGGAAAATGAGGAACACTATCCTGGAGTGTATGACAGCTTTAGTGCGTGTGGAGTGGAAGACTTTGTTGGGCAGAAGCTCACAAAGTGGAGCGAGGAGCTAATCATGCAATTCTACTCCACAGCACACTTCTACCCAGATGGGAGGATCACTTGGATGTCAGAAGGTACGAGGTACCAGTCCACAGTTGCTGAATGGGCACAACTTATCAATTCTCCCGAGGAAAATGAAGATGACTTAGATGTCTACTCCAAGAAGAAGATGGATCACAACTCTATGGCAAATATGTACAAGGAGATTCCAACAGATGATCTTGACACTCACCAGTTTGGGTCTGTGAAACACTTGCTATCAGGATTGCCTACGATCAACTGGATCCTTAGGCACACTCTTTTGCCCAAGTCTGGTGATCACAGGATGATCAGAGGTCATGCCATTAACTTGCTCCATATCTTTGATGTACCTCAGAAATTCAAAGTCATGAGCCTCATAGTGGAAACAGTCAAGAGGACAGCTGCCGACCAGAAGAGGAGTTGTGGGTATGCCCCACAGATTTAGGAGCTCATCAACTCAAAGATGGGCACGGGCACATACTTGTTGGATAAGGAACACCTGCCCATCCGTCCAGACTTCGAAGATAATCAGGTGATCATGACTAAGAATGAGCCATCATCTGCCCAAGCACAAGCCAAGAAGGAGAAGGCGAAGAAGGAGAAAGCTGCCAGGATGCCTACTCAAGAGGAGGCATCTGAATATTTTCTGAAAACCAAACAAGAGCAGCTTGGTTACCTGATTGCGTCCACCCTGCGGACTGAGCAAGGACTAGCCACCCTAACTCAGAACCAGGCAAGCTTAGAGAGGATCATGGAACAGAGGTTCTATGATTTGGACATCAAGGTGACAGAGATACAGACTGTCGTGGAGCAGCTCCAGGATGACATGAATGAGAGGAGAGGCAGGACTACGACTGATGCTTTTGCCAGGGTGCCACGAGGTCCGAGGTCGTCTGCAATGCCAGTTGCTGACACCAGAGCTACCACGTCTGCGCCAGCCACAGCCTCAGTTCCACCAGCTCCAGCGTCCACTTCAGTCTCAACTCCGACCACGTCTACCGAAGGCTTCGTCCTTGGAGTGCTCCGGACTCCACCACCACCTGAAGATCAAGCCTGAGCATCGACTTACCACTATGCATTTTCTAGGAACTTTTTGGTAACTTGTTGCCAAAGGGGGAGAAAATGTATAGATCATAGGCTTCGAGAGAGAGTGTTGCTTTTATTCTCTCTTGTTTTATTTGGTGGTTTTTCGACCTTTATTTGCTTGTGTGTGAGATACTACGTCCTTATGCCTGTGAGACATCGATGATCATGTGTTTGATCATAAGCTACACTTAATGTTTGCTTAATATTATCATTCTATCTATCTTATGTGATCACTCACTATTCTTGGTGATGAGTGCATGTACTTCTTTCTTATCATTTTTTAGCGCTCCATCAAGATGTATGTGACACGGAAGAGTAACCCATGACTCTAATTCCTTGTGCATTTGCAGTCCAAAGCAAATTCTAAATATGCACAAATTTAGGGGGAGCTCTTACTTGTCACATACTTCTCAAAGCGACGATGTATTTCATGATTATTATAATTTGTCGAAGCTTTGATCTATATGTTGTCATCAATTACCAAAAAGGGGGAGATTGAAAGTGCAACTATCCCTAGGTGGTTTTGGTAATTCATAACAACATATAGCTCATTGAGCTAATGCTATTTCAAGATGATTATTTCAGGAAAGCTCAATGATTGGCATGGCATGGATGTGAAAGTGGAACCCTCAAAATGCTAAGGACAAAGGATTGGCTCAAGCTCAAAAGTTCAAGACTCTTCATTTTATATTTTAGTGATCCAAGATCACATTGAGTCTTTAGGAAAAGCCAATACTATCAAGGAGAGATGAGGTGTTGCTTAATGAGCCTCTTGCTTTATGTGCTTGGTGATATGCTCCAAAATCCTCAACCACTTTTCCATTGCCACAAATGACCTAAACACTAAGCCAAACTCGGTCATACCGATTCTTTCAATCCGGCGCCACCGAGTTTCACTTGTCATTTGCCACTGCCAAACCCTCGCAATTCAGTCCTACCGATAAGGATCTCGGTCTCACCGAGATGGGATTGCAAACTCTCTGTTTCCCTTTCGTAACTTTTCGGTCTCACCGAAAGAGCGAATCGGTCCCACCGAGATTGCAATGTAAACTCTCTGTTTCCTTCTTGTAACTTTTCGGTCTCACCGAAAGAGCGAGTCGGTCCCACCGAGTTTGCCTGACCAACTCTCTAGTTAGCTTATTGCCAAACTCGGTCTCACCGAGTTTGTGCAATCGGTCTCACCGAGATTACGTTATGCCCAAACCCTAACCGAATCGGTCCTACCGAGTTGCATGTCAGTCCCACCGAAATCTCTAACGGTCACTAGGTTTACTATTTCGGTCCGACCGAGTTTGTTTATTCAGTCCCACCGAGATTGGTAAATTGTGTGTAACGGTTGGATTTTGTGTGGAGGCTATATATACCCCTCCACCTCCTCTTCACTCGTGGAGAGAGCCATCAGAACACATACACCATTCCAACACATATGTTCTGAGAGAGAACTACCTACTCATGTGTTGAGACCAAGATATTCCATTCCAACCATATGAATCTTGATCTCTAGCCTTCCCCAAGTCGCTTTCCACTCAAATCTTCTTTCCACCAGATCCAAATGCTATGAGCGAGAGTTGAGTGTTGGGGAGACTATCATTTGAAGAACAAGAGCAAGGAGTTCATCATCAACACACCATTTGTTACTTCTTGGAGAGTGGTGTCTCCTAGATTGGCTAGGTGTCACTTGGGAGCCTCCGACAAGATTGTGGAGTTGAACCAAGGAGTTTGTAAGGGCAAGGAGATCGCCTACTTCGTGAAGATCTACCCCTAGTGAGGCAAGTCCTTCGTGGGCGATGGCCATGGTGGGATAGACAAGGTTGCTTCTTCATGGACCCTTCGTGGGTGGAGCCCTCCGTGGACTCGCGCAACCGTTACCCTTCGTGGGTTGAAGTCTCCATCAACGTGGATGTAGGATAGCACCACCTATCCGAACCACGGGAAAAACATCCGTGTCTCCAATTGCGTTTGAATCCTCAAAACCCTTCCCTTTATATTCTTGCAAGTTGCATGCTTTACTTTCCGCTGCCAATATACTCTTTGCATGCTTGCTTGAATTGTGTGATGATTGCTTGACTTGTCCTAAGATAGTTAAAATCTGCCAAGAACTAAAATTGGGAAAAGGTTAAGTTTTTATTTCGTCAAGTAGTCTAATCACCCCCCCCCCTCCCGACATACTTTCGATCCTACAAGTGGTATCAGAGCTTTGGTCTCCATTTGCCTTGATCTCCATAGCTTTTGGTGGTCATAGCCTTGGTTTCACAACCTAGGAGAGTATGGCGTCTAGCGAGGGAAATTATCACAGTAGAGGTCCTTACTTTGATGGCACTAATTTTGCTAGTTGGAAGCATAAAATGAAAATGCATATTCTTGGACATAACCCCGCCGTATGGGCTATTGTTTGTGTTGGTTTGCAAGGTGAGTTCTTTGATGGGAGAGAACCAAACCGTGAAGCTACCGCGGATGAGTTGAAGATGTTGCAATACAATGCTCAAGCTTGTGATATTCTCCTCAACGGATTGTGCCCCGAAGAATTCAACAAAATCAGCCGTCTTGAGAATGCAAAGAAAATTTGGGACACCTTGACTGATATGCACGAAATTACCGACTCCATCAAGGAATCCAAGTTGGATGTGCTCCAAAGTCAACTTGACAAGTTCAAGGTGAAGGATGGTGAAGGTGTCGCCGAAATGTACTCTAGGCTTGCTCTCATCACAAATGAGATTGCCGGCTTAGGAAGTGAAGAGATGACCGATAGATTCATCATCAAGAAGATCCTAAGAGCCTTGGATGGGAAATATGATACCGTGTGCACATTGATTCAAATGATGCCCAATTACAAAGATCTCAAACCAACGGAAGTGATTGGAAGGATTGTTGCTCATGAGATGTCACTCAAGGATAAAGAGGAACTTCACAACAAATCAAGTGGTGCCTACAAAGCCTCATGTGAAGTCCCCACATCATCAAGTGAGAAACAAAACTTCAATGAAGAATTGAGCTTAATGGTGAAGAACTTTAACAAGTTCTACAAGAGTAGAAGCAAAGATAGAAGCTTCAAGTCAAGGTCCTACAATGACAAAAGATCTTCTAGTCGAGAGCGAAACTGCTATAATTGTGGAAGACCCGGACACTATTCCAATGAGTGTACGGCTCCCTACAAGAGAAGAGAAGATTCTCCAAAAGGAAGAAGCAAAGAATCACCACCAAGAGAGAGAAGGAGTAGAGATGATCGTGGGCGGCTGGTCCTATTTATAGAGGCCCTGGTCCTCTTCCCAAATATCGAGCGGGAAGGGAGCCAACAATGGCGGGCTAATTTGAAGGGGGACAGCAAGTATCAACTATCCTGACAAAAGTAGTCTTCGCCTGCGCAAAGCTCTGGGGATGACGTCGTCTTGGGCTCCATGGTGACCTCCGTCTCGTAGTCCTCCTGGTCTTGGTCTCGTTGCACCGAAATTGCAACCTTTGCCTGATGCCTCGGTACTCTGCGGCTGCGCTTGCCCCCTTTGCACCAAAGAGGAAAGGAGGACGCTACACGAGCTGGCACCCGCCTGGCGCCCTGAGTCGTCATGGCTTGCATCACGGGCACCTCGTGAGGTACCCCGCCTTGATATCTCCGCCTCCTCGCAAGCCAGCCTGACAAGGCCGTGCCTGAGGAAGCTCCGTGTCGCCCGCCCCGCGAGGCTTGGACCCTCGCGAGGGTCTTGAGTCTTGTGTTGATGAAGATGGGCCGTGCTGGGCCCCCTTTGAGCCATGCCACAGGCCGCAGGCAGGCAAGTCTGGGAACCCCGTTCCCAGAACGCCGATAGTAGCCCCCGGGCCCAAGGCGCGCCCGGACTTGGCCGTGCCGAGAGGCGAAAGGGCAAGGGAGAAGCGTCGCAGGCCCTAACAGCCTGCGGCCTTGGGCGCCGCGTGGCGGTTGATTGGACGTGGGTGTCTCCACTTCCCCATGATGCCTCAGTGATCGCGCGAGCTGGACAAGTCCCTGCATGCAAATCGTGTCATGATTACTTGTGATCGTGGAGGCCAGCAGTTGGCCTTTGCCGACTATAAGTACGGGACTGCGCGTGCCCTTCCAGTCCATCCCTCCTTGCTTCTCCTTCTTCCCGTTCCTTGCTCCGTCTTGTTGCGATGGCTCCGATCCACCGGTTCTCTGCAGCGAAGAAGGGAAAGGCTCCTCGAGAGGGGCCAGACCCGCTCCCACCAAAGAAACGGCTCGCCCTTTGCGGCCGGGACGAGGAGGGCCGTCAGGTGGTGTCGAGGCCTCGGTGCGAGCGGGCTCCGTCGGGGTTCCCGCTTCCCTTGTATGCCCACGTCGAGGGCCTCGAGGGGGTCGATGCTGATCCCCGCGTCAACACCGTCGTCGGCGCCGATGGGTCACGAAGGTGTGGGTTGTTCCTCCTGGGGTCCACGCCGAGGGCTCCTCCCAGGAGTTCGTGCTCCACGTCGCCATTCCTCTCCAGTCTTGGATCCGTCTGCCTCCCTTCTTCACCTCCATCATCCCGTCGGGGGAGCCCCTGGAGCTCTGGCTGCAGCACGCCGGCTGCAGCACCCTCGCGACCGAGGCAGAGGTCGCAGTCGTTGCCCCGGGCGAGGTCTACATGACTCGTGGCTGGAGAGAGATCGCCCGGGTTTCCAGGGTAAGAGGCGTCTTCGCGGTCCACCTGGAGTACGACGGTGCTTCGGTGATGTTCTTCAAGGTCTTCGACGCGAACGGGCGCCGGCTGGAGTGTTGCCCCAGGAGAGATGGCCAGGACCTCGCCATGGTGAGGGCTAGGCCCGTCGACCGCTCCCTTGGCGGCCCGGCAGGCGACGGAGGCGCCAGAGGATCCAGCGACTCCGGCGAGATCTTCGCGACTCCGGAGACGAGTGACGACAGCTACGAGCCCCCGAGCAGGCACCGCTCCTGGAGCAGGGCGGGCTCGTCTGGCCGTCGCCGACTCTGATCTGGATGGGGTTGGCGCCAGCGCTCGACGGCCCACTGTTGATGATGGCATCTTTTGCAGGAGCGCGTGTGGTTAGCATCCCTTAGGGTCCGTTCCCTGCGAGGAATCAAAATGCACCCCATGGGGGCTTGTAAGGTGCATGTAGTCCCGTTTGTTAATACATAACCCTTGCTGTAGAGCTATGTGAGTTGCTGATTCCGTCTTAGCTCAGTTCTCCCTTTCAAACCTCGCGAGGGCTTGGTGCTCTGCGCCGACAGGTCCCAGTCCCAAGGCGGCGTCAGCCGTCGCTGGTATGCTAGGTCGCGATGCCGTGGTCAAGGCCAGGAGGTGAGCGACCCGGGGTCCGGTAAGAGCCCCTGAGTCGCGATGCTCAGGAGGTCCCCTTTGGCGCCCAAGCAGCCGTCGTTCAGCAAGAAAGGAGAGCAGCGTCGCTGACACGGAATTGCATTAGGTGCGGGGGTAGTGCTACGATAGCCGTTGCTTTCGGGCGGTGACTTATCTCGAGAGTCGGGGATTATCCCTGGTGTGTCGTCGGGTCCGCGCGTCGGCAGGAGCGGAATCGCTCGGCGAGGTCCTCGCGTGCCCCTTCTCCCTCGCCTTTGCTCCCCTTTATGCTCTACGTCCTCGGGTCCCGGCCCTCGAGCTAGTCTCAGCCGTCGCTGGTATGCCAGGTCGCGATGCCGTGGTCAAGGCCAGAGGGTGAGGACTGGAGAGCCAGTAGGAGCCCTGAGTCGCGATGCTCAGGCACCCCCCTTTAACGTGCAAGTGGTTCGCGCGAACGAGAGTGAAAGGAACGCCTTGAGGGCCTTGCCTGGTGCAACTCCCTTAGGGGATCCTGTAAACTCATCATAGAAGGAAGAAAAGGTTGCCGTGACAACTATCAGTCTGCCGTTAGTTGCTTCCGAGGGGAGGTGAGGCACTGGAGGCTTGACAAGGTGGCGCCATGCGGGGCTGCCGCGGCTAGAGCTCAGCCATTCAGGTTTGTCGGCGTTGCAGGGATGGACCCATGCGCAAGCGTCGTGCCGTTGTGGGAGCAATTCCGTCAGTTGGCGTCAGTCCAGCAGGCAACTAGATCAAACACGTTAGCCGCGAAGGAGGGGATTCATTCAAACAGATGCTAGGAAGGTAGACATCGCTGGGTCGGGCCCGAGCGAGTTGGGGATGATGCAGCACGAGGGGCGCCCCCATCAAGGCAAGCTAACAACATAAAATAAAAGGGATACATACCGCAGGGACGGACCCACGCGGCCTGGGAACGATGCAGCCCTGGGAGGGTGCCCCCAGCTAGAAATGAAACTTGTAAGATGTCACCTAAGGGTGTCGAGGGCGAAGGGATGTTGGTGCAGCAGACTCGGTAGGCTGCGGAAGCAGATCCTCATGAGACCCTAGGCCTAGGGGCCTCGGGAGGCTCCGGAGGCACTGGTAGCTCTTCGCGAATCATCTCCATCTCCGCCAAGGCTGCGGAACGCCTGTCTTCTTGAGCCTCCATGATGCCCCTCATGAGGCGTTGGCACGTAGCAACCGCGCTCGGCAAGCCGTAAGGCATGCGAACGTAGCTATGGGGCGGACCCCCGCACCGCCCCACTCGCGAGGGCCAGAGGCGCTTCATGGTAGCGACTTGGTTGAGCCCTGGTACGTCGATGCAGACGCGCAGCCCACCATCCTCACCTGCATGGGGAGCCACAGCCGGTAGACGGCGGCAACCTCTCATGATTCTTGATTCCTGTAGTTCTTGAATGGCCTTGTCGACGAACTCCTGCGGGTCTGACCTTCCTTGCCTTGCTCCTTCTTGAGGGAAACATGCTTCGAAACACGCCTCCATGTGGTGCCCAAGCGCCTCCCTCGTGACCCTGGCCAGGTCGATGGCCCTCCAGGGGAGAGCCCCCGAGCCCTGCCTGAGGAGGGCGTCGGGCGCGCTTTCCTATGCGATGGAAGGAGGTTCCCCCTAGGCAGATGCGGGCCCTGAGGGGCCCGCCTCCCGAGGGGCCGGTCCGGACGATGACTTCTTCTTCTTGGGGGTGGTCTCGGGAAGCCTCCTGCTTCCGTGATCCGGGTCTTCCAGTGACGCGGCCTGAAAGGCTCGCTCCAGGGAACACACTACATCCTTCTCTTCACAAGGCACCGTGATGACTCCGCCACTTCCTGGCATCTTGAGGACGTTGTAGCCATGGTGACTCACGGCCATGAACTTGGCCAGTGCTGGGTACCCGAGGATGGCGTTGTACGGCAGGCGGATGTGGGCGACGTCAAAGTCGATGAGCTCGGTGCGGTAGTTGTTGCGTGCCCCGAAGGTGACAAGGAGGCGGACCTGCCCAATCGGGACCGTGGAGCCATTGGTGACTCCGGAGAAGGGCTTGGTTGGCTGAAGCTGGTCGTAGGGCACTTGGAGACTGTTGAACGTTTCCACGGACAGGACGTTGAGCCCTGCCCCACCATCGATGATGGTCCTGGTGACCAGTACATTGCTGATGACTGGGGAGCAAAGCATCGGGAGGACTCCGGCTGTGGCCGCACACTTGAGTTGATCCGCTGAGCTGAATGTGATGGCGCATGCCGACCACCTGAGAGGGCACATTGCTTCAAGCCTGGGGAGGACTGCATTCACCTCGCGGGCAAACTGCTTGAAGATGCATTGGGAGGCTGGGGCTTGAGCTCCGCCCAGGATGCAGGCGATTGCGCGTGGCTCCTGGAAGCCCCCAGCCCCTTCGTCTTGATGGCGGTCCTCGTTCCTCCTTAGCTGAGGCGGTAGTGGAGGGAGGCCTGCGTTGCCCTGTGGGCGATCCTCACGAGGCTGATCCCTCCAGTCCCCCTCGCGAGGCAGGTCTCGCCAGTGATCCTCGCGAGGTTGATCGCACCACCCTTGGCGCGGTCCGCGGTCTTCCCAGCGTCCTGCGTTTCTTCCTCCTCCTCGGCCGTAGCCCCGATCGGTGCGGTCGGGACGACGGCCGATCCTTCCTTCTCGCACGACGCGGAGTTCTTGGCATTCGTTGGTGTTGTGGGTGTGGAGGTCGTGGTACACATAGTACCGGCTGCCCCTGGAGTACTCAAGCAGATCCTTGCCCCGCTTGGTGTCAGGTTCTACCGCGAGCATGGCAGGCCCCTTGCGCTTCACGTCCTTGGCCTTGGGCTTCTTCTGCTCTAGGTCTATGGCAGGCAGCTCGAGGAGGGAGAGGCGTCCCTCCTCAGCCCTGGCACACTTGGTCGCCAAGTTGAACAGCTCCAGGGAGGTGCATAGGTTTTCATGCATCGCCAGCTCCTCCTTCGTCTTGACGTCGCGCACACCATCGGAGAAGGCCGAGATGATGGCCTCCTCGGACACCTTGGGGATCTTGAGGCGCACGCTATTGAAGCGCTGGATGTACTTTTGCAGGGTCTCTCCAGGTTGTTGCTTGATGCGGCGCATGCCGCTCACGGCGGGTGGCCGGTCGCGAGTGCCTTGGAAGTTGGCGATGAAGCGGGTGCACATCTGGTCCCGGGAAGAGATCGTGCCTGGAGCCAGATTCAGGAGCCAGGTGCGAGCTCCTTCCTTGAGCACCATGGGGAACCAGTTCGCCATGACCTTTTCGTCCCCGCTGGCAGCTTCGATGCCCAGCTCATAGAGCTGGAGGAACTCTGCAGGGTCAGTCGTGCCATCGCAACGAGGAGGCAGGTCTGGATTGAACTTGCCAGGCCACGCGACGCTACGCAGCTCGGTGGTGTAGGCACGATAGCCTGCGGTGGCCACGAAAGGCTTCAGCTAGTGGAGAGCTTGGTCTTGAGGGTCCCCACGCGCTCTAGCTAGGAGCAGCGCGGGGTCTTGGCGTGCCGGAACTGGAGCAGGGTCGCGGCGTGCTGGAGCAGGGAGCGCCCGGGCAGCTCCTTGCGGGCGAGGGACTTCTTGGCAGCTCCGCTCTTGCTGCGCTGGCACCTGACGGAGTGGGTTCCGCCCAGGGGCCACGCGCCTTGGAGCCATGGCATCTTCTTGGAGAGGAGCCAGCTGGTACGCCTCCGGAGCTTCGTTACTCGTGCGGGGCGGGGTGTGGCGCAGCGGAACGGACGGCGCGAGAGAGCCCCCCGCGGCGCGGACAAGCTCGGTGACGCGGTCGAGCCACTCTTCGTAGACATTGTCGACGGGACAGTAGCGCAGGAGCTCGTTTGCCGCGAGGAGCGCAGCTCGAGCCTCCAAGGGTGCGCGCAGCGCGCGGGACGAAGAACCAGCTGGTGCGAGCGATGGAGTAGCGGTGCGGCCGTCTTGCCGCACGGACGGATGCTGAGACGACGCTTGCTGCTCGCCCCCCACCGGGCCGGTGGCGGCGTTGATGGCGGGTGAGGGGGAACGACGAGGGCGTCCACCGACGGGCGCCGTCTGGGTGACGCAGGAAGCGATGGCGGCCCGGTGCTCGGCGCGGGCCCGACGAGCGTCGGACATGGATGCGACGGTCGGAGGAGAACGGGGCGGTGGACAACGAATTCCGGCGCACCCCTACCTGGCGTGCCAAATGTCGGATTTCGGGTTCTGGCAGACCCTTAACGTTCGAACACTAGGGTGCGTGCAGAGATTACGCCTTCTACCTCTCCATCTCGCAAAGATCTAGACTACTGAAAGAACTGCATGAGAGTCACAAGATTTATACTGGTTCGGGCCACCGTTGTGGTGTAATACCCTACTCCAGTGTGTGGTGGCTGGATTGCCTCTTGGGGCTGATGATGATGAACAATACAAGGAAGAACAGCCTCGCCAGGGTCTGTTCTTGGCTGGGGTGATGAACTGCTGGGAGGCGTTCAACCACTTCTCTCTCTCTCTCTCTCTCTCTCTCTCTGTCTCTCTCTCTCTCTCTCTCTCTTGCCGGCAACTAACCTTCCAACCCCCCTTGCTCTGTGGGCGGCTGGTCCCATTTATAGAGGCCCTGGTCCTCTTCCCAAATATCGAGCGGGAAGGGAGCCAAAAATGGCGGGCTAATTTGAAGGGGGACAGCAAGTATCAACTATCCTGACAAAAGCAGTCTTCGCATGTGCAAAGCTCTGGGGATGACGCCATGTTGGGCTCCACGGTGACCTCCGTCTCGTAGTCCTCCTGGTCTTGGTCTCATTGCACCGAAATGGCAACCTTTGCCTGATGCCTCGGTACTCCACGGCTGCGCTTGCCCTCTTTGCACCAAAGAGGAAACGAGGACGCTGCGCGGGCTGGCACCCGCCTGGCGCCCTGAGTCGTCATGGCTTGCGTCACGGGCACCTCGTGAGGTACCCCGCCTTGATCTCTCCGCCTCCTCACGAGCCAGCCTGACGAGGCCGTGCCTGAGGAAGCTCCGTGTCGCCCGCCCTGCGGGGCTTGGCCCCTCGCGAGGGTCTTGAGTCTTGTGTTGATGAAGATGGGTTGTGCTGGGCCCCCTTTGAGCCACGCCGCAGGCCGCAGGCAGGCAAGTCTGGGGACCCCCGTTCCTAGAACGCCGACATGAACAAAGGTATATGTGATATACATGTTATTGATGTGTCCCTTACTAATTCTCGCAGAAGTGCCTGGGTATTTGATACTAGTTCTGTTGCTAATATTTTCAACTTGAAACAGGGACTATGGATTTGTCGGCGTTCTGGGAACGGGGGTCCCCAGACTTGCCTGCCTGCGGCCTGCGGCGTGGCTCAAGTGGGGGCCAAGCGCGGCCCATCTTCATTAGCTCAAGCTCAAGACCCTCGCGAGGGGCCAAGCCTCGCGGGGCATACGACGGAAAGCTTCCTGAGAGGCAGGCTCATCAGGCAGGCTCGCGACGAGGCGGAGAGATCAAGGCAGGGGTACCTCGCGAGGAGCACGTGACGCAAGCCATGACGATCGAGACCAGGTGGGCGTTGGCCTGCGCAGTGTCCTTGTTTCCCCTTTGGTGCAAAGGGGGCAAGCACAGGCCAAGGCATCGGGCAAAGGTTACCATTCCGGTGCAACGAGACCGAGACCAACAGAGCGGCAAGACGGAGGTCACCGTGGAGCCCAAGACGGCGTCATCACCAGTGCTTTTGGCAGCGGAAGACCACCTTTGGTCAGGATAACTTGTACTAGATGTTCCCCTTCAAAACGGCCAATTGTTGGCGCCCTTCCCGCTCATTATTTGGGGAGAGGCCCAGGGCCTCTATAAATAGAGCTAGCCACCACAGAGTAGAGGGGGGTCGAGAGATCTGATAGAGCCCTAGCAGAGAGAGAGAGGCGACTGAACTCACCCAGGCAGTTCATCGCACCAGCTCAAGAACACCTCTCGCGAGGCTGTTCTTCACTTGTACTGTTCATCATCAGCCCCTGAGGCAATCCACCACGCCACACGCTGGAGTACGGTATTACACCACAACGGTGGCCCGAACCAGTATAAACCTCATGTCCCTTGTGTTGTTCGTGGTTTCCAGCTTAGATCACGCGAGGAGATTGGACGTAGATCGGTAGGGGAGAGATCTCCGCGCGCACCCCAGTGTTCGAACCTCAGGGGTCTGGCGGAACCCGAAATCCGACATTTGGCGCGCCAGGTAGGGGATGCGCCGGAGTTCTCCCTCCTGACGACCCGCTCTCCCCCAACATCGCATCCCACCCTCATGGCGGACAACGCGCCGCCCTCTACGGCAACGGATGCCGACACTGGGGCCAGGGGGCTCCGGGCCTTGGCCCCCACCTTGCGACAGGTGCAGTGGCCGCACAAGTTCAAGCCCGAGATGCCGCTGCGCTACAACGGCGCGACATACCCGATGATTTTCCTGCTGGCGTACGAGGAAGCCGTCCTCAGAGCCGGGGGCGACGACTGGGTGATGGCCAACTGGTTACCCATGGCCCTCACCGGCGTCTCGCGCGCATGGCTCCTCCACCTGCCGACGGCTTCTGTCACCTCCTGGGAGGAGATGCGCGACCTCTTCCTCTCCCGTTTTGCCGCACCAGCGCCGCCCGTCGTCGTAGCTCTCCTGGGTGGCTCCCACGCACCACCCTCGAGCCATCACGTCAAGCCGTTCACCTGCCGGATCAGCACCGCCTCCAAGCACCGAGAAGCCCCCCCCCCCCCGGGCTGGGTGGCGTCCGAGGCCGATCTAACCTTCGACTTGGAGGATCACCCATTCAACCCCATCGGTTCGGGTGCACTCCCGATGTTGTGCACCCCCACCATCTGCCAAGTGGCCGTCACCAGGACCCTCATCGACGGTGGTGCCGGCCTCAACGTGCTCTCGGTGGAGGCCTTCAGCCTCCTCCACATGCCGCTAGAGCGGCTCCAACCCAGCAGGCCTTTCTCACGCGTCGGAGACGGTTCCACTGCCTCCTTGGGACAGATCCGCCTCCCAATGACCTTCAGCACCAATGACAACTTCCGCACGGAGCTGATCGACTTCGACATCACCCCAATTGGCCTCCCCTACAACGCCATCCTCAGCTATCCGGCCTTGGCTTGGTTCATGGTAGCAACTCACCTGGCGTACAACCTCATGAAGATGCCTGGGAGCAGAGGCGTCCTCACCGTGTCAGGAGACACAAGGGATGAGCTGCAGGTGCTCCAGCTTGTTTTCAGGGCGGCCGCGGTGGCACAGCCCACTAGCACCGACGCCCTTGAGCCCAAGGGGGCTGCACCAGCTAAAAGAAGCAGCTATTCACCCAAGACAAGGCGGAAACCAAGCAGGTACCAGTCGACGAGGATGGGTCCACTGGCGCCACCTTCACCATAGGGGCCAACCTCGAGCCCGAGCAGGAGGAGGCCCTGGTGAGGTTCCTGCTTGCGAACAAGAAGGTGTTCGCGTGGGAACCTGATCAGTTAGCAGGGGTCCCAAGGAAAGTGATTGAGCATCACCTCAACGTGTGCCCCAATGTGCGCCCCGTGAAGCAGAAGGCGAGGCGGCAGTCCACTGAGAAATAGGCTTTCATCGTTCAAGAGACCCGGAAGCTAGAGGCGGCAGGAGTTATCCACGAGGTCCGCTACCCTGATTGGCTGGTTAATCCGGTCGTTGTGCCAAAAAGGGAGGAAAGGAGCGCATGTGTGTCAACTTCACCAACCTCAACAAGGCCTGCCCGCAGGATCCATTTCCGCTCCCCCGCATTGACCAGATAGTCGACTCCACCGCAGAGTGTGACCAATTATGCTTCCTAGATGCCTTCTTGGGCTATCACCAGATCAAGATGGCGGTAGAAGACGTGGAGAAGACGGCTTTCTTGACCCCGTGTGGAGTGTACTGCTATACGTGCATGCCATTTGGGTTGCGCAACGCAGGCGCGACATTTCAGCGGCTGATGCACATCGCCTTACGCCGGCAGCTCGGGAGGAACGCTGAAACTTACGTCGATGACATTGTGGTGAAGTCTCGTGAGGCAAGAACCCTGATACAGGACCTGGAAGAAACCTTTGCGAGCCTCCGAAGTGGACCTATGGCTCAACCCGGAGAAGTGCGTGTTTGGAGTCCCCTCGGGCAAGCTCCTGGGTTTCCTTGTGTCCCACAGGGGCATCGAGGCCAACCCAGCGAAGGTCAAGGCAGTCGAAGACATGAGCCCACCAAGGACCCTCAGAGAAATGCAGAAGCTCACCGGGCGTGTAACTGCGCTGGGGCGCTTCATCTCCAAGCTGGGGGAATGAGCGCTACCCTTCTTCAAGCTAATGAAGAAAAAGTGCCCCTTCGAATGGACTAAAGAGCCCGACAAGGCATTACAAGACCTCAAGAGGTACCTTACCAGCCCACCAGTGATGGTAGCTCCGTGTCCTCGGGATCCCCTAGTGCTCTACCTCGCGGCCACCCCCTACTCCGCTAGCGCAGCCCTGGTGGCGGTCAGGGAGGAGCGTTGTGCCAAGGCCGCATCGACCGTCCGAACTGAAGCAAAGTAGAGCCGGGAGGGCCTCGCGAAGGCTGCAACCGCAGTCGAAAAGGAACAGCCACAGCAGGAAAACGCACTCGGAGCAGGAGAGGCCTCTTCAGGCGACCAAGCACTGGGGGCTCCGTCGTCTCAAGAGACGCCTCGACCTCTGGAGGACGCAAGCTGCGCCAGCACCCTCAACCTCGTCGAGCATCCCGTGTACTTCATCAGCACAGTGCTATGGGACGCAAGGGCACGGTACCCCATGCCTCAAAAACTCCTCCTCGTGCTACTAGTGGACTCACGCAAGCTGCGCCACTACTTCCAAGGCCATCCCATCAAAGTCGTCTCAACATACCCCTTGGAAAGAGTACTCACGAGCCCCAACTCAGCTGGGAGGGTCGCTGAATGGAACATTGAACTACAGGCATTTCAGCTAGAATTCAGTACGACCAGAGTCATCAAAGGAGCCGCACTTGTGGATTTTGTGGCAGAATGGGCAGAAGCGCCGGGTCTCGAGGCGGGCGAAGACCGGTCGCTTTCCCCGAGAAGTGAGGCACTAGACGGCTGGGTCATGTACTTCGATGGGGCATTCTCCTGACACGGTGTGGGAGCTGGCGCAGTGCTCGTATCCCCTACCCAGGACAAACTCTACTACGTCATTCAACTCTGCTTCCAGCACGGAGAAAAGGTCTCCGACAACATAGCGGAGTACGAAGGCCTAATAGCAGGCTTGAAGGCCGCAATTGCCTTAGGGGTAAAGCGCCTCATCATCAAGGGCGATTCGCAGCTCCTCATCAACTTCTCCAACAAGATATACGAGCCAAAGGACGAGCACATGGAAGCCTACCTCGCTGAGGTTCGCAAGATGGAGAAACAGTTCTGGGGGCTAGAGTTGCAACACGTGCCCCGGGGCACCAATCAGGAAGCTGATGACATTGCCAAGAGGGCATCTCAGCGGCTGGCTCAAGAGTCTGGCATCTTCGAGGAGCGGTTCTTCAAACACTCGGCGGTGCCGTCACTATCGAACACGGCGCAACCAAGGGAGGAGCTCCCTCAGCCGCCTGCCTTAGGAGCCCTGGTCTGCGGCCCGGCCTCAGGGGCACGCCTACTCCTGGCGTTAGAGCCTCAGGATGGGTGTTGGATCTCGGAGCTCAAGAACTACCTGATGCAAGGGACTCTGCCGGAGAACGAGGGGGAAGCGGAGCGTGTGGCGCGGCAAGCCACTGCTTATTGCATCAAGGATGGAGAGCTCTACAGGAAGCGACCAAATGACGTGTCCCTATGTTGCATCTCCCGAGAGCAAGGGAAGGAGCTACTGGCGGACGTACACGGCGGAGACTGTTGGGGAACGTAGTAATTTCAAAATTTTCCTACGCACACGCAAGATCATGGTGATGCATAGCAACGAGGGGGAGAGTCTGATCTACGTACCCTTGTAGATCGCAACGGAAGCGTTGACACAACGTAGAGGAAGTAGTCGTACGTCTTCTTCCCGATCCGACCGATCCAAGCACCGTTACTCCGGCACCTCCGAGTTCTTAGCACACGTACAGCTCGATGAAGATCCCCGGGCTCCGATCCAGCAAAGCTTCGGGGAGGAGTTCCGTTAGCACGACAGCGTGGTGACGATCTTGATGTTCTACCAACGCAGGGCTTCGCCTAAGCACTACAACGATATGATCGAGGTGGAATATGGTGGCAGGGGGCACCGCACACGGCTAAGGAACGATCTCAATGATCAACTTGTGTGTCTAGAGGTGCCCCCTGCCCCCATATATAAAGGATCCAAGGGGGAGGGGTGCGCCGGCCAGGGAGAGGGCGCAGGAGGAGTCCTACTCCTACCGGGAGTAGGACTCCCCCCCTCAATCCTATTCCAACTAGGATTCCCAAGGGGGAAAGAGAGAGAAGGGGGGCGCACGGCCACCTATGGGCTGCCCCTTTTCTCCTTTCCACTAAGGCCCATGAAGGCCCATATGGCTCTCGGGGGGTTCCGGTAACCTCCCGGTAATCCGGTAAAATCGCGATTTCACCCGGAACACTTCCGATATCCAAATATAGGCTTCCAATATATCAATCTTTATGTCTCGACCATTTCGAGACTCCTCGTCATGTCCGTGATCACATCCGGGACTCTGAACAACCTTCGGTACATCAAAATGCATAAACTCATAATAATTGTCATCGCAACGTTAAGCGTGCGGACCCTACGGTTCAAGAACAATGTAGACATGACCGAGACACGTCTCCGGTCAATAACCAATAGCGGGACCTGGATTCCCATATTGGCTCCTACATATTCTACGAAGATCTTTATCGGTTAGACCGCATAACAACATACGTTGTTCCCTTTGTCATCGGTATGTTACTTGCCCGAGATTCGATTGTCGGTATCCAATACCTAGTTAAATCTCGTTACCGGCAAGTCTCTTTACTCGTTCCGTAATACATCATCTCACAACTAACATCTTAGTTATAATGCTTGCAAGGCTTATGTGATGTGTATTACCGAGAGGGCCCAGAGATACCTCTCCGACAATCGGAGTGACAAATCCTATTCTCGAAATACGCCAACCCAACATCTACCATTGGAAACACCTGTAGTACTCCTTTATAATCACCCAGTTACGTTGTGATGTTTGGTAGCACCCAAAGTGTTCCTCCGGCAAACGGGAGTTGCATAATCTCAAAGTCATAGGAACATGTATAAGTCATGAAGAAAGCAATAGCAACATACTAAACAATCGGGTGCTAAGCTAATGGAATGGGTCATGTCAATCAGATCATTCAACTAATGATGTGACCTCGTTAATCAAATAACAACTCCTTGTTCATGCTTAGGAAACTTAACCATCTTTGATTAACGAGCTAGTCTAGTAGAGGCATACTAGTGACACTCTGTTTGTCTATGTATTCACACATGTATTATGTTTCCGGTTAATACAATTCTAGCATGAATAATAAACATTTATCATGATATAAGGAAATAAATAATAACTTTATTATTGCCTCTAGGGCATATTTCCTTCAGAGACTGCGGGCACCACTCGTCGTCACGGACCCTCATCGGCAAGGCGTTCCGTAGTGGATTCTACTGGCCCACGGCGCTCATCGACGCTATTGAGCTGGTGAAGGCTTGCGAGGTATGCTAGTTTCATGCTAAGCAGATCCATCAGCCTGTGGGGGGTCTACAGACTATACCCCTCTCATGGTCATTTGCAGTTTGGGGGCTGGACATTCTGGGCCCGTTTCCTCGGGCGCCAGGGGGCTATCGCTACCTCTACGTCATTGTGGACAACTTCACCAAGTGGGCTAAGGTGGAAGCCGTCCGCACAATCCTAGCAGGCTCCGCGGTCAAGTTCATCAAGGGCCTCGTGAGCCGATTTGGGGTGCCCAACCGCATCATCACTGACAACGGTTCGCAATTCACCAGTAATCTCTTCAAAACGTATTGTGCTAACCTTGGAACGCAGATATGCTACGCTTCGGTAGCACATAAGGATGGCAATGGGTCGGGTTTGGATCGGGTTGAACAATATCAAATCCATATCCATATCCATGAAGGCAGTCCCAGGCCATCCATGAAAAATCCATGGGCGAAAAATTGTGACCATGTCCAAATTCGATGGATATCCATACCCATTGGATATCCATTGGGTCCTCTCAAGACCTATACATAAGACATAACTCATTGCACAATGTGCACTCTGCATTGGCGTGCTCACTCCCTGCTGTGCAGTCATGGCCCTTGCTTTGTCCCACTGTTGTGGCCATGCATCAATGCGTGTGTGGAAAAGCGAAGACGGAGGGGTCAAGGAGATATGGAGCTGGGTTGTCGCAGGCTAGTAGTGGCTGCTGCAGCGATCCACCTTACACGGGGGTAGCGGCTGGCAGCGGCGGCCACCTCTAGGGATATGAGAGGAGTAACTCAAGGATATGGCACCGATTCTCAACGACAAGTCATTTAATTAGTGTAGATAATAGGATAAGAAGGTGTGTTGGAGTATGTTACAGTGGGGATTGTGTAATTTCTTTTGGATGTTTTAGATAAAGGATAAAATTATAGTGGGACATGTGAATATGGGGTAGGGGTAGCAGAATATTTCTCATTAAGTCAGACGATCGGTTCGGGTTTGGATATATCCATGGGTACAAGATTATGTCCATGCCCTATCCACGAGTAATCGGGTCGGGTTTGGGCGCTGCCCATGGGCGCAAAAGCATATTTAAACCCTATCCATTCGGGTTGGATAACCATGGGTATCCATGTCCATGGATAAAATTGCCATCCTTAGTAGCACACCCCCGGAGCAACGGCCAGGCCAAGCGAGCCAACGCGGAGGTCCTGTGGGGCCTCAAAGCCAGGACCTTTAAGAAGAAGCTGGAGGCCTATGGCAGGGGCTGGTACGACGAGCTCCAGTCCGTGCTGTGGTCAATCCGCACAATTGCGACCAAGCCGACTGGCGAGACCCCGTTCTTCCTCGTCTATGGAGCAGAGGTTGTTCTCCCTCACGAGGTTAGGCATCGCTCCGCACGGGTCCTGGCGTTCGATGAGACGCAGCAGGACGCCATGTGGGGGATGGATCTCGTGCTGGGGGAGGAACGCCGCCGAGAAGCCGCACTGCGAGCGGCAAGGTACCAATAGGCGCTGCGACGATACCACTGCCGCAACATCCGCCCCAGAACTCTTGAGGTAGGGGATCTTGTGCTCAGACAGGTTGTCTCCAGGGAGGGGCTGCACAAGCTCTCTCCCATGTGGGAGGGCCCATTCAAGGTTGTTCATGTCTCCAGGCTTGGCTCCGCGCGCTTGGAGACCACGGAGGGGGTACCCATCCAGAACACGTGGAACATTCAACATCTCCGAAGGTTCTATCCCTGAGCGAGGCCTAGCACCTAGGAAAGGCCTGGTGCCTGTGAAGCTGCCGTGTTTTGGGAAAGGCCCGGTGCCTGTGAAGAAGGCCAATGCCTGTGAAGCTGACGCATTTCGGGAAAGGCCTGGTGCCTGTGAAGAAGGCCAATGCCTGTGAAGCTCGTCGCCCGTGACACTCTCACGTAATAATGAGTGGGGCTGTACATGCTCCGGAGTCTCCGGAGTGCCGCCCTCGGGCCTCAGGGGCTCCCGCCCACGCCCAGTGGCAGCACTTAGCTCCGCGCTGGTGAGAAGACGTCAAAGACTAGAATAGGTGCTGGACGCGGCTTTTCCATTTGCTTTCTGCAGTTGGCTTGTTTATTCCCGTTTGAAGTTTTATTGAAGCTATTGACGTTCCTGGCTTGTGACTCTTTATCTTTTTCACTCGCTTGCCTCGTTTTCTCTCGCACAAGTCTCGCGAGGGAGGTTCTCGGGCGCCCTCACGAGTGTTTTCTGCCCCGATCGTTTGGAGCTTTCCTATTCGAGTCCTCTGCAGGAGCACCCCTCCCAGTCTGTGCCCCACGGGCATCGCGACACGAGCGCAGGACCTGGGCCGATCGTCCCCACAACCAAGACCAAAAGTTACCCCTCCTACTAATCCTTGCAGGACACGAAGCGCAAGGCGGGGCCACGGACTCGGGAGGCGAGGACCGCGTCAAGCCCCACCGAGCTAAAATAATTCTCGCACATGGGTGCATGGCGCGGAAACACAGCGCAAAAATAGCAGAAGCAGCGCGATGCTTAACAGCAGCAGTTCTAACACGCCCTCGCGGGGCCCTACACTACCTTCTATTTCTCCGCAGGAAAAGAAGGAAAACAAAATGGGCGTGATTTGCCCTGCACCAACCTACAGCGAGGGTTCGAGTTGCTCCCGGGGCTCAGGCGGATCCCTCCTCTCACTTCAGCGGCGCACGACGGCGGGCTGACCCGCTACCTTCACCCAGGCGGGCGCGATGGCGCGGGGGCTGGTCGCGGCCACCGCTGGAGGAGCTGCTGCCTGAGAGGGAGTCGCCAAAGCTCAGCGAACCCCGAGCACCGCCGCCTGTACGCCTGTCACCGTCTTCATCCTGGTCAGTGCCAGGGCTGGGCAAGCGGTCGTCGTCTTCGGGGCAGCACCCAGCACGGCGACCGTCTTCCCCGAACACCCTCATGTAGAGGGTGGCGTCACCATCAAACATGAAGTACAGGGTGCACCGCCGGCCCAGGCTACGCGCGGGGGCAAACATTTGCCAGCTGCGGGTCAGGGCCTCATTCCCAGAAACGGAGACCTCCAGCGAAGCCCAGGAGGCCCTACTGCAGCAGCCGTCTGCCTGGAGCCAGAGGCCGCACCGAGCGCTGGCCGGCAGTTCACCTACGAAGAAACAGGGGAGCTGGAGACGGGTGTTGGTTGGGTCCGCCAACCACACGACAAACTCCGGCAGCACCTCCACAGAGTGAAAGCATGGCCTAGGGGGGCGCACAGCCATGGCGTGCGCCCCATCGGCAACCGGGCGCTCACCACCACGCAGGGAACCGCCTCCATGGCTGCGGGAAGCCACTACGGGGACCATGGAATACTTGTGAGGGCGGCCTCGGCCACGCTTGGTCGGGAGGGAGTCAGGCCCTGCCTGGCGGGCCTTTCCTTTCTCCGCGGCCGAGAATTTCTTTGGAGCCATGGGAACGGCGAGTAGCCAAGAAGAAGAAAAGGAGCAGCAGGAAGGGATGGGCTGAAGGGGCTCACACAACCCCGTGCTTATAGCCGGAGGAGGCCAACCGCCGAGCACCACGATCGCAGGTAATCATGACCGGTCTCTCTGCATGCAGGGACTTGTCAAGTCGTGCGGCCGCCGAGGCGTCGTGGGGAAGCGCAGACGCCCACGTCCAATCAATCACCACGCGGCGCCCAAGGCCGCAGGCTGTTGGGGCCTGCGGCGCTTCACGCTTACCCCTTTGCTTCCCTGTCAGGCCAAGCCCAGGTGCGCCTTGGGCCCGGGGGCTACTATCGGCGTTCTGGGAACGGGGGTCCTCAGACTTGCCTGCCTGCGGCCTGCGGCGTGGCTCAAGTGGGGGCCCAGCGCGGCCCATCTTCATCAGCTCAAGCTCAAGACCCTCGCGAGGGGCCAAGCCTCGTGGGGTGTACGACAGAAAGCTTCCTGGGAGGCAGCCTCATCAGGCAGGCTCGCGAGGAGGCGGAGAGATCAAGGCAGGGGTACCTCACGAGGAGCACGTGACGCAAGCCATGACGATCGAGACCAGGCGGGCGCCAGGCGGGCGCCGGCCTGTGCAGTGTCCTTGGTTCCCCTTTGGTGCAAAGGGGGCAAGCACAGGCCAAGGCATTGGGCAAAGGTTAACATTCCGGTGAAACGAGACCGAGACCAAAAGAGCGGTAGGACGGAGGTCACCGTGGTGCCTAAGACGGCGTCATCACCAGTGCTTTTGGCAGCGGAAGACCACCTTTGGTCAGGATAACTTGTACTAGATGTTCCCCTTCAAAACGGCCAATTATTGGCGCCCTTCCCGCTCATTATTTGGGGAGAGGCCCAGGGCCTCTATAAATAGAGCTAGCCACCACATAGTAGAGGGGGATCGAGAGATCTGATAGAGCCCTAGCAGAGAGAGAGAGGCGACTGAACTCACCCAAGCAGTTCATCGCACCAGCTCAAGAACACCTCTCGCGAGGATGTTCTTCCCTTGTACTATTCATCATCAGCCCCTGAGGCAATCCACCACGCCACACACTGGAGTAGGGTATTACACCACAACAGTGGCCCGAACCAGTATAAACCTCGTGTCCCTTGTGTTGTTCATGGTTTCCAGCTTAGATCACGCGATGAGATTGGACGTAGATCGGTAGGGGAGAGATCTCTGCGCGCACCCCAGTGTTCGAACCTCGAGGGTCTGCCGGAACCCAAAATCCGACAAGATTAAGCAAAGACTGGCAAAGGACAAGGTGACGATGCGCGTGGGAAATGGTTCCAAAATCGATGTGATCGTGGTCGGCACGCTACCTCTACATCTACCTTAGGGATTAGTATTAGACCTAAATAATTGTTATTAGGTGCCAGCATTGAGCATGAACATTATATCTTGATCTTGTTTGAGGCGAGATGGTTATTCATTTAAATCAGAGAATAATGGTTGTTCTATTTATATGAGTAATATCTTTTATGGTCATGCACCCTTAAAGAGTGGTCCATTTTTCTGAATCTCGATAGTGGAGATACACATATTCATAGTATTAAAGCTAAAAGTTGCAGAGTTGATAATGATAGTGCAACTTATTTGTGGCACTGCCGTTTAGGTCATATTAGTATAAAGCACATGAAGAAACTCCATTCTGATTGACTTTTGGAATCACTTGATTATCAATCACTTGGTACTTGCAAACCGTGCCTCATGGGCAAGATGACTAAAACGCTGTTCACCAGAACTATGGAGCGAGCAAGGGAATTGTTGGAAATCATACATACTGATGTATGTGGCCCGATGAATATTGAGGCTCGCGGCGGATATCGTTATTTTCTCATCTTCACGGATGATTTGAGCATATATGGGTATATCTACTTGATGAAATATAAGTCTGAAACATTTGAAAAGTTCAAAGAATTCCAGAGTGAAGTGGAAAATCATCGTAACAAGAAAATAAAGTTTCTACGATCTGATCGTGGAGGAGAATATTTGAGTTACGAGTTTAGTCTTCATTTGAAACAATGCGGAATAGTTTCGCAACTAACGCTGATGTCTACTACACAACCTTCTTCTTGTAGACGTTGTTGGGCCTCCAAGTGCAGAGGTTTGTAGGACAGTAGCAAATTTCCCTCAAGTGGATGACCTAAGGTTTATCAATCCGTAGGAGGCGTAGGATGAAGATGGTCTCTCTCAAGCAACCCTGCAACCAAATAACAAAGAGTCTCTTGTGTCCCCAAAACACCCAATAGAATGGTAAATTGTATAGGTGCACTAGTTCGGCGAGGAGATGGTGATACAAGTGGTATATGGATGGTAGATAATAGTTTTTGTAATCTGAAAATATAAAAACAGCAAGGTAAAGAATGATAAAAGTGAGCGTAAACTGTATTGCAATGTGTTGAAACAAGGCCTAGGGTTCATACTTTCACTAGTGCAAGTCCTCTCAACAATAATAACATAATTGGATCACATAACTATCCCTCAACATGCAACAAAGAGTCACTCCAAAGTCACTAATAGCGGAGAACGAACAAAGAGATTATGGTAGGGTACTAAACCACCTCAAAGTTATTCTTTCTAATCAATCCGTTGGGCTATTCCTATAAGTGTCACAAACAGCCCTAGAGTTCGTACTAGAATAACACCTTAAGACACAAATCAACCAAAACCATAATGTCACCTAGATACTCCAATGTCACCTCAAGTATCTATGGGTATGATTATACGATATGCATCACACAATCTCAGATTCATCTATTCAACCAACACATAGAACCTCAAAGAGTGCCCCAAAGTTTCTAACAGAGAATCACGACGAAAATGTGTGCCAACCCCTGTGCATAGGTTCATGGGCGGAACCCGCAAGTTGATCACCAAAACATACATCAAGTGAATCACGTGATATCCCATTGTCACCACAGATACGCACGGCAAGACATACATTAAGTGTTCTCAAATCTTTAAAGACTCATCCAATAAGATAACTTCAAAGGGGAAACTCAATCCATTACAAGAGAGTAGAGGGGGAGAAACATCATAAGATCCAACTATAATAGCAAAGCTCGCAATACATCAAGATCGTACCACCTCAAGAACACGAGGGAGAAAGATCAAACACATAGCTCCCCGATCTATTGTGCTCCCGATCTATTGTGCTCCCCGATCGTTTTAGGGTATATGGAGATATATAGGCGGAAGAAGTACGTCAGGGGAGCCACGAGGGGCCCACGAGGGTGGAGGGCGCGCCCAGCGGGGTGGGCGCTGAAGGAAATTTGCCCTAGAGGCAATAATAAAGTTATTATTTATTTCCTTATATCATGATAAATGTTTATTATTCATGCTAGAATTGTATTAACCGGAAACATAATACATTGTGAATACATAGACAAACAAAGTGTCACTAGTATGCCTCTACTTGACTAGCTCGTTAATCAAAGATGGTTATGTTTCCTAACCATGGACAAAGAGTTGTTATTTGATTAACGGGATCACATCATTAGTTGAATGATCTGATTGACATGACCCATTCCATTAGCTTAGCACCCGATCGTTTAGTATGTTGCTATTGCTTTCTTCATGACTTATACATGTGCCTATGACTATGAGATTATGCAACTCCCGTTTGCCAGAGGAACACTTTGTGTGCTACCAAATGTCACAACGTAACTGGGTGATTATAAAGGAGCTCTACAGGTGTCTACAAAGGTACATGTTGGGTTGACGTATTTCGAGATTAGGATTTGTCACTCCGATCGTCGGAGAGGTATCTCAGGGCCCTCTCGGTAATGTACATCACTTAAGCCTTGCAAGCATTGCAACTAATGAGTTAGTTGCGGGATGATGTATTACGGAAAGAGTAAAGAGACTTGCCGGTAACGAGATTGAACTAGGTATTGGATACCGACGATCGAATCTCGGGCAAGTAACATACCGATGACAAAGGGAACAACGTATGTTGTTATGCGGTCTGATCGATAAAGATCTTCATAGAATATGTAGGAGCCAATATGGGCATCCAGTTCCCGCTATTGGTTATTGAACGGAGACGTATCTCGGTCATGTCTACATTGTTCTCGAACCCGTAGGGTCCGCACGCTTAAGGTTTCGATGACAGTTATATTATGAGTTTATACGTTTTGATGTACCGAAGGTTGTTCGGAGTCCCGGATGAGATCACGGACATGACGAGGAGTCTCGAAATGGTCAAGACATAAAGATTGATATATTGGAAGCCTATGTTTGGATATCGGAAGTGTTCCGGGTGAAATCGGGATTTTACCGGAGTACCGGGAGGTTACCGGAACCCCCCGAGAGCTATATGGGCCTTAGTGGGCCTTAGTGGAAGAAGAGGAGAGGCGGCCAGGGCTGGGACGCGCGCCCCTCCCCCTAGTCCGAATAGGACAAGGAGAGAGGGGGCCGGCGCCCCCCCTCCTTCTCTCTCTCTCTTTTCCACCTCGCGAATCCTATTCCAACTAGGATTGGGGGAGAAGTCCTAGCGCGCCCTATGATGGTTGGCCAGCCTCCCCCCTTGAACCTTTATATACGGAGGCAGGGGCACCCCAGAGACACACAAGTTGATCCACGTGATCATATTCTTAGCCGTGTGCAGCGCTCCCTTCCACCATAGTCCTCGATAATATCGTAGCGGTGCTTAGGCGAAGCCCTGCGACGGTAGTACATCAAGATGGTCACCACGCCATCGTGCTAACGGAACTCTTCCCCAACACTTTGCTGGATCGGAGTCCGAGGATCGTCATCGAGCTGAACGTGTGCTAGAACTCGGAGGTGTCGTAGTTTCGGTGCTTGATCGGTCAGGCCGTGGAGACGCACGACTACATCAACCAAACGCTTCCGTTGTCGATCTACAAGGGTACGTAGATCATACTCTCCCCTCTTGTTGCTATGCATCACCATGATCTTGCGTGTGCGTAGGAAATTTTTTGAAATTACTACGTTCCCCAACAGTGGTATCAGAGCCTAGGTTTTATGTGTTGATGTTATATGCACGAGTAGAACACAAGTGAGTTGTGGGCGATATAAGTCATACTGCTTACCAGCATGTCATACTTTGGTTCGGCGGTATTGTTGGATGAAGCGGCCCGGACCGACATTACGCGTACGCTTACGCGAGACTGGTTCTACCGCCGTGCTTTGCACACAGGTGGCTGGCGGGTGTCAGTTTCTCCAACTTTAGTTGAACGAGTATGGCTACGCCTGGTCCTTGCGAAGGTTAAAACAGCATCAACTTGACAAACTATCATTGTGGTTTTGATGTGTAGGTAAGATTGGTTCTTGCTAAGCCCGTAGCAGCCACGTAAAACATGCAACAACAAAGTAGAGGACGTCTAACTTGTTTTTGCAGGGCATGTTGTGATGTGATATGGTCAAGACGTGATGAGATATAAGTTGTTGTATGAGATGATCATGTTTTGTTGAAGTTATCAGCAACTGGAAAAATCCTTATGGTTGTCTCTCTATTGCATAAGATGCAAGCGTCCAATAATTGCTTTACTTTATCGCTATGCGATAGCAATAGTTGCAAGAGCAATTGTTGGCGAGACGACCACGTAACGACACATTGATATAGATCAAGATGATGGAGATCATGGTGTCATGCCGGTGACGATATAGATCATGACAGTACTTTCGAGATGGAGATCAAAGAAGCAAGATGATGATGGCCATATCATGTCACATATTTTGATTGCATATGATGTTTATCTTTTATACATCTTATTTTTTCTTAGTTTGACGGTAGCATTTTAAGATGATCTCTCACTAATTATCAAGAAGTGTTCTCCCTGAGTATGCACCGTTGCGAAAGTTCTTCGTGCTGAGACACCACGTGATGATCGGGTGTGATAGGCTCTACGTTCAAATACAACGGGTGCAAAACAGTTGCACACGCGGAATACTCAGGTTATAGTTGACGAGCCAAGCATATACAGATATGGCCTCGGAACACGGAGACCGAAAGGTCGAGCGTGAATCATATAGTAGATATGATCAACATAGTATGTTCACCAATGAAACTGCTCCATCTCACGTGATGATCGGACATGGTTTAGTTGATTTGGATCACGTGATCACTTAGAGGATTAGTGGGATGTCTATCTAAGTGGGAGTTCTTAAGTAATATGATTAATTGAACTTCAATTTATCTTGAACATAGTCCTGGTAGTATTTTGCAAACTATGTTGTAGATCAATAGCTCGCGTTGTTGTTTCCCTGTGTTTATTTTGATATGTTCCTAGAGAAAATTGTGTTGAAAGATGTTAGTAGCAATGATGCGGATTGGATCCGTGATCTGAGGTTTATCCTCATTGATGCACAGAAGAATTATGTTCTTGATGCACCGCTAGGTGACAGACCTATTGTAGGAGCAGATGCAGACGTTATGAACGTTTGGCTAGCTCAATATGATGACTACTTGATAGTTTAGTGCACCATGCTTAATGGCTTAGAATCGGGACTTCAAAGACGTTTTGAACGTCATGGACCATATGAGATGTTCCAGGATTTGAAGTTAATATTTCAAGCAAATACCCGAGTTGAGAGATATGAAGTCTCCAACAAGTTCTATAGCTAAAAGATGGAGGAGAATCGCTCAACTAGTGAGCATGTGCTCAGATTGTCTGGGTACTACAATCGCTTGAATCAAGTGGGAGTTAATCTTCCAGATAAGATAGTGATTGACAGAATTCTCTAGTCACCATCACCAAGTTAGTAGAACTTCGTGATGAACTATAATATGCAAGGGATAACGGAAACAATTCCCAAGCTCTTCGTGATGCTGAAATCAACGAAGGTAGAAATCAAGAAAAACATCAAGTGTTGATGGTTAACAAGACCACTAGTTTCAAGAAAAGGGCAAAGGGAAGAAGGGGAACTTCAAGAAGAACAGTAAGCAAGTTGCTGCTCAAGTGAAGAAGCCCAAGTCTGGTCCTAAGCCTGAGACTAAGTGCTTCTACTGCAAAGGGACTGGTCACTGGAAGCAGCACTGCCCCAAGTATTTGGCGGATAAGAAGGATGGCAAAGTGAACAAAAGTATATTTGATATACATGTTATTGATGTGTACTTTACTAGTGTTTATAGCAACCCCTCAGTATTTCATACTGGATCAGTTGCTAAGAGTAGTAACTCGAAACAGGAGTTGCAGAATAAACAGAGACTAGTTAAGGGTGAAGTGACGATGTGTGTTGGAAGTAGTTCCAAGATTGATATGATCATCATCGCACACTCCCCTATACTTTCGGGATTAGTGTTGAACCTAAATAAGTGTTATTTGGTTTTTGCATTGAGCATAAATATGATTTGATCATGTTTTTTGCAATAGGTTATTCATTAAAGTCAGAGAATAATTGTTGTTCTGTTTACATGAATAAAACCTTCGATGGTCATACACCCAATGAAACAAGTTCGTTGGATCTCGATCGTAGTGACACACATATTCATAATATTGAAACCAAAAGATGCAAAGTTAATAATGATAGTGCAACTTATTTGTGGCACTGCCGTTTAAGTCATATTGGTGTAAAGCGCATGAAGAAACTACATGCTGATGGGCTTTTGGAATCACTTGATGCTTGCGAACCATGCCTTATGGGCAAGATGACTAAAACGTCATTCTCCGGAACAATGAAGCAAGCAACAGATTTGTTGGAAATCATACATAATGATGTATGTGGTCCGATGAATATTAAGGCTTGCAACAGGTATCATTATTTTCTGACCTTCACAGATGATTTGAGCAGATATGGGGATATCTACTTGATGAAACATAAGTCTGAAACATTTGAACAGTTCAAAGAATTTCAGAGTGAAGTGGAAAATCATCGTGACAAGAAAATAAAAGTTTCTACGATATGATCGCAGAGGTAAAATATTTGAGTTACGAGTTTGGCCTTTAATTAAAACAATGTGAAATAGTTTCACTACTCACGCCACCTGGACCACCATAGTGTAATGGTGTGTCCGAACATCATAACCGTACTTTATTAGATATAGTGCGATCTATGATGTCTCTTACCGATCTACCACTATCGTTTTAGGGTTATGCATTAGAGACAGCTGCATTCACGTTAAATAGGGCACCATCTAAATCCATTGAGACGACACCGTGTGAACTATGGTTTGGCAAGAAACCTAAGCTGTCGTTTCTTAAAGTTTGGAGTTGCGATGCTTATGTGAAAAAGTTTCATCTCGATAAGCTCAAACTCAAATCGGAGAAATATGTCTTCATAGGATACCCAAAGGAGACAGTTGGGAACAGCTTCTATCACAGATCCGAAGGCAAGACATTCGTTGCTAAGAATGGATCCTTTCTAGAGAAGGAGTTTCTCTCGAAAGAAGTGAGTGGGAGGAAAGTAGAAAACATGATAAGGTAATTGTACCTTCTCCCTTATTGGAAAATAGTTCACCACAGAAATTTGTTCCTGTGACTACTACACCAATTAGTGAGGAAGCTAATGATGATGATCATGTAACTTCAGATCAAGTTACTACCGAATCTCGTAGGTAAACCAGAGTGAGATCCGTACCAGAGTGGTACGGTAATCCTATTCTGGAGGTCATGTTACTTGACCATGACGAACCTATGAACTATGAGGAAGCGATGATGAGCCCAGATTCCGATAAATGGCTTGAGGCCATGAAATCTGAGATAAGATCCATGTATGAGAACAAAGTGTGGACTTTGGTGGACTTGCCCGAGGATCGGCAAGCCATTGATAATAAATGGATCTTCAAGAGGAAGAGGGACACGGATAGTAGTGTTACTATCTACAAAGCTAGAATTGTCGCAAAAGGTTTTCGACAAGTTCAAGGTGTTGACTACGATGAGAGTTTCTCACTCGTATCTATGCTAAAGTCTGTCCGAATCATGTTAGCAATTGCCGCATTTTATGAAATCTGGCAAATGGATAAACAAAACTGCATTCCTTAATGGATTTATTAAAGAAGAGTTGTATGTGATGCAACAAGATGGTTTTGTCAATCCTAAAGGAGCTAACAAGATATGCAAGCTCCAGCGATCCATTTATGGACTGGTGCAAGCATCTCGGAGTTGGAATATACGCTTTGATAAGTTGATCAAAGCATATAGTTTTATACAGACTTGCGGTGAAGCCTTTATTTACAAGAAAGTGAGTGGGAGCACTACAACATTTCTGATAAGTATATGTGAATGACATATTGTTGATCGAAAATAATGTAGAATTATTCCGCAAAGCATAAAGGAGTGTTTGAAAGGAGTTTTTTGAAGAAAGACCTCGGTGAAGCTGCTTACATATTGAGTATCAAGATCTATAGAGATAGATCAAGACGCTTGATAAGTTTTCTCAATAAGTACATACCTTGACAAGATTTTGAAGTAGTTCAAAATGGAACAGTCAAAGAAAAAGTTTCTTGCCTGTGTTACAAGGTGTGAAGTTGAGTAAGACTCAAAGCCCGACCACAGCAGAAGATAGAAAGAGAATGAAAGTCATTCCCTATGCCTCAGTCATAGGTTCTATAAAGTATGCCATGCTGTGTACCAGATCTATTGTATACCATACACTGTGTTAAGAGAGGGAGTACAATAGTGATCTAGGAGTAGATCAATGGACAGCGGTCAAAATTATCATTACTGGAATAAGGATATGTTTCTCGATTACGGAGGTGACAAAAGGTTCGTCGTAAAGGGTTACGTCGATGCAAGTTTTTACACTGATCCAGATGACTCTAAGTCTCAATCTGGATACATATTGAAAGTGGGAGCAATAAGCTAGAGTAGCTCCATGCAGAGCATTGTTGACATAGAAATTTGCAAAATACATGTAGATCTGAATGTGGCAGACCCGTTGACTAAACTTCTCTCACAAGCAAAACATGATCACTTTTTGGGTCTTAATCACATAGCGATGTGAACTAGATTATTGAATCTAGTAAACCCTTTGGGTGTTAGTCACATGGAGATGTGAACCAATCACATAAAGATGTGAACTATTGATGTTAAATCACATGGTGATGTGATCTAGATTATTGACTCTAGTGCAAGTGGGAGACTGAAGGAAATACGCCCTAGAGGCAATAATAAAGTTATTATTTATTTCCTTATATCATGATAAATGTTTATTATTCATGCTAGAATTGTATTAACCAGAAACATAATACATGTGTGAATACATAGACAAACAAAGTGTCACTAGTATGCCTCTACTTGACTAGCTCGTTAATCAAAGATGGTTATGTTTCCTAACCATGGACAAAGAGTTGTTATTTGATTAACGGGATCACATCATTAGTTGAATGATCTGATTGACATGACCCATTCCATTAGCTTAGCACCCGATCGTTTAGTATGTTGCTATTGCTTTCTTCATGACTTATACATGTTCCTATGACTATGAGATTATGCAACTCCCGTTTGCCGGAGGAACACTTTGTGTGCTACCAAACGTCACAATGTAACTGGGTGATTATAAAGGAGCTCTACAGGTGTCTCCAAAGGTACATGTTGGGTTGACGTATTTTGAGATTAGGATTTGTCACTCCGATCGTCGGAGAGGTGTCTCAGGGCCCTCTCGGTAATGCACATCACTTAAGCCTTGCAAGCATTGCAACTAATGAGTTAGTTGCGGGATGATGTATTACGGAACGAGTAAAGAGACTTGCCGGTAATGAGATTGAACTAGGTATTGGATACCGACGATCGAATCTCGGGCAAGTAACATACCGATGACAAAGGGAACAACGTATGTTGTTATGCGGTCTGACCGATAAAGATCTTCGTAGAATATGTAGGAGCCAATATGGGCATCCAGTTCCCGCTATTGGTTATTGACCGGAGACGTATCTCGGTCATGTCTACATTGTTCTCGAACTTGTAGGGTCCGCACGCTTAAGGTTTCGATGACAGTTATATTATGAGTTTATACATTTTGATGTACCGAAGGTTGTTCGGAGTCCCGGATGAGATCACGGACATGACAAGGAGTCTCCAAATGGTCGAGACATAAATATTGATATATTGGAAGCCTATGTTTGGATATCGGAAGTGTTCCGGGTGAAATCGGGATTTTACCGGAGTACCGGGAGGTTACCGAAACCCCCCGGGAGCTATATGGGCCTTAGTGGAAGAAGAGGAGAGGCGGCCAGGGCTGGGACGCGCGCTCCTCCCCCCTAGTCCGAATAGGACAAGGAGAGAGGGGGCCGGCGCCCCCCCTCCTTCTCTCTCTCTCTCTTTTCCACCTCGCGAATCCTATTCCAACTAGGATTGGGGGAGAAGTCCTACTCCCGGAGGGAGTAGGACTCCTCCTGGCGCGCCCTATGATGGCCGGCCGGCCTCCCCCTTGAACCTTTATATATGGAGGCAGGGGCACCCAGAGACACACAAGTTGATCCACGTGATCATATTCTTAGCCGTGTGCGGCGCCCCCTTCCACCATAGTCCTCGATAATATCGTAGCGGTGCTTAGGCGAAGCCCTGTGACGGTAGTACATCAAGATCGTCACCACGCCATCGTGCTGACGGAACTCTTCCCCGACACTTTGCTGGATCGGAGTCCGAGGATCGTCATCGAGCTGAACGTGTGCTAGAACTCGGAGGTGCCGTAGTTTCGGTGCTTGATCGGTCGGGTCGTGGAGACGTACGACTACATCAACCAAACACTTCCGTTGTCGATCTACAAGGGTCCATAGATCATACTCTCCCCTCTCATTGCTATGCATCACCATGATCTTGCGTGTGCATAGGAAATTTTTTGAAATTACTACGTTCCCCAACAGGCGCGCCCCCCTAACTCGTGGCTTCCTCGAAACTTCCTTGACGTGGACTCCAAATCTCCCGGGTTGCTTTCCTTCCAAAAATAAGTTCCGTGAAGTTTCAGGTCAATTGGACTCCGTTTGATTTTCCTTTTCTGCGATACGCTAAAACAAGGAAAAACAGAAACTGGCACTGGGCTCTGGGTTAATAGGTTAGACCCAAAAAATAATATAAAAGTGTATAATAGAGCCCATAAACATTCAAAATAGATAATATAATAGCATGGAACAATCAAACATTATAGATACGTTGGAGACGTATCAGCATCCCCAAGCTTAATTCCTGCTCGTCCTCAAGTAGGTAAATGGTAAAAACAAAAATTTCGATGTGGAGTGCTACCTAACATATTCATCTTGTATTTCTCTTTATTGTAGCAAGAATATTCAGATCCATAAGATTCAAGACAAAAGTTTAATATTGACATAAAAATAATAATACTTCAGGCATACTAACTAAGCAATCATGTCTTCTTTAAATAACATGGCCAAAGAAAGTTCATCCCTACAAAACCATATAGTTTAGTCATGCTCCATTTTCGTCACACAAGAATGCTCTCATCATGCACAACCCCGATGACAAGCCAAGTAATTGTTTCATACTTTAGTAATCTCAAACCTATAAACTTTCACGCAATATATGAGCGCGAGCCATGGACATAGCACTATGGGTGGAATAGAATATAATGAGGGGGTTATGTGGAGAAGAAAAAAGGAGAAAGTCTCACATCAACGCGGCTAATCAATGGGCTAGGGAGATGCCCATCAATTGATGTCAATGCAAGGAGTAGGGATTGCCATGCAATGGATGCACTAGAGCTATAAATGTATGAAAGCTCAACAAAAGAAACTAAGTGGGTGTGCATTCAACTTGCTTGCTCACGAAGACCTAGGGCACTTGAGGAGGCCCATTGTTGGAATATACAAGCCAAGTTCTATAATGAAAAATTCCCACTAGTATATGAAAGTGACAAAACAAGAGACTCTCTATCATAAAGACCATGGTGCTACTTTGAAGCACAAGTGTGGAAAAAGGATAGTAGCATTGTCCCTTTTATTTATTTTTATTTTTTTATTCGACCTTTCCCTTTTTTGGCCTTTTTGGGACAATGCTCTATGAATGATGATCATCACACTTCTATTTACTTACAACTCGATACTTAGAACAAGATATGACTATATGAATGCCTCCGGCGGTGTAGCGGGATTGTGATGAATCAAGTGTGACATGTATGAAAAATTATGAACGGTGGCTTTGCCACAAATACGATGTCAACTACATGATCATGCAAAGCAATATGACAATGATGATGTGTGTCATAATAAGCGGAACGGTGGAAAGTTGCATGGCAATATATCTCGGAATGGCTATGGAAATGCCATAATAGGTAGGTATGGTGGCTGTTTTGAGGAAGATATAAGGAGGTTTATGTGTGATAGAGCGTATCATATCACGGGGTTTGGATGCACCGGCGAAGTTTGCACCAACTCTCGATGTGAGAAAGGGCAATGCACGGTACCGAAGAGGCTAGCAATGATGGAAGGGTGAGAGTGCGTATAATCCATGGACTCAACATTAGTCATAAAGAACTCACATACTTATTGCAAAAATCTACAAGTCATCAAAAACCAAGCATTACGTGCATGCTCCTAGGAGGATAGATTGGTAGGAAAAGACCATCGCTCGTCCCCGACTGCCACTCATAAGGAAGACAATCAAATAACACCTCATGTTTCAAATTTGTTACACAACGTTTACCATACGTGCATGCTTCGGGACTTCCAAACTTCAACACAAGTATTCCTCAAATTCACAACTACCCAACTAGCACAACTTTGATATCACTATCTCCATATCTCAAAACAATCATCAAGTATCAAACTTCTCTTAGTATTCAATGCACTTATATGAAAGTTTTTATTATATCCCTCTTGGATGCCCATCATATTAGGACTAGTTTCATAACCAAAGCAAATTACCATGCTGTTTAGGACTCTCAAAATAATATAAGTGAAGCATGAGAGTTCATCTATTTCTATAAAAATAAAACCACCACCGTGCTCTAGAAAGATATAAGTGAAGCACTAGAGCAACAACAAACTAATCCGAAAGATATAAGTGAAGATCAATGAGTAGTCGAATAATTATGCAACTATATGAAGACTCTCTAACATTTAAGAATTTCATATCTTGGTATTTTATTCAAACATCAAGCAAAGCAAAAGAAAATAAAATGAGGCTACAAGCAAAACACATATCATGTGGTGAATAAAAATATAGCTTCAAGTAAAGTTACCGATGAACGAAGACGAAAGAGAGGATGCCTTCCGGGGAATCCCCAAGCTTAGGCTCTTGCCACTCCTTATTCCATAGTCCATCGAAACTTTACCCAAAACTTGAAAACTTCACAACACAAAACTTAACAGGAAACTCGTAAGCTCCGTTAGTATAAGAAAATAAATCACCACTTAGGTACTGTTGTGAACTCATTATAAATTCATATTGGTGTAATATCTACTGTATTCCAACTTCTCTATGGTTTATAAACTCTTTTACTAGCCATAGATTCATCAAAATAACACATAGAAAACAGAATCTGTCAAAAACAGAACAGTCTGTAGTAATCTGGATCAAACGTATACTTCTGGAACCCCAAAAATTCTAAAATAAATTTCTGGGCGTGAGTAATTTATCTATTAATCATCTGCAAAAAGAATTAACTAAATATAACTCTCCAAATAAAAATGGCAGCAATTCGCGTGAGCGCTAAAGTTTCTGCTTTTTACAGCAAGATCAAAAAGACTTTCCCCAAGTCTTCCCAACGGTTCTACTTGGCACAAACACAAACTAAAACATAAAAACTAAATCATAACAGAGGCTAGATAAATTATTTCTAACTAAACAGGAGCAAAAATCAAGGAACAAAAATAAATTTGGGTTGCCTCCCAACAAGCGCTATCGTTTAACGCCCCTAGCTAGGCATGATGATTTCAATGATGCTCACATAAAAGATAAGAATTGAAATATAAAGAGAGCATCATGAAGAATATGACTAGCACTTTTAAGTCTAACCCACTTCCTATGCATAGGTATTTTGTGAGCAAACAACTTGTGGGAACAAGAATCAACTTGCATAGGAAGGTAAAACAAGCATAACTTCAAAATTTTAAGCACATAGAGCGGAAACTTGATATTATTGCAATTCCTACAAGCATATATTCCTCCCTCATAATAATTTTCAGTAGCATCATGAATGAATTCAACAATATAACCATGACATAGAGCATTCTTTTCATGATCTACAAGCATAGAAATTTTATTACTCTCCACACAAGCAAAATTCTTCTCATGAATAATAGTGGGAGCAAACTCAACAAAATAATTATCATGTGAGGCATAATCCAATTGAAAACTAAAATCATGATGACAAGTTTCATGGATATCATTATTCTTTATAGCATACAAGTCATCACAATAATCATCATATATAGCAACTTTGTTCTCATAATCAATTGGAACCTCTTCCGAAATAGTGGATTCATCACAAAATAAAGTCATGACCTCTCCAAATCTACTTTCATAAATATAATCATCATAAATAGGAGGCATGCTTTCATCATAATAAATTTGCTCATCAAAACTTGGGGGACATAAAATATCATCTTCATCAAACATAGCTTCCCCAAGCTTGTGGCTTTGCATATCATTAGTATCATGGATATTCAAGGAATTCATACTAACAACATTGCAATCATGCTCATCATTCAAATATTTAGTGCCAAACATTCTAATGCATTCTTCTTCTAGCACTTGAGCACAATTTTCCTTTCCATCATACTCATGAAAGATATTAAAAAGATGAAGCATATGAGGCAAACTCAATTCCATTTTTTGTAGTTTTCTTTTATAAACTAAACTAGTGCTAAAACAAGAAACAAAAAGATTTGATTCCAAGATCTAAAGATATACCTTCAAGCGCTAACCTCCCCGGCAACGGCGCCAGAAAAGAGCTTGATGTCTACTACACAACCTTCTTCTTGTAGACGTTGTTGGGCCACCAAGTGCAGAGGTTTGTAGGACAGTAGCAAATTTCCCTCAAGTGGATGACCTAAGGTTTATCAATCTGTAGGACGCGTAGGATGAAGAAAGTCTCTCTCAAGCAACCCTGCAACCAAATAACAAAGAGTCTCTTGTGTCCCCAACACACACAATACAATGGTAAATTGTATAGGTGCACTAGTTCGGCGAAGAGATGGTGATACAAGTGGTATATGGATGGTAGATAATAGTTTTTGTAATTTAAAAATATAAAAACAGCAAGGTAAGGAATGATAAAAGTGAGCGCAAACGGTATTGCAATGTGTTGAAACAAGGCCTAGGGTTCATACTTTCACTAGTGCAAGTCCTCTCAACAATAATAACATAATTGGATCACATAACTATCCCTCAACATGCAACAAAGAGTCACTCCAAAGTCACTAATAGCGGAGAATGAACGAAGAGATTATGGTAGGGTACAAAACCACCTCAAAGTTATTCTTTCCTATCAATCTGTTGGGCTATTCCTATAAGTGTCACAAACAGCCCTAGAGTTCGTACTATAATAACACCTTAAGACACAAATCAACCAAAACCCTAATGTCACCTAGATACTCCAATGTCGCCTCAAGTATCCGTGAGTATGATTATACAATATGCATCACACAATCTCAGATTCATCTATTCAACCAACACATAGAACCTCAAAGATTGCCCCAAAGTTTCTACCGGAGAATCATGAAGAAAACGTGTGCCAACCCCTATGCATAGGTTCATGGGCGGAACCCTCAAGTTGATCACCAAAACATACATCAAGTGAATCACGTGATATTCCATTGTCACCACAGATACACACGGCAAGACATACATCAAGTGTTCTCAAATCTTTAAAGACTCAATCCGATAAGATAACTTCAAAGGGGAAACTCAATCCATTACAAGAGAGTGGAGGGGGAGAAACATCATAAGATCCAACTATAATAGCAAAGCTCGCGATACATCAAGATCGTACCACCTCAAGAACACGAGGGAGAAAGATCAAGCACGTAGCTACTGGTACATACCCTCAGCCCCGAGGGAGAACTACTCCCTCCTCGTCATGGAGAGCACCGGGATGATGAAGATGGCCACCGGAGAGGGATTGCCCCCTTCAGCAGGGTGCCGGAACGGGTCTAGATTGGTTTTCGGTGGCTATGGAGGTTTCTAGAGGCGGAACTCCCGATCTATTGTGCTCCGCGATCATTTTAGGGTATATTGAGATATATAGGTGGAAAAAGTACGTCAGGGGAGCCATGAGGGGCTCACGAGGGTGGAGGGCGCGCCCAGGGGGGTGGGCGCGCCCCCCTACCTCGTGGCTTCCTCGAAGCTTCCTTGACATGGACTCCAAGTCTCCCCGGTTGCTTTCCTTCCGAAAATAAGTTCCGTGAAGTTTCAGGTCAATTGGACTCCGTTTGATTTTCCTGTTCTGCGATACTCTAAAACAAGGAAAAAAACAGAAATTGTCACTGGACTCTAGGTTACTAGGTTAGTCCCAAAAATAATATAAGAGTGTCTAATAGAGCCCATAAACATCCAAAACAGATAATATAATAGCATGGAACAATCAAAAATTATAGATACGTTGGAGACGTATCAAACGCCACCCGGAACACCACAGCGTAATGGTGTGTCCGAACGTTGTAATCGTACTTTATTAGATATGGTGCGATCTATGATGTCTCTTACTGATTTACCACTATCATTTTGGGGTTATGCTTTAGAGATGGCTGCATTCACGTTAAATAGGGCACCATCTAAATCCATTGAGACAACAACTTATGAACTATGGTTTGGCAAGAAACCAAAGTTGTCGTTTCTTAAAGTTTGGGGCTGCGACACTTATGTGAAAAAGCTTCAACCCGATAAGATCGAACCAAAATCGGAAAAATGTGTCTTCATAGGATACCCAAAAGATATAGTTGGGTACACCGTCTATCACAGATCCGAAGGCAAGACTTTTGTTGCTAAAAATGGATCCTTTCTAGAGAAGGAGTTTCTCTCGAAAGAAGTGAGTGGAGGAAAGTAGAACTTGATGAGGTAACGGTACCTGCTCCCTTATTGGAAAGTAGTTCATCACAGAAACCGGTTCCTGTGACACCTACATCAATTAGTTAGGAAGCTAATGATAATGATCATGAAACATCAGATCAAGTTACAACCGAACCTCGTAGGTCAACTAGAGTAAGACCCATACTAGAGTGGTACGGTAATCCTGTTCTGGAGGTCATGTTACTAGACCATGATGAACCTACGAAGTATGAGGAAGCGATGATGAGCCCAGATTCCACAAAATGGCTTGAAGCCATGAAATCTGAGATAGGATCCATGTATGAGAACAAAATATGGATTTTGGTTGACTTGCCCGATGATCGGCAAGCCATCAAGAATAAATGGATCTTCAAGAAGAAGATATACGCTGATGGTAATGTTACTATCTACAAAGCTTGACTTGTTGCGAAAGGTTTTCGACAAGTTCAAGGAGTTGACTACAATGAGACCTCACCCGTAGCAATGCTTAAGTCCGTCCGAATCATGTTAGCTATTTCCGCATTTTATGATTATGAAATTTGGCAAATGGATGTAAAGACTGCATTCCTGAATGGATTTCCGGAAGAAGAGTTGTATATGATGCAACCTGAAGGTTTTATCGATCCAAAGGGTGCTAACAAAGTGTGCAAGCTCCAGCGATCCATTTATGGATTGGTGCAAGCCTCTCGGAGTTGGAATAAATGTTTTGATAGTGTGATCAAAGCATATGGTTTTATACAGACTTTTGGAGAAGCCTGTATTTTCAAGAAAGTGAGTGGGAGCTCTGTAGCATTTCTAATATTATATGTTGATGACATGTTGTTGATTGGAAATGATATAGAATTTCTGGATAGCATAAAAGGGTATTTGAATAAGAGTTTTTCAATGAAAGACCTCGGTGAACCTGCTTACATATTGGGCATCAAGATCTATAGAGATAGATCAAGACGCTTAATTGGACTTTCACAAAGCACATACCTTGACAAAGTTTTGAAGAAGTTCAAAATGGATCAGGCAAACAAAGGGTTCTTACCTGTGTTACAAGGTGTGAAGTTGAGTAAGACTCAATGCCCGACCACTGCAGAAGATAGAGAGAAAATGAAAGATGTTCCCTATGCTTCAGCCATAGGCTCTATCATGTATGTAATGTTGTGTACCAGACCTGATGTGTGCCTTGCTATTAGTTTAGCAGGGAGGTACCAAAGTAATCCAGGAGTGGATCACTGGATAGCGGTCAAGAACATCCTGAAATACCTGAAAAGGACAAAGGATATGTTTTCGTTTATGGAGGTGACAAAGAGCTCATCGTAAATGGTTACGCTGATGGAAGCTTTAACACTGATCCGAACGATTCTAAATCACAAACCGGATACGTGTTTATATTGAATGATGGAGCTGTCAGTTGGAGCAGTTCTAAACAAAGCGTCATGGCGGGATCTACGTGTGAAGCGGACTACATTGCTGCTTCGGAAGTAGCAAATGAAGGAGTCTGGATGAAGGAGTTCATATCCGATCTAGGTGTCATGCCTAGTGCATCGGGTCCAATGAAAATCTTTTGTGACAATACTGGTGCAATTGCCTTGGCAAAGGAATCCAGATTTCACAAGAGAACCAAGCACATCAAGAGATGCTTCAACTCCATCCGGGATCAAGTCCAGGTGGGAGACATAGAGATTTGCAAGATACATACTGATTTGAACGTTTCAGACCCGTTGACTAAGCCTCTTCCACGAGCAAAACATGATCAGCACCAAGACTCCATGGGTGTTAGAATCATTACTATGTAATCTAGATTATTGACTCTAGTGCAAGTGGGAGACTGAAGAAAATATTCCCTAGAGGCAATAATAAAGTTATTATTTATTTCCTCATATCATGATAAATGTTTATTATTCATGCTAGAATTGTATTAACCAAAAACTTAGTACATGTGTGAATACATAGACAAACAGAGTGTCACTAGTATGCCTCTACTTGACTAGCTCGTTAATCAAAGATGGTTATGTTTCCTAACCATAGACATGAGTTGCCATTTGATTAATGGGATCACATCATTAGGAGAATGATGTGATTGACTTGACCCATTCTGTTAGCTTAGCACTTGATCGTTTAGTTTTCTGCTATTGCTTTCTTCATGACTTATACATGTTCCTATGACTATGAGATTATGCAACTCCCGATTATCGGAGGAACACCTTGTGTGCTACCAAACATCACAACGTAATTGGGTGATTATAAAGGTGTTGTACAGGTGTCCGATGGTACTTGTTGAGTTGGCATAAATCGAGATTAGGATTTGTCACTCCGATTGTCGGAGAGGTATCTCTGGGCCCACTCGGTAATGCACATCACTATAAGCCTTGCAAGCATTGTAACTAATGAGTTAGTTGCGGGATGATGTATTACGGAACGAGTAAAGAGACTTGCCGGTAACGAGATTGAACTAGGTATTGAGATACCGACGATCGAATCTCGGGCAAGTAACATACCGATGACAAAGGGAACAACGTATGTTATTATGCGGTTTGACCGATAAAGATCTTCATAGAATATGTGGGAGCCAATATGAACATCCAGGTTTCGCTATTGGTTATTGACCGCAGACGTGTCTCGGTCATGTCTACATAGTTCTCGAACCCGTAGGGTCCGCACGCTTAAAGTTTGGTGACGATCGGTATTATGAGTTTTTGTGTTTTGATGTACCGAAGTAGTTTGGAGTCCCGGATATGATCACGTACATGACGAGGAGTCTCGAAATGGTTGAGACGTAAAGATGGATATATTGGACGACTATATTCGGACCCCGGAAGTGTTCCGGGTGGTTCCGGAGAAAACAGGAGTGCCGGAGGGTTACCGGACCCCCCCCCCACCCCCCGAGAAATAGTGGGCCTTATGGGCCTTAGTGGAGAGAGAGGGCTGGCCTTGGGCAGGCCGCACGCCCCTCCCCCTCTTGTCCGAATTGGACTAGGAGAGGGGGGCGGCGCCCCCCTTTCCTTCTCCCTCTCCCCCTTCCTTTCCCCCTCCTAGTAGGAGTAGGAAAGAGGGGAATGCTACTCCTACTAGGAGGAGGATTCCTCGTCCTGGCGCGCCCTTTAGGGCCGACCGGCCTCCTCCCTTGCTCCTTTATATACGGGGGCAGGGGGCACCTCTAGACACACAAGTTGATCTATTGATCTATTCCAGCCGTGTGCGGTGCCCCCCTCCACCATAGTCCACCTCGATTATATCATAGCGGTGCTTAGGTGAAACCCTGCATCGACAAAACCCTTGAGGTTCAAACACTGGGGTGCGCACGAAGATCTCTCCCCCTCTAGCTCACGCCCTCACCGCAATCTCAAGTCTTCGCGCGTCGAACTCGAGGAATAAGGGGACACAAGATTTATACTAGTTTGGGCCATGATACGTCTCCAACGTATCTATAATTTTTTATTGTTCCATGCTATATTATATTCTGTTTTGGACATTATTGGGCTTTATTATACACTTTTATATTATTTTTGGGACTAACCTATTAACCGAAGGCCCAGCCTAGAATTGCTGCTTTTTTGCCCATTTCAGAGTTTCATGGAAAAAGAATATCAAACGGAGTCCAAACGGAATGAAACCTTCGGGAACATGATTTTTGGAACGAGCGTGATCCATAGGACTTGGACCCTACACCAAGAAAGCAACCAGGAAGGCACGAGGTAGGGGGCGCGCCTACCCCTCCCCCCCCCCCCAGGCGTGCCCTCCACCCTTGTGGGGCCCATGTTGCTCCACCAACATACTTATTCCTCCTATATATACCTACGTACCCCTAAACTACCAGATACAGAGCCAAAACCCTAATTCCACCACCGCAACCTTCTGTACCCATGAGATCCCATCTTGGGGTCTTTTCCGGAGCTCCACTGGAGGGGGAAGCAATCACAGAGGGCTTCTACATCAACACCACAGCCTCTCCGATGATGTGTGAGTAGTTTACCTCAGACCTTCAGGTCCATAGTTATCAGCTAGATGGCTTCTTCTCTCTTTTTGGATCTCAATACAATGTTCTCCCCCTCTCTTGTGGAGATCTATTCGATGTAATCTTCTTTTGCGGTGTGTTTGTTGAGACTGATGAATTATGGGTTTATGATCAAGTTTATCTATGAACAATATTTGAATCTTCTATGAATTCTTTTATGTATGATTGGTTATCTTTGCAAGTCTCTTCGAATTATCAGTTTGGTTTGGCCTACTAGATTGACCTTTCTTGCAATGGGAGAAGTGCTTAGCTTTGGGTTCAATCCTGCGGTGTCCTTTCCCGGTGACAGTAGGGGCAGCAAGGCAGTATTGTATTGTTGCCATCGAGGATAACAAGATGGGGTTTATATCATATTGCATGAGTTTATCCCTCTACATCATGTCATCTTGCTTAAAGAGTTACTCTGTTCTTTTGAACTTAATACTCTAGATGCATGCTGGATAGCGGTAGATGTGTGCAGTAATAGTAGTAGATGCAGGCAGGAGTCGGTCTACTTGTCTCGGACGTGATGCCTATATACATGATCATACCTAGATATTCTCATAACTATGCTCAATTCTGTCAATTGCTCAATAGTAATATTTGTACCCATCATAATACTTATACTCTCGAGAGAAGCCACTAGTGAAACCTATGGCCCCCGGGTCTATTTTCTATCATATTAATATTCCATCAACAAGCTATAACTTGCACAATTTTTATTTTTCTTTATCATAAAAATACCAAAAATATTATCTTATCATATCTATCAGATCTCACTTTCGTAAGTGACCGTGAAGGGATTGACAACCCCTTTATTGCGTTGGTTGCGAGGATTTTATTTGTTTGTGTCGGTGCGAGGGACTCGTGCGTGGCCTCCTACTAGATTGATACCTTGGTTCTCAAAAACTGAGGGAAATACTTACGCTACTTTGCTGCATCACCCTTTCCTCTTCAAGGGGAAACCAACGCAGTGCTCAAGAGGTAGCAGGCCACCGATGTGGTTTAATACCTGAAGGAAATATGCCTTAGAGGAAATAATAAAGTTATTATTTATTTCCGTATATCCTGATAAATGTTTATTATTCATGCTAGAATTGTATTAACCAGAAACATAATACATGTGTGAATACATAGACAAACAAAGTGTCACTAGTATGCCTCTACTTGACTAGCTCATTAATCAAAGATGGTTATGTTTCCTAGCCATAGACATGAGTTGCCATTTGATTAACAGGATCACATCATTAGGAGAATGATGTGATTGACTTGACCCATTCCGTTAGCTTAGCACTTGATCGTTTAGTATGTTGCTATTGCTTTCTTCATGACTTATACATGTTCCTATGACTATGAGATTATGCAACTCCCGTTTATCGGAGGAACACTTTGTGTGCTACCAAACGTCATAATGTAACTGGGCGATTATAAAGGTGCTCTACAGGTGACTCCGAAGGTACTTGTTGAGTTGGTGTATTTCGAGATTAGGATTTGTCACTCTGATTGTCGCAGAGGTATCTCTGGGCCCTCTCGGTAATGCACATCACTATAAGCCTTGCAAGCAATATGACTAATGAGTTAGTTGCGGGATGATGCATTATGGAACGAGTAAAGAGACTTGCCGGTAACGAGATTGAACTAGGTATTGAGATACCGACGATCGAATCCCGGGCAAGTAACATACCGATGACAAAGAGAACAACGTATGTTGTTATGCGGTTTGACCGATAAAGATCTTCGTAGAATATGTAGGAGCCAATATGAGCATCCAGGTTCCGCTATTGGTTATTGACCGGAGACGTGTCTTGGTCATGTCTACATAGTTCTCGAACCCGTAGGGTCCGCACGCTTAAAGTTTGGTGACGATCGGTATTATAAGTTTTTGTGTTTTGATGTACCGAAGGTAGTTCGGAGTCCGAGATATGATCACGGACATGACGAGGAGTCTTGAAATGGTCGAGACATAAAGATTGATATATTGGACGACTATATTTGGACACCGAAAGTGTTCCGAGTGGTTTCGGATAAAAACCGGAGTACCGGGGCGTTACCGGAACCCCCCCCCCGGGGAGTTAATTGGGCCTCATGGGCCTTAGTGGGAGAAGAGGAGGGGCGGCCAGGGCAGCCGCACGCCCCCTCCCCCTCTAGTCCTAATTGGATAAGGAGGGGGCGGCACCCCCCTTTTTCCCTCTCCTCCTCGCTCCCTTCCTTCCCTCTCCTACTCCAACAAGGAAAAGGAGGAGTCCTACTCCCGGTGGGAGTAGAGTAGGACTCCCCCTGGCGCGCCCTCCTCTTGGCCGGCCGCCTCCCCCCTTGCTCCTTTATATACGGGGGCAGGGGCACCCTAGGACACACAAGTTGATCAGTTGATCTATTCCAGCTGTGTGCGGTGCCCCCCTCCACCATATTCCACCTTGGTTATATCGTAGCGGTGCTTAGGCGAAGCCCTGCGTCAGTAGCAACATCATCACGCCGTTGTGCTGATGGAACTCTCCCGTGAAGCTCTGCTTGATCGGAGTTCGTGGGATGTCATCGAGCTGAACGTGTGCTAAACTCGGAGATGCCGTGCGTTCAGTACTTGGATCGGTCTAATCGTGAAGACGTACGACTACATCAACTGCGTTGTGCTAACGCTTCCGCTTTCGGTCTACGAGGGTACGTGGACACACTCTCCCCTCTCGTTGCTATGCATCACCATGATCCTAAGTGTGCGTAGGAATTTTTTTGAAATTACTACATTCCCCAATAGTGGCATCCGGGCCTGGTTTTATGCGTAGATGTTATATGCACGAGTAGAACACAAGTGAGTTGTGGGCGATACAAGTCATACTGCTTACCAGCATGTCATACTTTGGTTTGGTGGTATTGTTGGATGAAGCAGCTCGGACCGACATTGCGCGTATGCTTACGCGAGACTGGTTCTACCGACGTGCTTTGCACACATGTGGCTGGCGGGTGTTAGTTTCTCCAACTTTAGTTGAACCGAGTGTGGCTACGCCCGGTCCTTGAAAAGGTTAAAACAACACTAACTTGACGAACTATCGTTGTGGTTTTGATGCGTAGGTAAGAACGGTTCTTACTCAGCCCGTAGCAGCCACGTAAAACTTGCAACAACAAAGTAGAGGACATCTAACTTGTTTTTGCAGGGCATGTTGTGATGTGATATGGTCAAGACATGATGCTATATTTATTGTATTAGATGAACATGTTTTGTAATGGAGTTATCGGCAACTGGCAGGAGCCATATGGTTGTCGCTTTATTGTATGCAATGCAATTGCCCTGTAATTGCTTTACTTTATCACTAAGCGGTAGCGATAGTTGTAGAAGCAATAGTTGGCGAGACGACAATGATGTTACGATGGAGATCAAGGTGTCGCGCCGGTGACAATGGTGATCATGACGGTGCTTCAGAGATGCAGATCACAAGCACAAGATGATGATGGCCATATCATATCACTTATATTGATTGCATGCGATGTTTATCTTTTATACATCTTATTTTGCTTTGATTGACGGTAGCATTATAAGATGATCTCTCACTAAATTTCAAGATAAAAGTCTTCTCCCTGAGTATGCACCGTTGCCAAAGTTCGTCGTGCTGAGACACCACGTGATGATCGGGGATAAGCTCTACATTCATCTATAATGGGTGCAAGCTAGTTTTGCACACGCAGAATACTCGTGTTAAACTTGCTGAGCCTAGCATATGCAGATATGGCCTCAGAACACTGAGACCGAAAGGTCGAGCGTGAATCATATAGTAGATATGATCAACATAGTGATCTTCACCATTGAAAACTACTCCATCTCACGTGATGATCGGACATGGTTTAGTTGATTTGGCACGTGATCACTTAGATGATTAGAGGGATGTCTATCTAAGTGGGAGTTCTTAAGTAATATGATTAACTGAACTTAAATTTATCATGAACTTAGTACCTGATAGTATTTTGCTTGTCTATGTTGATTGTAGATAGATGGCCCGTGTTGTTGTTCCGTTGAATTTTAATGTGTTCCTTGAGAAAGCGAAGTTGAAATATGATGGTAGCAATTACACGGACTGGGTCCGTAACTTGAGGATTATCCTCATTGCTGCACAGAAGAATTACGTCCTAGAAGCACCGCTGGGTGCCAGGCCTACTGCAGATGCTGCTGATGACGTTAAGAACGTCTGGCAGAGTAAAGCTGATGAGTACTCGATAGTTTAGTGTGCCATGCTTTACGGCTTAGAAGCGGGACTTCAACGACGTTTTGAACGTCATGGAGCATATGAGATGTTCCAGGAGTTGAAGTTAATATTTCAAGCAAATGCCCGGATTGAGAGATATGAAGTCTCCAATAAGTTCTATAGTTGCAAGATGGAGGAGAATAGTTCTGTCAGTGAACTTATACTCAAAATGTCTGGGTATTATAATCACTTGACTCAACTGGGAGCTAATCTTCCTGTTGATCGTGTCATTGACAGAGTTCTTCAATCACTGCCACCAAGCTACAAGAGCTTCGTGATGAACTATAATATGCAAGGGATGAATAAGACAATTCCCGAGCTCTTCGCAATGCTAAAGGCAGCGGAGGTAGAAATCAAGAAGGAGCATCAAGTGTTGATGGTCAACAAGACCACCAGTTTCAAGAAAAAGGCAAATGGAAGAAGAAGGGGAACTTCAAGAAGAACAGCAAACAAGTTGCTGCTCAGGAGAAGAAACCCAAGTCTAGACCTAAGCATGAGACTGAGTGCTTCTACTGCAAACAGACTGGTCACTAGAAGCAGAACTACCCCAAGTATTTGGCGGATAAGAAGGATGGCAAGGTGAACAAAGGTATATGTGATATACATGTTATTGATGTGTACCTTACCAGAGCTCGCAGTAGCACTTGGGTATTTGATACTGGTTATGTTGCTAATATTTGCAACTCGAAATAGGGACTATGGATTAAGCGAAGACTGGCTAAGGACAAGGTGACGATGCGCGTGGGAAATGGTTCCAAAGTCGATGTGATCGCCGTCGGCACGCTACCTCTACATCTACCTTCGGGATTAGTTTTAGACCTAAATAATTGTTATTTGGTGCCAGCGTTAAGCATGAACATTATATCTGGATCTTGTTTGATGCGAGACGGTTATTCATTTAAATCTGAGAATAATGGTTGTTCTATTTATATGAGTAATATCTTTTATGGTCATGCACCCTTGAAGAGTGGTCTATTTTTGTTGAATCTCGATAGTAGTGATACACATATTCATAATGTTGAAGCCAAAAGATGCAGAGTTGATAATGATAGTGCAACTTATTTGTGGCACTGTCGTTTGGGTCATATTGGTGTAAAGCGCATGAAGAAACTTCATACTGATGGACTTTTGGAATCACTTGATTATGAATCACTTGGTACTTGCGAACCATGCCTTATGGGCAAGATGACTAAGACGCCGTTCTCCGGAACAATGGAGTGAGCAACAGATTTGTTGGAGATCATACATACTGATGTATGTGGTCCAATGAATATTGAGGCTCGCGGCGGGTATCGTTATTTTCTCACCTTCACAGATGATTTGAGCAGATATGGGTATATCTACTTAATGAAACATAAGTCTGAAACATTTGAAAAGTTCAAAGAATTTCAGAGTGAAGTGGAAAATCATCGTAACAAGAAAATAAAGTTTCTACGATCTGATCGTGGAGGAGAATATTTGAGTTATGAGTTTGGTCTACATTTGAAACAATGCGGAATAGTTTCGCAACTCACGCCACCTGGAACACCACAGCGTAATGGTGTGTCTGAACGTTGTAATCGTACTTTACTAGATATGGTGTGATCTATGATGTCTCTTACTGATTTACCGCTATCATTTTGGGGTTATGCTTTAGAGACGGCTGCATTCACGTTAAATAGGGCACCATCAAAATCCGTTGAGACGACGCCTTATGAACTATGGTTTGGCAAGAAACCAAAGTTGTCATTTCTTAAAGTTTGGGGCTGTGATGCTCATGTGAAAAAGCGTCAACCTGATAAGATCGAAACCAAATTGGAGAAATGTGTCTTCATAGGATACCCAAAGGAAATTGTTGGGTACACCTTCTATCACAGATCCGAAGGCAAGACTTTTGTTGCTAAGAATGGATCCTTTATAGAGAAAGAGTTTCTCTCGAGTGGGAGGAAAGTAGAAATTGATGAGGTAACTGTACCTGCTCCCTTATTGGAAAGTAGTTCATCACAGAAACCGGTTCCTGTGACATCTACACCAATTAGTGAGGAAGCTAATGATCATGATCATGAAACTTCAGATCAAGTTACTACTGAACCTTGTAGGTCAACCAGAGTAAGATCCGCACCAGAGTGGTATGATAATCCTGTTCTGGAGGTCATGTTGCTAGACCATGACGAACCTACGAACTTTGAGGAAGCGATGATGAGCCCAGATTCCGCAGAATGGCTTGAGGCCATGAAATCTGAGATGGGATCCATGTATGAGAACAAAGTGTGGACTTTGGTTGACTTGCCCGATGATCGGCAAGCCATCAAGAATAAATGGATCTTCAAGAAGAAGACAGATGCTGATGGTAATGTTACTGTCTACAAAGCTCGACTTGTTGTGAAAGGTTTTCGACAAGTTCAAGGAGTTGACTACGATGAGACCTTCTCACCCGTAGCGATGCTTAAGTCCGTCCGAATCATGTTAGCTATTGCCGCATTTTACGATTATGAAATTTGGCAACTGGATGTAAAGACTTCATTCCTGAATGGATTTTTAGAAGAAGAGTTGTATATGATGCAACCTGAAGGTTTTATCATTCCAAAAGGTGCTAACAAAGTGTGCAAGCTCCAATGATCCATTTATGGACTGGTGCAAGCCTCTCGGAGTTGGAATAAACGTTTTGATAGTGTGATCAAAGCATATGGTTTTATACAGACTTTTGGAGAAGCCTGTATTTACAAGAAAGTGAGTCGGAGCTCTGTAGCATTTCTAATATTATATGTGGATGACATATTGTTGATTGGAAATGATATAGAATTTCTGGATAGCATACTTGAATAAGAGTTTTTCAATGAAAGACCTCGGTGAAGCTTCTTACATATTGGGCATCAAGATCTATAGAGATAGATCAAGACGTTTAATTGGACTTTCACAAAGCACATACCTTGACAAAGTTTTGAAGAAGTTCAAAATGGATCAGGCAAAGAAAGGGTTCTTGCCTGTGTTACAAGGTGTGAAGGTATGTAAGACCCAATGCCCAACCACTGCAGAAGATAGAGAGAAAATGAAAGATGTTCCCTATGCTTCAGCCATAGGCTCTATCATGTATGCAATGTTGTGTACCAGACCTGATGTGTGCCTTGCTATTAGTTTAGCAGGGAGGTACCAAAGTAATCTAGGAGTGGATCACTGGACAGCGGTCAAGAACATCCTGAAGTACCTGAAAAGGACTAAGGATATGTTTCTCGTTTATGGAGGTGACAAAGAGCTCATCATAAATGGTTACGTTGATGCAAGCTTTGACACTGATCCAGACGATTCTAAATCGCAAACCGGATACGTGTTTATATTGAATGGTGGAGCTATCAGTTGGAGCAGTTCTAAATAGAGCGTTGTGGCGGGATCTACATGTGAAGCGGAGTACATTGCTGCTCCGGAAGCAGCAAATGAAGGAGTCTGGATGAAGGAGTTCATATCTGATCTAGGTGTCATACCTAGTGCGTCAGGTCCAATGAAAATCTTTTGTGACAATACTGGTGCAATTGCCTTAGCAAAGGAATGCAGATTTCACAAGAGAACCAAGCACATCAAGAGACGCTTCAACTCCATCCAGGATCAAGTCCAGTGGGAGACATAGAGATTTGCAAGATACATACGGATCTCAATGTTGCAGACCCATTGACTAAGCCTCTTCCATGAGAAAAACATGATCAGCACCAAGGCTCCATGGGTGTTAGAATCATTATTGTGTAATCTAGATTATTGACTCTAGTGCAAGTGGGAGACTGAAGGAAATATGCCCTAGAGGCAATAATGAAGTTATTGTTTATTTCCTTATATCATGACAAATGTTTATTATTCATGCTAGAATTGTATTAACCGGAAACATAATACATGTGTGAATACATAGACAAACAGAGTGTCACTAGTATGCCTCTACTTGACTAGCTCGTTAATTAAAGATGGTTATGTTTTCTAGCCATAGACATGAGTTGTCATTTGATTAACGGGATCACATCATTAGGAGAATGATGTGATTGACTTGACCCATTTCGTTAGCTTAGCGCTTGATCGTTTAGTATGTTGCTATTGCTTTCTTCATGACTTATACATGTTCCTATGACTATGAGATTATGCAACTCCCGTTTACCGGAGGAACACTTTGTGTGCTACCAAATGTCACAACGTAACTAGGTGATTATAAAGGTGCTCTACAGGTGTCTCCGAAGGTACTTGTTGAGTTGGCGTATTTCAAGATTAGGATTTGTCACTCCAATTGTCGGAGAGGTATCTCTAGGCCCTCTCGGTAATGCACATCACTTTAAGCCTTGCAAGCAATGTGACTAATGAGTTAGTTGCGGGATGATGCATTACGGAACGAGCAAAGAGACTTGCCGGTAACGAGATTGAAATAGGTATTGAGATACCGACGATCGAATCTCAGGCAAGTAACATACCGATGATAGAGGGAACAACGTATGTTGTTATGCGGTTTGACCGATAAAGATCTTCGTAGAATATGTAGGAGCCAATATGAGCATCCAGGTTCCGCTATTGGTTATTGACCGGAGACGTGTCTCGGTCATGTCTACATAGTTCTCGAACCCGTAGGGTCCGCACGCTTAAAGTTTGGTGACGATCGGTATTATGAGTTTTTGTGTTTTGATGTACCAAAGGTAGTTCAGAGTCCCGGATATGATCACGGACATGGCGAGGAGTCTTGAAATGGTCGAGACGTAAAGATAGATATATTGGATGACTATATTCGGACACCAGAAGTGTTCCGAGTGGTTTCAGATAAAAACCGGAGTACCGTGGGGTTACCGAAACCCCCCGGGGAGTTAATTGGGCCTCATGGGCCTTAGTGGGAGAAGAGGAGGGGCGGCCAGGGCAGCCGCGCGCCCCCTCCCCCTCTAGTCTGAATTGGACAAGGAGGGGGCGGCGCCCCCCTTTTTCCTTCTCCTCCTCTCTCCCTTCCTTCCCTCTCCTACTCCAACAAGGGAAAGGAGGAGTCCTACTCCCGGTGGGAGTAGGACTCCCCCCTGGCGCGCCCTCCTCTTGGTCGGCCGCCTCCCCCCTTGCTCCTTTATATACGGGGGCAGGGGGCATCCTAGGACACACAAGTCGATCAGTTGATCTATTCCAGCCGTGTGCGGTGCCCCCTCCACCATATTCCACCTCGGTTACATCGTAGTGGTGCTTAGGTGAAGCCCTGCGTCGGTAGCAACATCATCACCATCATCACGCCGTTGTGCTGACAGAACTTTCTCGTGAAGCTCTGCTGGATCGGAGTTCGTGGGACGTCATCAACCTGAACGTGTGCTGAACTCGGAGGTGCCGTATGTTCGGTACTTGGATCGGTCGGATCGTGAAGACGTACGACTACATCAACCGCGTTGTGCTAACGCTTCCGCTTTCGTTCTACGAGGGTACATGGACACACTCTCCCCTCTCATTGATATGCATCACCATGATCCTAAGTGTGCGTAGGAACTTTTTTGAAATTACTCCCTTCCCCAACAATACCCTACTCCAGTGTGATGCGGTGGATTGCCTCTTGGGCTGGAGATGAACAGTTATAAGGGAAGAACAACCTCTTGAGGAGAGGTGCTCTTGTGCTCGGTGAGTTGATGCCGTAGAGGATCGTCCCCCTTCTAAGGTGGTGGCTAGTCCTATTTATAGAGGCCCGGGTCCTCTCCCCAAATATTAGGCAGGAAGGGATCCCACAACAGCCAGTTTGAAGGGGGACAGCTAGTAAAAGCTATCCTGACAAAAGATGGTCTTCGCCTCCCAAAGGCTCTGGTGATGACGCCGTCTTGGGCTCCACGGTGACCTCCGTCCTGCTGTCCTGCTGGTCTTGGTCTTGTTGCACCGATATGGAAACCTTTGCTTGATGCCTCGGGACTCCGCGTCTGCGCTTGCTTCTTTAGCACCAAAGAGGAAATGAGGACACTGCGCGCGCTGGCGCCTGCCTGGCCTTGGTCGTCATGGCTTGCGTCACGGGAACCTCGCGAGGTTCCCCTTGCCTTGATCTCTCTGCCCCTCGCGAGCCAGCCTGGTGAGGTCGCCTCCGAGGAGGTCTTGCGTCGTCCGCCTCGCGAGGCTTGGCCCCTCGCAAGGGTCTTGGGTGTTTGGTGGTGAAGATGGGTCGTACAGGGCCGCTGGTGGAGCCATGCCATGGGCCACAGGCAGGCAAGTCTGGGTACCCCCGTTCCCAGGACGCTGACAAATACACTTAACCCAACGTCTTGGTCCATGAAGGAGGTATCAGTGCAGCGAACCAGGCAATCAGACTATTTGGTTTTATTGCTCTCACTTAGCCGTAGGAGTTTGACGATGGGTCTATAGAGTAGCCCCTAGTATATATGCGGCTGTCCCAATGGGGATGTGTTACATATGTGACCAGAAAACAGTCCTTCGTGTAATACAGAAAAAATCGCTAAAGATTGTAATAAGTCGCCAAGTGGCTGACCAGCTCTCACCACATCATGACAATCAGTTTTTGGCTTTCTCTACTGAGGTGCTTAACCGGACGAACCAGAAACACAATCACAGTAGTTCTCCCTTTACTACCCTAGCCGATCAGGCGGAACGTAAGGTAGCAAACACAGGAGCCGGGAAACCCAACTATTGACCAAAGACATGATTCGGAGCTGATGCATATAGTGCCAAATCTTGGGACGCCGAATTGTGATATGAAGCTATTCAGACTTTTACACATATGTTGCCGTGTAGAGCCCCTGGCAATTTGAACTGAGGCGACTAAAGAGACGAAATAAAGTCTGTAATTTAAAGGCTATACCGAAGAAAAAAAATTGGTTTACTGGAATTTGGTTGATACGTCAAAACGTAATCGTACCGAGGGTACCGTGATCATAAAGGTCATTTTACATGCCAGGGGTCTAAGGCGAGGGAAAAGCTCTATACATGTTCTTCAGTGAAGTTATGGTCTACGAAGTCCTTCGCACCTTCCTGCCACACGTCTGCGCCGCTTTCGCCTGAGTAATAAAAATTCCTTGAGAGGAATGGTTTTCCACTATTTGTACGGAACCGGCCTCGGAGAGAGTCCTTATGAGTCTGTAGGGTGAGCAGGTTGTGATGCACCTATGGTAAACAAAAAATAATTAAAGAAAAGGGGAAGGCCATATAGGGTCGAGTCGTACTATGGGCATGTCCGAATTGTGCCTCCGTTGATGCCCAAGGTACTGTGAGTGCGTAATTATGCACGCACGGTACAACATTTGTAGATATACATGGAAATCGATAGAGGAAAAGTTGTTAATCTAGCTCTGGAGTTGCTGAGCTGTTAACATGCGGGATTGGCCGGCCTTGTGTAATAGAGTCCGACGGCTTAATACCTGATGAGGTGTGCGGCTTGACGGGGCCGCTTTGTATTTCGGCCGCAATGGCCGTGGTATGCTCCTCGGTACGGAGGGAGCGTTCCATGTTTCCGTTGATTGTAATGATGCCATGTGGACCGGGCATCTTGAGCTTTAGATAGGCGCAGTGCGGAACCGCATTAAAGCAGGTGAAAGCGGTTCGTCCGAGCAGTGCGTGATATCCACTGCGGAAGGGGACGATATCGAAGATCAAGTCTTCGCTTCGGAAGTTGTCCGACGAACCAAAGACGACTTCCAGTGTGATTGAGCCCGTGCAGCGGGCCTCTACACCGGGTATTACTCCTTTGAAGGTAGTTTTAGTGGGCTTGATTCTTGACGGATCAATGCCCATTTTGCGGGTAGTGTCTTGATAAAGTATATTGAGACTGCTGCCGCCGTCCATGAGGACTCGCGTGAGGTGGAATCTGTCGATGATTGGATCGAGGACTAGAGCTGCCGAACCTCCATGACGGATACTGGTTGGGTGGTCCTTTCGATCGAAAGTGATCAGACAAGCCGACCATGGGTTGAATTTTGGGGTGACCGGCTCTATGGCGTAGACGTCCCATAATGCGCGCTTGCGCTCCTTCTTAGGGATATGTGTGACATATATCATGTTCACTATTTTTACCTCGGAGGCAAATTGCTTCTGTCCCCCCGTGTTCGATTGACGAGGCTCTTGGTCATCGTCGTCGCTGGGCAGCCCTTTCCCCTTGTGTTCAGTGTTGATATTGCCGGCCTGTTTAAAGACCCAACAATTCTTGTTGGTGTGATTGGCGGGTTTATCGGGGGTGCCATGAATCTGGCAAGGCCGATCGAGTATTCGGTCTAAACTGGATGGGCCATCTCTGTTTGCCTTGAATGGCTTCTTCCGTTGACCGGGTTTGGAGCCACTGAATCCGGCGTTGACCGCCGTGTCCTGGGTTCCTTCATTATTGTTTCGACGCTTGTGCTTGTCGTGTCGTGGCTTGCCATTGCCGTCCCTGGTTTCGGAGGTGCCAGGGTCACTGGTGTTGTTGCTTCTACGAGCAAGCCAGCTATCCTTTCCCGCGCAAAAGCGGGTCATCAGTGCAGTAAGGGCTGCCATGGACTTCGGCTTTTCTTGGCCGAGATGTCGGGTGAGCCACTCGTCTTGGACACTATGTTTGAAGGCCGTGAGGGCTTCGACGTCCGGACAATCCACAATCTGGTTCTTTTTGATTAGGAACCTGGTCCAGAGTTGCCGGGACGATTCCCTGGGTTGCTGGATTATATGACTAAGGTCATCGATGTCTGGGGGCCGAACATAGGTACCTTGGAAGTTGTCTCTAAATGCGTCCTCCAAGTCTTCCCAGCTATCGATAGAGTTTTCTGGTAGGCTGTTCAGCCAGTGCCATGCTGGCCCCTTGAGTTTTAGGGGGAGGTACTTGATGGCATGTAGATCATCACCGCATGCCATGTGAATGTGGAGAAGAAAGTCTTCAATCCATACTGCAGGATCTGTTGTGCCATCATATGATTTGATATTTACGGGTTTAAACCCTTCTGGGAGCTGGTGCTCCATTACTTCATCGGTGAAGCATAGGGGGGGTGTGGCGCATCTGTATCAGGTAACGTCACGGTGCAGTTCGTATGAAGTACGTATGCAGTTTTCGGCCCTAGTGGGGTTGTGTTTGTCGCACCAGGCCTGGTGGCCGTCTTCTCATGCTTGGGCATGCCCCCTTGTTCCGTAGATTAACCTGGTCTGGCCGGCTCTATTGTCCAGGTCCTGACGTAAGTCATAAGTGTATCCTCGAGCTGTTGTTTCCCTGCTTTTACGGCGAGGAGGCGCGGGCTGGTGTTCGGCTTGAGTTGCCGTTCTGTCCCGGCCACCTGGTGGTCGGTCAGGTCCGCCAGCCGCATTACATGCTGTTGGTATGGGCTCCAGCGCCTCATCAACGAATAGCAGTTTACACTTCAGGTAACTCTTCGTTGGGCGTTCAAGGCCGTATTCTTCGGCTGTCAGGACATTAGTCCATCTGTCGTTTGAGCAGATCTTGGTCAGCTTGAAGCTGATGCTACTTTTTCTTTAGGCTTCTAGCAGTGACTATTAGCTGGTGCTTGAAGCGCTCTTGTTTGAGGGGTTCCTCTGGCATGATGAAATCTTCGTCGCCGAGGCTCATGTCATCCTCGGAGAGTGGTAGGTAGTTGCTATCCTCCGAGTCTTCGCTCCCTGCTTGATCATCAGGGTCAATTTTCCCATCCTCTCGATCATCCTGTTCGGATGTTGGTTCGATGGGGTCTTTTTGGTCTTCGGCGTTCTTCGGAGTATCATCGTCTCCGGTGCCGGTATTGTTGTCCTTTCCGCGACGTGATTTAGAGCGGCGCCGCTGACATTGACACTTTGGTGGTATCTCAGGAGGTTCGACCTCGAATGGATCCTTTTCATCATCGCCGATGCCTTCTTTAGGTGTGCCCACCATGTACACGTCGTATGAGGAGGTGGCCGTCCAGCGTCCAGTGAACGGTGGTTTTTGGGCTTGCTCCTCTCCGGCATCGCCGTCCATACTGTCGATGTCTTCGGAGTTGTAGTCGAGCATGTCCGTTAGATCCTCGACAGTGGCTATAAAGTGGGTGGTGGGTGGGAAGCAAAATTCCCTATTTTCAGCCCCTAGTCCGGGCTGGGCGCAATTCGGAAGCGGTTCCGCTGTGATAGCGGGGGATCGCATTAGGTCCAGAGCCTCGTTTAAGAGCGAGGTTTGGATGGGGACCGAAGTTCCCCGACCGAGATCGCAAGACACGGACTGCGAGGGTCCGGAGCTAGTGTCCGGAGAAGAGTCCGGCTTTGTGATAGCTGCTAGTGGCGCTATCCTCTCTGGTTCTCCAGCGTTAAGCTCTATAGCCGCAAATAGTCCGGCGGGCTCTAGACTCCCGTCTTTGGACCTGGTGATGTGCTTTGAATCTAAGGCCGGGGCGGTGGTTGGAGCCGTGAACCCTTGGAAGATCAAGTCTCCTCGGTTGTCGGCGACATAGTTCAGATTTCCGAAACTGATCTGGTGATCAGGGGCGTAGCTATCGATCTGCTCCAGGTGGCTAACCGAGTTGGCCCGCAGTGCGAAGCCCCCGAATACGAAGATCTGGCCGGGAAGAAAAATCTCCTTCCCGGCAGCATTGTTGTAGATGATCGATGAAGCCATCGAGCCTTTCGGCGACGGCACAGTGAAACTCTCAATGGAAGCATCAATGCTGGTGTCAAAACCGGCAGATCTTAGGTAGGGGGTCCCGAACTGTGCGTCTAAGGATCGAAGGTAACAGGAGACAGGGACACAGTGTTTACCCAGGTTCGGGCCCTCTCCATGGAGGTAATACCCTACGTCCTGCTTGATTGACTTTGATGAGTATAGGGGTTACAAGAGTTGATCTACCACGAGATCGTAATGGCTAAACCCTAGATGTCTAGCCTGTATGGTTATGATTGTCTCTACGGACTAAACCCTCTGGTTTATATAGACACAGGAGGGGGCTAGGGTTGTACAAAGTCGGTTTAAAGAGAAAGGAATCTTCATATTCGCACGCCAAGCTTGCCATCCACGCAAAGGAGAGTCCCATCCGAACACGGGGAAAAGTCTTCCGTCTTGTATCTTCATGGTCCATCAATCCGGCCCATGTCACATAGTCCGGACGCCCGAGGACCCCCTAATCCAGGACTCCCTCAGCCATATATGCTAGAATCTCTTGATTGCATGCAATCGAAATGGAAGAATTGTCCACAAGCTTTACAAGGGCAGTATCAGGGCCATATTAAGAAGCCCACCATCATTCTTGAAATAGTTGCATCACCGGATCTCTGGATTTCACTCTTACTTTGGCATGCCTGTGTCTCACAATGACATCAATGTGCTTCAGCGGTCCCCATTATTAGCTAGGCTGACTGAAGGGCAAGTTCCTCCTTGCAACTATAATGTTAATGGGTATGAATACAACACATGCTTCTATCTGGTTGATGGTGTTTGTCCTTCCTGGGCTACCTTTATCAATACTATATATGTGCCAGTTGGTCAGAAAAGGTCTCACTTTCTCCAAACACAATAAGGAGCTAGAAAGGATATGGAGAGCACATTTGGAGTGCTACATTGTCGTTTTACAGTTATTCGTGGACCTGCTAAACAATGGAATCCGGAGACCTTGTGGGAGGTGATCACATGTTGTGTGATCATGACAACGTGATGGTGGAGGATGGTGGGTGAAGATGCTACGAGAGGTCTTGAATTTGAGAACATGGGTGATCATATCCAACTTCCACATCAGAATTCGGCCATGTTTATGAGGTTGTCCAAATCCATCAACAAATTCGACATCGAGTAACTCATGAGCAGTTCAAGGAAGATTTGATTGAGCATATGTGGACGGTTAGAAGGAACAACTAGAACATATGTGCTAGTTGAATTCAAGTTTGAACTACTTTAAGTCCAAAACTTTGTTGGATTGTAATATTTCAGTTATAATCATCGTTGCATTAGAATATTTTCAATCAGGGTGCCTAAACAAGCACATACCCTCTACAAATAAGTATCGGTGCTTAAAAAATATTGGTTTATTTTTCTAAGCACCGCTCCTAAACACCTTGCATTGTGCAAGCCTCAAGGCGACCCATAGTTGGAGGATAGGGACCAACATGATTATGGCTGGATGATCTTTAGGTATGGAAGTAAACCAAGTCTCACTTAATCCCGTTTAAAGCCCATTTACCGGCCAATTTTGCTCATTTTAAATCATGTATCGTCGTCTTTTATGTTTCCCAATTCTAGTTGTTGTACGAAGATAGTGTGATTCATGTAAATGAAAATTGAAGAGGGAGCTCTCTTTATCGGAAAAGAAAAGAAATCCTAACTTGGAAACGAAAGAGTGCCACCCACCCAGTGGAACCAGCCAATACGTACAACGGCGGGCCAAGCTCACGCACATCACACCCTCCATGAAGCCACCCGCCCTAATCAACCCGACACGGAGTCGCGCACGGCCACACCGCTCGTGCGAATGCTTCCTTCCGCTGCCCTCGAGCCTCCGAGGCGGGCTTCCGGTCTAGACAGAAACAAAAGCAAGGAAAAACGTTCACGCATGCAGCTCGGGGCGTCTCCTTCCTCCATCCGTCCCGTCCGCCGGTGGGCCCGCGCATATTCCCCGCCCGAGTGGCCAGAACAGCCAATGGGAAAGCAGCCACCACCGACGGCGACGCGGGCCGTAAGCTGCCGAGCACCGATTGGCCGCGCCCTTGACCCGTCCCCCTCACCATGGCCCACCAGACGGCGACGCAACGCACCGGGGGCCACGCCCACCGAATCCCCTACTCCTCCAACCCGCAAAGGATCCTCTGCGCCGCGCGCAACAGCCCACACAGGGTAGCGGGGCGCCTCTACGCCCTCCCTCTCTTCGTCCTCTCCGCTCGGGGGTCGACACCTGTCCCTCCCGGATCGGCGTGGATGGTGTAAATGGGCGGGCCCCGATCCGTCACGGTAGTTGGCACGTGGGGAAGGCCACCACCAAAAGCTTTTATTGGTGGGCGAGGGATCTGGATGACATGTGGGCCTGATGCTCCAGCTGGTCCCACCGTCGGCTGGAGAGAGGCCCTCGGGCGCTCGGGGCAGGTGAGGGCTTTTTCGGGGTGACGTGGCGGTGTTACGACCCCATGCCATGCGTACCCTGCTCACAAGATCTTTTCTTTCTCCAGGACTTGATTACCACAGCAACAGTACCATAGTACTACATGCACATTGTTCATTTTCCTTGGAAAAAATATATGCTAGTACACAAACACATTTTGGTGCCGTGTAGTACTTTTTATATATAATAAAAAGGTTCAGTTTTGTTGTTAGCATTTTTTTAAACAAGAATTTTAATGCCACCAACAATCGACGACGGCTCTACGGTGCTACAATATGGCTATAAACTTTTGTGTTAGCAATGCCGACAAGTATATCTATACAAGTTTAGCGTTAGCAACTATGACACCGAAGAAATCGACAGAGACATCACCTACAAGTCAATAGAGAATGGACAAGCTAGCATAGCAAGACAGACGATGATAAAAAGGGAACTGATCAACTAATGCTGCATCGAATGGATTAAAGTTGCTGGGAAAGGACGATAGTGTGGAAGGTTTCACTATGTTGGGACCAGAAAAAGGAACAAGATTGGTGTTATGTGGCTGAAATTCGAGACCAAATAAATATCAACAAGCCAGACGTGTGAATAGCGTGTAACGATGGGTTTTACAAAAGGATAAGTATCCATGCATCACATGAAGAGATAATGCCGCACCCATTTTTTCGCACCATATATATTTTGTGCGTACAAGGGTCCCCATTTTGATTCTTCCATCTCCCTCCATTAATTCTTTACCTAGTGTTGCTTGGTAGCATCTAATGGTGTACTATGGCTACAAACTAAAGCAATAAAGTGTGAGGTTTTAGTCTTGCGGGTGATCACACAGCGCACTAACTTCTTTCTTCCAAGCCAAAAGAAACGTGTAAAGTAGATATACAATAATGTGGCACATAGTGATAAATAGAGAAAATGTTTTATTTATTGTGTGGTGTATATGTACATTGTGCTTAAATGCAACACTAGTAGTGAACACGTAAATCTTTTTGGTGTCTGTATACAAGATGAATCTAACGTAACTGGCTAAGTAGCTATACTAAGCAATGACCAGAGAATGCCCCAAGAGCTACATATGTATCAAATTGACAAAAAAACATAGGAATATATGTTTAGCTAAGTATGCAATGTACATGCCAACAATTACTATAGACAATATAAAATAAAGTTAATATCTATTGAAGTTTGTTTCTATAGTGAGTTCATTTGTTATGGTAAACAATATATTTAATAAAAATATATTGTAAAAGTTTAAATAAGAATAAGAAGGAGTTTCATAGACATAATTGTAGAAAGCTCAAGATCATAAAACTCAAGGTTTCATGGGTGGTTGTACTTACTCTAGTGATTTCTTATCACAGAAGTTCTACAAGCCCAATCATTCGCCAAATGTATACTAACCTCCCATGGAAGCCTAGTTAGTATACATTTTTTTGTGAAAACTTATGACCAAAATTCATTGGTAAAAGGTCAAGGTTAAATAATCTAGCCTTTTTGCAACCATAACCGTAGACCTAGGTGCCGTCATGAAAAAAAAGGTTTGCAACAATCATAACCATAAACTCGTAGTTATTTGACATCTGATAAATTATTCTACGCAAGGATAAACCAGTAAGATTTATGCTCAGTTTTGGTATGGTATTATTTCAAAGTAAAATACAATATCAAAGTCTATTACATCATTTTCATCATGGCTGTATGGAGCATATACCCCTTTCCACTTCTGCTGCTTTTGTACTTTTTTCTTCTCCCTTTCAAGGAAATTTCGACATCTAGCCACTACAAGAAGTTCGTGAAATCAAAGAATATATTACGAGATGGTTCTTGCACACTTGTATGGATGTGACGCTGATAGACATCGTGCCCTAAAATTCTAAATTCTTTTTTGAACTATTGTTGTAGAAGTTAGATCATACTCAACGTTTGTGCAAAATGGGATAAAATGGAATATTTTTCCGGTAATTATCAAATTGGAGTTTGAGCTAGATTTGTTGTAAATGAATTTTTGCTATGTTTTACACATGGTAGTTAATTGTGTGTATATTAATTAGTAAGTTGAATTCGTGTATAGATTTATGTGGCCCAAACATATGTATGATTTCTCAAACTTCATTACGCCTGAACTACTTATTTTGTTTACAATAACCTTGAATTGTTTCGTCACATAATATCCTAATCATCAAGACAACCTGTCCCGATGACCTTCAAAGTTCTCCCTTGTTGTATTTGACAATGATGAACATATGCTATCCTCCGGAATAACAATCAATTCCAAGATGCAGCCAGTTTGGTTTGGATTCCTGAGCTTTCAGTCGCTTTTCCTCTAAAAGCCGGCATCATCAGACTAAAAGAATGCAAGGTTAAAAAAAGGCAATGACTAAACTTGCTTATGTATGTGGAAGAATATTAAGATGTGAAGTAGACCATTATACACATAAACAAATGTCCTAGCAAACAAGATGCCACGTCACACATGCCAAGGAAGATTGGACGTACATGCACACAAGAGAGTGAGAGTGAAAAGTGACAGGGCAAAGGAAAGGAACAGAGAAGCAAAGGTCACACACACACACATGGTATGCAATTAAAATTCTGACCTACACACACAGGGCTTCCAAAAGCCAGAGAAAAGAAGATGATAGAGAGAGAGAGAGAAGATCTGACCTAGATAGATAGACCCTATAGACAAGGACGTGGACATTTCCTAGTTCTTCTGACACATGCATCCAGGCTTGTGTCAGAGAGTGTGCAGTCGATCTACCTGAGCATGCACACACACGGACGCACCAATTGCTATCCATAATTCCATACACCCCTCTCTCTTTCTCTCTCCATATCTACCTCAATTCTTGTGCCCAGATGTGCCCTACACCTTTCTTTGCTAATAATACGCCACATATCCCTATCCACCAGTCCACCGATCAGTTCGACGACGGCCCTAGTACTCCTCGTTCGCCGATACTTGTCACTCCATGGGTTTCTTTCTCACTCACGGATAATACGACTGATCATTCGCTAATAGTACTTGTCACCCATGGATAATTCGACATTTCAAATATTACCTGATTTTTTTTTCAAAAAGAGGGGAAAGTCAATACATGTCTTACTGTGCCACAATACTCGATCGACTACAAGAGGTTGCATACGTTGCAACTAAGAAAAAACATTCCAGCTAAAATACTGCAATTTGGTCCCCCGAATTAGGCAATTGCTTTCTTTTATAGGGAAAATGCAGTCAGACTTCAACCTCAAATGCTTGTAAACCTTGAGGAGGAACCCCTGGCGATGCGGCAGAGGTGACCGAGTCGAGGGACGAGACCTAGCAAGGTCAAGCCAGTGGTGACACGACAACAGTGATGGAAGGGCCGAGGAAGGAGGGCTTGTCGAAGTAGTTAAGAGTTAGGGTTAATAGTTTACCAGGGTGAAGAGGGTACAAGTCGAAGGGGTGACAACGTGGATGGAGAAATAATTCTTTTTTCTATTTGAAATCTTAACTTTATTCACTTGGGCTAAGTGACACCGTAATTTGCCGATGACAGTTGACTATGCACTAGACAACTGTTTTTTTAATGCATGCAACTTCATCCTCAAACATTCGTAAACTGCTAAACGGAAGCGCCTATGCGAAGGCGGCTAAGCCGAGGAAATGCACTTCTTTAGAATATTTAGGGTAACCAAACGGAGCCGGCGGCGCGACAACGTTGATGGTGGAGCACCGGAGCCAAGGAAGGAGGCCTTGCTAGGGTAGCTCGTCGGGGTCGGAGGGACTTTAGGTGTGAGGCCTGATCGCGGGCAGCGACGACACCCACCAGACATGACGAGCCGGAGGCCGCAACAACATGAAAGTGGTGGCATTGACGGAGGCGAAGTCAGATAGAGGAGGTTGTGGCGGTGGCTTGGGGAAGGAAGAACGACGGTCAATAACCTCCTTTTCGAAGAAAAAAAGTTGGGTCAATGGTTCACAAAATCGATTGTGAATTCATGATTCGAAAATATTAAAGGTTGCAATTATCTTATACTAGGGTCTATTTAATTCGTTCATGAATATATGTGCGATAATTACGTAAAAGTACATATAGAAGTCTAATATGAAAATTGGATGGTACAGCTCAATAGCTCCTGCTTGTACAACACACACCACGAGACTAGTCCTTTGTGATGGGTCATGTTTGCTGAAACTAGACACCAAAGGCCAGGATGGTACATATGAGTTCCACACCTAGAATGCATGCTAGCTAGCTCTTGATGAGAGAGAAATAAAAGGAGGGAGAAAATCTTGTAGGTAGCTAGAGAGAAGATCTAGACAAGAGAAAGAAAATAAAAGGGGGGGAGTGGGGGAAAAGCTGTGCGTGGGGGCTGTGCTGTGAGGATAATGGAAGTGGGAGGTGGGTGTCCCTCCTCCACTGCCTCATTTCTCTTTCTCTCTCTTAAAGACTTAACCAATCGGTCTCTCTCTCTCTCTATCCATCCATCCCTGCTTTTCCCTTTCAGCTGGAGGAGATCTCGGGAGGAAAGATATATAGTCCAGTGTCGTCTCTGTAGAGAGCAAAAGGGAAAGGAGCTCGCAGCAGGTACTTAAGCACTGACATGAGTGATCTCATGGTCCAGAGATACCCTCCTCCTCCTCCTCTTTCTTCTTCTTGTTCCTCCTTCCTCTCTCTTCCCGCCTCTCTCTAGGATCTTCACCTCTCATGCTCTTTTAGAGAGAGAGAGAGGGGGGAGAGAGAGATTACTTATATGCAAGCTGTAGGCACGGCTAGCACGTGTGCATGCAGGCAGAGCTGCATCGATTCTTGAGGTAAGCTCATGATGTGTGCCGGTTGCGTTGACATCTGGTTTCTTTGTTAAATCACTTGATGAAGATGGGTACCTTCTCTTTTTCCTTATTTTTATAGTTTGTTGATACTGATGCCTATTCCACACACACAAACATCTCTCTCATCCTCTCTTCTTCCAGAGCTTTTGAGCTTAAGCTAGCTAGAGTATTGGAGTTCTTCCATGCATACATGCCATGCAGCTTACCTCTCTTTCCTCCCTCCCCCCCCCCCCCCCCCCCCCCCCCCCCCTGTGTCTTTCCTCTATCTATAGATCCAATTTTATTTTCCATGACAAATCATCCGAAAATTTTAAATCACTGCCCTGTTTTTTTTCATCTTGTTATATATATGTGTTCTTAAGTTCTTGGCACTTCTTTTTGACAGGTCAAAGCCACAACAAGCTGCACTGAAGAAGATATATAATTGAAGAGAGAGAGAGAGAGAGAGAGAGAGAGAGAGAGAGAGAGAGGGGAGATTTATTTCAAGAAGAATATTTTCAGTTAGTGCACAAGTGCACATACGGACATAGCAAGGATTTTGCCATCGACCGGTCTACATAGGTGCCGGCGATCACGATGGCAGCGTACTACCACGGCGGCGCCGGCACGGACATCCATCAGGCCGGCAGCGACGGCCTGCAAACACTGTACCTCATGAACCCAAGCTACGGCAACGGCAGCTACGGGGACGCCGGGCCCTCCGGGGCCAACATGATGCTCCTCAACTCAGCGGTGAGCTCCATGACCCCGGCGTCCTTCGGCGGCCACCAGGCGTCGCCACCGCCGGGGCAGCACTTCGTCGGCATCCCTCTCCAGGCGCCCCCCTCGGGCTACAACCTGTGGACCCCGGCCACAACAGGCATCGCCGACGTCATGTCGCCGCCGACGCAGCAGGCTCATGGCGTGAGTGCCGTGCTCAGCCTGTCGTCCCGCGAGACGCCGCCGGTCACGGTGGCCTCCATCGCCGGCGACGAAGGGAGGTACCACCTTGGGGCGACGACCGCGGCGTCGCAGGGGCAGGTGGTGATGAACTCCAAATACCTCAGGGCGGCGCAGGAGCTGCTCGACGAGGTTGTGAGTGTGAGCAAGGGCGTGGAGGACGTGGACCCCAAGGCGAAGAGCGCTGCGTCGGTCAAGAAGAAGGAGGATTCGGAAGGCCTTTCCGGCGGCGGCGGGGAGGAAGGCGCCAGCGGGGCCAAGGGCGGCGCGCCAGCGCCCGAGATGTCGACGGCGGAGCGGCAGGAGCTGCAGATGAAGAAAGGCAAACTGGTTAACATGCTTGACGAGGTCAGTAATTAACCTACGTACACTTTAATGAATTACTGTAATTTTGATTCTAACTTTTAATGTTAAGAAATGTCCTGCTTTATGCAAATATTTTTTTTACCGATAATTTCATAGAGAATTAATCTCTCGTTTTTTCCTGATCATAGCACCAATTGCTGCTTAGGAATTGTTGATTTTTTTTCCTCTGCAAAACAAGGCATATTTGACAAATAAACCTGGCGATTTTTGTAGTGTCTGAACATTCAACATTGCCCTCTGAATACGGCAGTGTTAGATTGATGATGTTTCTGATATTTCCTTGCCTCTATAATTTGAGAAAGTGTTATTGAAAGTATATGGGCCATTTGCTTTTCAGCTATGTTTGTTTTGGTGCTTCTTTTTCTGAAGTGAGTGACACACAGTTGTTGGGGCAGCCAAGCAGGCCTTTGATTTGCTGGATATTCCTCCTCCCTTTTTCCTTTTCTAAATTAATTACACCTGTTTTGTCAGCTTGCACCAACTATATATTCTCTTCGGATTTTTTTTTGATAAACACCGTCCAGTATTGTCTTTTAATTAGAAAGCAGAATTACATCCACAGTTAATTAACGGGCAACTATTATTAATTTAGAAATTTACAAATCAGCTGTGGTAGTAATTAAATAAACGGAAATTATGTGTGATAGAGATTATAAAAGTGACAAGTCTAGCTAGTCTTCAAAACCAACAAGGGGCCATAGTCTTCTATTTTCTTCTAGAGAAGAAATTAAGTAACAAGCTAGCTAGCTAGTGGCTAAGTATATATCTTGGTGATAATATTAACTAATACTTTGAGATAAGAAAAAGCACTCATGCACCTATAAATTACAATTCTTGCATGGTGTTGTTTGTTGAGGCCAGTACGTACAAGCCACCTTTAACTTTGTTGCCTGATCAAATATGTGTCTCTTTTTGTATTCTCTCAATAGCTTAATTAACACTACAAGCATAAGCTATCAGTACAGAAGGTAGATAGGCCCTGCTTGTCCTGGCTGGTGCTAGCTTCTTCACAAGCCAGCAAAGCCAGTTTGGCAGCCCGGCTTTCCCTCATGCTTTGAGTTTTTCTTCTTCTAATTCTTTTTAGGGAGCTTTAGTTTGTGTTTTCTCCATATAAATAAGAAATGCAGTGTAGCATGTTTTTGATAAAATCCACTTGATTCTCTCAGTCTGACAAGACAATCAATCGTGTTTATGATAAACACAATCCGAAGTAGTACTGTACTAGAGAGTGGTTGTGGTGGTTAACACTAGTAATCAACCCACTAATTAGTACACGAGCTAATCTCTGTACTGGGATCTAATGCGGCTGGCGATGGCGTGGCATGACCAGGTGGAGCAGCGGTACCGGCAGTACCACCAGCAGATGGCGTCGGTGTCGTCGTCGTTCGAGGCGGTGGCCGGCGCCGGGTCGGCGCGGACGTACACGGCGCTGGCGCTGCGCACCATCTCGCGGCAGTTCCGCTGCCTCCGCGACGCCATCGCCTCGCAGGTGCGCGCCGCCAGCCGCGCCCTGGGCGAGGACTGCGACGCCGAGGGGCTCGGCGGCGGGCTCGGCGGGGGGCGCGGCGTCGGGTCCCGGCTCCGGTACATCGACCACCAGCTCCGGCAGCAGCGCGCGCTGCAGCAGCTGGGCATGATGCAGAGCAGCGCGTGGCGCCCGCAGCGGGGCCTCCCCGAGCGCTCCGTCTCCATCCTCCGTGCATGGCTCTTCGAGCACTTCCTCCACCCGTAAGTGCTTCCCACCATGCTCTCCTCTCGTACTACGTACGTACAGTACTTCGATAACTTTACCGCCATTTTTTGTTGTTGCCATGCATGCATGCAGTGCACTGCTTGAATTGTTTCGGATTATAAGGTTGGTTTTGCATCATGCATAATGAACCTAGCTACGTGCAACCTAGCTAGGTTTATTGTACAGGTGAACTCCAACGATCGATAATTGAACTACAGTAAATAATTAAAAATGCATTTCTCTCTCTGTCACTGACGTGGTACAGATAGAGTGAGAAATGATGATGCGGTACTTGCATGAGAGACATAGACATAGCACGAGATACACGGCACACACACAATGCTCATGATGCGTTTTGCATGCAAACATGCACGCATGGCACCTCCATTCGTACGTGCGTGCGTGCGTGCGCGCCCAAAATCGGCGGGTACGTACGTACTCGGCGCCCTCGTGTCGCACTCCCGTTGGTTGATCGGATCGCCCTCTCATCATGCAGATACCCCAAGGATTCGGACAAGATCATGCTCGCCAAGCAGACCGGCCTCACCAGGAGCCAGGTACAAAAAAGCTCAACCATCCTTCTTCAGTTTGATCCAGTTACAGCATATAGTATGTTGTTATTTTTACTGTTACCGCGGCTTTGGTTTGATCCGTGAGAGTTTTTGCAAAACTCAGGTGTCGAACTGGTTCATCAACGCGAGGGTGAGGCTGTGGAAGCCGATGGTGGAGGAGATGTACCTGGAGGAGACCAAGGAGCATCAGCAGCAGCAGGACGGCGGCGACGACAAGGGGAGGCCGTCCGGGTCCGGCCCCGCCGGAGGAAAGAGCAGCAGCAACGCGGACGGCGTGGACGACGGCACTCCAAGGTCCATGGCTAGAGCGGCGGCGGGGGCCGGGACGTCGGAGGGCGGCGGCGCCGTCCAGGCGTCCTTGCTCGAGCTCGCCGGAGACCACCAGGCGCACGCGGGGTTCTACGACGAGGAGGGTGAGGATGGCGGGTTGCGGCGCGGCTTCAAGAAGGCGAGGGCGGCCGACCTCGAGCAGCAACCGCCGGCGGCGTTCGACTTCGGCGCGTTGCACCACGCGCAGGCAGCCGCGGCGGCCGCGGCCGCCGCAGCGAGGCAGCAGCACGACGAGGTGAGCCACCGGGAGCTGCTCATGAAGTTCATGGAGAGCGGCGGCGCGGCGGGCGCGAGGGACCACCACCACCAACAGGACGAGGACGGGGCCGGCGGCGGGTACTCCCTGTTCGCGCCGGGGCCGTACGGGCAGTTCGGCACCGACCAGTCGTTCGCGTTCGCCGGGGCCGGGCAGCACGGCGGCGTCTCGCTCACGCTCGGCCTCCCCCACGGCGCCGGCGACCAGACGGCGTTCCTCATGGGCGGCGGCAGCAGCAACGGCGCCGACAGCGGCGGCAGCGGCGCCGCCGGCTACGACATGAACATGCAGACCACCAAGTCCTTCGCGGCTCAGCTCATGAGAGACTTCGTGGCCTAGTATGAGTGCATCATGCATGGTATACCACTATTACATAGCGCAATCCATTAATGAAATCCCAAAAAAAAAATCGATTAATCAAACAATTTAGGGCTTGTATAGAAATAAAAGGGTAAAACGCCTAGGCATGGTTAGGCTGCCATTAATCCTAAGCCTCTCTAGGTCATTGGGGGTGTAATTATGTAAAGATGGGACATTGTATATAGTTACTATAGGTTAGCTAAGGTAGTTAAAACCCAAACATTTCCAGTTACAAGATTTTATAGGGCAATAGGGGGATGGGGGGTATACGATACGTGAAGGGGTATATATATGCAAAACATTGGAATTGGGGATCTTGGAAGTGTATGCGGTATAGTTGGTTTATTGGAGATTTGAGTATTGTTTTTGGATACTGTACTGTAATGTAATGTAGTTATTGTAGTACTCCTCTTCACTACTTGTGTTCCAGTTCCATGGACGAAGAGAACAGATGCATGAGATGGCATATCTTGCTACCTTTAGCAACCAAAACTCATTGTTGTACCATGTTCATGTGATTTTCTTTCTCTTCTACAGAAAACAGTTCATTTCTTGCAGGAAAAATATTGTTGTGCCATATTTCTTTTTTTTTGAAAAGGAGGATAACCAGACTGCATTATTGCGATGCACAAAACAGGTATCAGATAATGAAGGTGTTTACCTTCTTGGTCATGACTCATGAACAAGATAAGATGATGGCAGAAGGTAATAAAAGGAACAATCATACCAAGTCTGGTGTTCCACCAGTAGAGATGTCATTGGAGAATTGCTGGACAGCACATCAACCCCAAAAATGTTGATAGACAACAAACATCTAGTGTCATAGAAATCTGATCACACAGCAAAATGTAGCTTCTCCCAGGTCACTGCAAGGAACCACTGGATCACATGCTAACAGTTCTATTTCTAGTTCAACGAAGACTTACAAAGGGATGGCTTTCCAGTTATCAACGCTACACAAATCAACTAAGGAATCTCCGTTCGGTACAAAATCCACTAATATACGGCAAAAGTAACAAGCAAAACTAAGATTGTACAAGCAATAGCACTGCCTAATTGATCATTAGCTGAATCAATGTTCCCGTCTTCGATGCATCTCACGTTAAGACTTTCTGCGACTCGAGGGAGATGAAGGTGCACATTTGCGCAGCAAGGCGCCACTGGAAAGCAAGCGGCGAATTGGCAAACTGGCAATGCTAGTCATGGCAAAAGTGCGCAGATGCAGAATCTGAAGTGTTTTAACTCTGGTCCCACGCTGAACTGCTGCTCTTAGCACTTAAATGTTGATTGGCTTGAGGCTGAGGGCTCTCTCTAGTTGTCACTGGATACCACCTGTTGCCGGGATGACAGGTTGGCGAACCAAACCAAGAGGCATGTTTACACTGTTGGGATTCTCTGCTGCTCCGCTGCCATCACAGTTGGGTTCCAATAACTGTACAAGCGAGAGAAAGATCTCCATTCTGGTAACGTCCCTGTTTGCCTGTATGAACATTGAACAATTGAACATACACGATCAGTGTTATTCGTCGACTCCAACCAGCAAGTTAAAACATAAGCAAGGATTTAAAGCGATAGAAATCCATTCAACAGGTGCCACTACAAAAATCAGCAGCAGCATTCTATAGCTCTAATGATGTGATGACCCTTTTTCAAAATTTAACTATATTACCTCAACAGTAAAGCGGGCCCAAATTTTACTTTTACGTGCTTCCATTACACCCCTCAGGATGGTCAATCCAAGTCCTTTGATGAAATCAGCTATCTCCAAGAAGATGCCTCTATCCTCACAAATCATCTGCAGGAAACCCCATGATGTCAACACATCTAAACGACATCTACATGCGATTGTTGGTAAACAATGAGACTGCAAAAAACAAGCAACAGCAGCATCTTGAACCATTACCTCCACAAGCATCTGACGTGGTCTGTCAAGATCCTCAACGATGATTGGACATGTCATAGACTGAGAGCCAACATCAAAGGCCCAGGTTGCACCACCTTCAAAGTAGTCTTTCCATACAGGACCGTTCTCACTGCCAAGTATCTGTATGAATACTCGACAACATAAGGACATCTTTCAATCTAACGAGTTACAAACTGTGCAGCTCAACCACAACAAACCAGCTTTCTTTCTATATAACCAAACAATAAAACGTATAGGCATGTGCATACCTTAGATTCAGTAGAATCCTTGAGCTTGTCTGCATGCTTTGTAACGCTTTGCAAGAAGAGCATGTGCTTAACTGTCTTCTCCAACAAAGCATCAATGCTGCACTGCTGACACAAATGAGATAACATTGATATGACAACAATGCAACTGCTCTGGAGTTCACGTGTGCAAAGTACAAATTTTCATAATAGATTAAAATCAGCAGGTCTACAAGAGGATACCTTAGCTCCATTAGGCACCATTTCTCGGAGCTCCTTTATACGATCCTGTATCAGCTGTCGATCCTTTGGCCGTGCCTTAGAACTCTCTCCAGGTCGAGATCTCTTTCGATTTGACTTGCTTTGTGTATCAAGGCCTTTGCTGTTAGAAGCTGATGCACTTTCACATTTCATGTTCTGACCATTCTCAATCCAAAGACGTATCTGGGATTTCTGTGCTCCATTATTTTGGGAAAGACAACCATCTTCAGTCTTATCAAAGTAATATGGTTGTCTAACAATCTGTGTGGACTCATTCTTGATTACCGTTGAAGGAATGCCAGAGGAGTCACATTGCTTTAACTCTTCCAAACCAAAATGAGAAATGTTTGGAATGTCAGTCAATGCAGTCTTGCAAGAAGCATTGTCATCAGAACTCTGCTTACTGCTGGGGTTGACATTTGAGATGACAGCATCCAGTAATTGATCAGTATCAGTTAGTGAGAAGATCCCGGAACAGGGGAAGTCATTGTCTAGTGAACTGAAGAGTGAAGAAGAATCAAGACAAATCGAGGGTTCAGCTGCATCTCTGTCTAAGCTATGAGATTTTGCATCACAGGAGGACACCAAATTAGCATCCACATTATGACCCAACTGATGAAATTCAGAACCAAATATATCAAATAAGTCATTATCCCATGTTGGCTGCAAAAGCAATGAGTGAGCTGTCTCACTGGGCATAGCTGGCAACATGCAACCATCCACATTCTTCACACCTTGTGTGCTCACAGCAACACGTGTATCATTTGCTCTATTTGCATTTTGATCTTTCTGCATATGACCTGACCTACTCAATAGATTCTCTTGGGAAATGCCATTCAAGCAATTAGAAACCTGAGCATCAGATTGAGAAGATAAAGGTAGAGCACTTTCAGATGACCTTTCTTGGCGCACCATTTTCATGGTGAATTCAGAAGATTGGGGAACATTACAAGAAACTGGAGGTTGCTTCTGCCGTAACATTCCTGAACTGGAATGGCTTCCTTGTTCTGATACTTGACTTGATGTACATAAGGTAGTACTGACTACTCCGGCACTTCCAGGGAGGAAACCATAACTCCCATGACCAGTAGTCCCTTGGGATAGGCCAACTCTTCCATGTGACAGCTTCATGTCACTAGTTTCATGCATAAAAGGATTTCGGTATAAAAGCGATTTTAGCAGTGCACTCCTTGCCAAATCTGCACCGCTACCAAATTCTAACTGTCCAATGGTGTTCATCAGCATTTGCTGTTGCTCCACTGATGCCAAGCTTGATGGGACCAAATCAGAACTTATTGCAGCACTCAGCGTATTACTTCCAAGTCGACTATCACAATAAGACGCTTGTTGTAAAAACATATCGTTAGGCTTGCCGTAGACAATATGCTCTCTACCAGTTAGACCATTCTGTTGTGCAGCCTCAAACAAAGATGCATTTAGTGATTTGCTACTTGACGCAGTTGCGCTATCAGAGCGTCTGTATTGTTCACGCATCACTGGGAATTGACTGAAGGAATTGTCTGCGGCTTGGATGTTTGAGGCACCATGCAGAGGACGCGACTGATTCGAAGTACTTTTTACTGAAGCAGATGCAGCCATACTTGATCGCTGGTTCAGCTGAGAGCACAATTTCTTTGCATGCATCACAAAACTTGTGTTCTCCACAACCTGCGGAATCCAGAAATGATAGGTTATTAACTCAAATATATGGAGAATACAAATTCTAGCGAAGCCAAAGTGATGAACTGAGATACCATGATGAAACCCAACCATTTGATAAAAGACATGTACTATAATGGAAAAACTGATTACATGTCAACATTTCTAGTTATTCCATTGCAACAGAGAACATTCTGATTGCACCACTGATGAACATATAGAGGTATGTTCTAGCCACCCTTTAGCAGCATACATAAAAGGAAGCCATGAGTTTGCATTCTGATGGCACGTAAAAAATTCCAGGCATCATTGTTATTTAAAACTCCAATACTATCCGGCGCAGGAGTATAATATTTAGCATGATGCGATGGTTATATTCTTTCAAAAGAGATCTAGATATGAGATATTCTACCATAGTCAACAGCGTGACATACTGATGTTAGTATGTTATACCACACAGCTAACTCGAAACAATTAAAAACTTCAGACAAACTGAGCATTTATCCTATAATATGATATAGGGAACACGATTTCTCTACACTTCTAGCATGCATTTGAAGTTTGGATATCATACCACACCAGTAGAGCCTAATTGTAGCACGCCGCGTGGTAGGACAGGAATAATCGCAATAGTCTGCAGAACAAGAAACATTATTGAGTTCCAGATGCAAGCAAGGGTCAAATAATTTACCATTCACACTGTTCAATTCCACTCACCTTAATGCCAGCTCTGAACTGATAATGCATCTCAGAAGCAACCTATCATGGTGAGACTAGCGTAAGATCTCCAAAACAAAACAATCAAACAACAAAGATACAAGTATAACAAAGATAACTAATAGATCTCCATGCTAGTATTAGCATTATGGCGCACTCAAGACAGATCAACGTGCATTCACATGTATTCTTTTGCATATAACAGACTCATGTAAATATTCATTTACAGCTACAGTATCCCTGTGTCACTTATTTTCCAGTATGATGCTAGTCCAAAACCAAAAGCAGGCCACTGAGTTCCAAAAGCTCGAGCAGAAGGTCCCCCCACAAGACTTATTACATGGATATAAATTCCGTGACCCGATGCTTTAAATGGTGGCCCGGCAAAATTGAACCAGAGAAAACGGAAATCAGTTAGCACTTGTACCATTTGAGAAGAAAGCAAGTACTACCTCGGATGAGAGCCCGTGATCATCCGCAGTACCATGGATGATCCATTGATGACTGCCAGTGAAGGCAACACGGCCGATGGTCCTGAAAGACACAATCGCAGCAGCCATTATTAATCGAAATGGCAACCAACGACCCGGAGGAATGCATTTGTCTCATTTGCATCAACCAATGAGAAATGGTGAAGGAATCATGAAACTGCATCTGACCAAAACATGGAAAAACAGGGATGAAAAAAGAAATATGGCATCGCTATGCTTTGCTTACCCTTCTCCAACGACATGAACCTGCTCGGTCATGTCCTTCCGAACAAATGAGCAAATGCTGTCAACAGCAGCAGAACACCCGAGCTCAGCGGCCCGGGCTTGAGAAGCCTCAGATCCGGCGGGGCATGGCGTGTGGCCGCAGTAGCCGTCTTCCCACACCAAATGTCTGCACATATCCAAGGTGAAAAATGCAGGTAAGAAAACAACTAAGAAGAGGGACCAAATTCCTGAAGCTGCAAGTAAAATAGGAAGCCAAGTTCAGGGGACGAAAATTGCAAGATAAATACACACACAAACTCCTAATAAGTGCCAAGCCATCAGTTCCGAGCTCAAACGCTCCATTGCTAACGAAATGATGAGGAGCACTAGTAGCTACTACTAGAATCTTCCAGTGTCAAACTAGCACACGAAATCCCGAGACTGGCAAGTCAGGGAACAGAACAGAAGAAACAGCACGGAATGTTGAGATGCAAGTGGAGGAGGAAACAGAGGAGGTGGCTTACACAGGGTCGGCGGCGCCGATGGCCTTCCAGAAGACGGCGTAGGACCAGCCGATCTCCTCGCAGAGGCGCCGCAGCGCCTCCCCGACCGCCATCCGCGCCACGAGGCAGGGTCAGAGTCAGAGTCAGTCAGACGGCACCTTGCAGAGGACGGACAAGAAGGAAAACCCTAGCACGCCGGCCGCAGAGGCCCGCCGCCGCCGGCGGCGCGAGGACGAGAGGAGAGAAGCAGGAGGTGGGTGAACGAATGAGCGAGTGCGAGAGGTAGCAGCAGCAGCAGCGTGAACGAAGGGTATCTTAGGCGCCGCGGCAGCCGGCCCGACCGGCCTGCTTCGCGCGGAGACCGCCGCCGCCCCTCCTCACCGCCGCCGGAGCGCCGCCTCCCCTCCTCCTCCGCGCCGCCAGCGCGAGGGCAGCCATCGCGCCGTGACGTCGCGCCGCGCTGGAGGACCCCAGCTGTCAGAGCCCGCGCTGGCTCCTCGGCCTCGGGTAGACGACGAGATCGGCTTTGTCCGCTAGCTGCCCGCCTGCCTGCTGCGCCCTCCCCTTCACACTGTGTGCGCCCGCGAACGACTGCGAGAAGAGTAGCCCTCTCTCTCTCCCTCTCTTTGGGCTCTCTCTGGCTTTGGTGCTCTCTTGTGCTCTGCCGCCCGCTTTGTTTACCACCATCATCTTTTCCATCTTTTTACACCCTTGGCGGCTCCGCTCCCGAGGCGAGGCGGCCACCATTCCCCCCTCCCTGCACTGGACACAGAGGTGGAGGGTAAACTGGGAATTCATTCACCCCGACCGCATCACGGCTCCACCATTCCCTATTCGTCCAGGCTAGGAGTATTTTACTGCCAAGGAATCATTCACGAAATGGCGCCATTGTCGATCGCCGAGCAAATCTAGAGACATAGGAGCACAGCTTGCAAATTCATGACTAAGGCGTTCTCATATGTGTCAGAAGTATAATTATGCTCAAGTTAGATACTAGTATAAGGAATTAGATAGAATATGTTTAAACCGTGTATGACCTGCCCTCTACTTCAAGTCTCTCTCATGTTGTACTCTGTATATACCCTCACGTCCGAGTCGGATCGATACAACACAATGCAACAGAAATATCTAGCATCCTATTATTTTCCACAATATGCACTTGTGACAAGCCCCCGCACCGAGCCAGATCAATGACTAGGAGGTAGTCATATCCCATATCGATATGTTTTGGACGCACATGGTAATATAGAAGAGAACTTCGAATTGAAGCTCGAGGTGTTTCTTTCTTTGTGGCCTCTCTAGCTGCTCTTTCTTGTCAAGATCAAATAACATCAAGCTAAGGAATGGCAACTAGAGAGGGCCCCCAAGCACTTGAAGCTATAAACAATTCTCGCCATCGTCGAATGAGTAGGGGGGATGGGGATGGCTTATGTGAACACTACTATCTTTTCATTGTGCCTGACCTAAGAGTTCGCGAATAGGGCCACATTAGTGCAGATCACCCCTCTCTGACGGGCGAAGCGGGTTGAGCACCCGTTGGTAACCTAAAGTAAGTGGAGCTGGATCCTCTGCCTCCGAGGAAGCTTTCCCGGCTCGTCAGGGATAGACTGTAACTATTGGCGGCCGTGTGGACAATCTTTGTTGGTGGTGGATGTTGCCAATGACGATGTGTTTGGATTTTATCCTTTAGTGCTAGACTTTATGATTTTTTACTATCATAATACGTATTGCATAAAACATAGCACAAATTGCATCACATTTCATTCATTCCATCATAACAATACATATTCCATCCATTCTATCAAAGTACAACAATTGCATTATAAATTTTATTGATGGTCAGATTCAGATAGCGGAGGGGACATTGGCAAATGAGTGGAGAAGGCGAGGACGAGACCTCATCGGCAGGTCTCCTCGACTGTCGGATGGAGACGACAATGATCTCGACCTCCGTGCAAGGGATCGTGTGGTCGCGGCGGGGGCGAGTGGAGATGGAGGGGTGGCGCGGGGGGGAGGGGGGGGAGGTGGGGTAGAGAGGCACAGTGAGGGTGCGGCATCGCTCCCTGTGATATGCACACGGGAAAGGGAGGAGGGGAACGTGAAGGGCATGAGCTATTGGTTGGGCCTAGTCACTGACGAGAACCTATCGTCACCGATCATTGTCATATCAATATGGGCGATGGTGCACAATAGTCGGTTGTGTAGTAACCTCTTATGACGGCTCGAGTTGCGCGACGTAAGTGCCAAGCTTCCATCACTTGAGTGCCGAGATTTGGACCTTAGCAAGACTCTGTAAGATCTCTGCCGACAAACGGTCGTACGTCTGTCAATGCCGATGACCGATCATCAGAATGATAAATTGATGTAGTGCCAACACCAACCAAGACGGCCAAGGACATAAAATTGAGATGTCACCCCTTCCCTCCCTCATGGGCCAATAGGAGAGAGCAAGAGGAACTTACCGTTATTTATTACTTCAACGGCCATGTGTTCCCTTTATTTATTACACAATGGTTAGTGTCGCTTAACATTTGTCCTATGTTAACTGGAGGCATATGCATGGTCATGCTGGTTAAGTTACCCTTATCTTGCATTGGGGCTATCTATCGGTTCATCCTTGAATTTCTAAAATATTTGTTTGGCATTGCTTTTATCAATTTCCCCATGTTACAACTTTTTGCACCGCTTTTTACAACCACCAAAAGTTGTTTCAGACGAGACAATCAAGATAAGATAGAAAAACATGTAGCAATAGGAATGTCTGAAAACAAAACAATATTCAGGCACTTTGCGGGTACGTACAATCAAACATATTCTTTGCATTTGTGAAGCATTTGCAATGATGCCAATATGGACCTTGGAAAGGAGGGCATGGAGTACCACCACAAATTATGCGGTCGTGTATGCTTTTGAGGAGGTGGTAGGGCAGTTTGCCGATTTTAACGGGATATTATACTACTGTAGTAGTATTGTTTTGCATAAAGAAGTGGGAAAAGCAAAGGCTAAGCCATTCAGGTGGCAGGGCCTGTCTTTTGCTCGGTGAAAATCTTTGCCAATAAAGTTGCTAGATGGGATCTTGCTTCTTCTCCTTGCATGTCACAGCCCAGCCGTTTGGACAAGTATGACGTGTGTTCGTATTATTATTATTACAAGAGCTACTAAAATTAAGTGTGTAAATAAGAACATTTTTGGTTCAGTTTCTAATAAACAAAGTAGATCATCCTTTTCAGCAAGGGGTGTAGACTGTAGAGCTTATGTAAGATAAATAAAGTTTTATGGCTCTTGACCAGTCCAAGTCGCCAACACATGTGAACGATGTTACTCCAACTTCAGTAGTTCAAGTCTTTGTTTCCTTATCCTTTCACTCAGAATTTAGAAAGCTTTGGTTTAGTTAAAGCATCCCCAGCAGGCGCGCCAAACTAGCGCCGCGCCGCAAAATCCTTTTTTAGCACGCGCGTAACCGGAAGAGCTGCTTTAGCGGGCGCGCGAAAACCGCGCGCGCGGCATACGTAGTCCAGCGCGCGGGCCGAAACGCAATTGCGCGCCGCTTATTTGTTGCGTCCGCTCCCGCGCGCTCGCTCGCACCTCCCACCCCCCTCCCTCCAGCCGCGCCGCCGCCGCCGACCGCGCCACCCGGCGACCGTTCCGGCGCTTTTCCGGCCTATCCCCGCCCCGCGCGCGCCTTCTCCGGCCCCCCTCTAGGCCCGTCGCCCCGCGCGCGTGCTGGTCCGCCGACGAACAGCGCCCGCGCGCTCGCTGCCGCTCGGCGCCCGCTAGGTGTTCGACAAAACGCCTAGAAGGTATGTATTGCTCAAAAACCATGAATTTCGTGCATGTTGATTGTAGTTTTTTATTTATAGCATAGTATTCGACATTGTAGATGAGTTCATCGTATGATTCTTCCGAAGAAGAATTTGATATGGAAGAGGAGGAGGATCTTGCAATGATCCTAGCTATGCATATTAATAAAAAATCGAAACACGGTGGTTCGGTTATGGGTCGGCAAAAAATTTGGAGGGATAGGATCGATGCCCACAACAGATTGATCAGGCATTATTTTGCGGAGAATCCCACATACCCCGAGTCGTATTTTCGTCGCCGGTTTAGGATGAGCACCGAGTTGTTCAGGCGCATTGCAGAGAAACTAGCGAGCCATGACCGCTTTTTTCAGCAAAGGAGGAATGCCGCCGGAGAGATCGGGCATAGCACCTTTCAGAAGGTGACAGCCGCTTTGCGTATGTTGGCATACGGTATACCGGCTGATCTAGTTGATGATCACTTGGCTATGGGTGAGAGCCAAGCTATCATGTGTGTCAAGCGCTTCGCGGTCGGAATTGTGCAAGTGTTTGGCGAGGAGTATTTGAGATCTCCCACCGCTGAAGACGTTGCAAGGCTTTTGGCGATGAACAAAGCTCGCGGGCTTTCCTGGCATGCTTGGCTCAATAGATTGCATGCATGGAGTTGGAAGAATTGTCCAAAGGCATGGCATGGGCAATTTCACGGCCAAAAAAAGGGTTCCACTATAATCCTTGAAGCGGTGGCCGATCAAGAGACTTGGATTTGACATGCATTCTTTGGAATGCCTGGATCTTTGAATGACATCAATGTTGTCAACCGGTCACCACTGATGAGTAAGATTGCAAATGGGGAGTTGCCACCGGTGCAGTTTGTAGCAAATGGTCGTACATACAACTATGGCTATTATCTAGCAGATGGCATCTATCCAAAGTGGCAAACCTTTGTCAAGCCGTTGAAAAAGCCAGAAGGTAAGAAAGAACTTGATTTCCACAATGCTCAGGCGGCGGCTAGAAAAGATGTGGAGAGAGCTTTTGGGATTTTGCAAGCCCAATTTGCTATTGTGAGAGGACCGGCTAGATTTTGGGATCAGAAAATGCTTTGGTACATCATGCACGCTTGTGTGATCATGCATAACATGATCATCGAGAATGAGCGTGGCCAAGATATAGACTACTCTCAGTATGAGCTTTTGGGACATCCGATGCGAGTGCGACGGAGGGCTGAAAGGGTGGCCCGTTTTGTTGCCTCCTATCATGCCATTCGACGTCCCGCAGCGCATAATGATCTTCAGAAGGATCTCATTGAGGAGTGGTGGGCATGGAATGAACGACAAAGAGCATCATGATTTGTGCGTTTGATATTGTATTGTTGAACTATTTGTTGTGTTTATTGCACTATTTGTTGTATTGAACGATAAACTATTTGTTTAAGTTGTAATAATAAAATTGAACTATTTATTTTGATTTATTTTTGTTTGTATTTGATCTTTTTGCTTCTGTTTTGAAATGCATATGTTGTTTGTGTGAGAGTAGCGCGCGCTGTATTTTTACGCGCTGCTGGAGCGGCGCGCGCGCTGCATTTTAGCGCGGCTGCTGGAGGCAGCGCTGCGCGCCGCGCCAAACCAGACGATGGGGGCGCGGCAAACCAGTTTTTTGCGCGCGGCGCGTTCGGCGCCTGTTGGAGATGCTATTAGAACAAGCAAATGGAATATTCATCCATTCTGTGCTTACAAGTCACAAAACGAAAGCACGCATCCATTGTTGAATTTCTTTGCTTATTACTATACGAGATTGCCTAATCCAGTCCAAGATGGTGGAAGTCTTAATAATAATCCAACGAAGATCACTAGAGACTTGCGATCCCTAGCTACCTCATTGTCTATCTGAAGTGGAAGCGTGTCTTCTAGAAGTTACTTAAGTAACACCTCTCGCTCTTCTCACAAAGAAAAAGGAACACGGTGAAAGAAGATCAGTCAATCTAAGTTACTCTCACCGATCCATAAGTTGTATTAGAGCGACGCCAATTAATTTGAATCGGAGGGAGCACGGTACTTTGGTCCAGTTAACCTCATTCTTATCATAATGCAGATATAGCTAGTACGTAGATACATTCACCATGTGGTGAATGGCAACGGCCGGTCCATCCATCATCTCCATCGGGGCATGGGACGAGAGTGACGCGAGTAGCTAGCACAAAAACGGCACATGGCCATGGATGATGGCGAGATGAGCAGGTAGCTGGGTAGGCATTGGGTGCCCTGGGGAAGAGGTAATGCATGCACTGATGCACCACCACCAGCTGCAACAACAACCCACTAGGGGCGACGGACGGGGACATGATCCGCATGAGAATCTTGACCCTGGTCGCCTTGCAAATAATGCGTAACGGGATGAAACAGCTAGCTAGGCCGCGTTCGCGTTTTTATTCCCTTTTGCTTTTCGTCTTGATGAAGGCTGCTTTGCTGTTTAGCCCCGCCCCCCGCCCCCCGCCCCCACCAGAATCTGTATGGCGATACTGCCTTCCGCTCTCCCCTTTTTCCTTAACACGACATGATTTGGCTCGTACCGATGGCGCCCTGATTGCGATCCGCTGTGGCTGGGGAGGCATGTGCCACAACAATATTTGATCCATGGAGAGCATCAAGGTAACCAGTGAGCATCGATGTGGTTAGGAGGATAGTGGTATCCCAATCAACCAGAGTTCAAACATCATATTTGACATTTTGATATTTTATTATTACGGATTGCCTTTTCAGTTGAAGACTGCTCTTGATGATTCCGAGATGTTTACTGTGACACCAACAAAGTGAAGAGCCACCATTCAGAACCTCCTTAGCTTTGTAGACACCGGCAGAGTGGAGAGCCACCATTCAGAGCCTCCTTAGCTTTGCAGACGCAGGCAGGAGCTTCACTGCGGCAACCCACGACACCGGCAAGGCTAGCTGGCGAGCGTACTGGAAGCGCTGCACCAACGGTGCAATCTCCTCCTTAGCAACACCGACAACCATGCCGAAGCGACGAACTGGATGATGTGTCCATGGCGTCGCCGGATCCACGAGGCCATCAAAATCAACGCCAAGTACTGCAAGACCGGCGAGTCGAAGACGCACGCACAACCATAGAGCGGCGGCGGGAAGCGTGTCGCCAATAAGACGACCATGCAGAGCCGGTAGTGAACACACCTGCGCCGGGTACTATTCGTGCGCATTTTAATATAACTACATATGTTGATTATATTGTTTGTGCTGTGATACCGATGCAAGTATGTTCTTTATTATTTGGTAGACCATGGCAATTCGATAAAAAATATATACATCATGGTAGAATAATTAGTATACTCTTGTTCATAAGGATAAACATATTACTTTGCTTTCTATGTCTCCTGCGTTTTGAAAGATAATATTAATAGAGCTAGTAAAGTAAAACAGGAGCAAATAAGACTGAAAATCAGATTGTGGCAAAAGAATTTGAGTAACAAATGAAGCCTAATAACAAACCATCATCTTATGTTGCCTCTGAATTAAATTGAAAAGTGGATGTGAAAAAACATGTGGTGCCTTCATGTTTGATTTTGATAATTGATGACAATCTCTATGGACTAATGGTTGCCTTGAATTATATTTATATGATTTGTCCATAGGCATTTCTTGAAGTCCATTTGTTGGTTTCAAGAAGTTTATGTGTTGACCAAGGTTCTATTCAAGGAATTATCTAAAGATTGATCATAGAGAAGATATGATACAAGGTTGATCAAGACTAAGTCAAAGAGTGTATCAAGTTGATTAGCACACAAAGCGTACAAAATATACCGAGAGGAATCAAGTGATCCCATGGTATGGTAATCATTGTCCATTACGCTTCGTGTACTAGCCCATGTTCTTTGCGAGAGTTCTTTGTGTGGTTACGTATGTTTCCATGGGCTCGCGTCAAGAGAAAGATCTAATGCAACCCATGGAGAATGACATCAAGTGGTGATCGTCATCAAGATTACGGTGTGCAAGTTCAAGTCGAGCATCACGAAGATATCATGCTTGAAGCTGGCCGTCCATTTGGTGACAATGGACTTGTGAAGATATGCTAAAGAGTGGCTCGCCCATAGTGGAGTATGGGGAAGCAATCAAGTAGTCTTCATCGACCCAACACAATCAAGAAAGGTGGTCCAACTTGAGGAAGTCAAGATCGTCATTATCTAGCTCAAGTGGACTATGTGCAAGGCAAAGGCTTGCCCTTGATAGGTTTTCTATTTTACCGGTCTCATGGTAGTAGTTGGGAGACTGGGTTATAGGATCGATTGCCATTCTATCAAGGGGCGCTCTCATGTAAGTACCTTGATCGTATCGTTCGTAGAGAGCTCAAACCACTGCATCATTTCATAATCTTTCTCGCTTCTTCTTTGGTGTTTCTCTTGGTGAGTTTTAGAGCTTATGGTCATCTTCATGACAAGTTCGAGTTCATCGAAAACGGAGTTCATATGCATCTTCTATGATGTTTTCAATGTTGGAGTTTTTGTCGGTTCTTCATTCAGAGTGGTTTCACATCTCTATATCATTGACATTTTTCCATTGCCTCTTCTCACTATAAACAGTCAATGTTTGGATAGTACTTGTTGTCATCTATCCAATAAGCTTGAGTTTGCTCAATTTGGAGCTCATTTGCGGAAGTTATGGCAGTTTTGGTTTTCCTGCATCTATCTGTTTGCTTGGGCTCACTTGAGGCATATAAGCGGTAATACCGCTCTGCCTCACGGTAGCACCGTGATAACCCACAAGTATAGGGGATAAATCATAATCCTTTCGATAAGTAATAGTGTCGAACCCAACGAGGAGCAGAAAGAAATGACAAGCGATTTTCAGCAAGGTAATTTTTGCAAGCACTAAAGTTGTTGGTAACAAGTAGTTTGATAGCAAGATAATTTCTAACGAGCAAGTAACGGTAACGGTAACAGAAGTGCAGCAAGCTATCCCAATCCTTTTTGTTGGAAAGGAAGGGCCGGAACGATCTCTTATAATAAGCAAAGCGTTCTTGAGGACACGCGGGGATTTCATCTAGTCACTTTCATCATGTTGGTTTGGTTCGTTTTCGCTACTTTGATAATTTGATATATGCGTGGACCGGTGCTTGGGTGCCATTCTTACTTGAAAAAGCCTCCCACTTATGATTAACCCCCTCGCAAGCATCCGCAACTATGAAAGAAGAATTAAGATAACAATCTAACCACAACATTAAACATATGCATTGGTGCACGTCGGTGCTATACAAACGGTTTTTAACCCCTTTCCGCGACGGCATTTGGAATCGTCGCCTAGTGAGTGACGGCGATAGGGGGGTCCTTCCCACACGACCCAGAAACCGTCGGGGATAGGGACCCTACAGTACTTCTACTTGTTTGTGCTCGCATTGCCATCACAGTCGATATTCTGTGGTGCTATGTTTACGATGCGCGGCCCATCACAAACGGTTCGCTATTATAGAACGTGTATGATAAGCATGTTGGGGATCATAGTAATAATTTAAAATTTTCCTACGTGTCACCAAGATCAATCTAGGATATGCTAGCAATGAGAGAGAGAGAGAGGGAGTGCATCTTCATACCCTTGAAGATCGCTAAGCGGAAGCGTTACAAGAACACGGTTGATGGAGTCGTACTCGCGGCGATTCAAATCACGGAAGATCCGATCTAGCGCCGAACGGACGGCGCCTCCGCGTTCAACACACGTACAACCCGGGGACGTTTCCTCCTTCTTGATCCAGCAAGGGAAGAGGAGAAGTTGAGGGAGAACTCCGACAACACGACGACGTGGTGGTGATGGAGCTCGTGGTTCTCCGGCAGAGCTTCGCCAAGCGTGACGGAGGAGGAGGTGTTCGAGAGGGGGAGAGGGCTACGCCAGGGGAAGGGTATGGCTGCCCTCCCACCCCCTCGCTATATATAGGGGGAAGGGGAGAGGGTGAGGCGCCCTAGGGTTTCCCCTAGGGGGCGGCGGCTAGGGAAGATTGGATCTCCCTAGGGAAACTTGCCCCCCAAGCCAAGCAGGTGGAGGCTTGCCTCCCAAGCCAAGTGGAGGCGCCCCACCTCCGAAGTAACGCGGGAAAAGGGTGTGGGGGCGCACATCCCCTTAGTGGGCTGGTTTGCTCCCTCCCCTTGGCCCATGAGGCCCTGCAACACTTGCCGAGGCTCCCGAAACACCTTTCGGTCATGCTGGCCATAGCCTGGTACCCCCGGAACACTTCCGGACTCCAATACCCTTCGTCCAATATATCGATCTTCACCTCCGGACCATTTAGGAACTCCTCGTGACGTCCGGGATCTCATCCGAGACTCCGAACTACCTCCAGTAACCACATACTATTCCCGTTACAACTCTAGCGTCCCCGAACCTTAAGTGTGTAGACCATACGGGTTCAGGAACCATGCAGACATGACCGAGACACCTCTCCAGCCAATAACCAATAGCAGGATCTGGATACCCATATTGGCTCCCACATGTTCCACGATGATCTCATCAGATGAACCACGATGTCGGGGATTCAATCAATCCCGTATACAATTCCCTTTGTCTATCGGTATGTTACTTACCCGAGATTCGATCATCGGTATCCTCATACCTTGTTCAATCTCGTTACCGGCAAGTCTCTTTACTCATTCCGCAATGCATAATCCCGTGACTAATTCTTTTGTCAAACTGGGCTCATTATGATGATGCATTACCAGGTGGGCCTAGAGATACCTCTCCGTCATACGGAGTGACAAATCCCAGTCTTGATTCGTGCCAACCCAACATACACTTTTGGAGATACCTATAGTGTTGGAAATATGCCCTAGAGGCAATAATAAAAGCATTATTATTATATTTCCTTGTTCATGATAATTGTCTTTATTCATGCTATAATTGTGTTATCCGGAAATAGTAATACATGTGTGAATAACAGACACCAACATGTCCCTAGTAAGCCTCTAGTTGACTAGCTCGTTGATCGACAGATAGTCATGGTTTCCTGACTATGGACATTGGATGTCATTGATAACGAGATCACATCATTAGGAGAATGATGTGATGGACAAGACCCAATCCTAAACATAGCATAAAGATCGTATAGTTCGTTTGCTAGAGTTTTTCCAATGTCAAGTATCTTTTCCTTAGACCATGAGATCGTGTAACTCCCGGATACCGTAGGAGTGCTTTGGGTATACCAAACGTCACAACGTAACTGGGTGACCATAAAGGTAGACTACGGGTATCTCCGAAAGTATCTGTTGGGTTGACACGGATCAAGACTGGGATTTGTCACTCCGTATGACAGAGAGGTATCACTGGGCCCACTCGGTAATGCATCATCATTATGAGCTCAAAGTGACCAAGTGTCTGGTCACGGGATCATGCGTTACGGTACGAGTAAAGTGACTTGCCGGTAACGAGATTGAACGAGGTATTGGGATACCGACGATCGAATCTCGGGCAAGTAACATACCGATTGACAAAGGGAATTGTATACGGGGTTGCTTGAATCCTCGACTTCGTGGTTCATCCGATGAGATCATCGTGGAGCATGTGGGAGCCAACATGGGTATCCAGATCCCGCTGTTGTTTATTGACTGGAGAGTCGTCTCGGTCATGTCTACATGTCTCCCGAACCCGTAGGGTCTACACACTTAAGGTTCGGTGATGCTAGGGTTGTAGGGATATGTATATGCAGTAACCCGAATGTTGTTCGGAGTCCCGGATGAGACCCCGGACGTCACGAGGAGTTCCGGAATAGTCCGGAGGTAAAGAATTATATATAGGAAGTGCTGTTTCGGCCATCGGGACAAGTTTCGGGGTCACCGATATTGTACTGGGACCACCGGAAGGGTCCCGGGGGTCCACCGGGTGGGGCCACCTGCCCCGGGGGGCCACATGGGCTGTAGGGGGTGCGCCTTGGCCTACATGGGCCAAGGGCACCAGCCCCAATAGGCCCATGCGCCTAGGGTTTCAAAGGGGAAGAGTCCCACAAGGGGAAGGCACCCCTAGGTGCCTTGGGGGGGGAGGGGATCCTCCCTTGGCCGCCGCCCCCCCTAGGAGATTGGATCTCCTAGGGACGGCGCCCCCCTAGGCCCCCTATATATAGTGAGGGAAGGAGGGCCTCTTTAACCACGCCTTTGGTTGCCTCCTTCTCCCTCTCCAACACCTCCTCCTTCTCCATAGTGCTTGGCGAAGCCCTGACGGAGTACAGCAGCTCCATCACCACCACGCCGTCGTGCTGCTGCTGGAGCCATCTTCCTCAACCTCTCCTCTCTCCTTGCTGGATCAAGAAGGAGGAGACGTCATCCGCTCCGTACGTGTGTTGAACGCGGAGGTGCCGTCCGTTCGACGCTTGGTCATCGGTGATTTGGATCACGTCATGTACGACTACCTCATCCCCGTTCTTTGAACGCTTCCGCTCGCGATATACAAAGGTATGTAGATGCATCCGATCACTCGTTGCTAGATGAACTCATAGATGGATCTTGGTGAAACCGTAGGAAATTTTTTGTTTTCTGCAACGTTCCCCAACAGTGGCATCATGAGCTAGGTCTATGCGTAGTTCTTCTTGCGCGAGTAGAACACAATTTGTTGTGGGCGTAGATGTTGTCAAATTTCTTGCCGCTACTAGTCTTATCTTGCTTCAGCAGTATTGTGGGATGAAGCGGCCCGGACCAACCTTACACGTACGCTTACGTGAGACCGGTTCCACCGACTAACATGCACTAGTTGCATAAGGTGGCTGGCGGGTGACTGTCTCTCCTACTTTAGTTGGAGCGGATTCGATGAAAAGGGTCCTTATGAAGGGTAAATAGAAGTTGACAAATCACGTTGTGGCTTTCACGTAGGTAAGAAAACATTCTTGCTAGAACCCTATTTCAGCCACGTAAAACTTGCAACAACAATTAGAGGACGTCTAACTTGTTTTTGCAGCAAGTGCTTTGTGATATGATATGGCCAAAGTTGTGATGAATGATGAATGACACATATGTGATGTATGAGATGTTCATGCTATTGTAATAGGAATCACGACTTACATGTCGATGAGTATGACAACCGGCAGGAGCCATAGGAGTTGTCTTTATTTTTTATATGACCTGCGTGTCATTGAGAAACGCCATGTAAATTACTTTACTTTATTGCTAAACGCGTTAGCCATAGTAGTAGAAGTAATAGTTGGCGAGCAACTTCATGGAGACACGATGATGGAGATCATGATGATGGAGATCATGGTGTCAAGCCGGTGACAAGATGATCATGGAGCCTCAAGATAGAGATCAAAGGAGCTATGTGATATTGGCCATATCATGTCACTATTATTATTTGATTGCATGTGATGTTTATCATGTTTAGCATCTTGTTTACTTAGAACGACGGTAGTAAATAAGATGATCCCTCATAATAATTTCAAGAAAGTGTTCCCCCTAACTGTGCACCGTTGCGACAGTTCGTTGTTTCGAAGCACCACGTGATGATCGGGTGTGATAGATTCTAACGTTCACATACAACGGGTGTAAGACAGATTTACACATGCAAACACTTAGGTTTACTTGACGAGCCTAGCATGTGTATAGACATGGCCTCGGAACACAGAAGACCAAAAGGTCGAGCATGAGTCGTATAGAAGATACGATCAACATGAAGATGTTCACCGACGTTGACTAGTCCATCTCACGTGATGATCGGACACGGCCTAGTTGACTCAGATCATGTTATACTTAGATGACTAGAAGAGGGATGTCTATCTAAGTGGGAGTTCATTGAATAGATGAACTTCATTATCATGAACTTAGTCTAAAATCTTGACAATATGTCTTGTAGATCAAATGGCCAACGTTGTCCTCAACTTCAACGTGTTCCTAGAGAAAACCAAGCTGAAAGACGATGGCAGCAACTATACGGACTGGGTCCAAAACCTGAGGATCATCCTCATAGCTGCCAAGAAAGATTATGTCCTACAAGCACCGCTAGGTGATCCACCCGTCCCACAGAACCAAGACGTTATGAACGCTTGGCAGACACGTGCTGATGACTACTCCCTCGTTCAGTGCGGCATGCTTTACAGCTTAGAGCCGGGGCTCCAAAAGCGTTTTGAGAGACATGGAGCATATGAGATGTTCGAAGAGCTGAAAATGGTTTTTCCAGCTCATGCCCGGATCGAGAGATATGAAGTCTCCGACAAGTTCTTCAGCTGTAAGATGGAGGAAAATAGTTCTGTCAGTGAGCACATACTCACTATGTCTGGGTTACATAACCACTTGACTCAGCTGGGAGTTAATCTCCCGGATGACGCGGTCATTGACAGAATCCTCCAGTCGCTTCCACCAAGCTACAAGAGCTTTGTGATGAACTTCAATATGCAGGGGATGGAAAAGACCATTCCTGAGGTATTTGCAATGCTGAAATCAGCAGAGGTAGAAGTCAAGAAGGAACATCAAGTGTTGATGGTAAATAAAACCACTAAGTTCAAGAAGGGCAAGGGTAAAAAGAACTTCAAGAAGGACGGCAAGGAAGTTGCCGCGCCTGGCAAGAAAGCTGCCGGGAAGAAGCCAAAGAATGGACCCAAGCCCGAGACTGAGTGCTTTTATTGCAAGGGAAGTGGTCACTGGAAGCGGAACTGCCCCAAATACTTAGCGGACAAGAAGGCCGGCAAAACGAAAGGTATATATGATATACATGTAATTGATGTGTACCTTACCAGTACTCGTACTAGCTCTTGGGTATTTGATACCGGTGCAGTTGCTCACATTTGTAACTCAAAGCAGGAGCTACGGAATAAGCGGAGACTGGCGAAGGACGAGGTGACGATGCGCGTCGGGAATGGTTCCAAGGTCGATGTGATCGCCGTCGGCACGCTGCCTCTACATTTACCTAGGGGATTAGTTTTAAACCTCAATAATTGTTATTTAGTGCCAGCTTTGAGCATGAACATTGTATCAGGATCTCGTTTAATTCGAGATGGCTACTCATTTAAATCTGAGAATAATGGTTGTTCTATTTATATGAGAGATATGTTTTATGGTCATGCTCCTATGGTGAATGGTTTATTCTTAATGAATCTCGAGCGTAATACTACACATATTCATAGTGTGAGTACCAAAAGATGTAAGGTTGATAATGATAGTCCCACATACTTGTGGCACTGCCGCCTTGGTCACATATGTGTCAAACGCATGAAGAAGCTCCATGCAGATGGACTTTTAGAGTCTCTTGATTACGAATCATTTGACACGTGCGAACCATGCCTCATGGGAAAAATGACCAAGACTCCGTTCTCAGGAACAATGGAGCGAGCAACCAACTTATTGGAAATCATACATACTGATGTGTGCGGTCCAATGAGTGTTGAGGCTCGCGGTGGCTATCGTTATGTTCTCACCCTCACTGATGACTTGAGTAGATATGGGTATGTCTACTTAATGAAACACAAGTCTGAAACCTTTGAAAAGTTCAAGGAATTTCAGAGTGAGGTTGAGAATCAACGTGACAGGAAAATCAAGTTTCTACGATCAGATCGTGGAGGAGAATACTTGAGTCACGAATTTGGCACACACTTAAGAAAATGTGGAATAGTTTCACAACTCACGCCGCCTGGAACACCTCAGCGTAATGGTGTGTCCGAACATCGTAATCGCACTCTATTTGATATGGTATGATCTATGATGTCTCTTACCGATTTACCGCTATCTTTTTGGGGCTATGCTTTAGAGACTGCCACATTCACTTTAAATAGGGCTCCGTCGAAATCCGTTGAGACGACACCGTTTGAATTATGGTTTGGGAAGAAACCTAAGTTGTCATTTCTAAAAGTTTGGGGATGCGATGCTTATGTCAAGAAACTTCAACCTGAAAAGCTCGAACCCAAGTCGGAAAAATGCGTCTTCATAGGATACCCTAAAGAAACTGTTGGGTATACCTTCTACCTTAGATCCGAAGGCAAGATCTTTGTTGCCAAGAATGGATCCTTTCTAGAGAAGTAGTTTCTCTCGAAAGAAGTAAGTGGGAGGAAAGTAGAACTTGATGAAGTATTACCTCTTGAACCGGAAAATGGCGCAACTCAAGAAAATGTTCCTGAGGTGCCTGCACCGACTAGAGAGGAAGTTATTAATGATGATCAAGATACTTCTGATCAAGCTCCTACTGAAATTAGAAGGTCCACAAGGACACGTTCCGCACCAGAGTGGTACGGCAACCCTGTCTTGGAAATCATGTTATTAGACAACAGTGAACCTTCGAACCATGAAGAAGCGATGGCGGGCCCGGATTCCGACAAATGGCTAGAAGCCATGAAATCCGAGATAGGATCCATGTATGAAAACGAAGTATGGACTTTGACTGACTTGCCCGTTGAACGGCGAGCCATAGAAAATAAATGGATCTTGAAGAAGAAGACAGACGAGGATGGTAATGTGACCATCTATAAAGCTCGGCTTGTCGCTAAGGGTTATCGACAAGTTCAAGGGGTTGACTACGATGAGACTTTCTCATCGGTAGCGAAGCTAAAGTCCGTCCGAATCATGTTAGCAATTGCCGCATTCTACGATTATGAGATATGGCAAATGGACGTCAAAACGGCATTCCTTAATGGTTTCCTTAAGGAAGAATTGTATGTGATGCAGCCGGAAGGTTTTGTCGATCCTAAGAATGCTGACAAGGTGTGCAAGCTCCAATGCTCGATTTATGGGCTGGTGCAAGCATCTCGGAGTTGGAACATTCGCTTTGATGAGATGATCAAAGCGTTTGGGTTTACGCAGACTTATGGAGAAGCCTACGTTTACAAGAAAGTGAGTGGGAGCTCTGTAGCATTTCTCATATTATATGTAGATGACATACTTTTGATGGGAAATGATATAGAACTCTTGGACAGCATTAAGGCCTACTTGAATAAGAGTTTTTCAATGAAGGACCTTGGAGAAGCTGCTTATATATTAGGCATCAAGATCTATAGAGATAGATCAAGACGCCTCATAGGTCTTTAACAAAGCACATGCCTTGATAAGATATTGAAGAAGTTCAATATGGATCAATCTAAGAAGGGGTTCTTGCCTGTGTTACAAGGTATGAAATTGAGCTCAGCTCAATGTCCGACCACAGCAGAAGATATAGAAGAGATGAGTGTCATCCCCTATGCCTCAGCCATAGGTTCTATTATGTATGCCATGCTGTGTACCATACCTGATGTAAACCTTGCCGTAAGTTTGGTAGGAAGGTACCAAAGTAATCCCGGCAAGGAACACTGGACAGCGGTCAAGAATATCCTGAAGTACCTGAAAAGGACTAAGGAAATGTTTCTCGTTTATGGAGGTGACGAAGAGCTCGTCGTAAAGGGTTACGTCGACGCTAGCTTCGACACAGATCTGGATGACTCTAAGTCACAGACCGGATACGTGTATATTTTGAATGGTGGGGCAGTAAGCTGGTGCAGTTGCAAGCAGAGCGTCGTGGCGGGATCTACATGTGAAGCGGAGTACATGGCAGCCTCGGAGGCAACACATGAAGCAATCTGGGTGAAGGAGTTCATCACCGACCTAGGAGTCATACCCAATGCGTCGGGGCCGATCAAGCTCTTCTGTGACAACACTGGAGCTATTGCACTTGCAAAGGAGCCCAGGTTTCACAAGAAGACAAGGCACATCAAGCGTCGCTTCAACTCCATTCGTGAAAATGTTCAAGATGGAGACATAGATATTTGTAAAGTACATACGGACCTGAATGTAGCAGATCCGTTGACTAAACCTCTCCCTAGGGCAAAACATGATCAACACCAGAATTCCATGGGTGTTCGATTCATCACAATGTAACTAGATTATTGACTCTAGTGCAAGTGGGGGACTGTTGGAAATATGCCCTAGAGGCAATAATAAAAGCATTATTATTATATTTCCTTGTTCATGATAATTGTCTTTATTCATGCTATAATTGTGTTATCCGGAAATCGTAATACATGTGTGAATAACAGACACCAACATGTCCCTAGTAAGCCTCTAGTTGACTAGCTCGTTGATCGACAGATAGTCATGGTTTCCTGACTATGGACATTGGATGTCATTGATAACGAGATCACATCATTAGGAGAATGATGTGATGGACAAGACCCAATCCTAAACATAGCATAAAGATCGTATAGTTCGTTTGCTAGAGTTTTTCCAATGCCAAGTATCTTTTCCTTAGACCATGAGATCGTGTAACTCCCGGATACCGTAGGAGTGCTTTGGGTATACCAAACGTCACAACGTAACTGGGTGACCATAAAGGTAGACTACGGGTATCTCCGAAAGTATCTGTTGGGTTGACACGGATCAAGACTGGGATTTGTCACTCCGTATGACGGAGAGGTATCACTGGGCCCACTCGGTAATGCATCATCATTACGAGCTCAAAGTGACCAAGTGTCTGGTCACAGGATCATGCATTACGTTACGAGTAAAGTGACTTGCCAGTAACGAGATTGAACGAGGTATTGGGATACCGACGATCGAATCTCGGGCAAGTAACATACCGATTGACAAAGGGAATTGTATACGGGGTTGCTTGAATCCTCGACTTCGTGGTTCATCCGATGAGATCATCATGGAGCATGTGGGATCCAACATGGGTATCCAGATCCCGCTGTTGGTTATTGACCAGAGAGTCGTCTCGGTCATGTCTACATGTCTCCCGAACCCGTAGGGTCTACACACTTAAGGTTCGGTGACGCTAGGGTTGTAGGGATATGTATATGCAGTAACCCGAATGTTGTTCGGAGTCCTGGATGAGATCCCGGACGTCACGAGGAGTTCTGGAATGGTCCGGAGGTAAAGAATTATATATAGGAAGTGCTGTTTCGGCCATCGGGACAAGTTTCGGGGTCACCGGTATTGTACCGGGACCACCGAAAGGGTCCCGGGGGTCCACCGGGTGGGGCCACCTGCCCCGGGGGGGCACATGGGCTGTAGGGGGTGCGCCTTGGCCTACATGGGCCAAGGGAACCAGCCCCAATAGGCCCATGCGCCTAGGGTTTCAAAGGGGAAGAGTCCCACAAGGGGAAGGCACCCCTAGGTGCCTTGGGGGGGAGGGAATCCTCCCTTGGCCGCCGCCCCCCTAGGAGATTGGATCTCCTAGGGCCGGCGCCCCCCTAGGCCCCCTATATATAGTGAGGGAAGGAGGGCCTCTTTAACCACGCCTTTGGTTGCCTCCTTCTCCCTCTCCAACACCTCCTCCTCCTCCATAGTGCTTGGCGAAGCCCTGACGGAGTACTGCAGCTCCATCACCACCACGCCGTCGTGCTGCTGCTGGAGCCATCTTCCTCAACCTCTCCTCTCCCCTTGCTGGATCAAGAAGGAGGAGACGTCATCCGCTCCGTACGTGTGTTGAACGCGGAGGTGCCGTCCGTTCGGCGCTTGGTCATCGGTGATTTGGATCACGTCGTGTACGACTACCTCATCCCCGTTCTTTGAACGCTTCCGCTCGCGATCTACAAAGGTATGTAGATGCATCCGATCACTCGTTGCTAGATGGACTCATAGATGGATCTTGGTGAAACCGTAGGAAATTTTTTGTTTTCTGCAACGTTCCCCAACATATAGTGCACCTTTATAGTCACCCAGTTACGTTGTGACGTTTGATACACCCAAAGCATTCCTACGATATTTGGGAGTTGCACAATCTCATGGTCTAAGGAAACGATACTTGACATTAGAAAAGCTCTAGCGAACAAACTACACGATCTTGTGCTATGCTTAGGATTGGGTCTTGTCCATCACATCATTCTCCTAATGATGTGATCCCATTATCAATAACATCCAATGTCTGTGGTCAAGAAACCATAACCATCTATTCATCAACGAGCTAGTCAACTAGAGGCTCACTAGAGACATGTTGTCATCTATGTATTCACACATGTATTACGGTTTCCGGTTAATACAATTAAAGCATGAACAACAAACAATTATCATGAACAAGGAAATATAATAATAACCATTTTATTATTGCCTCTAGGTGAAAGTGCAACTATCCCTAGGTGGTTTTGGTAATTCATAACAACATATAGCTCATTGAGCTAATGCTATTCCAAGATGATTATTTTAGAAAAGCTCAATGATTGGCATGGCATGGATGTGAAAGTGGAACCCTCAAAATGCTAAGGACAAAGGATTGGCTCAAGCTCAAAAGCTCAAGACTCTTCATTTTATATTTTAGTGATCCAAGATCACATTGAGTCTTTAGGAAAAGCCAATACTATCAAGGAGGGATGAGGTGTTCCTTAATGAGCCACTTGCTTCATGTGCTTAATGATATGCTCCAAAATCCTCAGCTACTTTCCCATATCCACAAATGAACTAAACCCTAAGCCAAACTCGGTCATACCGATTCTTTCTATCCGGCGCCACCGAGTTTCACTTGTCATAAGCCACTGCCAAACCCTAGCAATTCGGTCCTACCGATAGGGATCTCGGTCTCACCGAGATGGGGTTGCAAACTCTCTGTTTCCCTTTCGTAACTTTTCGGTCTCACCGAAAGAGCGAATCGGTCCCACCGAGATTGCAATGTAAACTCCCTGTTTCCCTTTTGTAACTTTTCGGTCTCACCGAAAGAGCAAATCGGTCCCACCGAGTTTTCCTGACCAACTCTCTGGTTAGCTTATTACCAAACTCGGTCTCACCGAGTTTGTGTAATCGGTCTTACCGAGATTACGTTATGCCCAAACCCTAACAGAATCGGTCCTACCGAGTTGCATGTCAGTCCCACCGAAAATCTCTAACGGTCACTAGGTTTACCTTTTTGGTCTGACCGAGTTTATTGATTCGGTCCCACCAAGATTGGTAGATTGTGTGTAATGGTTGGATTTTGTGTGGAGGCTATATATACCCCTCCACCTCCTCTTCATTCATGGAGGGGGCCATCAGAACACATACACCATTCCAACTCATATGTTCTGAGAGAGAACCACCTACTCATGTGTTGAGACCAAGATATTCCATTCCTACCATATGAATCTTGATCTCTAGCCTTCCCCAAGTTGCTTTCCACTCAAACCTTCTTTCCACCAGATCCAAATCCTATGAGAGAGAGTTGAGTGTTGGGGAGACTATCATTTGAAGCACAAGAGCAAGGAGTTCATCATCAACACACCATTTGTTACTTCTTGGAGAGTGGTGTCTCCTAGATTGGCTAGGTGTCACTTGGGAGCCTCCGACAAGATTGTGGAGTTGAACCAAGGAGTTTGTAAGGGCAAGGAGATCGCCTACTTCGTGAAGATCTACCGCTAGTGAGGCAAGTCCTTTGTGGGCGATGGCCATGGTGGGATAGACAAGGTTGCTACTTCGTGGACCCTTCGTGGGTGGAGCCCTCCGTGGACTCGCGCAACCGTTACCCTTCGTGGGTTGAAGTCTCCATCAACGTGGATGTAGGATAGCACCACCTATCCGAACCACGGGAAAAACATCCGTGTCTCCAATTGCGTTTGAATTCTCCAAAACCCCTCCCTTTACATTCTTGCAAGTTGCATGCTTTACTTTCCGCTGCCAATATACTCTTTGCATGCTTGCTTGAATTGTGTGATGATTGCTTGACTTGTCCTAAAATAGCTAAAATCTGCCAAGAACTAAAATTGGGAAAATGTTAAGTTTTTATTTGGTCAAGTAGTCTAATCACCCCCCTCTAGACATACTTTCGATCCTACAAGTGGTATCAGAGCTTTGGTCTCCATTTGCTTTGATCTCCATAGCCTTTGGTGGTCATAGCCTTGGTTTCACAACCTAGGAGAGTATGGCGTCTAGCGAGGGAAATTATCACCATAGAGGTCCTTACTTTGATGGTACTAATTTTGCTAGTTGGAAGCATAAAATGAAAATGCATATTCTTGGACATAACCCCGCCGTTTGGGCTATTGTGTGTGTTGGTTTGCAAGGTAACTTCTTTGATGGGAAAGAACCAAACCGTGAAGCTACTGCGGATGAGTTGAAGATGTTGCAATACAATGCTCAAGCTTGTGATATTCTCTTCAACGGATTATGCCCCGAAGAATTCAACAAAATCAGCCGTCTTGAGAATGTAGAGGAAATTTGGGACACTTTGATTGATATGCACGAAGGTACCGACTCCGTCAAGGAATCCAAGTTGGATGTGCTTCAAAGTTAACTTGACAAGTTCAAAATGAAGGATGGTGAAGGTGTCGCTGAAATGTACTCTAGGCTTGCTCTCATCACAAATGAGATTGCTGGCTTAGGAAGTGAAGAGATGACCGATAGATTCATCATCAAGAAGATTCTAAGAGCCTTGGATGGAAAGTATGATACCGTGTGCACGTTGATCCAAATGATGCCCAATTACAAAGATCTCAAGCCAACGGAAGTGATTGGAAGAATTGTTGCTCATGAGATGTCACTTAAGGATAAAGATGAAGTTCACAACAAATCAAGTGGTGCCTACAAAGCCTCATGTGAAGCCCCTACATCATCAAGTGAGAAACAAAACTTCAACGAAGAATTGAGCTTAATGGTGAAGAACTTCAACAAGTTCTACAAGAGTAGAAGCAAAGATAGAAGCTTCAAGTCAAGGTCCTACAATGACAAAAGATCTTCTAGTCGAGAGCGAAACTGCTACAATTACGGAAGACCCGGACACTATTCCAATGAGTGTACGGCTCCCTACAAGAGAAGAGAAGATTCTCCAAAAAGAAGAAGCAAAGATTCACCACCAAGAGAGAGAAGGAGTAGAGATGATCGTTATGAACGAAGATACTCATGGAGAAGCAAGGATTCGGAAAGGAAGGAAAAATCATCAAGGAGCTACACAAAACAAAGTCATCAAGCTCATGTTAGTGAATGGGTATCTGGCTCCGACTCCGACAGCCACTCCGAGAGAAGTTATCACTCCGACTCCGAAGATACTCAAGATGAAGGTGTTGCTGGTCTAGCACTTGTGTCATCCAACTCCTATGACATATTTGATTCACCAAATGAAGGAATTGGAAGATGCTTAATGGCCAAAGGTCCCAAGGTAACACACCCCGAGTATGTTGATTTTAATAGTGATGAAGATGACTTGTTAGGTGATGATGATTTGCTTGTTGACAACTCTAGTGATGAATACTATGATGAAACGTCAATTAATCATGCTAATCAAGATAAAACGAATGACAATGATAAGGAGAAGATTGAGGCTCTAACTAAAGAACTAAACACTCTTAAGTTAGCTCATGAAACTATCTTCGAAGATCATCGAGAACTTTTAAGAGCTCATGAGAAGTTACGCTTTGAAAAGCTCAATCTTGAGCAAGAGCATGAGTTTTTAAAAGCAATCAATGATGATCTCCGCAAGAAAAGCTCTTCTTACATTGCCAAGCGTTTACTCTTATCCACTTACATGCCTCAAGTCAAGTCTAGTAACAAGAACAAGAAAGATTCTTCCTCTAGTAGTAACAGTGATCATGCTAAATCCAATATTGTTGCTTCTAGTAGTTCTCTTGATTCCACTAATGATTCTATTAGCCAAGTTACACTTGAGAAAGAAAATAGCTTATTGAAGGGAATTATAGAGAAAGGAGTGTACAAAAGCCTTGCCGGGAGTAAGCAATTCGAGGAAATTGTGCGCAAGCAAGGAATGCACCGGAAGAATCAAGGTGTTAGTTTTGAACGAAAGTTCAATGCCAATGGAGTTGAGTGGGAAGAAGATCAATACCCCAAGACAAAGTTTGTTCCTCAACAAGAGAAGTATGATACTTCCTTCAAGGGGACACAAGCTCAAGATGATTTTCCACCACAAGACTACAAGCAAAAAGGCAAGGACAAGCTTCAAGAGGAAATTCATGCATTTGAAGAAGGTCCTAAGACCTTAGTCAAGTGGATTCCCAAAACTTCTTCAAGTTCCACTTCATCAAGTATGACTACAACTCCAAGGATTCCCATCAAGATGATGTGGATCCAAAAGAAGAAGAACTAGAGAGTTCTTGAGGGTGACTCCGCCAACATACCTCACTCTTATCATTTTGGCAAGAACAAGTGCAATCAAATTCCACATCTTGCACTAGTTCAAGGAGTCACAAACCCTCTTGTTGGTAAGACAAGGGACAAGGTAACCTAAAAAGTTTTCATGGACATCATCTTGTGTGTGCATCACTCTATGTCTATGGATATCCTTGTTTGTTCCTTGTGGGACTAACCCATGTAGGTATTGAAAGTGCAATTCACTCAAATGGATAGCTCCAAGTGATCTACATCAACATTGAGCATCCACATCTTCAACATCTGCATGAAGTCATCATCGACAAAACCCGAGGTTAGTTCATCCCTCTTAGGGGGGATATCACATCTAGGGGGAGCTTTACTCTAAGACTTGAGCTAGAGCAACTCTAAAGATGTGAACACAACAATGCTTTATGTAAAAGTGGTAACCCCACTTGAGCTTAAACGATGAGTATGACCTATGATCAAGTGTTCTCACTTGACTCCTAAGTCAATATACTCATATATAGATGACCTAGTCATCGCAAATTGCTTGATAGATGCTAGAATTGGGTGTGCATGCTTTGTCACATATTTCATTTGCCATCTTATTGTGTGAGCATGTTGGTTGCATATTTTACTCATTCGAGGACATCCACTTGTTGTTTTGATTGTTTGGCTTTATTTTCTTTTGCCAAGTGGATGGACAAGAATGCCTAAGAACCTCCTCTAGCTATCTATGCTTTTCTCGTCTCAAACTCTATTCATGCTACATCACAAAATTTGATCAAGTCAGATTCGAACCACTCTGTGTGAGGAGCGCTCAGAGTCCCCGATTCGTCATAGACTTAAACTTCCAAAACCTCTTTGTGATTCTCGGTCTGACCGATTCCCCACTTTCGGTCCTACCGAGATCATTAAGTTGATCTAGGTTTTCGATCTCGGTGCAACCGATTTGAAATTTTTGGTCACACCGAGTTGCAGTAACTGCTCGCAGTTATGCATCTCGGTGCCACCGAGTTGTTCCACTCGGTCACACCGACAGGGTCGGGCTATATATAGTCACGGGCAAAAAATTGGAAATTTCTCCAAACCCCTTCGCTCGCGCGATAGCCTACTCTGCCAACTTGGTCTCCGGATCGTCTCCTTGCTGCCAGCCGCCTCCAGTCGCTGGTCTCCGTCGCCGTCAACGGGAATTCTACCCCGCCGTTGCCGCCGTAGCGAGTCTCCGCCGCACTAGGGTATGGACTCGATCTTTGTGCTATTCTCCAATCCGATTCCTAGCACATTGTGATCATCATGATTCTTGCCACGTTTGATAAACTCCTATCGAGACAATGAACTCGTAGATTAGGTTTAATTCAAAAATTTTAGGGTTAGGTTTCCGCCGAAACCATCTCGGACCCACCGAGTTGAAAAACTCGGTCCCACCGATTTGTCTTATGCCATTGCACAAGTGAGACTCGGTATGACCGAGAATTACTTATCGGTGTGACCGATTTTGGAATTCTGTGAAACCCTAGCAGTCTCGGTGCCACCGAACTGTGACTCGGTCTGACCGAGTTCACTAGTTTAGGTTCCAAAACTGCTTCGGTATCACCGAGTTTAGAAATCGGTAGATCCGAGATGCTTTCAGTGGGAAACTAAAACTAAGTTTTTGAATTATTCTTTTGCAAAAAGCTCTGCATTTTGTGATGCTCATCTACTCTATCTCATCTATAACCTATTCACAGGGTCAGCAGTCATAGTTTGCATCATGTCAGACCAAAGTGATAGCCAGAACCTGTCAGAATAGCAAGTGCAGCTGAGTAAGGGCACTAGTCCCTCAAGTTTCTTAGATGATGGCAGCAGGAGCACCCCTAGCAATCTGCCTAAAGCTGCCACAAGACAGAGAAAGAAGAGAACCTCAGACTTAGAAGATGAGGATTCTGTGGCAGAAGAGGAAGCAACCTCCAAGAGAGTTGAGCCAGCACAAGGTACAAAGCCAGGGTTGAAGTTCAAAAGGCCAGCAGGCAGGCAGCCTATGTCAAAGGCTAGAGCTTCAACTGAGAAGCCCACTCCCATTGAGCTAGTAGCTGCTGAGGGCAAGAAGAGGAAAGAAAGGGTGAAGAAAACTGTAGCCAGAGTGCTTGGCAAAGCTTCCATCATGGAAGATGAGGAGGAAGAAGAAGAGGTGGCTGCACCAGCACCAAAGGGACCCAAGCTGATGGGTGATGCCATAAGATCAGGGGCAGCTGCTTCCAGGGCCAAGCCAGCTCCAAAGCCCAAGCCAAAGAGGAATACAAGAAGCATCCCAGCTGCTGAAAAGAACAAGGCCCCAGTGCCTGAAGTTGCAGAAGAAGAAGAAAATGTTCTTAGGAAGCTCAAGCCCAAGATCTCAGACCACAACGATGCTCATCCTGTGGCTGAGGATATGAAACTCAGGAGAGATTCAGGGCTCCGGAAGTGGAGAGAAGCAGACCCATATGCTTCAAGGAGAAGGACTGCAGTTGACTACAGGTTTCACACCAAGGAGCAGCAAGATTTCTATGAGACAGTGCTGCTAGACAAGAAGCCCATTGTCTGTGACATGAGATGGGTCGATTGGCAATACATCAAGGATAACAAAGAGTACTACCCTGGAGTGCAGGACAGCTTTAAGGCGTGTGGAGTAGAGGACTTTGTTGGGCAGCAGCTCACAAAGTGGAACAAGGAACTCATCATGCAGTTCTACTCCACAGTCCATTTTTATCTAGATGGTAGGATAATTTGGATGTTAGAGGGTACGAGGTACCAGTCCACAGTTGCTGAATGGGTTCAGCTGATTAATGCCCTAGAGGAGCAAGCAGATGACTTGGACGTTTATGCCAAGAAGAAGATGGACCACAACTCTATGTCCAACATGTACAAGGAGATTCCAAATGAAGCACTTGACACTTTCAAGTTTGGCTCAGTACATTATCTTCTATCAGGGCTGCCCACTATCAATTGGATACTGCGGCACACCTTATTGCCCAAGTCTGGAGATCACAAGATGATCAGAGGCCACGCGATCAACTTGCTTCATATCTTTGACGTGCCTCCGAAATTCAAGGTGATGAGCCTAATGGTAGAGACCATTAAGAGGACGGCAGAAGACCAGAAGAGGAGCTGTGGATATGCCCCACAGATTCAGGAGCTCATCAACTCCAAGATGGGCACGGGCATATACCTGTTGGACAAGGAACACCTGCCTATCCGTCCAGACTTTGAAGATAATCAAGTGGTCATGACTGAGAATGAGCCATCATCTGCCCAAGCACATGCCAAGAAGGAGAAGGCTAGGAAGGAGAAAGCTGCCAAGATGCCTACTCAAGCGGAGGCATCTGAGTATTTCCTGAAAACCAAACAAGAGCAGCTTGGTTACTTGATTGCATCCACCCTGCGGATTGAGCAAGGACTAGCCACCCTAACTCAAAACCAGGCAAGCTTAGAGAGGATCATGGAACAAAAGTTCTATGACTTGGATGTCAAAGTGACAAAGATTTAGTCTGCAGTGGAGCAGCTCCAGGATGATATGTAGGAAAGGAGAGGAAAGACTACAACTGATGCCTTTACCCGAGTGCCCCGAGCTCCGAGGTTGTCTGCAGTGCCAGTTCCTGACACAAGAACAACCGCCTCAGCTCCAGCCGCAGCATCAGCTCCAACTCCAGCATCTACTTCAGCTCTAGCGTCTACTTCAGCATCTACGGAAGCCTTCGTACTTGGAGTGATTCGAACTCCACCACCACCTGAAGATCAAGCCTGAGTGTCGACTTAGCACTATGCATTTTCTAGGAACTTTTTGGTAACTTGTTGCCAAAGGGGGAGAAAATGTATAGATCATAGGCTTCGAGAGAGAGTGTTGCTTTTATTCTCTCTTGTTTTATTTGGTGGTTTTTCGAACTTCGTTTGCTTTTGTGTGAGATACTACGTCATTATCTGTGAGACATCGATGATCATGTGTTTGATCATAACCTACACTTAATGTTTACTTAATGCTATTTTTATCCTATCTATCTTATGAGATCATTCACTATTCTTGGTGATGAGTGCATGTATTTCATTCTTATCATTTTAAGCGCTCCACCAAGATGTATGTGACATGGAAGAGTAACCCATGACTCTAACTCTTTGTGCATTTGCAGTCCAAAGCAAATTTTAAATATGCACAAATTTAGGGGGAGCTCTTACTTGTCACATACTTCTCAAAGCGACGATATACTTCATGCTTATTATCTCTTGTCAAAGCTTTGATCTATATGTTGTCATCAATTACCAAAAAGGGGGAGATTGAAAGTGCAACTATCCCTAGGTGGTTTTGGTAATTCATAACAACATATAGCTCATTGAGCTAATGCTATTCCAAGATGATTATTTCAGGAAAGCTCAATGATTGGCATGGCATGGATGTGAAAGTGGAACCCTCAAAATGCTAAGGACAAAGGATTGGCTCAAGCTCAAAAGCTCAAGACTCTTCATTTTATATTTTAGTGATCCAAGATCACATTGAGTCTTTAGGAAAAGCCAATACTATCAAGGAGGGATGAGGTGTTGCTTAATGAGCCTCTTGCTTCATATGCTTAATGATATGCTCCAAAATCCTCAGCTACTTTCCCATATCCACAAATGACCTAAACCCTAAGCCAAACTCGGTCATACCGATTCTTTCTATCCGGCGCCACCGAGTTTCACTTGTCATAAGCCACTGCCAAACCCTAGCAATTCGGTCCTACCGATAGGGATCTCGGTCTCACCGAGATGGGGTTGCAAACTCTTTGTTTCCCTTTCGTAACTTTTCGGTCTCACCGAAAGAGCGAATCGGTCCCACCGAGATTGCAATGTAAACTCCGTGTTTCCCTTTTGTAACTTTTCGGTCTCACTGAAAGAGCAAATCGGTCCCACCGAGTTTGCCCGACCAACTCTCTGGTTAGCTTATTGCCAAACTCGGTCTCACCGAGTTTGTGTAATCGGTCTCACCGAGATTACGTTATGCCCAAACCCTAACAGAATCGGTCCTACCGAGTTGCATGTCAGTCCCACCGAAAATCTCTAACGGTCACTAGGTTTACCTTTTCGGTCTGACCGAGTTTATTGATTCGGTCCCACCGAGATTGGTAGATTGTGTGTAACGGTTGGATTTTGTGTGGAGGCTATATATACCCCTCCACTTCCTCTTCATTCATGGAGAGAGCCATCAGAACACATACACCATTCCAACTCATATGTTCTGAGAGAGAACCACCTACTCATGTGTTGAGACCAAGATATGTCATTCCTACCATATGAATCTTGATCTCTAGCCTTCCCCAAGTTGCTTTCCACTCAAACCTTCTTTCCACCAGATCCAAATCCTATGAGAGAGAGTTGAGTGTTGGGGAGACTATCATTTGAAGCACAAGAGCAAGGAGTTCATCATCAACACACCATTTGTTACTTCTTGGAGAGTGGTGTCTCCTAGATTGGCTAGGTGTCACTTGGGAGCCTCCGACAAGATTGTGGAGTTGAACCAAGGAGTTTGTAAGGGCAAGGAGATCGCCTACTTCGTGAAGATCTACCGCTAGTGAGGCAAGTCCTTCATGGGCGATGGCCATGGTGGGATAGACAAGGTTGCTACTTCGTGGACCCTTCGTGGGTGGAGCCCTCCGTGGACTCGCGCAACCGTTACCCTTCGTGGGTTGAAGTCTCCATCAACGTGGATGTAGGATAGCACCACCTATCCGAACCACGGGAAAAACATCCGTGTCTCCAATTGCGTTTGAATTCTCCAAAACCCTTCCCTTTACATTCTTGCAAGTTGCATGCTTTACTTTCCGCTGCCAATATACTCTTTGCATGCTTGCTTGAATTGTGTGATGATTGCTTGACTTGTCCTAAAATAGCTAAAATCTGCCAAGAACTAAAATTGGGAAAAGGTTAAGTTTTTATTTGGTCAAGTAGTCTAATCACCCCCCTCTAGACACACTTTCGATCCTACACTCGGGCATATTTCCAATAGTCTCCCACTTGCACTAGAGTCAATAATCTAGTTACATTGTGATGAATAGAACACCATAGAGTTCTCATGTTGATCATGTTTTGCTCGTGGAAGAGGTTTGGTCAACGGATCTGCGATATTCAGATCTGTATGCACTTTACAAATATCTATGTCTCCATCTTGAATATATTCATGAATGGAGTTGAAGTGATGCTTGATATGCCTGGTCTTCTTGTGAAACCTGGGCTCCTTGGCAAGGGCAATGGCTCCAGTGTTGTCACAGAAGAGAGTCATCAGGCCCGACGCACTAGGGATAACTCCTAGGTCGGTGATGAACTCCTTCATCCAAAATGCTTCCTGTGCTGCCTCCGAGGCTGCTATGTACTCCGCTTCACATGTAGATCCCACCATGATGCTTTGCTTACAACTGCACCAGCCGACTGCCCCACCATCCAAAATGTACACGTATCCGGTTTGTGACTTGGAGTCATCCAGATCTGTGTCAAAGCTAGCATCGACGTAACCCTTCACGACAAGCTCTTCGTCACCTCCATAAACGAGAAACATATCCTCAGTCCTTTTCAGGTACTTCAGGATATTCTTGACCGTTGTCCAGTGTTCCATGCCGGGATTACTTTGGTATCACCCTACCAAACTTACGGCAAGGTTCACATCAGGCCTGGTACACAGCATGGCATACATAATAGACCCTATGGCTGAGGCATAGGGGATGACACTCATCTTTTCTCTATCTTCTGCCGAGGTCGGGCATTGAGCCATGCTCAATCTCGCACCTTGCAATGCGGGCAAGAACCCCTTCTTGGACTGATCAACATTAAACTTCTTCAATATCTTGTCAAGGTATGTGCTTTACGAAAGACCTATGAGGCGTCTCGATCTATCTCTATAGATCTTGATGCCTAATATGTAAGCAACTTCTCTAAGATCCTTCATTGAAAAACACTTACTCAAGTAGGCATTTATGCTTTCCAAAAGTTCTATGTCATTTCCCATCAATAGTATATCATCCACATATAATATGAGAAATGCTACAGAGCTCCCACTCACTTTCTTGTAAACACAGGCTTCTCCATAAGTCTGCATAAACCCAAACACTTTGATCATTTCATCAAAGCACATGTTCCAACTCCGAGATGCTTGCACCAGCCCATAGATGGGGCGCTGGAGCTTGCATACCTTGTCAGCATTCTTAGGATCGAAAAACCTTCTAGCTGCATCATATACAATTCTTCCTTAAGGAAACCATTAAGGAATGCCGTTTTGACATCATTTGCCATATCTCATAATTGTAGAATGCGGCAATTGCTAACATGATTCAGACGGACTTCAGCTTCGCTACAGGTGAGAAGGTCTCATCCTAGTCAACCCCTTGAACTTATCGATAACCCTTAGCGACAAGCCGAGCCTTATAGATGGTCACATTACCATCCGCGTCAGTCTTCTTCTTAAAGATCCATTTATTCTCTATGGCTTGCCGATCATTGGGCAAGTCTGCCAAAGTCCATACTTCATTTTCATACATGGATCCTATCTCGGATTTCATGGCTTCAAGCCATTTGTTGGAATCCGGGCCTGCCATCACTTTTTCATAGTTTGAAGGCTCACTGTTGTCTAACAACATGATTTCCAAGACAGGGTTGCCGTACTACTCTGGTGCGAAACGTGTCCTTTTGGACCTACGAAATTCAGTAGCACCTTGATCCGAAGTTTCATGATCATCATCATTAACTTCCTCTCTAGTCGGTGCAGGCACCACAGAAACATCTTCCTGAGTTGCGCTACTTTCCGGTTCAAGAGGTAGTACCTCATCATGTTCTACTTTCCTCCTACTTACTTCTTTTGAGAGAAACTCTTTCTCTAGAAAGGATCCATTCTTGGCAACAAAGATCTTGCCTTCGAATCCGAGGTAGAAGGTATACCCAATAGTTTCCTTAGGGTGTCCTATGAAGATGCATTTTTCCGACTTGCGTTTGAGCTTTTCAGGTTGAAGTTTCTTGACATAAGCATCGCATCCCCAAACTTTATGAAATGACAACTTAGGTTTCTTTCCAAACCATAATTCATACGATGTCGTCTCAACGGATTTCGACGGAGCCCTATTTAAAGTGAATGTGGCAGTCTCTAAAGCATAACCCCAAAATGATAGCGGTAGATCGGTAAGAGAAATCATAGATCGTACCATATCCAATAGAGTGCGATTACGACATTCGGTCACACCATTACGCTGAGGTGTTCCAGGCGGCGTGAGTTGTGAAACAATTCCACGTTTCCTTAAGTGCGTGCCAAACTCGTGACTCAAATATTCCCCTCCATGATCTGATCGTAATAACTTTATTTTCCTGTCACGTTGATTATCTACCTCACTTTGAAATTCCTTGAACTTTTCAAAGGTCTCAGACTTGTGTTTCATTAAGTAGACATACCCATATCTACTTAAGTCATCAGCGAGGGTGAGAACATAACGATAGCCACTGCGAGCCTCAACGCTCATTGGACTGCACACATCAGTATGTATGATTTTCAATAAATTGGTTGCTCGCTCCATTGTTCCGGAGAACGGAGTCTTGGTCATTTATTCCCATGAGGCATGGTTCACACGTGTCAAATGATTCATAATCAAGAGACTTCAAAAGTCCATCTGCATGGAGTTTCTTCATACGTTTGACACCAATGTGACCAAGGCGGCAGTGCCACAAGTATGTGGGACTATCATTACCAACCTTACATATTTTGGCATTCATACTATGAATATGTGTAACATCACATTCGAGATTCGATAAAAAATAAACCATTGACCAGCGGGGCATGACCATAAAACATATCTCTCATATAAATAGAACAACCATTATTCTCGGATTTAAATGAGTAGCCATCTCGCATTAAACGAGATCTTGATACAATGTTCATGCTCAAAGCTGGTACTAAATAACAATTATTGAGGTTTAAAACTAATCCCGAAGATAGATGTAGAGGCAGCGTGCCGACGGCGATCACATCGACCTTGGAACCATTCCTAACGCGCATCGTCACCTCGTCCTTTGCCAGTCTCCACTTATTCCGCAGCTCCTGTTTTGAGTTACAAATATGAGCAACCACACCGGTATCAAATACCCAGGAGCTACTACGAGTGCTGGTAAGGTACACATCAATAACATGCATATCATATATACCTTTGGTGTTGCCGGCCTTCTTACTCGCTAAGTATGTGGGGTAGTTCTGCTTCTAGTGACCATTTTCCTTGCAATAAAAGCACTCAGTCTCAGGCTTGGGTCTATTCTTTGGCTTCTTCCCGGCAACTGGCTTATCGGGTGTGGCAATTCCCTTGCCGTCCTTCTTGAAGTTCTTCTTACCTTTGCCTTTCTTGAAACTAGTGGTCTTATTCACCATCAACACATGATGTTCCTTTTTGATTTCCACCTCCGCTGATTTCATCATTGAATATAACTCAGGAATGGACTTCTCCATCCCTTGCATATTGTAGTTCATCACAAAGCTCTTGTAGCTAGGTGGAAGCGACTGGAGGATCCTGTCAATGACCGAGTCATCTAGGAGATTAACTCCCAGCTGAGACAAGCGGTTGTGCAGCCCAGACATTTTGAGTATATGCTCGTTGACAGAACTCTTTTCCTCCATCTTATAACTTTAGAACTTGTCAGAGACTTCATATCTCTTGACTCGGGCATGAGCTTGGAAAACCATTTTCAGCTCTTGGAACATCTCATATGCTCTGTGCTGCTCAAAATGCTTTTGGAGCCTCGATTCTGAGCTGTAAAGCATGCCACACTGAACCAGGGAGTAATCATCACTACACGACTGCCAGACGTTCATAACGTCTTGAGTTACTGGGAAAATGGGTGCTTCAAGGACATATGTTTTCTTGGCAGCTATGAGGATGATCCTCAAGTTACGAACCCAATCCATATAGTTGCTACCATCGTCTTTCAGCTTGGTTTTCTCTAAGAACGCGTTGAAGTTGAGGGCAACATTGGCATGGGCCATTGGATCTACAGGATAGATTGTAAAGACAACTTTAGACTAAGTTCATGATAATTAAGTTCATCTAATCAAATTATTAATGAACTCCCACTTAGATAGACATCCCTCTATTCATCTAAGTGATACATGATCCGAATCGACTAGGCCGTGTCCGATCATCACGTGAGATGGACTAGTCATCTACGGTGAACATCTCCATGTTGATCGCATCTACTATATGACTCATGTTCGACCTTTCGGTCTCTTATGTTCCGAGGCCATGTCTGTACATGCTAGGCTCGTCAAGTCAACCTAAGTGTTTCACATGTGTAAATCTGGCTTACACCCGTTGTATGCGAACGTTAGAATCTATCACACCCAATCATCACGTGGTGCTTCGAAACAACGATCATTTGCAATGGTGCACAGTTAGGGGAAACACTTCCTTGAAATTTTGTGAGGGATCATCTTATTTATGCTACCATCGTTATAAGCAAATAAGATGCAAACATGATAAACATCACATGCAAATCATAAAGTGACATGATATGGCCAATATCATCTTGCGCCTTTTGATCTCCATCTTCGAGGCGCGGCATGATCACCTTCGTCACCGGCATGACACCATGATCTCCATCATCGTGTCTTCATGAAGTTGTCTCACCAACTATTACTTCTACTACTATGGCTAACGGTTAGCAATAAAGTAAAGTAATTACATGGCATTTTTCATTGACACGCTGGTCATACAGTAAATTAAGACAACTCCTATGGATCCTGCTGGTTGTCATACTCATCGACATGCAAGTCGTGAATCTTATTACAAGAACATGATCAATCTCATACATGACATATATATAATTCATCACATCCTTTTGGCCATATCACATCACATAGCATACCCCGCAAAAACAAGTTAGGCGTCCTCTAAATGTTGTTGCATGTCTTACGTGGCTGCTATGGGTTTCTAGCAAGAACATTTCTTACCTACGCAAAAGACACAACGGTGATATGCCAATTGCTATTTACCCTTCATAAGGACCCTCTTCATCGAATCCGATCCGACTAAAGTGGGAGAGACAGACACCCGCTAGCCACCTTATGCATCAAGTGCATGTCTGTCGGTGGAACCGGTCTCACGTAAGCGTATGTGTAAGGTCGGTCCAGGCCGCTGCATCCCACAATGCCGCCAAATCAAGATAAAACTAGTAACGGTAAGCAAATCGACCAAATCATCGCCCACAACTACTTTGTGTTCTACTCGTGCAAAGAATCTACGCATAGACCTGGCTCTGATGCCACTGTTGGGGATCGTAGTAATAATTCAAAAATTTCCTAAGTGTCACCAAGATCAATCTAGGAGATGCTAGAAACGAGAGAGAGAGAGAGAGAGAGAGAGAGAGAGAGGGAGGGAGTGCATCTTCATACCCTTGAAGATTGCTAAGCGGAAGCGTCACAAGAACACGGTTGATGGAGTCGTACTCGCGGCGATTCAAATCGCGGAAGATCCGATCTAGCGCTGAACGGACGGCGCCTCCGCGTTCGACACACGCACAACCCGGGGACGTCTTCTTCTTCTTGAGCTAGCAAGGTGAGAGGAGAAGTTGAGGGAAAACTCCGACAGCACGACGACGTGGTGGTGATGGAGCTCGTGGTTCTCCGGCAGAGCTTCGCCAAGCGTGACGGAGGAGGAGGAGGTGTTCGAGAGGGGGAGAGGGCTGCGGCAGGGGAAGGGTATGGCTGCCCTCCCACCCCCTCACTATATATAGGGGGAGGGGGCGGGGGGAGGCGCCCTAGGGTTTCCCCTAGGGGGCGGCGACTAGGGAAGATTGGATCTCCCTAGGGAAACCCTAGGGAGACTTGCCCCCCAAGCCAAGCAGGTGGAGGCCTGCCTCCCAAGCCAGGTGGAGGCGCCCCACCTCCCCAAGTAACATGGGAAAAGGGTGTGGGGGCGCACAGCCCCTTAGTGGGCTGGTTTGCCCCCTCCCCTTGGCTCATGAGGCCCGACAACACTTGCCGGGGCTCCCGAAACACCTTTCGGTCATGCTGGCCATAGCCTGGTACCCCAGAAACACTTCCGGACTCCAATACCCTTCGTCCAATATATCGATCTTCACCTCCGGACCATTTCGCAACTCCTCGTGACGTCCAGTATCTCATCCGGGACTCCGAACTACCTTCGATAACCACATACTATTCCCGTTACAACTCTAGCGTCACCGAACCTTAAGTGTGTAGACCCTACGGGTTCAGAAACCATGCAGACATGACCGAGACACCTCTCCGGCCAATAACTAGTAGCGGGATCTAGATACCCATATGGCTCCCACATGTTCCACGATGATCTCATCGAATGAACCACGATGTCGGGGGTTCAATCAATCCCGTATACAATTCCCTTTGTCTATCAGTATGTTACTTGCCCGGGATTCGATCATCGGTATCCCCATACCTTGTTCAATATCGTTACCGGCAAGTCTCTTTACTCGTTCCGCAATGCATGATCCCGTGACTAACTCTTTAGTCAAACTGAGTTCATTATGATGATGCATTACCGAGTGGGCCGAGAGATACCTCTCCGTCATATGGAGTGATGAATCCCAGTCTTGATTCGTGCCAACCCAACAGACACTTTCGGAGATACCTGTAGTGCACCTTTATAGCCACCCAGTTATGTTGTGACGTTTGATACACCCAAAGCATTCCTACGGTATCCAGGAGTTGCACAATCTCATGGTCTAAGGAAACGATACTTGACATTAGAAAAGCTCTAGTGAACGAACTACACGATCTTTTGCTATGCTTAGGATTGGGTCTTGTCAATCACATCATTCTCCTAATGATGTGATCTCGTTATCAACAACATCCAATGTCCATGGTCAGGAAACCATAACCATCTATTGATCAACGAGCTAGTCAACTAGAGGCTCATTAGGGACATGTTGTCATCTATGTATTCACACATGTATGATGGTTTCCAGTTAATACAATTAAAGCATGAACAACAGACAATTATCATGAACAAGGAAATATAATAATAACCATTTTATTATTGCCTCTAGTGCATATTTCCAACAAAGCATACAATCACACACATTCGCTTTTCCCAAACGGTATGCAAAAACTAATTAAGAAGATTAGCTAATCATCGAACGACTGTCAGACAGGATTACGAAACGTCGGACCATCGTAACATCGTAGTACACAACAACTATGGCACACGCTATTCTGTGGTGGAACGTTTACGATGCATACTTCATCAGAAATAGTTCATGGCTGCGAATCATGTACGATAAGGCAACTAACAAAAACGTTTAGTTTGCTCGCACTGTTTGTGATATTGTCTGACATCGCACACGCTTTGCAAACGACAACTATGTACATGCTTGCACACGTTTCCTCTCTGTGAACCGTCTCGGATTATGGTGCATATCGCGAACGTTTGTGTTTTACCAACTGTGTGTGCCGTAATGACCTGGAGAGCATGATTTCACCGTAATTTAATTGCTGCTATTTCAATTTGTACCGGATTTGAACTTGAATTTGAATATATGCTACAGCTTTATTCATATCCACCAGGTTCAAACAACCAATGCATTATTTGATTCATAGGTACATATGTTCAAGAATTACATAAGAACGAAATAAAGAATGATGAACCATAGTTGTATACTTGTATTATTAGAGACGGTAAAGAAAGAGGTGAAATACATTCTGGTTGCTGAACAAGGTGAAGCGGAATGCCCATATTGTGCCCTCCTCCATGCAGAAGGCACATACGACTCTAGTCCAACCCCTTGTGATGGCTGACCGCCCATCCTTCACGGTCTTCATGAAAACATCTAGATAATCATCGTGTTCTGGTAGAAATACTTTAACCTTTGCATGCCCACCAATCATGTAGTTTGAGAGGTAATCTTGAGTAAACTACTTTGGCAACCACTGCAAAGGAAAAAGATTCAGACATTGTCATCTAACACAACTCATTATGGGCAGTAAAAAGAAGGCTGCAGAGTTCTTACTTACCATCCTGTAGTTTGCTATTGTCTTGGATAAAGTGTAAACAAATAGTTTAATTGCCATCTCTGGACCCATTTTACTAACAATCTTTATCAGCTTCCTCACTTGATGCTGGTTCATCGATATCTCATTGCCCCATACGCAGAAAGGGTCGAAGCGCGGATCTTTACCAATGACATATGTACCTAAAAGCACCAAGTTAATATTAGAAGCTAAACAACAATTGCACAATGATGTAGTACACCATTCTTTTATAATATCTTATAACATCCAATACACTCACATATTAGATGAATTAACATCTTATATTATGGGCCGGAAGGAGTTTAGTGCATTCTTACAAATTATCGACTAATTAACTGCTGCTGTATCCATGGGTTACAGTTAGTTTGAGCTAGTTCGGGTTCAAAGAGCCCTAAAGTATATCTAAACATGAGGGCTAGTTTGAGCTAGTTGCATCTATAACTCACCCAAAAAACTATCGAACCCAAGAGGTGCTAATTGGAGCTAGTTCTCCTAGTGCATTTATCGTCAATCTAACCCTGCCATCCAAACAACTCTTTGGATGGAGTTAGTTCAGAGTTAGTCATGATCTAGAAACTAACTCTAACCTTTATCTAAGTTGAGTATCCAAACAGGCCTGTGTTGCTATTGTCGTTGTTGCTGCTGCTGCTGCTGCTCTTCTACGTATATCTAGACATCATCAGAACATTAATGTAACACTCTTCCTTGTTGCTATGTAGCCTAGGATTGCATATTTAGACATTAAGTATAGTGCATGTTGCTATGTAGCCTCAGATATATTACATATGAACCTAGTTAACCTGACGATAAATGGGTTGCAGATATATTCAGCTAAAAGTTCGATTCACCGATTAGTCCCTTATCAGTCCCCGGCCTATATGGTACCAGCTACCTATATCCTGAACAGTGAGCATATATAAGCCATGGGCTGAAACTAACCTCGATGGAAAAGAATAGTCGTTCCCAAAATTGTCCTGTGTAGGTACATCAAGAAGCATGTTAAGCACAACAGGCTAAAAATCAACCAAAATTATCCATTGCAGACAAAATAATCTCCAAAAGATATCTTCAGTGTGCAGGTTTAAGCACGCTAGTAAAGCAAAACAAGTGGAAAGGTGTGTTAACTGCAACAGGCCTAACATTTAACAACAAGCAAACATAGTCATTCAAACTGGTATTGTGCCGGTCTAAGTACACTAGTTATTGTTAAAAAATGGAAAGGCGAGTTAACTACAAGATGCAGCAACCAAATGCAGTCATTCATAGTGGTATTGTTGAAACTGGTACTGATGAAATTGAACTGCACAATTCATACTTGCACATATATGTCGGATTTCGGGTTCCGGCAGACCCTTAAGGTTCGAACACTGGGGTGCGTGTGGAGATTACGCCTTCTACCACCCCGCCTCGCTAGGATCTAAACTACTAAAAGAACTGCACAGGGACACAAGATTTATACTGGTTCGGGCAATCGTTGCGGTGTAATACCCTACTCCAGTGTGTGGTTGGTGGATTGCCTCCTGGGGCTGATGATGCTGAACAATACACGGAAGAACAGCCTCGCGAAGGTCTGTTCTTGGTTGGGGTGATGAACTGCCAGGAGGAGTTCAGACACCCTTCTCTTTCTCTCTCTCTCTCTCTTACTAGCCAACCGAACGAACGAACCAAACCTCCCCGAACCGAACCCCGAACCGAACCCCCTGCTACGTGGGCGGCTGGCCCTATTTATAGAGGCCCTGGTCCTCTTCCCAAATATTGAGCAGGAAGGGAGCCAACAATGGCGGGCTAATTTTGAAGGGGGACAACAAGTATCAACTAATCTGACAAAAGCAGTCTTCACATGCGCAAAGCTCTGGTGATGATGCCGTCTTGGGCTCCACGGTGACCTCCGCCTCGTAGTCCTCCTGGTTTTGGTCTCGTTGCACCAAAATGGCAACCTTTGCCTGATGCCTCGGTACTCCGTGGCTGCGCTTGCCCCCTTTGCACCAAAGAGGAAAGAAGGATGCTGCGCGCGCTAGCTCCCGCCTGGCGCCCTGAGTCGTCACAGCTTGCGTCACGGGCACCTCGCGAGGTACCCTGCCTTGATCTCTCCACCTCCTCGCGAGCCAGCCTGACGAGGCCGTGCCTGAGGAAGCCCGGTGTCGTCCACCTCGCGAGGCTTGGCCCCTCGCGAGGGTCTTGAGTCTTGTGCTGATGAAGATGGGCCGTGCTGGGCCTCCTTTGAGCCATGCCACAGGACGCAGGCAGGCAAGTCTGGGGACCCCCGTTCCCAGAACACCGACAGTAGCCCCCGGGCCCAAGGCGCGCCCGGACTTGGCCGTGCCGAGAGGTGAAAGGGCAAGGGCGAAGCGCCGCGGGCCCTAACAGCCTGCGGCCTTGGGCGCCACGTGGCGGTTGACAGGACGTAGGCGTCTCCACTTCCCCATGACGCCTCGGTGATCGCGTGAGTTGGACAAGTCCCTGTATGTAGATCATGTCATAATTACCTGTGATCATGGAGGCCGGCGGTTGGCCTTCACCGGCTATAAGTACGGGGCTGCATGTGCCCTTCCAGTCCATTCCTCATCGCTTCTCCTTCTTCTTCATGGCCCCGTCGAAGAGATTCTCGGCCGCCGAGAAGGGGAAGGCTTGCCGGGTTGAGCCCGCCTCTCCCCCACCCAAGCGCGGCAGAGGGCGCCCCCGCAAGCATCCCGCGGCCACCACGACGACTTCTTGCGGCCGTGGAGGTGATCTTCAGCACGGCGACGGGCGGGTTGCTGCAGCCGGGGGGCGCACTCCAGCTGCGCGTCCTCCCAGGCCGCGCGTTCGTGCTGCTGAAGCGCTGCCGGAGTTCATCGTGTGGTCGGCAGAGCCGGCTAGCACCCGGCCCCCGCTTCCTCGCTTCCTCGCTTCCTCCTAGGCGAGCTCCCGGCTGGCGCCCCGGGCGGCCTCTGGCTCCAGGCCGACGGCTGCTGCAGCCGGGCCTCATGGGTCTCCCTGGAGGTCTCCACGGCCGGGAGCCTGTCCCTGGCCCGCGGTTGGCAGACGTTTGCCCATGCGCGTGGCCTGGGCTGCCGGTGCACCCTACACTTCAAGTTCGACGGCGACGCCACCCTCTACGTGAGGGTGTTTGGGGAAGATGGTCGCCGCGCGGGGTGCTGCCCCGAGGGTGACGACCGCGGCTGGGAACCCAGTTCCAGTGATGATGGAGGGAGCAGCGCTCGCACGGTGGGCAGCGTTCGGAGTTCCTCAAGCTTCTCTGGTTCTTCTTCAAGCGGCGACTCCTCCAGCGGCGGCCGCGATCAGCCTCCACGCCGCCGCGCCCTGGTGAGGCGCGAGAGGGAGTCTGCCTGAGCTTCGGAGGCGGCCCAGGCCTTCCCTACGGGCCGGTGTGAGGCGAGCCACGCCGGATTTGTTCTTTCTTTTTCCCTTCTTCCTGCGCAACAAAGACAATAGTGCGGAGCCCCATGGGGGCGCGTTTGGGTTATTGCTGTTAATCATCGTTTCACTTTGTTACCGTTCCTTCCGGCTATGTGCCCGAGCGTGGATAGTTCCCGACCCCGGCCGTGGAGGGGCGACCGACCCAGGCCCTTTGTTTGTGTCGCGACGCCCGTGGGGCCTGAACTGGAGGGGTGCTCCTGAAATGGGCCCAGGTCGCGAACTCTTTGAATGACTAGGATATGAACACTCGCGAGGGCGCTCAGCTGCCCCCCTCACAAGGCCTTGCGTAAGAGAGAACGAGACAGGAGAGCGAAAATCCGAAGAACCGCAAGCCAAAGACGGCAACAACTTCAATAAAACTTCAAGCGAGAAGGAACAAGCCAACTGCGGAAAGCAAATGAAAAGCCGCGTCCGGCACCTAATCTAGTCTTCGACGTCTTCTCACCAGCGCGGAGCTAAGTGCTGCCACTGGGCGTGGGAGGGAGCCCCAGGGCCTGAGGCCGGCGCTCCTGAGACTCCGGGGCGTGTACAGCCCCAACTCATTATTACGTGAGAGTGTCACGGGCGGCGAGCTTCACAGGCATTGGCCTTCTTCACAGGCTCCGGGCCTTTTCCAAAACGCGGTAGCTTCACAGGCACTCGCCTTGCTTCACAGGCTCTGGGCCTTTTCCAAAACACGGTAGCTTCACAGGCACTCGCCTTGCTTCACAGGCTCTGGGCCTTTTCCAAAACGCGGTAGCTTCACAGGCACTCGCCTTGCTTCACAGGCTCTCGGCCTTTTCAGGGGTAGAACCTCCAGAGGTGTTGGATGTTCCATGCATTCTGGACCGGCACTCCCTCCTGAGTCTCCAAGCGTGTGGAGCCGGGCCTGGAAACATGAACAACCTTGAACGGGCCCTCCCACATGGGAGAGAGCTTGTGCAGCCCCTCCCTGGAGAGAAACCGCCTGAGCACGAGGTCCCCTACCTCAAGAGTCCTGGGGTGGATGTTGCGGCAGTGATATCGCCGCAGCGCTTGCTGGTACCTCGCCGCTCGCAGCGCGGCTTCTCGGCGACGTTCCTCCCCCAGCACGAGGTCCATCCCCCGCATGGCGTCCTGCTGCGCCTCGTCGAACGCCAGGACCCGCGCGGAGTGACGTCTGACCTCGTGAGGGACGACCGCTTCCGCTCCGTAGACCAGGAAGAATGGTGTCTCCCCAGTCGGTTTGGTCGTGGTGGTGCGGATGGACCACAGCACAGACTGGAGCTCGTCGTACCAACCTCTACGACAGGCTTCCAGCTTCTTCTTGAACGTCCTGGTCTTGAGGCCCCTCAGGACCTCCGCGTTGGCTCGCTCGGCCTGGCCGTTGCTCCGGGGATGCGCCACTGAGGCGTAGCATATCTGCGTTCCAAGGTTAGCACAGTATGTTTTGAAGAGGTTACTGGTGAACTGCGAACAGTTGTCTATGATGATGCGATTCGGCACCCCGAACCGGCTTACGATGCCCTTGATGAACTTGACCGCGGAACCCGCGGGGATGGTGCGGACAGCCTCTACTTCAGCCCACTTGGTGAATTTGTCCACGACAACGTAGAGGTAACGATAGCCCCCTGGCGCCCGAGGAAACGGGCCCAAGATGTCCAGGCCCCAGACTGCGAATGGCCATGAAAGGGGAATAGTCTGCAAGCCTCCTGCTGGCTGATGGATCTGCTTGGCATGGAACTGGCAGGCTTCACAGGCCTTCACTAATTCCACGGCGTCATTGAGCGCGGTGGGCCAATAAAACCCACTGCGGAACGCCTTGCCGACGAGGGTCCGTGATGACGAATGATGTCCGTAGTCTCCGCTGTGTATATCTTCCAGTAGCTCGTTCCCTTGCTCCCTAGAGATGCAGCGCAGGGATACCTCGTTTGGTCGCTTCCGGTAGAGCTCTCCATCTCTGATGCAGTATGCCGTGGCCTGGCGTGCCACTCGCTCTGCCTCCTCCTCCCTCTCCGGCAAGGTCCCTTGCATCAGGTAGCTCCGGAGCTCCGCGATCCAACATCCCTCCTGAGGTTCCATCGTCAGGAGCAGGCGCGCTCCTGAGGTCGGGCCACAGGTCAGAGCTCCGGAGGCAGGTGGCTGGGGGAGCTCCTCCAAGCGCTGAGCCGCGTTCGACAATGACGGCAGAGCCGAGGGCTTGAAGAGCCGCTCCTCGAAAATGCCGGGCTCCTGGGGCAACCGTCTGGACGCGCGTTTGGTGATATCGTCAGCCTCCTGATTGGTACCACGGGGCACATGCTGCAACTCCAACCCCCGGAATTGCTTCTCCATCCTGCGGACTTCCGCAAGGTAGGCCTCCATGTGCTCATCCTTCGGCTCATACACCTTGTTGGAGAAGTTGACAAGGAGCTGCGAATCACCCTTGATGGTGAGGTGTTTCACTCCCAGGGCAGCCGCGGCCTTCAAGCCTGCTATTAAACCTTCATACTCCGCTATGTTGTTGGAGACCTTTTCGCCTTGCTAGAAATAGAGTTGCACGGCGTAATAGAGCTTGTCCTGTGTGGGTGATATGAGCACCGCCCCAGCTCCAGCGCCATGCCTGGAGAACGCCCCATCGAAGTACATGACCCAGTGAAAGCACAAGTGCTCCCTAGGTGGTTTTGGTAATTAATGACAACATATCTCTTGTTGGACTAATGTTTCTATCTAGTATGTTTCAGATAAGTTCAACAATGGAGTGGCATGGACTAAAGGTTGTGGGAAATTTTCCAAGATGCTAAGGACAAAGGATTGGCTAAAGCTTAAAGCTCAAGACTCTTCATTTTACATTTTAGTGATCCAAGATCACATTGAGTCCATAGGAAAAGCCAATACTATCAAGGAGGGATGAGGTGTTGCTTAATGAGCCTCTTGCTTCAAGTGCTTAATGATATGCTCCAAAATCCTCAGCTACTTTCCCACTTCCACATATGACCTAAACCTAAGCCAAACTCGGACCTACCGATTATTTCTATCCGGCGCCACCGAGTTTCACTTGTCATAGCCATTGCCAAACCCTAGCAAATCGGTTCTACCGATAGGGATCTCGATTTCACCGAGATGGGATTGTAATCTCACTGTGTATGTCCATTGCCAAAATCGGTCTCACCGATCTTGTGCAATCGGTACTACCGAGGTTACAATGCAAACTCACTGTGTATGCTCATTACCAAAATCGGTCTCACCGAGTTTGTGTAATCGGTCCCACCGAGTTTGCCTGACCAACCCTCTGGTTAGCTTATTACCAAATCGGTCTCACCGAGTTTGTGTAATCGGTCTCACCGAGATTACGTTATGCCCTAACCCTAACCATATCGGTCCTACCGGGTTGCATGTCAGTCCCACCGAAAATCTCTAACAGTCACTAGGTTTACTATTTCGGTCCGACCGAGTTTGTTGATTCGGTCCCACCGAGATTGGCAAATTGTGTGTAACGGTTGGATTTTGTGTGGAGGCTATATATACCCCTCCACCTCCTCTTCACTCGTGGAGAGAGCCATCAGAACACATCTACACTTCCAACTCATATGTTCTGAGAGAGAACCACCTACTCATGTGTTGAGGCCAAGATATTCCATTCCTACCACATGAATCTTGATCTCTAGCCTTCCCCAAGTTGCTTTCCACTCAAATATTCTTTCCACCAAATCCAAATCCTGTGAGAGAGAGTTGAGTGTTGGGGAGACTACCATTTGAAGCACAAGAGCAAGGAGTTCATCATCAACACACCATTTGTTACTTCTTGGAGAGTGGTGTCTCCTTGATTGGCTAGGTGTCACTTGGGAGCCTCCGACAAGATTGTGGAGTTGAACCAAGGAGTTTGTAAGGGCAAGGAGATCGCCTACTTCGTGAAGATCTACCGCTAGTGAGGCAAGTCCTTCATGGGCGATGGCCATGGTGGGATAGACAAGGTTGCTACTTCGTGGACCCTTCGTGGGTGGAGCCCTCCGTGGACTCGCGCAACCGTTACCCTTCGTGGGTTGAAGTCTCCATCAACGTGGATGTAGGATAGCACCACCTATCCGAACCACGGGAAAAACATCCGTGTCTCCAATTGCGTTTGAATTCTCCAAACCCTTCCCTTTACATTCTTGCAAGTTGCATGCTTTACTTTCCGCTGCCTATATACTCTTTGCATGCTTGCTTGATATGTATTGTGAATGTTGAAATTGTGCCTAAACTCCACTTAAACCGAAAAAGCTTAAAAACTGCAACTTTAGCATTAAGTGTCTAATAACCCCCCCTCTAGACACATCTACTTCAAGGTCCTACACCCAGCCTTCTGGCGCTTCGCTTCCCGGGGACAGGGACCGATCCTCATCAGCCTTGAGGCCTGGTGCCTCCATCCACTCTGCCACAAAATCCACCAACGCTGCTCGCTTGATGACCCTGGTCGTGCTGAATTCGAGCTGAAACACTTGCAGTTCTATGTTCCACTCGGTAACCCTTCCAGCTGAATTAGGGCTCCTGAGCACTCTCTCCAGGGGGTACGACGAGACGACCTTGATGGGGTGGCCCTGAAAATAGTGCCGCAGCTTGCGCGAAGCCACCAGTAGCGCGAGGATGAGTTTCTGAGGCATGGGGTACCGTGCTCTTGCATCCCGCAACACCGTGCTGACGAAGTACACTGGATGCTCAACGAGGCGGAGTGCATCAGTGCTGGTGGCTCCTTCCGGAGACCGTGGCGCCTCTTGAGGCAGTGAGGCCTCCTGAGACTGGCCATCTGGAAGAGGGGCCTCTTCCACCTCCGGTGCACCCTTCTGCGGCGGCTGATCCTCCTCAGCCACAGTGGTGGTTTCTGTAGGCCTTCCTTGTCCCTGTTCTGCCTTGTCCTGGGCTGATGCCGTGGTTTTGATTCGGCGCTCCTCTCTGACTGCCACCAAGGCTGCGCTGGCGGAGTAAGGAGTGGCGACGAGGTAAAGCACCAGGGGCTCCCGAGGGCGCGGGGCCACCATGACCGGCGGACTGGTTAGGTATCTCTTGAGGTCCTGGAACGCCTTGTCAGCCTCTTCAGTCCACTCGAAGGGCCCGTTTTTCTTCATTAGCTGGAAGAAAGGCAGGGCTCGCTCTCCCAACTTGGAGATGAAGCGCCCTAGCGCGGTCACGCGCCTTGTGAGCTTCTGCATTTCTCTAAGGTCTTTGGCGGGCTCATGTCTTCCACCGCCTTGATCTTCTCTGGGTTAGCCTCGATGCCTCGGTGGGACACGAGGAAACCCAAGAGCTTGCCCGAGGGGACTCCGAACACACACTTCTCTGGGTTGAGCTGTAGGTTCACTGTGTTGAGGCTCGCGAAGGTTTCCTCCAAGTCCTGTATCAGGGTCCCGGCCTCCCGAGACTTTACTATGATGTCATCGACGTAAGCTTCAACATTCTTCCTGAGCTGCGGGCCCAAGGTGATGTGCATCAGCTGCTGAAAGGTCGCCCCTGCGTTACGCAGACCGAATGGCATGCACGTGTAGCAGTATACCCCACACGGGGTTAGGAATGTTGTCTTCTCGATGTCTTCTATCGCCATCTTGATCTGGTGATATCCAGAAGGCATCCAGGAAGCATAACAGATCGCATTCCGTAGTGGAATCGACGATCTGGTCGATGCGGGGGAGTGGGAACGGATCTTGCGGGCATGCTTTGTTGAGGTTGGTGAAGTCAACACACATACGCTCCTTCCCTCCTTTCTTTGGCACAACGACATGGTTGGCCAACCAATCTGGGTATCGGACCTCGCGGATGCCCCAGCGGCCTCCAATTTGCGGGTCTCCTGGACGATGAAGGTCTGCTTTTCTGTGGACTGCCGCCTGGCCTTCTGCTTCACAGGGCGCACGTTGGGGCACACGTTGAGGTGATGCTCGATTACACTCTTGGGGATCCCTGCCAACTGGTCCGTCTCCCAAGCGAATACCTTCTTGTTTGCGTGCAGGAACCTGACCAGGGCCTCCTCCTGCTCGGGTTTGAGGTGGGCGCCTATGGTGAAAGTGGCGTTGGTGGACCCGTCCTCATCGACAGGTATCTGCTTGGTTTCTGCCTTGTCTTGGGTGAACAACTGCTTCTTCTTGGCGGGTGCAGCCCCCTTGGCCTCGGGGGGCTCCAAGTCGGCGGGCTGTGCCGCCGCCGCCATCTTGAAGGCGAGCTTGAGCGCCCGCAATGCGTCCCCGGTGTCCCCGTGCACAGTGAGGGCACCGTTGCTCCCGGGCATCTTCATGAGGTTGTACGCTGGGTGCGTGGCGGCCATAAATTGGGCCAACATTGGGTAGCCGAGGATGGCGTTGTAGGGGAGGCTGATGGGGGTGATGTCGAAGTCGACCAGCTCCGTGCGGAAGTTGTCGTAGGTGCCGAAGGTCACCGGGAGCCGGATCTGCCCCAAGGAACTGGATGGCTTGCCCCCGACGCCTGAGAAGGGCCGGCTGGGTTGCAGCTGTTCCAGGGGTATGCGGAGGAGGTTAAAGGCCTCGACCGAGAGCACGCTGAGACCCGTGCCGCCATCAACGAGGGTTTTGGTGACGGCCACCTGGCAGATGGTGGGAGTGGACAACATGGGGAGCGCGCCCGAGCAGGCCGATCCGGGGGAGCCCCCTGCCGCGTGGAAGCGGCGCTGACCCGGCGGATGAACGGCTTGACGTGGTGACTCGTGGGCGGCGCCTGCGAGCTGCCCAGGAGGGCCGCAACGACCGGGGGTGTTGGTGTAGCGCAATGGGATGGCGCAGGGGAGCCCCCTGCGGCGCGGGCGAGCTCGGCGACGCGGTCGAACCATTCCCCGTAGTCGTCGTCGGCGGGGCGGCAGCGCAGGAGCTCGTTTGCCATGAGGAGCGCAGCTCGAGCCTCTGAGGGGGCGCGGAGCACGCGGAACGAAGAACCTGCCGGTGCGGGCGATGGAGTAGCGGTGCGGCCGTCCTGCCGCACGGGCGGATGCTGAGACGACGCTTGCTGCTCGCCCCCCGCCGGGCCGGTGGCGGCGTTGACGGCGGGCGACGGGGAATGACGAGGACGTCCGCCGCCGGGCGCCGTCCGGGCGACGCGAGAGGCGATGGCGGCCCGGCGCTCGGCGCGGGCCCGACGAGCGTCGGACATGGATGCGACGGTCAGAGGAGAACGGAGCGGTGGAGGACGAGTTCCGGCGCACCCCTACCTGGCGCGCCAAATGTTGGATTTCGGGTTCCGGCAGACCCTTAAGGTTCGAACACTGGGGTGCGCGCGGAGATTACGCCTTCTACCACCCCGCCTTGCTAGGATCTAAACTACTAAAAGAACTGCACAGGGGACACAAGATTTATACTGGTTCGGGCCACCGTTGCGGTGTAATACCCTACTCCAGTGTGTGGTTGGTGGATTGCCTCCTGGGGCTGATGATGCTGAACAATACACGGAAGAACAGCCTCGCAAAGGTCTGTTCTTGGTTGGGGTGATGAACTGCTAGGAGGAGTTCAGTCACCCTTCTCTTTCTCTCTCTCTCTCTCTCTCTCTCTCTCTCTCTCTCTCTCTCTCTCTCTCTCTTTCTCTCTTACTAGCCAACCGAACGAACGAACCAAACCTCCCCGAACCGAACCCCGAACCGAACCCCCTGCTACGTGGGCGGCTGGCCCTATTTATAGAGGCCCTGGTCCTCTTCCCAAATATTGAGCGGGAAGGGAGCCAACAATGGCGGGCTAATTTTGAAGGGGGACAGCAAGTATCAACTAATCTGACAAAAGCAGTCTTCGCCTGCGCAAAGCTCTGGTGATGACGCCGTCTTGGGCTCCACGGTGACCCCCGCCTCGTAGTCCTCCTGGTCTTGGTCTCGTTGCACCAAAATGGCAACCTTTGCCTGATGCCTCGGTACTCCGCGGCTGCGCTTGCCCCCTTTCCACCAAAGAGGAAAGCAGGACGCTGCGCGCGCTGGCACCCGCCTGGCGCCCTGAGTCATCACGGCTTGCGTCACGGGCACCTCGCGAGGTACCCCGCCTTGATCTCTCCGCCTCCTCGCGAGCCAGCCTGACGAGTCGTGCCTGAGGAAGCCCCGTGTCGTCCACCTCGCGAGGCTTGGCCCCTCGCGAGGGTCTTGAGTCTTGTGCTGATGAAGATGGGCCGTGCTGGGCCTCCTTTGAGCCACGCCACAGGCTGCAGGCAGGCAAGTCTGGGGACCCCCGTTCCCAGAACGCCGACAATATAGAACATCACATTGTGAATAACTGGAATAAACAAGGCATACTACGAACAACCAAAGATAGCATTTTAAACTGGACATATGCTAACTACAAACAACCGAACAACAAAAAAACTTTAAAAGAGGCATATGCTACCTATAACAAGCTTAGAAGTAAGCAAATATATGCATTCCTATTGGTATGTTTAAAACTGGATTGATGAAATGTACTGCATAGTAAATAATTGCACATATAGAGCATCACATTGTGAACAACTGAAATAAACAAGGCATACTGGAAACAACCAGATATCGCAATTAAAACTGGACATATTATCACTACACTACAAAAGGGACTCGATAAAACAAATCATGGGTTCCCCTCTATGAAGAGGCACGGCAAAACAAATCATGGGTTTCCTCACTTGCCACAGATGGGCTCGTTCTCGTGGGAAGAGCATGGACCCTGGATGCGCTCCATGTTGTCGTAGATGGGCTCCTTCCCCTTGGAAGAGCACGGCTGTAGGGTGCCCTCCCTGATGTCGCAGACAGACGCTTTCCCCTTGGAAGAGCCAGAGAGGGTGCCCTCCTCATGGTCGCCGTCAATGAGGTATGACTTGGAAGTTGTGGATCCAAAACCAGCGTCGCGGAACATGTCCTTCAAAAATGACAAAAGGGGCTCGATGGTGATCTAGGATGGCAAATGGTTGATAGCGAGCCACAGGAGATCAGCGGCGAGGCCATGGATGAGATCAACGACGGTTGAACTCGAGGGGTTGGGGGTGGGCCACTTAACCTGTGACATAGCCCGCCTCAGGCCATTGCTGTCGATGACCTTGATGTCGTAGCCGGCGGCCTAGACATGCCCGCATACTCTAGCCCACTGCTTGAGTGCCTGCCACCAGTAATGGTCGTTAGATTTCTCATCGACGTCGGGCAAAGAGACCGTGATAGACCTCTTTTGGGCCAGTCGCTCCTCGAGCTCCACGGGAAGTGTAGCCGGGCTTAGGCTGTGACGCTCTGGAGTGGGGGATGGGGATGGGGATGGAGATCTATGGGAAAGGGTAAAGGAAATATGCCCTAGAGGCAATAATAAAGTTGTTATTTATATTTCCTTATATCATGATAAATGTTTATTATTCATGCTAGAATTGTATTAACCAGAAACTTAGTACATGTGTGAATACATAAACAAATAGAGTGTCCCTAGTATGCCTCTACTTGACTAGCTCATTAATCAAAGATTGTTAAGTTTCCTGACCATAGGCATGTGTTGTCATTTGATGAACGGGATCACATCATTAGAGAATGATGTGATGGACAAGACCCATCCGTTAGCTTAGCATTATGATCGATTAGTTTTATTGCTATTGCTTTCTTCATGACTTATACATGTTCCTCTGACTATGAGATTATGCAACTACTGAATATCGAAGGAACACCTTGTGTGCTATCAAACGTCACAACGTAACTGGGTGATTATAAAGATGCTCTATAGGTGTCTCCGATTGTGTTTGTTGAGTTGGCATAGATCGAGATTATGATTTGTCACTTCGTGTATCAGAGAGGTATCTCTGGGCCCTCTCGGTAATACACATCACTATGAGCCTTGCAAGCAATGTGACTAATGAGTTAGTCACTGGATGATGCATTATGGAACGAGTAAAGAGACTTGACGGTAACGAGATTGAACTAGGTATGGTGATACCGATGATCGAATCTTGGGCAAGTAACATACCGATGACAAAGGGAACAACGTATGTTGTTATGCGGTTTGACCGATAAAGATCTTCATAGAATATATAGGAGCCAATATGAGCATCCATGTTCCGCTATTGCTTATTGACCGGAGATGTGTCTCGGTCATGTCTACATAGTTCCCGAACCCGTAGGGTCTGCACGCTTAATGTTCGATGACAATTTGTATTATGAGTTATGTGATTTTATGACCGAAGTTTGTTCGAAGTCCCGAATGAGATCACGGACATGACGAGGAGTCTCGAAATGGTCTAGACATAAAGAATGATATATTGGACAATGTTATTTGGACACCAGATGAGTTCCGAGAGGTACCAGGTAATTATCAGAGTGCCGGAGGGTTATCAGAACCCCGCCGGGGAACTAATGGGCCTTAGTGGGGGAGAAAAAAGGGCTACGAGGGGTTGGCCACGCCCCCCTTGGGTCCGAATTGGACTAGGGGAAGGGGGCGGCGCCCCCCTTTCCTTACCTTCTCCCTCTCCCTTCCTCCTTCCCCCTTCCTCCAGGCGGAATCCTACTAGGACTTGGAGTCCTAGTAGGACTCCTCTCTCCTAGCACACCCTACAGGGGCCAGCCGGCCTCCCCCTCCCCTCCTTTATATACGGGGGCAGGGGGCACCCTAGAACACACAAGATCAATTATCTTAGCCGTGTGCGGTGCCCCCCTCCACAGTTACACACCTTGGTCATATCATCGTAGTGCTTAGGCGAGGCCCTGTGCCGGTAACTCCATCATCACCGCCGCCACGCTGTCGTGCTGACGGAACTCTCCCTCGTCCTCAACTAGATCAAGAGATCGAGGGACGGCATCGAGCTGAACGTGTGCTGAACACGGAGGTTCAGTACGTTCGGTACTTGGATCGGTTGGATCGTGAAGACATTCGACTACATTAACCGCGTTACTAAACGCTTCCGCTTTCGGTCTACAAGGGTACGTGGACACACTCTCCCCGCTCGTTGCTATGCATCTCCTAGATAGATCTTGCGTGATCGTAGGAATTTTTTTGAAATACTACGTTACCCAACAGTGGCATCCAAGCCAGGTCTATGCGTAGATGTTATATGCACGAGTACAACACAATGAGTTGTGGGCGATAATAGTCATAATGCTTACCAACAACGTCTTAGTTTGATTCGACAGTATTGTTGGATGAAGCGGCCCAGACCGACATTACATGACTGCGTTTATGAGACTAGTTCTACCGACATGCTTTGCACACAGGTGGCTAGCGGGTGACTATTTCTTCAACTTTAGTTGAATCGAGTTTGACTACGCCCGGTCCTTGTTGAAGGTTGAAACAACACACTTGACGAAAAATCGTTGTGGTTTTGATGCGTAGGTAAGAAAGGTTCTTGCTAGAAGCCCTTAGCAGCCATGTAAAACTTGCAGCAACAAAGTAGAGGACGTCTAACTTGTTTTTGCAGGGCATGTTGAGATGTGATATGGTCAAGACATGATGATATATAAATTGTTGTATGAGATGATCATGTTTTGTAAAAGTTATCGGCAACTGGGCAGGAGCCTTATGGTTGTCGCTTTATTGTATGAAATGCAATCGCCATGTAATTGCTTTACTTTATCACTAAGCGGTAGCAATAGTCGTGGAAGCAATAGTTGGCGAGATGACAATGATGCTACGATGGAGATCACGGTGTCAAGCCGGTGACAATGGTGATCATGATGGTGCTTTGAAGATGGAGATCAAAGGCACAAGATGATGATGGCCATATAATATCACTTATATTGATTAAATGTGATGTTTATCCCTTATGCATCTTATTTTGCTTAGTACGGTGACACGTCTCCAACGTATCTCTAATTTTTGATTGTTTCATGCTATTATATTATCAACCTTGGATGTTTTATATGCATTTATATGCTATTTTATATGATTTTTGGGACTAACCTAGTAACCTAGAGCCTAGTGCCAGTTTCCGTTTTTTCCTTGTTTTTGAGTATCGCAGAAAAGGAAAACCAAACGGAGTCCAATTGACCTGAAATTTTAGGGAGATTGTTTTTGGACCAGAAGAAGCCCACGGAGTACCGGAGATGGACCAGAGGAGTCCCGAGGCCACCACGAGGGTGGGGGCGCGCCCTACCCCCTGGGCGCGCCCCCTATCTCGTGGCCGCCTCGGGGACTCCCTGACTTGTTCCCGACTCCAACACCTCTTATATATACCCAAACTTCCAGAAAGAAACCTATATCGGGAGCTCCGCCGCCGCAAGCCTCTGTAGCCACCGAAAACCAATCTAGACCCGTTCCGGCACCCTGCCGGGGGGGGGGGGATCCCTCTCCGGTGGCCATCTTCATCATCCCGTCACTCTCCATGACGAGGAGGGAGTAGTTCAACCTCGGGGCTGAGGGTATGTACCAGTAGCTATGTGTTTGATCTTTCTCTCTCTCTCTCGTGTTCTTAATATGGCACGATCTTGATGTATCGCGAGCTTTGCTATTATAGTTGGATCTTTTGATGTTTCTCCCCCTCTACTCTCTTGTGATGGATTGAGTTTTCCCTTTGAAGTTATCTTATCAGATTGAGTCTTTAAGGATTGGAGAACACTTGATGTATGTATTGCATGTGCTTATCTATGGTGACAATGGGATATTGTAACGCCCCGGACACACCCGCCGGTGGTCGTTACTCCTGGCGGGATCTAGACTGGCCCCACAGATCAATACTAGTCTTTTCTGTGCACTTTGTCCTCACTCGTGTGCACCCGGGAGCAACTTCCCGGTCGGTCACCCATCCTGACACTACTCCAAGCTGAGCACGCTTAACTTTGGAGTTCTATCCGAATGAGCTCCCGAAAAAGAAGGAATTCCTTATTGATATGAGTAGTCTATCATCCCTAATAAGCCAGGCTATCACATACACCCCCACTCAGAGGAACCAACGTCCTCGTCGGGCCACAGGAACGTTCCCTCTTGGCACAAACATCTGTGCTTCCAGTCCGGTACATGTGCCATGCCGGGTGCCACGACGGGTCACAAACGTCATGAACAACATGACCACGCACCTGTCCACAACCATCCGTGTAACCGCGAGGGTCGGCCCAGATACCAACTTGTAACGCTCCGGACACACCCGCCGGTGGTCGTTACTCCTGGCGGGATCTACACTGGCCCCACAGATCAATACTAGTCTTTTCTGCGCAATTTGTCCTCACTCGTGCGCACCCGGGAGCAACTTCCCGGTCGGTCACCCATCCTGACACTACTCCAAGATGAGGACGCTTAACTTTGGAGTTCTGTCCGAATGAGCTCCTGAAAAAGAAGGAATTCCTTATTTATATGAGTAGTCTATCATCCCTAATAAGCCAGGCTATCACAGATATTCACGTGATCCACTTGATGTATGTTTTGGTGATCAACTTGCGAGTTCCGTGACCTCGTGAACTTATGCATAGGGGTTGGCACATGTTTTCGTCTTGACTCTCCGGTAGAAACTTTGGGGCACTCTTTGAAGTTCTTTGTGTTGGTTGAATAGATGAATCCGAGATTGTGTGATGCATATTGTATAATTGAGGTGACATTGGAGTATCTAGGTGGCATTAGGGTTTTGGATGATTTGTGTCTTAAGGTGTTATTCTAGTACGAACTCTAGGATAGATTGAACGGAAAGAATAGCTTCGTGTTATTTTACTACAGACTCTTGAATAGATCGATCAGAAAGAATAACTTTGAGGTGGTTTCGTACCCTACAATAATCTCTTCGTTTGTTATCCGCTATTAGTGACTTTGGAGTGACTCTTTGTTGCATGTTGAGGGATAGTTATATGATCCAATTATGTTATTATTGTTGAGAGAACTTGCACTAGTGAAAGTATGAACCCTAGGGTTTGTTTCAACGCATTGCAATACCGTTTGTGCTCACTTTTATCATTTGCTACCTTGCTTTTTTATATTTTCAGATTACAAAAACCTATATCTACCATCCATATTGCACTTGTATCACCATCTCTTCGCCGAACTAGTGCATGTATGCAATTTACCATTGAATTGGGTGTGTTGGGGACACAAGAGACTCTTTGTTATTTGGTTGCAGGGTTGTTTGAGAGAGACCATCTTCATCCTACGCCTCCCACGGATTGATAAACCTTAGGTCATCCACTTGAGGGAAATTTGCTACTGTCCTACAAACCTCTGCACTTGGAGGCCCAACAACGTCTACAAGAAGAAGGTTGTGTAGTAGACATCAAGCTCTTTTCTGGCGCCATTGCCGGGGAGGTTAGCACTTGAAGGTATATCTTTAGATCTTGCAATTGAATCTTTTAGTTTCGTGTTTTATCACTAGTTTAGTCTATAAAATAAAAATACAAAAAATGGAATTAAGGGTACCTCATATACTTCATATTTTTAATATCTTTCATGAAAATAAGGATTCCGATAATTGTGCCAAAAAGCTAGAAGAAGAATGCATTAAAATGTTTGGCACTAAATCTTTGTATGATGAGCATGATTGCAATGCTGTCAGTATGAATTCCTTGGATATCCATGATGCTAATGATATGCAAAGCCACAAGCTTGGGGAAGCTACGTTTGACGAAGATGATATTTTTTGTCCCCCAAGTTTTGATGAGAAAATTTATTGTGATGATAGCATCCCTCCTATTTATGATGAGTATATTGATGAAGGTGGGTTTGTAAGAGTGTCAACTTTAGGAAGTAATGATCCCACTATTTTGGAGGGTGTTGAATCTTATTGTGATAATTATGAAAGTGGATTTGGAGAGGTCATGACTTTATTTAGTGATGAATCCACTATTTTGGAAGAGGTTCCAATTGATTATGAGAACAAAGTTGCTATCTATGATGATTATTGTGATGACTTGTATGATATAAAGAATAATGATATCCATGAAACTTGTCATCATGATTTTAATTTTCAATTGGATTATGCCTCACATGATAGTTATTTTGTTGAGTTTGCTCCCACTACTATTCATGAGAAGAAATTTACTTATGTGGAGAGTAATAAAATTCTTGTGCTTGTAGATGATGAAAAGAATGCTTTATGTGATGGTTATATTGTTGAATTCATTCATGATGCTACTGAAAATTATTATGAGAGAGGAACATATGCTTTTACATATTGCAATAATATCAAGTTTCCTATCTATGTGCTTAAAGTTTTAATGTTATGGTTGTTTTGCCTTCCTATGCTAGTTGATTATTGTTCACATGGGTTGTTTGCTCACAAAATCCCTATGCATAGGAAGTGGGTTAGGCTTAAATGTGCTAGTTATATTCTTCATGATGCTCTCTTTATGTTTCAATTCCTATCTTTTATGTGAGCATCATTGAAATCATCATGCCTAGCTAGGGGCGTTAAACGATAGCGCTTGTTGGGAGGCAACCCAATTTTAGTTTTATTTTTTACCTTTTGCTCCTATTTAGTAATAACTAATTCATCTAGCCTCTGTTTAGATGTGGTTTTATGTTTTAATTAGTGTTTTTGCCAAGTAGAACCTTTGGGAAGACTTGGGTGAAGTCTTTGCGATCTTTGCTTTTATGTTTTATGTTTTAATTAGTGTTTAATCCATAACTTGAGGATTATCCTCATTGCTGCATAGAAGAATTACGTCCTGGAAGCACCGCTAGGTGCAAGACCTGCTGCAGGAGGAACTCCGAACATTATGAACATCTGGCAGAGCAAAGCTGATGACTACTTGAGTTCAGTGTGCCATGCTTTACGGCTTAGAATCAAGACTTCAACGATGTTTTGGACGTCATGGAGCATATGAGATGTTCCAGGAGTTGAAGTTAATATTTCAAGCAAATGCCCGAATTGAGAGATATGAAGTATCCAATAAGTTCTATAGCTGCAAGATGGAGGAGAATAGTTCTGTCAGTGAACATATACTCAGAATGTCTGGGTACCACAACCACTTGACTCAACTGGGAGTTAATCTTCCTGATGATAGTGTCATCGACAGAGTTCTTCAATCACTGCCACCAAGCTACAAAAGCTTCGTGATGAACCATAATATGCAAGGGATGGATAAGACAATTACCGAGCTCTTCGCAATGCTAAAGGCTACAAAGGTAGAAATCAAGAAGGAGCATCGAGTGTTGATGGTTAACAAGACCACTAGTTTCAAGAAAAAGGGCAAAGGGAAGAAGGGGAACTTAAATAAGAATGACAAGCAAGTTGCTACTCAAGTGAAGAAGCCCAAGTCTGGACCTAAGCCTGAGACTGAGTGCTTCTACTACAAAGGGACTGGTCACTGGAAGCGGAACTGCCCCAAGTATTTGGCGGATAAGAAGGGTGGCAAAGTGAAAGGTATATTGGATATACATGTTATTGATGTGTACCTTACTAATGCTCGTAGTAGCGCCTGGGTATTTGATACTGGTTCTGTTGCTCATATTTGCAATTCGAAACAGGGGCTACGGATTAAACGAAGATTGGCTAAGGATGAGGTGACGATGCGCGTGGGAAATGGATCCAAAGTCGATGTGATCGCGGTCGGCACTCTACCGCTACATCTACCTTCGGGATTAGTTTTAGACCTGAATAATTGTTATTTGGTGCAAGCGTTAAGCATGGACATTGATGTCTACTACACAACCTTCTTCTTGTAGACGTTGTTGGGCCTCCAAGTGCAGAGGTTTGTAGGACAGTAGCAAATTTCTCTCAAGTGGATGACCTAAGGTTTATCAATCCGTAGGAGGCATAGGATGAAGATGGTCTCTCTCAAGCAACCCTGCAACCAAATAACAAAAAGTCTCTTGTGTCCCCAACACATCCAATACAATGGTAAATTGTATAGGTGCACTAGTTCGGCGAAGAGATGGTGATACAAGTGGTATATGGATGGTAGATAAAGGTTTTTGTAATCTGAAAATATAAAAACAGCATGGTAACTAATGATAAAAGTGAGCACAAACGGTATTGCAATGCGTTGAAACAAGGCCTAGGGTTCATACTTTCGCTAGTGCAAGTTCCCTCAACAATAATAACATAATTGGATCACATAACTATCCGTCAACATGCAACAAAGAGTCACTCCAAATTCACTAATAGCGGAGAGCAAATGAAGAGATTATGGTAGGGTACGAAACCACCTCAAAGTTATTCTTTCCAATCAATCTGTTGGGCTATTCATATAAGTGTCACAAACAGCCCTAGAGTTCGTACTAGAATAACACCTTAAGACACAAATCAACCAAAACCCTAATGTCACCTAGATACTCCAATGTCACCTCAAGTATCGGTGGGTATGATTATACGATATGCATCACACAATCTCAGATTCATCTATTCAACCAACACATAGAACCTCAAAGAATGCCCCAAAGTTTCTACCAGAGAATCACGACAAAAACGTGTGCCAACCCCTATGCATAAGTTCATGGACGGAACCTGCAAGTTGGTCACCAAAACATACATCAAGTGAATCACGTGATATCCCATTGTCACCACAGATATGCACGGCAAGACATACATCAAGTGTTCTCAAATCTTTAAAGACTCAATCTGATAAGTTAACTTCAAAGGGGAAACTCAATCCATTACAAGAGAGTAGAGGGGGAGAAACATCATAAGATCCAACTATAATAGCAAAGCTCACGATACATCAAGATCGTGCCACCTCAAGAACACGAGAGAGAGAGAGAGATCAAACACATAGCTACTGGTACATACCCTCAGCCCCGAGGGAGAACTACTCCTTCCTTGTCATGGAGAACACCAGGATGATGAAGATGGCCATCGGAGAGGGATTTCCCCTCCGGCAGGGTGCCGGAACGGGTCTAGATTGGCTTTCGGTGGCTACGGAGGCTTCTGGCGGCGGAACTCTCGATCTATTGTGCTCTCGGATATTTTAGGGTATATGGAGATATATAGGCGGAAGAAGTACGTCAGGGGGGCCATGAGGGGCCCACGAGGGTGGAGGGCGCGCCCAGGGGGTGGGCGTGCCCCTGCCTCGTGGCCTCCTCGTAGATCCCCTGACGTGCACTCCAAGTCTTCTGGGCTTCTTCTGATCCAAAAATAAGTTCTGTGAAGTTTCAGGTCAATTGGACTCCGTTTGGTTTTCCTTTTGTGCGATATTCTAAAACAAGGTAAAAACAGAAACTGGCACTAGGCTCTGGGTTAATAGGTTAGTCCCAAAAATGATATAAAAGTGTATAATAAAGCCCATAAACATCCAAAACAGTAGATAATATAGCATGGAGCAATAAAAAATTATAGATACGTTGGAGGCGTATCAGCATCCCCAAGCTTAATTCCTGCTCGTCCTCGAGTAGGTAAATGATAAAAACAGAATTTTTGATGCGGAGTGCTACCTAACATATTTATCCATGTAGTTCTCTTTATTGTGGCAATAATATTCATATCCATAAGATTCAAGACAAAAATTTAATATTGACATAAAAATAATAATACTTCAAGCATACTAACAAACTAATCATGTCTTCTCAAAATAACATGGCCAAAGAAAGCTATCCCTACAAAATCATATAGTCTGGCTATGCTCCATCTTCACCACACAACGTATTTAAATCATCCACAACCCCGATGACAAGCCAAGCAATTGTTTCATACTTTTGATGTTCTCAAACTTTTTCAATCTTCACGCAATACATGAGTGTGAGCCATGGACATAGCACTATAGGTGGAATAGGATGGTGGTTGTGGAGAAGACAAAAAGGGGAAGATAGTCTCACATCAACTAGGCATATCAACGGGCTATGGGGATGCCCATCAATAGATATCAATGTGAGTGAGTAGGGATTGCCATGCAACGGATACACTAGAGCTATAAGTGTATGAAAGCTCAACAAAAGAAACTAGTGGGTGTGCATCCAACTTGCTTGCTCACGAAGACCTAGGGCATTTTGAGGAAGCCCATCATTGGAATATACAAGCCAAGTTCTATAATGAAAGATTCCCACTAGTATATGAAAGTGACAACATAGGAGACTCTCTATCATGAAGATCATGGTGCTACTTTGAAGCACAAGTGTGGTAAAAGGATAGTAGCATTGTCCCTTCTCTCTTTTTCTATCATTTTTTTGTTTGGGCCTTTTTTATGGCCTCTTTTCTCTTCTTTTTTATTTGGGCTTCTTTGGCCTCTTTTATTTATTTATTTATTTATTTATTTTCGTCCGGAGTCTCATCCCGACTTGTGGGGGAATCATAGTCTCCATCATCCTTTCCTCACTGGGACAATGCTCTAATAATGATGATCATCACACTTTTATTTACTTACAACTCAAGAATTACAACTCAATACTTAGAACAACAATATGACTCTATGTGAATGCCTCCGGCAGTGTACCCGGATATGCAATGACTCATGAGTGACATGTATGAAAGAATTATGAACGGTGGCTTTGCCACAAATACGATGTCAACTACATGATCATGCAAAGCAATATGACAATGATGGAGCGTGTCATAATAAACGGAACGGTAGAGAGCTGCATGGCAATATATCTCGGAATGGCTATGGAAATGCCATAATAGGTAGGTATGGTGGCTGTTTTGAGGAAGGTAAATGGTGGGTTTATAGTACCGGCGAAAGTTGCACGGTACTAGAGAGGCTAGCAATGGTGGAAGGGTGAGAGTGCGTATAATCCATGGACTCAACATTAGTCATAAAGAACTCACATACTTATTGCAAAAATCTATTAGTTATCAAAACAAAGTACTACGCGCATGCTCCTAGGGGGATAGATTGGTAGGAAAATACCATCGCTCGTCCCCGACCGCCACTCATAGGGAGGACAATCAATAAATAAATCATGCTCTGACTTCATCACATAATGGTTCACCATACGTGCATGCTACGGGAATCACAAACTTCAACACAAGTATTTCTCAAATTCACAACTACTCAACTAGCATGACTCTAATATTACCATCCTCATATCTCAAAACAATCATCAAGTATCAAACTTCTCATAGTATTCAATGCACTCTATATGAAAGTATTTTATTATATCCCTCTTGGATGCCCATCATATTAGGACTAAATTCATAACCAAAGCAAACTACCATGCTGTTTAGGACTCTCAAAATGATATAAGTGAAGCATGAGAGTTCATCTATTTCTACAAAATAAAACCACCACTGAGGGAGTCCTGGATTAGGGGGTCTCCGGACAGCCGGACTATCTCCATTGGCCGGACTGTTAGACTATGAAGATACAAGATTGAAGACTTCGTCTCGTGTCCGGATGGGACTCTACTTGGCGTGGAAGGCAAGCTAGGCAATACGTATATGGATATCTCCTCCTTTGTAACCGACCCTGTGTAACCCTAACCCTCTCTGGTGTCTATATAAACCGAAGGGTTTTAGTCCGTAGGACAACAATCACAACATACAATCATACCATAGGCTAGCTTCTAGGGTTTAGCCTCTCTGATCTCGTGGTAGATCTACTCTTGTAACACCCCATATCATCAATATTAATCAAGAAGGACGTAGGGTTTTACCTCCATCAAGAGGGCCCGAACCTGGGTAAAACTTCGTGTCCCTTGTCTCCTGTTACCATCCGGCATAGACGCACAGTTCGGGACCCCCTACCCGAGATCTGCCGGTTTTGACACCGACATTGGTGCTTTCATTGAGAGCTCCGCTATGCCGTCGCCACCAGGAAGGATGTCTTGTCCCGTCTTTAAAGATGGCACCATCGCTGAGGGAGCTCTGGCTATCGGCCAAACTCTCCGGCTAGGTGGTTTTCTTATGACCGCCTGTCCGGCCGCTGCACCGACGATGACTTCTCGGGTCATCAAAAGCAATCTTCATGTCAACTCGGAACTCGCCGAGCAGTTAGATCCAATGGAGCTCTCTTCCCTGAACGAGCTCTTGGATCGCATTGCCGCCCTGGGAGTCGCTACAGACTACGATCAGGTTGGGCCTAAACCCGATCTGAGAGAAATTAACTCTCCCCAGGTCACCCATCATGTTGCAGTGGTGGAAGAACAATGCAGCAACCCTTCATCCATCTTAAGGACTAGCTACGTCCGGATTCCCGATCCCTCCAAGCCGGATACCCGCGGAGGGGAGGATGTCACTCAAAGCCTGAACCCAGAATCAGGCAGCGGGCTAGATTTACAGAAAAACATCCAAGAATACAAACTTTCAAGTTCGGAAACTCCTTGGCCACTGAGCCTCAGATTGGGTAAGGATTCGGATTCAATTCCACCCACCCACCCAAACATACGCGATCTATCCCAAATTAGGCAAGAGCCCGAAGAATTAGTACACCATTACTGGGCCAGATTCCTCCTGGTCAAGAACAGGATAAAGGTCTACTGCAAGGAAGACGCAATTTCATTCTTCTGCAATAATTGCACGGACAAGGGAATCCTCAACGCGATAAGTCATCGCGAAATTACACGCTTTGCCGACTTGGTGTCCATAGTACGAAAGTACTGTGTGATGGAAAGCGCCTGGAAAACCGAAATAAAATTTTGGGATAATCCGACCCTGAATACAAACCCAATCCGAAATAAAAGGGTGCATTATCACAATACACCTGGGTTAACTACCAAAAAGCAAAAGCCCTCTACGGGGCAAGGAACCGTACTGGAGGGATGGCTCAACGGACCCTGCAAAATTCATAGTACAGCGGATGCAATACCAACGCACAACCTTAGAGCATGCTGGATACTCCGGCAGGTGGCCAAAAGTGGTGAGGATCTACTCCTCCCAAAAACCACCGAGCACCACCCTGAGGACAACAATACGGTCTTAACGGTCTTTGAGACCTTCGCGTCAAATAATAGACGGAAACGAACACTCCGCAGCACGTCCGAAATCTGCCACATAGCAGAAACAAATCCTTGGAGCGACACGGCTATTACCTTCAATGCCAGTGAAGAACCTAAATTCCGAACAGCCTGAGTGCCAGCCACACTGGTCCTCAGTCCAATTGTGGACGGCTTTCGACTCACCAAGGTACTCATGGACGGCGGCAGCGGATTAAACCTCATCTATGAGGAAACTCTCCGAAAGATGGAAATAGACTGGAGCCGCATTAAGCAAAGCAGCACAACCTTTAGAGGAATCATCCCCAGTCGGGAAGCACGTTGCACTGGAAAAATCACACTAGACGTTGTATTCGGCACGCCGGATAACTATAGGTCCGAAGAAATTACATTCCAAGTGGCCCCCGTTCAGCAGCGGATACCACGCTCTACTAGGACGGGAGGCGTTTACAATCTTCCAAGCCATACCCCATTACGGGTACATGAAGCTCAAAATGCCCGGGTCCAACAGAATCATCACTCTTATTAGTGATCCGGACATAGCACTCCGCGCCGAAAATAAGACAGCTGCACTGGCCCTTGAGGCACTATCTGAAGCCCTAGCGGCCGAAGAACTAACTGCGCTGCGCTCCACGGTGAACAGGGACGACGTGATACTCGATAAAAGATCCAAGTCCACCTCCTTTAAGCCGGCGGACGAAATAGTCAAATTCCAAGTCCATCCAACGGACCCTACAAAAACAACTTCCATCGGGGCACAATTAAACCCTGATGTCGACGCCGCACTACGAGAGTTCCTACGCGAGAACTGGGACATTTTTGCCTGGCACCCTTCAGACATGCCAGGAATCCCATGCAGGTTGGCTGAACACAGCCTAAATATCCTAAAAGGATTCAAGCCAGTCAAGCAGGCTCTTCGACGAAACCTAAAAGACAAGCCATGGGAGAGGAACTAGCCAAGCTATTGGAGGCCGGATTCATCAGAGACATAAAACATCCGGACCGGCTAGCAAACCTGGTGATGGTACCTAAGAAGGACAAATCTTGGTGCTTGTGCGTCGATTTTAAGGACCTTAACAAGGCCTGCCCAAAGGATCCCTTCCCCCTCCCCCGCATCAATCAAATCATCGATGCTACCACAGGACACGACACATTGTGTTTCCTCGACGCATACTCCAGCTACCATCAAATCAAAATGGCGGGGCCAGACCAAGCTGCAACGGCATTCATCACACCATACGGCCCATTCTGCTTCAACACAATGCCCTTCGGGCTAAAAAACGTCAGTGCAACATATCAGCGCATGATTCAGACATGCCTGGCAAACCAGATCGGCAAAAAACAGTGGAGGCATACATGGATGACGTGGTCGTTAAAACCAAGCATGTCAAAACTCTAGTAGACGACTTGAGGCTCACATTCGACAACCTCCGAACATATGACATCAAGCTCAATTCGGAAAAATGCGTTTTTGGCGTACCAGCAGGAAAGCTCCTGGGATTCATTGTCTCTAGTAGAGGTATTGAAGCTAATCCGGTCAAAATTCGAGCGTTGTCTCAGTTGGCTACCCCAACAGACCTCAAACAAAGACAAAAATTAACTGGATGCGTGGCGGCTCTAAGCCGCTTTATCTCCCGCTTGGGAGAAAAGGCATTACCCCTTTATCGCCTCCTCCGGCGCACAGAACACTTTGAGTGGACGGACGCTGCCACGGCTGGACTCAACGAAATAAAGGCCATATTGGCAACAAACCTAGTCCTGGCCGCGCCAAACATTGGCGAACCAATGCTATTATACATTGCGGCAACTCATCAAGTAGTAAGCGCAGTGCTTGTCGTCGAGCGAGAAGTGGACGGACACAAATTTCCCCTTTAGAAGCCGGTTTACTACGTGTCCACTGTCCTTACTCCATGCAAATCGCAGTACCCGCATTATCAAAAGATAGCATACGCGGTATTCATGGCATCCCGGAAGCTGCGACACTACTTTCAAGAGTGTTCGATAACGGTAGCCTCAGAAGTACCACTTAACGATATTATAAACAACCACGACGCGACGGGCCAGATTGCCAAATGGGCCATTGAGCTCCTCCCGTTCGACATAACTTACAAGCCACGGCGAGCTATTAAATCGCCAGTTTTGGCTGACTTCATCGCTGAATGGACGGAAGCCGAACTCCCTAAAGAGTACGACACATATTCAAACTGGATCATGCACTTCGACGGCTCCAAAATGTTGGCTGGTCTGGGGGCTGGCGTCGTTTTGACATCCCCAACAGGAGACACCGTTCAATACGTACTACAGATAATGTATACGGACTCCAACAACGCAGCCGAATATGAGGCCCTTCTACATGGTCTCCGGATGGTAGTATCCATGGGCATTCAACGCCTAGAGGTGCGCGGGGATTCAAACCTTGCGATATCCCAAATAAATGGAGACTTTGATGCCAAGGATCCAAAAATGGCCGCTTATCGCAATGCAGTCCTAGAAATGTCAGCTCGGTTCGAGGGGCTCGAATTTCACCATGTGGCTCGGGAAAACAATCAGGCGGCGGATATCCTCGCCCGCATTGACGCAAAACGCGACGCGGTCCCTCCCAACGTTTTTCTGGAAAGGCTTTTCAAGCCATCCGTAGCATGGGAAGGGGACACCGGTAACAACAGTCCGGACCCGGCCAAAATACCCGATACCGAACTCTATGACACAATTGGAGGCTCCGCCACCGAAATAACACAATCAGCCCACGAAATAATGGCCATTATTGCCCCATGGACAGAACCATTCCTGGCCTACCTAATTAGACAGGAACTTCCGGAGGACCACAATGAGGCACGCTGCATAGTGCGGCGATCCAAAGCCTACAGGGTCCACGAGGGAGAATTGTATAAAAAAAGCGCTACCGGAGTCCTTCAAAGGTGCATCTCCGAAGAGGAAGGGCGGAATCTTTTGGCAGAAATTCACGCCGGACTCGGCGGCCATCACGCCGCAGCCCGGGCTCTTGTAAGCAAGGCCTTCCGCACAGGATTTTATTGGCCAACGGCCCGGGCAGATGCACATGACTTGGTCCAACGCTGCACCGGTTGCCAGCTCTTTGCAAATCAAAGCCACATGCCACCCACCGCCCTCCAAACGATCCCCATTACATGGCACTTTGCGGTTTGGGGGCTTGACATGGTCGGACCCCTTAAAGGGGGAACCCACAAGAAAAAAATACTTATTGGTCATGGTGGATAAATTCACCAAATGGATAGAGGCTAAACCGGTAAAAACAGCCGAATTCGGACCAGTGATAGATTTCATATTCGGGGCTGTACACCGTTACGACGTCCCCCACAGCATCATCACTGATAATGGCACGAACTTCACGGCCGACGAGGTAAAACTCTGGTGCAGCAAAATGGGCATCAAGCTCGATTACGCTTCAGTCTATCACCCACAAACCAACGGTCAAGTCGAACGAGCAAATGGTCTTATAATGAGAGGCATTAAACCCCGATTAGTGCGCACCCTAACGGAGTCTGATACACACTGGATAAAGGAGCTCGACTCCGTACTCTGGGGACTGTGGACCACGCCGAATCGTAGTACCGGATATACACCATTTTTTATGGTGTACGGCACAGAGGCAGTCCTGCCCTGTGACATAATTCATGACTCACCTCGAGTGCGCATGTATGAAGAAAGAGAAGCCGAGCTCGATCGGCAGGACGGTCTGGACACATTGGAGGAAGAGTGCAACATAGCCAAAGCCCATTCCGCATTTTACCAGCAGCAGGCTCGCAGATACCAAAGCAGGGAAGTACGGGCCAAAACTTATAACGTTGGCGAACTAGTTCTACGGCTGCCGGACAAGAAAAAGAACAAGCTCGAGCCCAAATGGGAAGGTCCCTTCATTATCGACCAAGTTCTGACCGGTGGAGCATACCAACTGCGGGATGCATCGACCAGTCGACTCGAGCCGAACCCATGGAACGCAGCCAGGCTCCGAAGATTCTACGCCTAGCTCCGGACTTTACATTAGTCCCCTCCCTTCGTCTATTTTCTGCATATGCATCATCTGTCTTGTTTCCCTTTATTTCTTTTTTCCCTAGGCCTCCAAGGATCACCTTGTGCCTCACTCATACATCATAGATGCGCTAGCCGCACTCTTCATACCTGGGGGCTTCTCTCACAGAAGCTTAAATTATTTACCTGGGCCCAACGCCCAACACATGTGTTATACTTCCGCATGTACCTTTTTTCGCCATTATATGCATCGATATGACTTAAGTTTTGTCCAAGCTGGGTTGCCTGGCTCTTGTATTTATGCCCTACGTTCCCGTTAATTCGGCTAGGGCATAAGGGGAGCACCTTTGTGATTGTTACCGCCGGGTCAGCCGGACGTGTACCTCAGACTGGGTGAAGCCGAAAGCTAGCGTTCTTAAGAGAATATTCGGTCGGTGAACAAAAGATGACTTTTATTTATTATCCATATCTGCCCCCAGACATTTTCACTGCGCTTCTTGTCGCAGTCCGGACATGCACTTTAGGGCATGCCTACCCAGGGAAAGGAACCCTTAACGGAACTATTCTCTCTGGAAGATGTTTCTTACTACCCATGTAATATAACATAGCTAGTTGGGCACTTGTCTGATAAAGCACTAATGACCCCTACGCCTAGTCTCCACGCATGCCCCGGTTCTTATATAACCGAGAGGGTATTCGGATACACTCCGGACTGTTGGGTCCTGAGGTTGAAGCGAAAAGGTCCGCCACGACAAACGATCTACAATCCGGCTAGAAGACATCATATATGTCACTTTAAAATTACATAGTCAATTTGACTGGTTGAATTCCTCTTGAATGCCCTCCAATAGGCTGTCTAGTCTACAGTCCTGTTGGGAATACTTTGCGGCCAATTCTACTTGGCCGTATACTAAATTCACAGGGATCTCCTTGCCATCAGGCCCCACAGGTCCAACTTCGGCCATGTGGTTCGGGTCAGCCTTCGTGTACCGTGTCTTCACCATTGCCCAATCTTCACGCAGGCCGATATCTTCCATAATCAGAAATGCCGCCGTGCTCCCTTCAGCTTTTCTGCAAGCTCTCCAAGGCCTTCGGATATGGAGACGGACGGCCACAAGGCCTGGGCAATGCCTTGCATCACCTGCCGAAGTCGTTCGTGCAACTGCGCGAGCTCGGGAAGAAGATCACCCGTTGAACTAGGCATCTCCTTGGCAGGACGACCTGTTAGCATTCCTACAGACATAACTCTGTCAGCTAGCTTCCTCGCCGAACTCTTTTTCAAAGTTCGTTCAAGCACTTACTAAATATGTCACGTCAAAGCTTCCGATTCTCCTTAACAGAGTCCGACAGTTGGGCACGAACGTCTTTTAGTTCCACGCCTAGCTTGGTGTTGGCATCTTGGAGATCATTCTTCTCCTGCCTCACCCTTGTAAGCACGCTCTCACCGGCCCTCAGCTGGCGTATGAGTTGTCGCTTATCCGGATTCACTCGAGCGTCATCTGCAATTTTATCGTCAGATCTGCATATAAAGCAGCACTCTAATACGATACTTATCATTTGACGGATATGATACCAGAGGGGGTCTCTTTGGGCTCCCCTACTGCGGCCATTGCGGCCTGGAGTTGGGCTTTGCACTCTTCCAGCTCCTGGGACAGTTGAGTATTCTTTTCTGTAAGAACCTACATAACAAATGATCCTTAAATCAGTTATCCTAACTGTTTCAAGTCTCAAGGGCTACTGATATATATATAATCATCAAATTTTCTCACCCGTATGTCTTTTACATACTGCTCCATGGCTCTGGCTAGACCATTTTGAGCGGCACGGAGGTGCGCGTCTCCTGAGTTGAAGGCATCCAATGCCTCTTGGGAGAAACAAGCGTCACGAAGAACAATCCGGCGACGCCTGTGGTTCATGGCACTTTCCACCTTGGAATGGGTGGCGGACAGTCTATCCGTATCCTTTGTCGGACGAGCACCCGGCGCACGCCTTGCACTCGTTCCCACCTCGGAGTCCAGCCTTAGAGCCTGGCTTGTGGAGGCGCGATTGGTAGCCTCTCCGGGCATAGTCCGGCGAGCGCTCTTTTTCCTGAAAAGAAGGCATGGGCGTTAATATGCCTCTGTAACTAATGGCTTGCAATAAAGACGGCGCGCCATACCGCTGCGCCGGTGCCTCAATCCGGATTGTGGATCTTTTCAGCCTGCCTGGCCTAGCGGCCCCTGGTTGGCTAGTTGCCACAGGCTCGGCCTTCTGCCCCGAGAACCTCCCCTGCAAGACACGACTATTATACGGCAATAGAAAAAAAGAGAGAGCACAAGGACGGATCCCTTTGTAAGTGCTGGGATTTCAGTCTCAGTCACCTGTGAGGCTGGAACTAGCCTAGGGTAATCGGCCGTAATGGCCACCAAGGTATTGTCATTACTCCCTTGGTAAAAAAACCCATCGATCAGCTCCACTGATATGTCCGGATCCTCCTGGGAGGCCGGGTCAAGGGACCGTCCAGGGTCCTCGGGCTGTGGAGGAGGGCTGTTTATCTCCTTTACGGCCTGGCGCAGCTCCTACGATGAAATCGCCAGAATGAATACTTAAGCTATGGGAATACGAAATGGATGGGCGAGAAAAAGTCTCCGCTTACCCAGCTCGGAGGATTGTACATAGAGAATCCGCCCCGCGGGTTGACACGGAGGAATTCCTCCTCTTCTCCCTTGTACAAAGTGGACAAAATCTTTGTTAGGTCAGCAGCCGATCCCGGCCCTTTGCGGCCGTGGCGGGTGGCATCGTCCTCCCCGTTGAAGTCCCACATGGGGTGGCCTCTATACTGGAGTGGCTGCACCCCCCGCATAATGCATATAGCCATGACCTTGATCATGGTCAATCCAGATCGACCTAAAGAGCTTATCCGGCTCATCAGAGAAAGAATGTCCCGGTCGTCTTCCTCCAGGGGGCTCCGTGGACGCCAGCTCTGGCGCTTCTTCAAAGGGGCGTTGTCAAACTCAGGAAGGCCGATCCGAATAGGGTCCGAAAGGGGGACATCTTCTATATAAAACCATTCTGAAGGCCAGTCTTCAGACGTCTTCTTCGGGGTCCCGGATAGGTATCCGGTCCCAGCAATACGCCACACTTCGGCTCCGCCCACTTGATATATTGATCCCTTAGAACGGGGCACAAGGCAGAACAGCTTCTTCCACAAAGCAAAATGAGCCTCACAACCCAAAAATAAATCGCAAAGGGCTACGAATCCCGCGATATGCAGCAGGGAGGCAGGCGTAAGGTTGTGCAGCTGGAGGCCATAGAACTCTAGAAGCCCTCGGAGAAATGGATGAATTGGGAATCTGAGCCCTCTTACCAGATAAGGGACAAGGCATACCCGCTCTCCCTTGGAGGGATTGGGACGGCTCTCCGCTTGCTCTCCGCCATTATAGGTGGCAAGCCCGGCTCGAACCGGGAGCAGGTATGCTGGGGGAAGAAATCCCTTGGACTGAAGCATCACCAATTTGCTGTGCGGGATGGAACATCTCTCCCAATCTCCAGGCTTGGAACTAGGGGTGCGAGAGGAGGAGCTGCGTCGACCGGCCATGGTGGAATGGATATCTGTCGGGCACGCTCCGATGAAGACTCGGCAAGGGAGGATGATGTGATTTGGATCTGAATCCTCGTCTTTTTAAATAGGCGGCTCATTTACATAGCTAGGGGGTAAATGTGAAAACACCCTGGCTCTTCACATTCGCTCGACACGTGGAAAGTGGCCATTATTGGGCGTAGAAGCCAAGGAGTACGAACCGTCACAAGGAACCGAACATTATTTCGACAGGTACACAGAATTTGGAGAAGGAACCCGCCTTGCAATGCCAAAGACAACTGCACGCCGGACTCATCGTCATTGAAGCCTGGTTCGTGGGCTACTGAGGGAGTCCTGGATTAGGGGGTCTCCGGACAGCCGGACTATCTCCATTGGCTGGACTGTTAGACTATGAAGATACAAGATTGAAGACTTCGTCTCGTGTCCGGATGGGACTCTACTTGGCGTGGAAGGCAAGCTAGGCAATACGTATATGGATATCTCCTCCTTTGTAACCGCCCCTGTGTAACCCTAACCCTCTCCGGTGTCTATATAAACCGAAGGGTTTTAGTCCGTAGGACAACAATCACAACATACAATCATACCATAGGCTAGCCTCTAGGGTTTAGCCTCTCTGATCTCGTGGTAGATCTACTCTTGTAACACCCCATATCATCAATATTAATCAAGCAGGACGTAGGGGTTTACCTCCATCAAGAGGGCCCGAACCTGGGTAAAACTTCGTGTCCCTTGTCTCCTGTTACCATCCGGCCTAGACGCACAGTTCGGGACCCCCTACCCGAGATCCGCCAGTTTTGACACCGACAACCACCGTGCTCTAAAAGGATATAAGTGAAGCACTAGAGCAAATGACAAACTACCCTGAAAGATATAAGTGAAGATCAATGAGTGGTCGAATAATTATGCAACTATATGAAGACTCTCTAACATTAAAGAATTTAAGATCTTGGTATTTTATTCAAACAGCAAGCAAAACTAAATAAAATTATATTCTAAGGATGGCAAGCATCATGTGAAGAAGCAAAAACTTAGGATCAATCGAAACTAACCGATAGTTGTTGAAGAAGAAAGGTGGGATGCCAACCGGGGCATCCCCAAGCTTAGACGCTTGAGACTTCTTGAAATATTATCTTGGGATGCCTTGGGCATCCCCAAGCTTGAGCTTTTGTGTCTCCTTAATTCCTCTCATATCACGGTCTCCCTAAATCTCAAAAGCTTCATCCACACAAAACTCAACAAGGATTCGTGAGATAAGTTAGTATAAACCATTGCAAAAACCTTATCATACTCTACTGTAGAAAATCACTAAAATTATTATTCAACATTGCATACTAAATTCCTCTGCATATTTAATAGTCCCATCGTCAAATAGAATCATTAAAGAAGCAAACATATGCAAACAATGCAAACATAACAGCAATCTGCCTAAACAGGTCAGTCTGTAAAGAATGCAGCAACATCCATACTTCCCTAGCTCCAAAAATTATGAAAGAAAATTCCCACTGTAGTAAATTTATCAGATCTTAATATGCCAAAGGTTTCAATATTTTATCACATTCTGACTTTTCTAGGGAATTATTGCAACAGCGGTAAACTTTCTGTTTTCAAACAACAACATATGGACTTCTAAAATAGGCATAGTAAAGGCTATCAATGCCACTTTTATTGAAATAAAAGATGCAAAACATTGTTCTAAATAACAGAAAGAAAATCTCAACAAAATAAATTGATGCTCCAAGCAAAACACATATCATGTGGTGAATAAAAATATAGCTCCAAGTAAAGTTGCCGATGAACGAATACGAAAGAGGGGATGCCTTCCGGGGCATCCCCAAGCTTAGGCTCTTGGATATCCTTGAATATTACCTTGGGGTTCCTTGGGCATCCCCAAGCCACTCCTTATTCCATAGTCCATCGGATCCTTACCCAAAACTTGAAAACTTCACAACACAAAACTTAATAGAAAACTCGTAAGCTCCGTTAGTATAAGAAAATAAATCACCACTTCAAGGTACTATAATGAACTCATTCTTTATTTATATTTGTGTTAAACCTACTGTATTACAACTTCTTTATGGTTTATAAACTCTTTTACTAGCCATAGATTCATTAAAATAAGCAAACAACACACGAAAAACAGAATCTGTCAAAAACAAAACAGTCTGTAATAATCTGGATCAAACGTATACTTATGTAACTCCTAAAATTCTCAAATAAATTGCAGGGCGTGAGGAATTTATCTATTAATAATCTGCAAAAAGAATTAACTAAATATCACTCTCCAATAAAAAATGGCAGCTAATCTCGTGAGCGCTAAAGTTTCTGTTTTTTACAGCAAGATCAACAAGACTTTCCCAAAGTCTTCCCAAAGGTTCTACTTGGTACAAACACTAATTAAAAGCATAAAACCACATCTAAACAGAGGCTAGATGAATTATTTATTACTAAACAGGAACAAAAATCAAGGAACAAAAATAAAGTTGGGTTGCCTCCCAACAAGCGCTATCGTTTAACGCCCCTAGCTAGGCATGATCATTTCAATGATGCTCACATAAAAGATAAGAATTGAAACATAAAGAGAGCATCATGAAGAATATGACTAGCACATTTAAGTCTAACCCACTTCCTAGTTGGGGATCGTAGCAGAAATTAAAAAATTTCTACGCATCACCAAGATCAATCTATGGAGTCATCTAGCAACGAGAGAGAGGGAGTGCATCTTCATACCCTTGAAGATCGCTAAGCGGAAGCGTTCAAGAGAACGGGGTTGATGGAGTCGTACTCGTCATGATCCAAATCAACGATGATCCTAGCGTCGAACGGACGGCACCTCCGCGTTCCACACATGTACGGAGCGGAGACTTCTCCTCCTTCTTGATCCAGCAAGGGGAAGGAGAAGTTGATGGAGATCCAGCAGCACGACGGCGTGGTGGTGGAAGTAGCGGGATCCCGGCAGGGCTTCGCTAAGCGCAAGCGGGGAGAAAGAGGTGTCATGAGAGGGAGGGAGGCGCCAGGGCTTAGGGTGCTGCTGCCCTCCCTCTCCTCCACTATATATAGGGGCCCTGGGGGGGCGCCGGCCCCTAGAGATCCCATCTAACGGGAGGGGCGGCGGCCTAGGGGGTGGCTTGGCCCCCAAGCCAGGTGGAGGCACCCCCACCCCTTTAGGGTTTCAACCCTAGGCGCAAGGGAGGCCCAAGGGGGGCGCACCAGCCCACCAGGGGCTGGTTCCCGTGTCACTTCAGTCCATGGGGCCCTCCGGGACAGGTGGCCCCACCCGGGGGACCCCTGGGACCCTTCCGGTGGTCCCGGTACAATACCGGTGACCTCGACACTCTCTCGGTGGCCGAAACTGGACTTCCTATATATATACCTTTACCTCCGGACCATTCCGGAACTCCTCGTGACGTCCGGGATCTCATCCGGGGCTCCGAACAGCTTTCGGTTAACCGCATACTAATATCTCTACAACTCTAGCGTCACCGAACCTTAAGTGTGTAGACCGTACGGGTTCGGGAGACACGTAGACATGACAGAGACAACTCTCAGGCCAATAAGCAACAGCGGGATCTGGATACCCATGTTGGCTCCCACATGCTCCATGATGATCTCATCGGATGAACCACGATGTCGAGGATTCTATCAATCCCGTATACAATTCCCTTTGTCTACCGGTATAGCACTTGCCTGAGATTCGATCGTCGGTATCCCGATACCTTGTTCAATCTCGTTACCGGCAAGTCTCTTTACTCGTTCCGTAACACATCATCCCGTGATCAACTCCTTGGTCACATTGTGCACATTATGATGATGTCCTACCGAGTGGTCCCAGAGATACCTCTCCGTTTACACGGAGTGACAAATCCCAGTCTCGATTCGTGCCAACCCAACAGACACTTTCGGAGATACCCTTAGTGCACCTTTATAGCCACCCAATTACGTTGTGACGTTTGGTGCACCCAAAGCATCCCTATGGTATCCGAGAGTTGCACAATCTCATGGTCTAAGGAAATGATACTTGACATTAGAAAAGCTTTAGCAAACGAACTACACGATCTTGTGCTACGCTTAAGATTGGGTCTTGTCCATCATATCATCCTCCTAATGATGTGATCCCATTATCAATGACATCCAATGTCCATGGTCAGGAAACCATGACCATCTATTGATCAACGAGCTAGTCAACTAGAGGCTTAATAGGGACATGTTGTGGTCTATGTATTCACACATGTATCACGGTTTCCGGTTAATACAATTATAGCATGAACAATAGACAATTATCATGAACAAGGAAATACAATAATAACCATTTTATTATTGCCTCTAGGGCATATTTCCAACAGTCTCCCACTTGCACTAGAGACAATAATCTAGTTCACATCACTATGTGATTGCAATGAATCCAACACCCATGGGGTTTGTTCATATCTTGCTTGTGAGAGAGGTTTATTAGTCAATGAGTCTGAACCTTTCAGATCCATGTGTGCTTTACAAATCTCTATGTCATCTTGTAGATGCAGCTACCACGCGCTACTTGGAGCTATTCCAAATAACTGTTCTACTATACGAATCCGGTTTACTACTCAGAGTCATCCGAATTAGTGTCAAACTTTGCATCGACGTAGCCCTTTACGATGAACTCTTTTACCACCTCCATAATCAAGAAAATTCCTTAGTCCAATAGTTACTAAGGATAAGTTCGACCGCTGTCGTGTGATCCATTCATGGATCACTCTTGTACCCCTTGACTGACTCATGGCAAGGGACACTTCAGGTGCGGTACACAGCATAGCATACTATAGAGCCTACGTCTAAAGCATAGGGGACGACCTTCGTCCTTTCTCTCTCTTCGGCCGTGGTCGGGTCCTGAGTCTTACTCAATACTCACACCCTGTAACACAGCCAAGAACTCCTTCTTTGCTGATCTATTTTGAACTCCTTCAAAATCTTGTCATGGTATGTATTCATTTGAAAGTACCATTAAGCATTTTTGATCTATCCTTATAGATCTTGATGCTCAATGTTCAAGTATCTTAATCCAGGTTTTCCATTGAAAAACACTTTTCAAAAAACCCTGCATGCTTTCCAGAAATTCTACATCATTTCTAATCAACAATATGTTAACAACATATACTCATCAAAAATTCTATAGTGCTCCCACTCACTTCTTTGGAAATACAAGTTTCTCATAAACTTTGTATAAACCCAAAATCTTTGATCATCTCATCAAAGCGTACATTCCAACTCCGAGATGCTTACTCCAGTCCTTAGAAGGATGCTGGAGCTTTGCATACTTGTCAGCATCTTTCAGGATTGACAAAACCTTCTGGTTGTATCACATACAACCTTTCCTCAAGAAAAATGTCGAGGGAACAATGTTTTTTACATCCTATCTGCAAGATTTCATAAATAATGCAGTAACTGCTAACATAATTGCAACAGACTCTTAGCATCGCTACGAGTGAGAAAGTTTCATCGTAGTCAACTCCTTGAACTTGTCGGGAAACATCTGAATGACAAGTCGAGCTTTCTTAATGGTGACACTTACCATCATTGTCTGTCTTCCTTTTAAAATCCATCTGCACCCAACAGCTTTACGACCATCAAGTGGTTCTTTCAAAGTCTATACTTTCTTTTATACATGGATCCTCTCTCGGATTTTATGGCCTCGAGACATTCTTCGGAATCTGGGCCCACCATCACTTCTCCATAGCTCGTAGGTTCATTGTTGTCTAGCAACATGACTTCCAAGACAGGATTACGTACCACTCTGAAGTAGTATGCATCCTTGTCGACCTATGAGGTTTGGTAGTGACTTGCTCCGAAGTTTCATGATCACTATCATAAGCTTCCACTTCAATTGGTGTAGGTGCCACAGGAACAACTTCCTGTGCCTTGCTACACACTAGTTGAAGTGACGGTTCAATAACCTCATCAAGTCTCCACCATCCTCCCACTCAATTATTTCGAGAGAAACTTTTCCTCGAGAAAGGACCCGTTTCTAGAAACAATCACTTTTGCTTCCGGATCTGAAATAGGAGGTATACCCAACTATTTTTGGGTATTCTATGAAGATGCATTTATCCGCTTTGGGTTCGAGCTTATCAGCCTGAAACTTTTTCACATAAGCATCGCAACCCCAAACTTTTGAGAAACGACAGCTTAGGTTTCTCTAAACCATAGTTCATACGGTGTCGTCTCAACGGAATTGTGTGGTGCCCTATTTAAAGTGAGTGCGGTTGTCTCTAATGCCTAACCCATAAATGATAGTGGTAATTCGATAAGAGACATCATGGTATGCACCATATCCAATAGGGTGCAGTTGTGATGTTCGGACACACCATCACACTATGGTGGTCCAGGCGGTATTAGTTGTGAAACAATTTCCACAATGTCTTAATTGTGTGCCAAACTCGTAACTCAGATGTTCATCTCTATGATCATATCATAGACATTTTATCATCTTGTCATGATGATCTTTAACTTCACTCTGAAATTACTTAAACCTTTCAATAATTCAGACTTATGTTTCATCAAGTAAATATACTCAGCATCTACTCAAATCATCTGTGAAGTAAGAACATAACGATATCCGCTGCGTGCCTCAGCACTCATTGGACTGCATACATCAAAATGTATTACTTCCAACAAGTTGCTTTCTTGTTCCATCTTACTGAAAACGAGGCCTTTCAGTCATCTTACCCATGTGGTATGATTTGCATGTCTCAAGTGATTCAAAATCAAGTGAGTCCAAACGATCCATCTGCATGGAGTTTCTTCATGCAAATCTACCAATAGACATGGTTCGCATGTCTCAATCTTTTCAAAAACGAGTGAGTCCAAAGATCCATCAACATGGAGCTTCTTCATGCATTTTATACCAACATGACTCAAATGGCAGTGCCACAAGTACATGGTACTAGCATTACTATCTTATATCTTTTGGCATGAACATGTGTATCACTACGATCGAGATTCAATAAACCATTCATTTTAGGTGCAAGACCATTGAAGGTATTATTCAAATAAACAGAGTAACCATTATTCTCCTTAAATGAATAATCGTGTGGTGATAAACATAATCCAATCATGTCTATGCTCAACGCAAACACCAAATAACAATTATTTCGGTTTAACACCAATCCCGATGGTAGAGGGAGCATGCGATGTTTGATCACATCAACCTTGGAAACAGTTCCAACACATATCGTCATCTCACCTTTAGCTAGTCTCCGCAGCCTTTTATTTCGAGTTACTAATGCTTAGCAACTGAACATGTATTTATTACCCTGGTGCTACTAGGAGTACTAGTAAAGTACACAATAATATGACGTATATCCAAAATACTTCTGTCGACCTTGCGAGCCTTCTCATCTACCAAGTATCTAGAGTAGTTCTGCTTCAGTGACCGTTCCCCTCATTATAGAAGCACTTAGTCTCGGGTTTGGTTCAACCTTGGGTTTCTTCACTAGAGCAGCAGCTGATTTGCCGTCTCATGAAGTATCCCTTCTTTCCCTTGCCCTTCTTGAAACTAGTGGTTTAACCATCAACAATTGATGCTCCTACTTGATTTCTACTTTCACGGTGTCAAACATCGCGAGTTGCTTAAGGATCATCATGTCTATCCCTGATATGCTATAGTTCATCACGAAGCTCCAATAGCTTGGTGGCAGTGACTATGGAGAACCATCACTATCTCATCTGGAAGATTAATTCCCACTCGATTCAAGCGATTGCAGTACTCAGACAATCTGAGCACATGCTCAACGATCGAGTTTTTCTCCCTTAGTTTGCAGGCTTAAGAAACTTGTCAGAGGTCTCATACCTCTTGACGTGGGCACTAGTATAAAATTCCAATTTCAGTCTTTGGAACATCTCATATGTTCTGCGACGTTTCAAAAACGTCTTTGGTGCCACAATTCTAAATCGTTAGTATTACGTACTGAACTATCACGTAGTCATAAAAACATGTATGTCAGATGTTTCCCAACATCTACAGACGATGCCCAAGGTTCAACACACTGAGCGGTGCATTAAGGACATAACCCTTCTGTGTAGCAATGAGGACAATCCTCAGTTCACAGACCCAGTCCGCATAATCGCTACTGTCAACTCTCAACTAAATTTTCTCTAGGAACATATCTAAAACAGTAGAACCAAAGCGTGAGCTACGACATAATTTGCAAAGACCTTTTGACTATGTTCATGATAATTAAGTTCATCTAATCAAATTATTCAATGAACTCCCACTTAGATAGACATCCTTCTAGTCATCTAAGTGATACATGATCCGAGTCAACTAGGCCGTGTCCGATCGTCACGTGAGACAGACTAGTCATCATCGGTGAACATCTTCATGTTGATCGTATCCACTATACGACTCATGTTCGACCTTTCGGTCTTCCGTGTTCCGAGGCCATGTCTGTACATGCTAGGCTCTTCAAGTTAACCTAAGTGTATTGCGTGTGTAAATCTAGCTTACACCCGTTGTATGCGAACGTTAGAACCTATCACACCCGATCATCACGTGGTGCTTCGAAACAACGGACCTTAGTAACAGTGCACAGTTAGGGGGAACACTTTCTTGAAATTATTGCGAGGGATCATGTTATTTATGCTACTGTCATTCTAAGCAAATAAGATGTAAACATGACAAACATCACATGCAAATCATAAAGTGGCATGATATGGCCAATATCATCTTGCGCCTTTGATCTCCATCTTCGAGGCGCGGCATGAACACCATCGTCACCGGCATGACACCATGATCTCCATCATCATGTCTTCATGAAGTTGCCTCGCCAACTATTACTTCTACTACTATGGCTAACGGTTAGCAATAAAGTAAAGTAATTACATGGCGCTTTCATTGACACGCAGGTCATAAATAAATTAAGACAACTCCTATGGCTCTTGCCGGTTGTCATACTCATCGACATGCAAGTCATGATTCCCTATTACAAGAACATGATCAATCTCATACATCACATATATCATTCATCACATCCTTTTGGCCATATCACATCACATAGCATACCCTGCAAAAACAAGTTAGACGTCCTCTAATTGTTGTTGCATGTTTTACGTGGCTACTATGGGTTTCTAGCAAGAACGTTTCTTACCTACACAAAACCACAACGGTGATATGCCAATTGCTATTTACCCTTCATAAGGACCCTTTTCATCGAATCCGATCCAACTAAAGTGGGAGAGACAGACACCCGCCAGCCACCTTATGCATCAACTGCATGTCAGTCGGTGGAACCTGTCTCACATAAGTGTACGTGTAAGGTCAGTCCGTGCCGCTTCATCCCACAATGCCACTGAATCAAGATAAGAATAGTAACGGCAAGCAAATTGAACAAATCATCGCCCACAACTACTTTGTGTTCTACTCGTGCATAGAATCTGCGCATAGACCTAGCTCTGATACCACTCTTGGGGATCATAGCAGAAATTTAAAATTTTCTACGCATCACCAAGATCAATCTATGGAGTCATCTAGCAATGAGAGAGAGGGAGTGCATCTTCATACCCTTGAAGGTCGCTAAGAGGAAGCGTTCAAGAGAACGGGGTTGATGGAGTCGTACTCGTCGTGATCCAAATCACCGATGATCCTAGCGCGGAACGGACGGCACCTCCGCATTCAACACATGTATGGAGCGGAGACGTGTCCTCCTTATCGATCCAGCAAGGGGAAGGAGAAGTTGATGGAGATCCAGCAGCACGACGGCATGGTGGTGGAAGTAGCGGCATCTCGGCAGGGCTTTGCCAAGCGCAAGCGGGGAGGAAGAGGTGTAACGGGAGGGAGGGAGGCGCCAGGGCTTAGGGTGCTGCTGCCCTCCCTCTCCTCCACTATATATAGGGGCCCTGGGGGGCGCCAGCCCCTAGAGATCCCATCTAATGGGAGGGGCGGCGGCCTAGGGGGTGGCTTAGCCCCCAAGCCAGGTGGAGGCGCCCCCACCCCTCTAGGGTTTCCAACCCTAGGCGCAAGGGAGGCCCAAGGGGGGTGCACCAGCCCACCAGGGGCTGGTTCCCACGTCACTTCAGCCCATGGGGCCCTCCGGGACAGGTGGCCCCACCCGGTGGACCTCCGGGACCCTTCCGGTGGTCCCGATACAATACCGGTGGCCCTGAAACTCTCCCGGTGGCCGAAACTGGACTTCCTATATATATGTATATATATATAGGGTGGGTCTATTCTCATAACACCCCTTAAGATCTTATTCTCATAACACCCCTCCCCCTACCGACCTCCTAGCGCGGGAGCGCCCCGGCGGCCAGCGGCGCCCTCCTCCCTCCCCGCCTCCTAGCGCGGGAGTGCCCCGGCGGCCGGCGGCCAGCGGCGTCCCCCTCCCTCCCCGCCTTCTAGCACGGCAGCGCCCCGGCGGCCGGCGACGTCCCCCTCCCCTCCCCGCCTCCTTGCGCGGCAGCGCCCCGGCGGCCGGCGGCGACCCCCACCCCTCCCCACCTTCTTCCGCGGCAGTGCTCCGGCGGCCGGCGGCGACCCGCACCCCTCCCCGCCTTCTTCCGCGCCCAGCACCACGGAGCGCGCGCCAAACGGCCGGCGATGCAGTCCGTCCGCGACGATATTTTCGCGACGGTGTTTAGGAAGCGACGCCGCACCTCACCTTCGCCCCAACACCACCTGGGGGATCCGCCGCTGAAGCATCCAGCCTCGGTCATGCATGGCAGGGGGAAGCGAACTGCAAGGATGACTACTCCATCGCATTCGTCGTGGATGCGAACTGCAATGGTGCACGTCCAGCCTTCTCCCGCAACAATGGCAAAGGTGGAAAAAGCGCATGAGTTCCTGCAGCAGAGGTGGACTGCACGCCAACAGCAGCAAGAGCTGCATCTGCAGAAGAGGGGGACTGCATATAAGGTAAGAAAATCACATACCAAACCCCCACATCCAGTTTGCAGTGCCGTTTTTATACCCATGCAGTGCCCCATCTTGCGTCGACTGCAGTCACATGTGTCTCCAGAGTAGAAAAACAGAAAAGGATACTTCGAAAAATAAAAAACGCTATATGGATCAAAATTGCAGTCCACAATGACTTAAAATATGTAGAGCGCTGTGCCTAAAAGTGAAGTGCATTGTTTCTTCATGTTAACTAACAGTGCCCCTGCTGTAGAATGACAAATTGAAGTGCAATTTCTTACAGTTGCAAAAATATAATGATATATAGTATGAAAGATGCAGTTCATTTCACTGTTGACGTGCATAAAAAAAGCTTTGGCTTAATAACCTGCAGGAATTTACTATGCCTCAAAAACAGAAGATGCCTCGAATCATTTACGACCCCGAGCCCCTGAACTGCATTGGAAGAGAAGAGTGGGAGATGCCTGGATGGATAACACCTGAAATACCTAGGGGTTTCTTTAACACAACAAACATAACTGCATACTCCGTGGAGGAAGATGTAGAGGATAAAGATGAAAACAGCGAACCAAACATCATTCGAGATGGAGAAGGCAGTGAAACAAAAAACCCGCAGGATGAGAAGGAGGACGACGACGATCTGGTCTTCATAGGGGAGCACGCGCAAAAAAATGATGAGGAGGAGGATGATGACGAAGAGCAAATCATAACAGTTATGCAGCCAAGGTACACGCGTGTCTTTGAAACATTTGGTCAGCAGATCAGAACGGATGATATAGAACCTCCAGAAGCCGATGTTGAAACCCAGCAAGTTCGGCAGGTCCATGAGCAAACGATTCGTCGACAAAGGGACAGTGGAATTCCACCAAGGCCGCCTACTGCCCAACAAAAGAATCGGAAGCAGAATCAAGGATGGCCGCAAGCAACCAAAAAAGTAAAGTTCTCCACACTCCTGCCTCCTCGCGATCCTCAATTACACAGATCTGTTGTCACCCCTCCATGCCCAATAAACATCGGTGAGCTGCAAACACCGTTAGAAGAAAAACAGTACACGCACGTAAGCATCCTTACCTAATTACTGCAGTTCACTTATTACGCATTCTTTCAGCTTGTGCATTCTCATTAACAAAAAAACATTCCATATTGTGTGTGTGCAGGATGAGAACATGCTCCAAGAACTTGTGCCTGTGAAAGGTATGCAGTTCACACCACAAGATGCGGCGCGAGAATTCTACAACACGTATGCGAGGCATGCAGGCTTCGGCACACGCAAAAACGGCGGATACAGAACAAACAGATACATCTCTGTGCTCAAAGGAAGGCAGAAGCAAAGAAACTGTCACAGATTATGACAGAAAGCGAGAAAAAACATCAAAGAGGACTGGCTGCAAGGCGGGAATGAGATTGAAAAAAAATCAAGGATGTGTTTGTGATAGCAGAGATTGAGCTCAATCACAACGACAGGATGATTGACAGCCCGGCTATGCTTCTGCACATGCACTCACATAAGACGGATGATCTGTTGCTCGATAAACTAGTGAAGGACATGCAGAGCGACAACCTGACGCACACACAGATGATGTCAACCCTGTCAAGGATGTCAGGAGGGCTGCACTTTATGGGGCGCACCAGCCGTTACTGGGTGAACAGGTACATTCACTAAAACAAAAAAACGATATATCATCTATTTCATGCAGTCCGCTTTGTGCATTTTCTGTATGTCCATAATGCTGCAAGTATATTGTTATTTCGAACTGCAGGATGCATCAATTCGCGAGGGAGGAAACAGAGGACGATGTGAAGAAACTCCTGGCTTTCTTTGAGAAGATGCAGCAAATAAACCCGGAGTTCTTCTATGATTACGACAAAGATGTCGATAACCGTGTGCGGAACATATTCTGGGCGAACGCCAGCTGCAGGGGATCATACGAAGATTTTGGAGATTGTGTCACATTTGACACGACCTACAAGACCAACAAGTTCCACATGCCTCTCGCCGTCTTCATTGGAGTCAACCACCACCTCCAAAGTACAATATTCGCTGTGGCTCTCATCAGAGACGAAACAATATCGACTTTCGAGTGGGTGTTCCGGACGTTATTGCGTTGCATGAACAACAAGCGGCCAATCTGCATACTCACAGGTATGCTGAAAAAAAGAGTGAAATTAAATAACAATGCAGTTCATTGCCAACTTTTGTAGTCCATTTCTTACATCCAAATGAAAAAAAGAAAAAAAGCAGAAAAAGGATATGCAGTTCTCTCAATAACTTGCTGCTTGGTTTTTTTTTCAAAAACATGCAGATCAATGCCCCTCCATGGATGCCGCGATAAAAAGTACGCTAATAGGCACGCTGCACAAGTTATGCCATTGGCATATACTGAAAAAATACAAGGATCACCTGTCCTTTCTGTACAAAGCGTATGAGAAATTCAAGGATGAGCTGACCTCCATTCTCAACCACCCGCTGATGCCATCAGAGTTTGAATGCGCTTGGCATGAGCTCATGGAAAAGTATAACCTGCAAAATGATGAGATTATGAAGGCGCTCTGGACAGACAGAAAAGAATGGATATCGGCTTACTACAAGGAGGTGTTCTGTGCACGGATGACGTCAACACAGAGAAGTGAAAGCATGAACCGGATCTTGAAGAGGAACTTTATCAAGGAAAGACACGACCTACACATCTTTGCATCGCAGGTGGACAGGTGCATCCAGACAAGGAAGGGCGTCGAGCACGCGGAGACCATAGCTAACGAGGTATATAAACAAAGCAAAGTTTTTAAGATGGATGAGCAATTAATAAAAAACACTACTCGCTTTCTTGATTTTTGCTGTGAAAAGACAACTACTTAACTGGTTTTCTTTGTTTCACAGACGGAAATAAAGACTACTACTCAGTTTGGTTTCGAGGTTCAGCTCTCCAAGATTTACACCAGGGCGGTCTTTGCTGACTTCAAGCAAGCGCACTACCGCAGCACTGCATTCAGATCAGAGCAGTCCACTGACAACCCGACGAAATATTTGGTGCGCCACTACAACCGGTCTGATGATTTTGATTGGGCAAGACACGAGTTCCAGGTGGTTGCTGATGTGACGAACGGTATCTACGAATGCGAATGAAAGCTGTGGACACACACAGGTAAGTGAGACAGGAAACCAAAAAAATAAGCACACATAAAACATAATGAAGTTCACTTATTGGTGGTAGCAAAAAAGAGATGAAAAACAAAAAAATATTTAGTGAAGTTCACTATAGCAGCAGACCCAGGACCTATTTATAATGCAGTTCACAAAACCAAAAAATGAAAAAATGTTGCCTATTTATGTGAAGTTTGCTGGCACGAATAACCCAAAAATTTTCTTTTGCTGCAGGCCTGTTCTGCGTGCACATCATTTGCATGTTGGATCAGCTGCGGGTGGACAAGATACCTCAAGAGTACATATTGGAGAGATACACACGGAACGCATGCCAAAATCCAACTTTTGACCACAGAGAGTATGAGCAAACTGCTCCAGATGGGAGTTCGACGTTCTGCCGTAGGAGACTACTTGCAGAAGCTGCAATGGACCTGGCGAACAGAGGTGTCAAATCGGATAGAGGGTACAACAGAGCTTTAGCTGGGAAGAGAGAACTCATACAAGAAGTGAACGTAATAAACGAAGAAGAAGAGGCAGAGAAGATCATGGATGCGCGGGGTGAAGAACAAGGAAAGGAGCGCGAGCATGCTGCTGATGGTGCAGTTCATAATATGGATGACACAATTCTTCCCCCGCCTGTTTCAAACACAAAAGGGAGAAAGAAAGAGAGCAAATCAGCCAATAAAAAAGCTGCAGCAAATGAAAAAAGCCCTGAAAAAAATAGCAGGCCTGAGCCAGAACTGGACAGCGGAGGAAGAACACTCGGGGTAAGGATGTGTAAATCATGCAATAAGATTGCGGGACACAGCTCAAGAACATGTAAGGAGAGGCTGAAACAAAACCAGGCTGAAAATGCCACCACAAATCACCGAGCTGACCAACAAGATGATATGACAAAGAGAAGACTATGTAGCGTCTGCAACAAGAGAGAGAAGCATAACACGAGAACTTGTCCAAATAGAACAGAGGAAAAAGATGAAGAAGATGACGAAGAAGATGCTGACAGAGAAGAGAGCGAGGAAGCGAGCGAAGCTGATGAAACCGAGGAGGAAGATGAGGAAGAAGAAGAAGAAGACGAGGAAGAAGAAGAAGCAGATGAAGAAATCGAAGAACCATCATCAAAAATGAGTGGGAGAGACAGAACACAGAATCCAGTGCGTAGGCAAGCATCGCGGTCGCACGGTCCCGTTACGAGGGGTAATGCGAACAACAAGAGCAAGACAGAAGCAACAACAACCATTGAAACAAATGCAGTGCACAATCTGAGAAGAAGCACCAGGAAAAGGACGTAGATCAACACATATGCAGTTTTACATTTTAAAAAACATATTAACTTCATTCTTTATATATATCGTACCGTATATAATATATATAGCTTGTGTTCAGTGGACTGCAAAAAAAAAGAATTCAACATGTAATACTGAAGTTAAAAAATGAAAAGATACAACATATGCCATACATACTTTGTGACCAATGTGCTGCGGGGGTGGGGGGGATGCTTGATAAAATGCAGTTCTCTTCTATATGAAAAGAAAATAAGATGAGAATGCCACTCTCAGAATGCGGTTCTCTTCTGTATGAAAAACCTGAGATCGGAATGTCATTTTGAGAATGCAGTTCTCTTCGTCGTATAGAATCTGACATGACCGTGAATCAATACAGAATGCAGTTAGAAAAGAAAAAAATGTAGAGTCAGACTAGGATTCACGTACACTGCAGTGCGTGCGTGGTGCGTTTAAAGCTTGCAGTGCAGTACGCTTCGAGTACACAGTGCAGTGCGCTTAGTGCAAAAAAATGTAAAAAAAACTTGGCTGCAGTGTAGATGAATTTTGAAACTCGACGACAAACACGTTGAATTCGTCTTTGCAGTCCCATGTGATAAGGTGAGATGCAGTGCGGATGCATATATTTAAAAAAAACTTGGCTGCTACTCATATGAGAGAATGCAGTGCGCTGCGAACATGTTACAACTCACAAGGAGGAGTTGGCTGAAAGCTCCATTATGTACATATTTGACATTGTCACCATCTGCCACAAAAAAACACAAAAACTAACTAGACCGGTATATACAAAAGCACACAGCATGGTGTTAACAGTTTTGCACATCGAGAACTACACACAGCGACCATACATTACTGTTTACATAAAGTTCTGGAGCACACACGAAAAAGACATCAACACACATAGAAAAAGATCTGCTATCATTTATGCCTCATCCTGCTCCTGCGAATGCAGTCTTGGAGAGAAGCCAAGAGAAATGCAGAGATTTCTTAGATCCTCCGGGAACTCGGTGGCAACGACCATGTTTTCTGGGTGGAACAGAATCTGGAACAAAAACTCAGCCTTCCAATCCTGAATAACAGCTTCCTGCGATGAAGAAAAAAATAAAATAAACAAATATACAACGTCATCTACAAAAAAAGAAACTGACGAAAAAAATATCAAGGAATGAGGAGATATTGCTGGGTTAAAAAGAAGATACTTACACTACGCTTTGCGAATTTCACAACAAAGGATTTGCCATCGTAATACTGAGCCATCTTCAGAACATAAAAGCCACACTCGTTGGGGCCCTGCTCAGGGGTGCCCAAATAGCTAGCTTTCTTTGAAACTTCGACCCAGTCTACCCACTCCTTTCTCTTGTACTCCTTTTCTCCATAAACCTTCTTCAACAATGCAGTCATCCTGATCATCTGGTGGAAAATAAAAAAAAACAAAAATACACATCACAAACAAATATTGTTCAACGCGCACACGCATGAAAAAAACAAGAAAGGTGAAAAAAGGAAAATTTTTACCATTTCAGTGCGGTCGCTGTGGTATTCAGACTTATGCCACCTCGTCGTTTGATCAACCGGTCCGCTGTACCTCCTAGTGTCATGAATGTCAAGGTCTCGCGGTGCCTATTCATCGTGTATAGCGAATAATGCTGGTCTTTCATCCGTGGTAACAGAATCTGATTTTGTTTCATCAAATTTGTTATGGGTTTGATGAGTGAAAAAGGATTACTGGGAAAAATAGGGAGAGAAAATAAATACAAAAAGGCTGAACAAAAGCAAATCTGATAACTTACTAATTTGCAATCAAGAAGGTTCTCGTCATCACGAACATAAAGTTTGAACTGCTGTGCTGCATCTTCGACGTTAAACTTGCCGTGGACAAAAGGCAACACAACATTTCCATCTTCATCTCTATCCGCGTGATCATTCATTTGAAGCACATACTGCGTGTGGGTAATTCACAAAAAGAACGTTAATGTAGTTCACCTTAAGATGTTCGCTCCGACGCTTAATAAAAAAATGGATCACCCTTCTCTAAAAAACAGTATGCAGTTCACAAAAATTCTCGCCGTAAATTTGTTTCGTCTAAGATGCATGGGTTAAGACACAAAAAAAATGTATGCAGTTCAGTACATTCTAAAAACGAATTATTATACACTATTTACTGCAGTTCACTCGAGCAGAAAAAAATAAGAAAAAAGAGAAATACCGTGATAAACAAAGGGGACAGCAGAACGCGTTCCCAGATCAATAAACCACATTCATACTCTCGTCATTCTTCCAGAACCTGATGATATGATCCATCAAATCCGAGTCCATAAAACCACCTTTGGTGAAAGTTAGGAACATGTAGTCCACAGTCACGGTGTAGACTTCGATAGGATTCCTGTGCATGAAAAGCGCGCACCTGCACAAAAGAAACGGCGAAGGTGGGAGGGTTAGTAGCACAAAAGCAAAAACACAGAAAAGAACATTACACACATTAAAAATCAAAAAAATATAAAAAACTAACAAAAAAAGAACTGACTCGCTGTATTTCTGCCTGAATTGTGTGCTCGTGATGAGTTGCAAGACTTTCCTCATCTCCACAAGATAGCTGAATCTCGCAGGATTCAACTTCTGTACAGGAGATCGAAACTTTGATGGCTTCTGCACAGGCCTCCTATTTGATAGAATTAGTGCCTCGCTATCCGTCGGGCGTTCCACAGCTGCGCTCGTGGTCCTCCTAGGCACTGGTGGTGGCCTCTCAAAATCATCATCGCTATCTTCAGCATTAGGAGGGCTCGCAGCTTTCTTCCCATGCTTGACATTGACAGGAGATTTCTCAAGAGCTTTTTCATTCGAAGTGCCGGCGCCACTCCTCAACATCTTACACACAGGTTCTTTCACAACCTTAACGGGGGGTTCATCAAGGACAACTATCTGAATAGTTGGAGTATGAACCTGAGTTTCAAACAAGGAAATACCACCTTGGTGTGTGCCTTCATCAAAGCCTGCACAAAAAAATGGATAATGAGCAAAATGAAAAAGAATCATCAAGTTCCCTAAGGAAAAGTCATTTTAAACACACAAATGGGGTTCTACTAAAAAGCTTAATAAAAGTAGTGGACATCCCCTCTCTGTACCAATGAAGTTCACTTAATAAAAAAAGGTGTGTGACTGGAAAAAAAAATGTAATAACCTTCTTTAAAAATTAAAAGTGAAGTCAGGTCCAGACAGCAATGCGACGAGGTCAGCCAACTATAAAGCATAGCCTTCCTGATGTAGCCAATGTGCTCCTTCCCAAACTTGGCAATCGTTTCACCATCCCAGGTCTGCATGAATTGGAACATGTAAAATCCACAATCATGCCTGCAAAAAAACCCAACACAAAACACATTAATAATGCAGTTCACTCAGTAATGAAAGAGCTACTCATGTTAGTAAAACAATGCAGCTCCATACACACAAGAGACCGAGGGAGAAACAACCAATAACACATTAGTAATGCAGTTCGCTCAAGGGAAAAGGTGCTTCTAATTTAGTAAAAACAATGCAGCTCACTTACACAAAAAAATGAAGGAGGAAAAAGAAATAAGGAGAACAGGTACAAACCCGTTTCCCTGTTGCGGGACATTAATACGAGTCAGCGCAAAGCCGTCCAGGGTGGGAGGGTTCAACGGCTCGTCGCAGCTTGCGCTGCCATCTTTCCAGACTTTTTTGATGTTCCTGACCATTTTCCCGAAGACAACATTTGCAGCAGCGCTGTCTCCTTCATTCAATGAGTCGAGAAGCTCAAAACGCTTCTCTCGCAGGTTCAAAGTGACCAAGCAGTAGTGGCCTATCGCGTCCTTCATTGTTGCGGGAGGAGGGTCAAATGTTGCAAACATAATCTGAAATAAAAAAAGAATAAAACAAACCAGATGAGAAAAAATAGAAAAAACAGAAAACTTATTTTCAAGATGACGAAAAAATGGTCAAGATGGGTTACCAAGTTTTTCTTGTCCACACGTTCCTCTGTGCTTGAAGAAAACATCTTTTTCAAAGCCCTATTTGTGGCACCGCCGTTCCAAATGGAATTCTGCAAAAAAGACAAAACCAGAGAGTTAATGAAAAATGGTTATAGCACAAATAAAAATTGGACGAGGGGATAAAATATAAATTAATGAAAATGCTTACACATAGGTTGTACGGGACAATCATAGTTTGAGATCCTTTGAACCTTTCAGCTAGCATAGACACGCCAATGTTTGCGAGGCGTGTGCTCAGCGTTCCATACGACCAAAAAGACTCGCCAACATGACCGATAGTAATATCACCAAACTCGTCCTTGAACGCAACTAGATGCCTTCAGGCAAGAAGAAAAAGCACAGCAAAAAGTGATAAGATGGGAGCGTCCCTGAAAAAATAACGTATTAATTAACCGGGGCGTAAGACAAAAAATGTCGTACTTCTTCTTCTTGTCCCTCCTAGCCCTCGTAACAGCGTCATACAACTCATTGTATCTTCTCATAAGAGCTGGATCAATCCTTGAAGGAGTAACAACAGGTAATTCCTCATCTGCATACAGAGTGGGAACGATATCAGATGATAAAACACACACGGTCCATTTCGCCCCCGGGAAAAAGAACAAAAATAATGCAGTTCGCTTACCTTCGGTTTCAGAATAAACTTCCTTCTGCTGCTCATATACATCTTCGCTGAGCGTCAAGTGCTCCAGCCCGGTAATATCATCGTCAAGCGTCGCTTGATTGCTCATGTCCTGAGAAAGTCTTGGCTGTTCCTCTTCGGAATCAATCGAAACTGTCTCAGGTGGGACTTTGGTTGTATCGGCTGGGAAAGCCAGATTGCCGACAGATTGCTCGGGGGCGCGAGGGACCACACAAAATTTCTCTGGCACCTCATCGCCAACCAACAAAACAGTAGGCACAACAACACCATCGATGCCAGCGGATGTCCCGGCATCGTCAATTCCGACTCTACGAGTTCCTTCTGTCTCTTCTGCAACTTCAACTATAACACCAGGAGCTCCTTCTTTCTCTTCATTCTTATCACAATCCAGGATATCCTCCCTTCCTTCGCTCTCTTGTGCCTTATCAGCCTCAACAGGACACTCCCCTCCTTCTCTACCTTCTGCCTTATCAACCTCCGCATCAGGCTCCTCCCCTCCTCTCCCTTCCACATTATCATCCCCAATGTTGCGCTCCGCTTGGATTTCAACATTTAATCCGAAGTTCTGATGAGTTAAAAAATAAAACACATTACACAAAAAAGATAGAATGCAGTTCATTAATAAAACGGACCATGAAGCTCCCGCGAAAAATAAAAAATAAAACACAAAAATGCAAAAATTCTATATACTCACCAGGGAAGCGTCGTCGCCTTCCATCTCTTTACACTTGTCAGCCTCCTCATCCTTGCCAGCGTCGTCACCATCTGCCTCCTTCACATGTATCTCCACGTTTGATTCGGCAACCTAAAAAACATTAAAACATAAATAAAACTATTATCCAAATCTGTAGTTCTACAACTAAAAAACCAACACCAGATCATGCAGTTCACTGCTAAAAAAAAGATGATGCTTCTTCTCTAGACAACAACTGCAGTGCACTACCACTTCTGGTGCATAAAAATACAAAAAAGGTTAAAAACTGCAGTTCGCTGCCACTGCTGGTGCAAAAAAATATGATTGTTTGTTTTGGACACTACAAAAAATCAAACAATGAAGTTCACTGTAACAAAAAAAAGGAAGAAATCAAACCTTGTCGATGACGACTTCGTCAATAGGATTGTCTTTGGCAGCTTCGTCAACGGGGGATAATGGCCTATCAAACAAGTAATCAGAATCAACACCGTCGTGGTCCTGGTGGTCATCAACACGACAAGCGTTAGCCTTGGAAGATTCTCCAACACACTGCAAAAATAACAAAAGGATAGAAAAAACAAATAGTCAGTGCCACAAAACGCATGGAAAAAATAGATAACAAAATATGGGTAAAAAACTGTTCACATATGGAAAAAAGACATACATCCACATATGCGGGGTCGGGCGAAGAAGGCCGGACAACATCTTCATGCCTGTTCATTTCCTTCACGATTGCATCCGCTTCCTGCTCATACGTAGCACACCTGTCATCCTGAGACTGCTTAAACTGAACGAATGAAGATCTGATATTCGTTACAGCCTGCTTAAGGAATTCAAGCTGCCCATGGTCAAAGTTATGAGCGGCCTCGATTTCTGCTTCAGAAGGGCCTTTGCCTTCAGGAAACAACCCAGAAATATTCCTCATCCTGGAACCGGATGTTGGGAAATCACTAGTTATATTGATGACCCTATCGAGAAGCTCATCGACCTGAACAAATTTATTACGATCAGCGGAAGCATGGCCAGAAAAACCTCCAGCAGCCGCCCTAGCAAAACCACGACCCCGTCGAATTGGAGCCGCCCTAGAAAGAGGCTCAGAAAACATTTCAGGGGCTTCGGCAACTGCAGTCCGCTTGTACACAATATCCGCTTCCGCCTTCCACTGAAAAAATTAACAAAAAAAGAGATGTAGTTCACAAAAAAAAGTACATAAGAGGTTCACATTTAGCATGCGCGAAAAAAAGGAATAAAAACAAAAACAAAGCGTGGCTATGCACTCACCGGCAGCTTGCCAAACTTGTAAGAGTCCAGGTGTATCTTTCCCCTGACAACGATGTCGGCGTTGTGAATCTTCTTCAACTGCACATGGGACAATATTGCGGCGTGTGGAGTGCGTTTATCCATCACCGATACTTTTCGAAGATTCAAGGAATCCAAGTACATGAACAGGGGAATGATGGTGCAACCCTCAGCGCAGTTCTGCTTGCTCCCTTTAGAATTCCACTTGTACACAGCGGCCTGCAGCTCGTCGACAACAAGCTGACAAAAGTCCATGCTAGCCATAGATGCAATATCCAAGTTTTCAACCATAGAAGCTACCCTGGACAACCGAGTTGCGGGGCTAGGACAAAGCAAGCACTGGAAGACAATGAGAAAAAAAACCTTCACCGTCTTATCAACCTTCGCAGGGTCAGCAGCCAGCGTGCGAAGTAAGGTAAGCAGGTCCTTCGCATCTATGCTGCGAGAACGGTTGAAACCGAGTTCATCCTTCAGATTAGTCAGCGAATCATCATGGCCGCTGGCAGCAGGCCTGGGAGCAGTCTGAGAACCCATAGGGAAGTCAAAAATGTGATGGACAGCCTCGCGATTGATTGCCAGAACCTTGTTTGGCCCACAGTCCAATCTCATCGTGTCAGGGTCGATCTTTCCCATTAGCTTGCACATCAAAACACGAGAAACATTCTTCTCTAATTTCAGGTCAAAGACAATGCCAAAACCTGCTTGCCGCATCAAAATTCTGTGCACCTCACCCAGCAAAGCGACAACTTTGATTACATTTGGAATGGACAGCCGAACAGTCTTGTTCAAACGCCATTCATGCGCAACATCATCTTCAGACCTCTTCCTCTTCGTACTCTTAGCAGCCTACAAAAAAAACAAAGAATAAAAAATGCAGTTCACATCAGCAAACTCATGCCAAAACAACTTAAAAAAGCAGAAGAAAAAGTAAATAAACAGCGTATACCTTACTAACATCAACATCCTCCTCATCAGAATCGCTGTCCAGAGCTTCTTCAGCTGCATTTTCCCGCGCAAGCTTAGATCAACGCTCAGAATCAACACCAGAGTGATCGTCCGCATGTCTCCACTTTCCTTGAATCCCACCCACATCAACCTCGGCGTAATTAGGTCTCTTTGAGTAATCAACACGCGGGCTCCGGTGTGGAGAACTTAAACCTTGCTCTGCGGCAGTGTTGAGTTTCCTCTTCACAGGATTCTTTGCGGGGGCAAATTTAGCAGACTTCTTTGAATCTGCAATCCTCCTTCCTATCTCCTTACCCTCCCCTAACTTTACTTGCTTCGCCCTATGAGCCTTCACGAAAGTATTACCGAGCGCAATAGCTTTTTGCCTTCTCCTCTCAACATCGGCTGCAATCTGATCAGGGACCATCCAATCCTGTGTAACTGGCTCTGTGCCATCAATAGATTGCGACTGGGTTTCACTCAATTCAGGTGGGATGTTGACCTGATCAGATGTACCGCCACCGACAACATCGGCTGTGAAATAACGTGTAATCAAATAGTTAACGCCACCACCCCCTGACCCACCAGGAGATAAAACTGCCGGTGAGAAAAAACATAAGAAAAGATGTGTGTGTGAGATGAAGACCTAAACTTAATGCAGCTCATATCAACTTGGAAAAAACAAAAAAAATGTAGAAATGCAGTGCACTTTTCCAGCAGTTTATGTTTAACAATTAAAAACATAACAGTAACCTAAAAAATGCAGTTCATGTCGCTTGAAATATCATATTCACGCGTGTCTGAAAGTGGACATTGGTACAGGGATATATGATGCAGTGCACTAATTCGTTCAAGTGACCAATTGACCGCATATAAAAAAAATAAGTGCGCTTAGATATGCAAAACAAAACAAATTCATGCAGTTCTGTGAGAGGCAAAAACTAAAACTTAATGCAGCTCATATCGATTTCGCAAACCGCATAGTGGATAGACAAAAAAAATACAAAGCAGTGTCCAAAATGCAGTGCTCTTTTAGCAGTTTATGTTTAACAAAAAAACATAACAACTAACTTAATGTCCTTCCAAAAAAGTAAAAAACAATTAACTTGACGCAGTTCATATCAGTTTGCCACACGTGTCTTAAAAAAAGGCCTTACTAAAATGGAATCTAAGATGCAGTGCACTATTTCGTTCAACACAAAGAAGTAAATTGACCCTGAATGAAAACTGCAGTTCACTTTGATGTAGTTACCAGATGGAGAAGCCGTTCTAACTGGTGACGCATCAATTGGGGAGGAAGAAGCCATACTGTGCCTCCAATCAGCAAGGGATAATGATTAAACCCTAGACAGCAAACCCCAAATTCAGGCAGAGAAAAACTTTCAATCCATAGGGCGTTGCAATTTCAAGCATACAAAACAACCTTAAGAAGAGAATGCTGGCACGAAAAATAACCCTAGCACAAGATCTGGAACGGATTAGGGGCGATTTGGGGCTCACCATGGGACGAAGTGACGGCCGGACGAGGCGGGTGCGGACGGCAACGGCGGAGGAAGCGCCCTACGGACGGCGGCGGCTGCGGGCGTCGTCGCCCTCCACCACGAGAGAGCCCCTACGGATGGCGGCGGCTGTGGGCGTCGTCGCTCTCCACCACGAGAGCACGAGAGGGGGGGGGGGTTTCTGTGCGGGCACGGGGGAGAGGGAAGCGGAAGCGGGCAAGGGGGCTGCAAGAGAGACTTAATGAATAAAAGCCCGACCGACAGGCCCACAGGTCATAGACAAAAAATAAAAAAACATCTCGGTGTTGTAACACGATGCAGTTCGCTTACGGAAAACCGCCTCGGCTTCTGAAGCATTGCAGTTCGTTTACGGGAAACGATTACGCTTCTGAAGCGATGCAGTTCGCTTACGGCGGACGATTCGGTTCGCCTGCCCTAAAATAAATGCGCCCACTATCGCCCGAAGCGCCGCGCCCCCCCCTCTATCCCGCCGGGTGCACGCCGCACGAACGCCACGATCATCACGAACCCACGATCGCCAACACGGTTGGGAGACGAGATCGTGGCCTCGGCAGAAGTTGCTGCCGCTCCCATTTAAATCCCGCGCTCCATCAACCAGACCGTCCGCACAAAACACACGACGCTGCCCCTTCCTCCTCCTCTTCCTCCTCTTTGCAGCCATGGGGTTCAGCAGGACCTACGACGATGTCCATGCGCACGGGAACACGAAGCTGAAGGTGATCTACACCACCGACGTCGACGCCATGGCGACGTACGTCGAACAGTTCAAGACAGTTCTCCAGCGGCGCCGCCAGAAGATCGTCGGCATCGACGTGGAGTACACACCCGACCACGACAGGGCGGCCCTGGTTCAACTATCCATCGGCAAGTACCACCCAGTGCTTCTTTTCCAGGTATGTGGTACATTGGGCAAGAGATGCATCCCCTTCGACAGGTTCCTCGGCGACCCAAAGTAAGCAATTCTCTCTGCCGATTACGTGTTGCAGTTCTATATGCCTGTGTATGCAGTTCCGAAAGGTATAACTTGTGGTTCACTTTCCTTAGGTTCGAGTTCGCTGGCTTCGCCATCAAGCAGGACAAGGAGAAGCTCGCACGCTGCAACATCCAGATCCCCAACTTCGTCGACATCCAGACGAACTGGAGGGTGCCTGATGGAACGAAGCCACTGGACTCGCTTGGCGATGTAGCTGCTGCCATCATCGACGATGAGTACTCAGACATGAAGACGAAGATGTCAGACCACGACCACAGCCTGTGGTCTTCGATTCTCAGCACCAAGCACATCGAGTATGCTGCCAAGGACGCCTACACTGCGTTCGTGATATGGAACCGAATCACCACAATGAAGAAAGGCCTCGCGCGCGCTGAAACAGAGAAGACCAGGAAGCGCCCGAGGTCATCCTGCAGGGGTTGGGGCAAGGGGGCATCAACTTCCACCTCCAACACCAACGGGTGGAACTAGTGAAGCAGGCCAGATGCTGAAAGCCAAGGATTCCCTGTCGCAAGTGCTCGATTAGTTTCCCTCTACGTATGTAGATTAGTTTGCTTTCGTTGTAGTTTGCTTTGGGACAATGTTTGCTTATGTTGCGTTAGTTTGCTTGATGATGCACTATGTTAATTATGAGCGCAGAACCTTGGTTTCTATCTATCAACTATATGCAGTTCTCAGTAATCTGTTTTCAGTATGTATATTGCTTCAAAACTACTGTTGTAGCTAGGATACACATAAAAAACAAAACTATCAAAGGAGTTCACATAGAGTATTCTTTCACAAAACAGCTGCTATTAAGAAGGTTGATGCAGTCCTCTTTTATTAAAAAAACTCTACTTCCGAATGTGCATTTCGCATTGTGTATTACTGCAGTCCACCGCGCTTGATCAAAGCAAAAAAATATATCAAACTAGTCCCCACACACCCCCGTGGCTGTAATGCAGTTCATACAGGCTCGCATTGCATATTAATGCAGTTCGCCGCACTACAAAAATTCACCCGCGCATTGCATATTACTGCAGTTCACCGCGCATTGCATATTACTGCAGTCCACCGCTATTGACCACGATTCACAGACGAAAAACACGGCCTGCAATGCAGTTCTAACAACTATATAATGCAAAAAAATCTCAAAAACATCTTTGAGAAACAACCAGAGCCAGTCGCGCCGCAAAAAACATGGACAAAAAACTTAAATTCTTCAAAATTAACAACTTAATCCGCTCCAGTTCATACGGATAGATCAAAGGCAGCCCGTAATTGCCGAAAACAACAGAATATTACATACAAAACGCAACAATTTCGATCCGGACGGGGAAGAACAGAGAACAGACGTTTTTCCGCTAGAACAGAGAGATACTCGACAAATTATACTGAAATTTCAATCCTATTAGCAGATTAATCTGTCGCAGAATAACACAAACATCAACGCGATAATGGTAACACACTAGGACCACGCTATAAAATCGAATACGAACAGCCAGCAGCAGGATGCGAAACTCCTCCACCACCGGAAGAACGGACGTAGATCCGCCAAATCAAAGGATTTCTGTCGTTTTCTCGCTGAATTCAGTGCTTAACCACATATTAAATCAGCGCACACACAAATAAACCAATAGAAATCGATCAAACTAGCCAGAAACGCTGCTCCATGAAGGTTTCCTGCTGCACCTCTATGTGGTTCACAACAGAAGAGGAAGCAGTGCGCATAGCTTTCCAATGCAGTTTTCCAATGCAGTTCAGAAGTGTTATGAGAATATTATTCTCATAATGTTATGAGAATAGACCGGCTGTATATATATATATATATACACACACACACATATATATATACATACATACATACATACATACATACATACATACATACATACATACATACATACATAAACACTATTAAGATCAGGGGATCAGAATAATATTGTGATCACAACATGAACTTCCCGAGTAACGCGCTTGACCTTCCCTGAGTACTAGGTTGAACTTCAACTAAAAGGTGTCCAAATGGGGCTTGCGATATACCGTTGGATAGCTATGGACATCAGTATCATGACCCAAGTTAAATTTTTGGCAAAATGTAAGCGGTTTAAGAGCAGTTTTGAAAACCGTTATTTCTTCACATAAAAAACGTGAATCGTATTTTCGATCGCATTTTTAAATCGTTTATCGGAATGAGGCAAATAATATGGCGTTGGAAAGCTGCTGCAAAACCGCTCCTTCCACATGTTGAAAGTTTTCTCTAATTCCCTACGGTTAAAGAGTAATTAGGAAAATCGTAAAATTTCGCAAACCGAACAACCGAGTTCGTATTTTCGACGCCATTTCTAAACGGCTAATCCAATTGAGGCAAATAATATGGAGTTGGAAAGCTTATGAAAATGCGCTACTTTTTATGTTAAAAGTTTTTTCCTAATTTTGAATCGTTTAAAAGTAATTTAGAAAACGGTACAAGTTCCACCGTGTTCGTATTTTCGAGCTAATTTTTTAACCGTACGTTCAAATGCAGCAAATGATATGGCGTTGGAAAGCTTGAAGAAATGCAAAACTTTTTTGTATTTATTGTTTCTCCTAATTCATTACGGTTTTATGTCAGTTTTGAAAATGGTTAAAAACGTATTTTTGCCGTAATTTCTACAAACTTTATCGGAATGATGCAAATAATATACCGCTGAAAAGCTACGGAAAATGTGAAACTTTTTCATGTTGATGGTTTTCTCTGATTCCTAGCCGTTTTAAAGTAATTTCGAAAACGGCGAGATCATTCGTTCTGCCTTTTTCGCGAAACAAATTGTCAAAAATGCATCGCGTGAAGAACCTGAAGTTCTCGGCGTGCGCACCTAAACTTCACTCTGTTTTTCACGTGTTTTTTTGCTCGTAGCTCTCCATCCACTGCTCATAGCTCTCCATCCATTCACCAGAATTAAGCAAGTGATATACCAGTGGAAAGCTGCTGTAAACACGCAACTTACCCGTGTTGATCATTTTTTCATACTCGCGATGATTTTAAAAGTTTTTCATCTGATATTCATTCATTGCAGTAGTAGAACTTCCTGTTGTTTTCACATTGAACTTCTATGATGTATTTTCATTTGCAATGTTCTCATCCATTCATTAGTATTAGGTTGAAAAACACTGCCTGAGTTGTTCGACCTGAACTTCCCCCTGTGCTAGGTTGAATTTCCCGCAACATTGCCCAAATAGGGCTTGCTATATACCGTTGGAAAGCCATGGACACGAGTATCATGACCCCAGTTAAATTTTTCGCAAAATGTAAGCGGTTTAAGAGCAGTTTTGAAAACCGTTTTTTCTTCACACAAAAAACGTGAATCGTAATTTCTATCGCATTTCTAAACCATTTATCGGAATGAGGCAAGTAATATGGAGTTGGAAAACTGCTGCAAAACCGCTTCTTCCACATGTTAAAAGTTTTCTCTAATTCCCTATGGTTAAAGAGTAATTTGAAAAAACGTAAAATTTCACAAATCGAACAGCCGTGTCCATATTTTCGATGTCATTTCTAAACGTCTAATCCAATTGAGGCAAATGATATGGCATTGGAAATCTTATGAAATTGCGCTACTTTTTCATGTTGAAAGTTTTTTCCAATTGTAAATGGTTTAAAAGTGATTTATAAAACGGTTCAAGTTACACCAAGTGTGTATTTTTGAGCTAATTTTTTAACCGTACGTCCGAATGTAGCAAATGATATGGCGTTGGAAAGCTTGAGGAAATGCAAAACTTTTTGGTATATATTGTTTCTCCCAATTCCTTACTGTTTTAAGTCAGTTTTGAAAATGGATAACAACGTATTTTCACCGTAATTTCTACAAACTTTATCGGAATCGGGCAAATAATATACCACTGAAAAGCTACGGAAAATGCGAAACTTTTTAATGTTGATGGTTTTCTCTAATTCCTAGGCGTTTTCAAGTAATTTTGAAAACAACGAGATCATTTGTTCTGCCTTTATGGCGAAACAGATTCTTTGGAAATGCACGACGTGAAGAACCTGAACTTCTCGACGCGTGTACGTGAACTTCACCCTATTTTTCACGTGATTTTTTTGCTCGTAACTCTCCATCCACTGCTCGTAGCTCTCCATCCACTGATCAGAATTGAGCAAGTGATATACCAATGGAAAGCTGTTGTGAACACGCAACTTTTCCGTGTTGATCATTTTTTCATACTCACGACGATTTTACAAGTTTTTCATCTGAAATTCATCCACTGTAGTAGTTGAACTTCCTGCTGTTTTCAGTTGAACTTCTGTGACGTATTTTCGTTTGTAATTTTCTCATCCATTCGTCAGTTTTTACACAAATGATATTCCTTTTGTACAAATCTCTCTCAGAATAATTTTTTAAACTTGCTCTGACGAAGGACTTGAACTTATAACAACAAACTTTTAGCGTCTGCTTTTTTACTCTTTTTTAATACAAAATGCACACCGTGTAGTACGTGGACTTCTGGCAGTTATCAATCGAACTTCTCTCGGTTACGTAAAAATATCTGAGTTTTTTATAAATATTTACCTGAATTTCTTAATCCTTTTTTTATAAAATTTCGAAGCGCTCGATTTTTGAAAGTTCAACTTCTTGTTTTTTATTTTTGAACTTCTTGTTTCCAATCTTTAATAACGAGGAAAATCTGAGTTTTCTATAATCATTGAACTTCTTCATCTTCTTAATATGGACTTCCTGATTTTATTTCTTAATCTCTTTTGTGAAATTTTGAAGCGCACTATTTTTAAAAATTGAACTTCTTGTTATTTAATTTTTGAACCTCTTGTTTCCATTCTTTAATAACAAGGAAAATCTGAGTTTTCTATAATCATCGAACTTCTCTATGTTTTTAATATGGACTTTTTGGTTTTATTTATTTTAGTAACAGAAAAATCCTACTTCCTAGTTTCCATTCTTTACTTTTTGAACTTTCTCGGGGCGAGCACTTGAACTTCTATTAATAATTTTTTTAGCCTTTTTCCTTTTCATTCTTTTTTAATATAAAGTGCACACCGTGTAGTACGTGAACTTCTAATAGTTTTCAATCTGAACTTCTCTCGGTTACGTGAAAATATCAAGGTTTTTTATAGATATTGAACGGCTCTACCTTTTAGTTTGGACTTCTCAATTTTATTTCATAGAAAAGGAAATAATTCTAGTTTTTGATATGCATCGAACAACATCGTTATTTTATTTTGGACTTCTCAATTTTATTTTATTAGTAGCAAGGAAAATATGAGTTTTTAAGTTCAAAATTCTTAGATTTCTTAATCTGAACTTCTCGGGTTTTTCTTGAAACAGTGAATATCAAAATGATCTGCTACTCTAAATTGAACTTCTAGGTTTTTACTTATTTTTTATTATGACTGAAGTACTTTGTTAGTTTAATTCAAACTTCTTTGTTTCTTTTTAGATCGGGGATCCGAATTTCTTCATTTTATTACTTAGTAATGAGAAAACATCTAAGTTTTTTAACCTTTGAACTTCTCTCTTTTTTACTTTGAACTTCTTAGAAAAATATGGTTTTAAATAAGCAAACAATTTTCTAGTTTTGCAGATTTGAACTTCTAGGTTTTTTGACCTTCTCAGTTATTTCAAATTGAACTACTATGGTTTTTGACCTTCTTGGTGATTTCAAATTTCAAACTGGTCATATGAGCAAACACGGAAAAGAGCACAATCATCTTTCCTAGAAAAAAATCAAATTTTTAACTAAGCTGGACGTTGAAAATTTGTTTACTCTTTGAAACTTTTGTAGTAAACATGGCCTTCTGACGTAAGTGTGTTTGACCTTCTTTCTAATTGCTGTGGAATTATTGAACTCTTTGCAAGAAAAACTATTTGTACTGCACGTTGGAAACTAAAATAAATAAATTCAAAAAACTGAAATAAATAAATTCATTTATTATAACCTTAATTAACATATAGGGGACTACATTTTTCACCCAAATGGATAAAAATAAATGGCCAATTGAAACACTATGTTTTTTCTTCTTCACACATTTCCTATCAACTCACCACACGTCCTCTCCCCATCTTCTTTTTCTTCCTTGCCACAACAAATCCAAAGAAGCAACAATGCACAAGTTGACTGTTTTAGGTCTGCATCCCTAAGAACATGTTGACAAAAATCACTGTGGGTAAACTCGTACACATGCTACAGGAAGTTTGTTTTGAGGCACATGCGGTGGTCCACAACTCTTAGCAAGTGCACGCACTGCCTCGTTCCGTATTGCTCCAGTCCAAAACACCACCATGTATGGAAGCGTGATACGCTGGAGCAGTGACGACAAGGACAAGGACACCATGACCTGCATCTAGAGGAGGTTGTGACCTTCATCCAGAGGAGGCCGTGACCTGCTGAGCGACAAAGTGTAGGATTTTTGAAGTACAAGCTTTTGAGCAGAATGGAGAGCAAAAAAGGTAGAAAATAACTGAACACTTGAACATCAAACAAGACGAGCAGCCTGCAATTTCTTCTTCTTTCTGAGATGTCCTTTTGTACCAAGAATTAAAAATGCTAGAAGAAGTTGAAGCACACTCCATCTTCTTTCTGAACTTTTGCATGTAGATATAACCTTGCCCATGTAATTTTTGCCTGCATTGACAGGCACCCACAAGCAGGCGACATGGAACGTGGGGAGGTTAGCAGTAGCGGAGGCCTTAACCTGAATAAAGGCAGTGAATGCCACTTGCTTTTGCAGCAAGAAAATTCAGATGCAAACATTATTCTGAAGCAAAATAAAACAAGGACCACGCCACAATGGACGGCGCTGCTCAGTAAATTTTCTCTCACCTTTATCCATCGGTGTTTCTATGTCTTATCCCCTCTGTGCTTTTCTTCTTCTTCCATCTACTCTCAAATGCATAGCAGAACATCTTGATTTTTGAGAAAACTACCGCAATGGACCACCTGCCATTGGGCGCCCAGATGATCTTCAATGCTTGTTGTACCCATTTTCTTTAGATCAAGTCTATTTTGTTCTTAGCTTCAGTGTGTTCTTCGACATATTTCTTCCTGCAAAAGGGAATAAGTATATGCAACTTGCTGCTGTTAGTTGGTCTGCTTGGGGGAAGACCACTATCGCAACTATTCACATGAAGATTGGGACTTTTGGGAGTGCATGGTGCCTGCCCACTCGGTTCTCGGCAACAAACACATGACGACAGTGATGTGAGAGGCACTATAGTTCAAGTTCAGGCGCCCTAGCAGACCTGCGCTTGGCGTGGCACACGCAAGGTGGCCGGTGGTGGAGTGTCAACGCACTATGGACTGCGGCCGAGGGACTATGTGAACGGCAGCCAGCTATTGTCGTGTGTGCGGCAGCAGAGAGAGAAGTTGCGGAAGTTCGATTAGAGATGCAAGGGCAGGCGATATGCGATGGATGGAGACCAGGCCTACCGTGCGACAAGGCGAAAGCTACGCCATGGGGCAAAGGTGCTTTGTGGAGATGGGGCACTGCAGGTGCAGATGCAGGCGGCTCACCATGGCGGCACACTCGGACAGGCGGAGGCGCGTGCGTGAGGGTGCCGCACCTTCTGCCGGAGGCGGCTCCCCGTCTGCTTGACTGTGGATGTGCGCCGGTGGGTAGGGGGTGTCGCCACTCCGGTGCGGAGAGATGCAGGGTGGTGGCGCTTTGTAGGGTGGAGGGGCGGCGGCGACGAGATGCAGGAGGCGGTGGGAGGCGATCTTGGGATGGAGAGAGGCGCGCTGGGGCTGGGGCGACAGTGGTGAGAGGCGCGTCGAGGGATGGGGGTCGGTGGTGGGAGGCGCGCCAGTGCCGGGGCGACGGCGGCGGGAAGCGCCGAATCGAGGGGAGGGGCACGCCGTCGTGGTGGATCGAGGGGGCAGGGGATCAGAGGGTGTTGGGGAAGAGCGGCCGTGGGGTGGGATTTTTTTCGCAGTGGGTTCGGAAGTTCGGGAGGATCTCGTCGGGCCCTTATACGGCTGGCTGTGATCCAAATAACTATTCTGATCCCGTGATCAGAATAGTGCTACTATATATATATATATGGCTTCTGCACAACATCTCCATCATCATTATCAGTACATCCTACGCAGGTGAGTTAGGATGCACTTGATCCCAGGAAGGTATATATCCTTCAAACCATAGGAGTGCTTCAAACTAACAACAGTACATAATATACAACAAAAGAGGGTCGTGCTACAGCAGTAGAATACATGGCTCAGTCTAGATATCAGCACGAATCAAGTTGTGCATATTTGCTGTTGGCATGAAATACATCGCCGCATGTCGGGTTTGCAAAAGCCATCCATCGCATGGAAGCTTGATGCCATTGACACACTGAAGATTATCTGGCAACAAGCTGTGTCGACGAATCTCTGGATATGGTGATTCATAAAACCCATGGTATGATGTGTAAACAGAGCCCCCCTCGCGAATGGAAGTTGCATAGCACAGTAATCATCACCGGTGATATGATCGATGATTGGTTGGATGATCGGATAATTGAGCCCGAGGAACAAGGAGTGGTTGCTGAGGCTGTAAACCCGCCTCCAGTTGAATACGCCTGGCCCAACAGAGCTGGGATCTTTCTCGAACACGAAGCAGCCATAGCCATCAATGTCAGGAACGCCCCACGCATTGTACTGCATGTGGTTTGATGTAATGGTTTGGTCAATTTGGTACATGCGAATGAGCATCAAATGACCGCCGTCAGCTGAACGAGCAATAAACCACCACCCATCAGCTGGTATGATTCCAGGTCCTGGAATCATGAAGGCCAGCGCATTTGCGTCTGCTGCAACAATTCAAATTGGAGACCAAAATGACAAAAATAAACAATCATGTTCAGAGTATGTGTGGAATTAAGATTATTATAACAGTGACACATATCATAGACAGAGAATTGCAATGTCGTGGTCATAATCATACCCCAAGTTAAAAAAAATAAGCCAATGGCTTTCATATTCTAGCAATATGTCATGGTTCAAACATCATGTAACAATGAGAGGAAAACAGCTATGACAGCGCCTACTCATATTCTACCATAGCACTTACTACTACTGTTCTCATATCAACTCTAAGCAATAACATGCGTTGTTATAAAAATCTTGTAAACGAGAGTAACATATAGCAATCATGATGTTATGCTCATAATATGTATTCTAATAATCATTAGATGCCAATTGTTCTCATATCAACTCTAATAATAACATGTGTGGTCATAAAAATCTAGGAAATGAGAGGAACATATAGCAATGATGTGGTTATAGACATGCTATGCATTCTAAATTTGTAACAAATGAACAGGCAGTCGTATTCATAAGGTAAAGATGAGATGAGATAGAACAATTACACGACGATAGATTCCACCAATATAGGTAGCCAATCTCTGTGTCGACTGCGTAAACGATGCCATCATGCACTATAGCATCAGACATAAATGTTTCCTCAACAAGATTGACGATGAGCCATAACCATGTATGGTGACCGATTGCAGATAGACTAATCCCTTGTTGAACAAGGCAATGAGCTTGTAATCCATGTAGTCTTCTGATGGTGTGGGCACTTCGCAGATGACAACTTTCTGCAAACAGAGGTCGAGCCAAAAGCTTGACGCGTCTCGTGCGTAGTAGGCAGGAGTGTCCGGCGGGCCGCGAGGCTCGATGGCGGCAGTATCCAACGATGGAAGGGTGATCTCTCGCTGGGTGTAGATATCCACGAGATGCCATGGACTACCGGTGTGGTGGATGAGGACGATCCAGTTGGCCTTCATGCCCGCCCAGTAGTGGCCGCGCATGAAGGACAGGTGGACGGGTAGTGGTAGCATGTCGAGGGGCACCACAACAACCTCCGTAGGATCGTCAAGTCGGTGTTTGGGCCACCTGCGAGGATCGTGCATCAGGAAGAAGGGTGTCTTGAAAAGAGCCGACCGGTTGCAGATGAGTAGACGGTACAAAGACACCGAGCATGCGGCCAGACGGATGGTGTTGAGTAGGTCCATATGACTACATATCTGCTCCAAGAGAACATCGGGGAGGGAATTCCAATCGCGGCTCTGCATGTTAGTCGGTTCTGCCATTGGGGTTTTAGGTGCCTGCGAGCCAGCGGGGAAGTGGATTTGGGCGGGCGAGCGAAGAAGTTTCTCCTCGTGTGGCCAAGCAGTGAGCGGGGGGATATGGTACGCGCGAGCTACCAAGGAAGATGGTGCGGGCGGGCGAGCAGTGAGCGGGGGTAAATGGTGTGCGGCCGACGATGGGGAAGAGAGGAGGAAGAAGAAGAGTGGAAGACGGGGAAGAAAGTGTATTCAATCTCAATTCTACTACTCCCTCTGTCTAGGTGTGTAAGTCACCTTACGAAAACCAAATAATCCCAAAACACTTAGGCACCATACATTAACTCCCTTCTCGTTTTTTGTTTTGTGGCATATCAACCAATAAGATATGTGGGCTGTGCATGCTTTCAATGACTTGAGACTACCAAACATAACCGACTGATTTAGTAACACCAACACGCTGGTTCAGCTTATTAATTACGTGTCCCATCTGCTACAGTGTGTATTGTCACTTCACTCTGAAGACTAGTTGAATAATTCTCTCTAACCGAGATGGGGAATAAATGGATCGCGAGGACTTCCTTTCTAAAGTATCCCTATGCCTCTACGCTCACTTCACTCATTTTGCTCCGTACCTAGTCACTTGTTGAAATCTATAGCCAAATGGACATGTCAATGGGAGGGAGTAAGCCCCATGCATGCAACATGCAACACTCACACGTACACATGGACGCACGCAACACTCACGCACCCATGCGGCACACAGCACACGATGAAACACACACGCTCACGCTCAAGTGCTCAACCTACTCCCTACGTCCGTGAAAGACTGTACATTTAGAGATTTACACATTGACCAGGGTATAATTAACGCCCAAAAGTAGCAGACTTATATGTGCATGCGACCATTGAGATAAGAAGATTAAATGAAGGCCGTTGCATGCTGTAATTAAGGATAGACATGTAGCCTATACCTACAACACAAGTTGGTGCATTAGTCAATCAATATCGATTTAGATTAAAGGCTAAACACATTGAAAGTGTAGATGTACATCATGTAGTACACTCTTTGTTGGAAGACCAAGGGAGGACACGTGCATGCACTCACATACACAGCCAGGGCGGTTCGCGCGCAAGGGTTGGACTCGTGTCGCGCCTGCGTAAAGTTTTGTTTAACTGATTTCTTTGCTCTGCCAACTGACAGGTGGGACCCAGAAACCAGGTGACAATTTAACCAGTCAACAAAGTGCCACGTCGACTATGTGGGCGGTCAGTAGGGTGCAATACGGTGCTCTACGATGAGCTAGTGATCGCATAATCGCCGCAAAACTATATATAGTGACCGTAAAGAGCATATTGTTACATACATTGACCGCCAGTGTATTTTTCTCATTTCAAATTAAGCCATATTAATCGGAAAGGACGCAGTATGGACTACTACTACTAGTACTAGTACTGCTTTGATGTGTCCCGTCAACTCGCCGAACGAGGAGAAGCTTTCTTACTACGCCTCTCCCTCGCCCACGCGCACGGTGGTTCGCAGGACGAGGAGAGGGTTTTACCTACAGCGCCCTCTCCCTCTCCCTCTCCCTCGCCCTCGCCCTCGGGGTGGACATGCAGCAGTTCAATCAGTGTCAGATTGCTAGAAGCATATTGCATTGTAGTATCATCATTGTTGGACCTTCCGAAGAGGCGAAGAGCCAAGTGCAAGGTTCACACGAGTACGAACTGTTGAACCTCTCGAAGAGGCAAGCCAAGCGCAAGGTTTTATAGGAGTTGTCGTCCTAGTAGGAGTGTACTAGTACAACCATAGTGAACGATGCTACTGTATGATGCTGCCACGTCACGTATATCCAAAGTTGTGCCACCTTTTTTTCTCAAAGAGTGTGTTGGAGCCCGTGCAACAACCACACAAGTTTCACATACACATAACACATTTACTAGTAATAAATTCTAAAGGACAAATGCCAGTATGCCACACAAGTTCATCTCCAACTCATGTGATAAATTTGTGCACGACTAGTCTACATATATTCACAGCGCTACCGTTCACAATTACCGTACTCCACTTACACATTATAGATGGGCTACATGTCCTCCTCCAGGTTCCAGTCCTAGGTGTTCTTCATGGATGGCACGACCCATAGCGGTGGGCAACGGGAATCATTGTCGCAGCTTTCTAGTCCGGTTCCACATGATGGAGACTCATCCAAGCTGACGCGGCATAAATCAGGGATAGCTTGTCCTAGCATGTCGTTCATCTGGCGGTGCACACTGAAGACACAACCATGCTTCATGAACGGCAGGCCTTCCATGTCGTGCACGGAAGGTGGCATCCGCTTCACAGTGGGGTATCTGTCCTCGATGAAAAGCGAGTATTCTCCAAGAGTGTTCCTCGGCACCCACGTAGCATCACGGGGGTCGAACTCGGCGTCGTTCATCTGGTACACGCGGCATCCCAAATCTGGACACATGGTGACGTACATAGTCAAGGTCCATGCATAATAATGTTGTGCTCAAATGTGGCGGTCAGTAATACTGTGCAGCAAATAGTACTACTCCGGTATAGAGGAAGTAAAATAACCGGCTTATTATATATAGCCACTCTTGGCTACATGGATGAGATAGTAAGACATGGAAAAAATGGTGGCAACTAGTGGGTTCAAGTCTTCAAGGGCCTAGCTAGCTATACGCGCCCTCCAAGGTAAAAAGTACTCCTACTAGTACTACAAAGTATACTACTAGTACAACAATGAAAGAGAAGGCGAGAGGGTTAAAAAATGGAATACCTGGGTAGATGGTTACGGTCCGATCGTGGTAGATTATGTGACCATGTTGCACATCAATGGTACCATGGGTAACGACTGCTAAGATAGTTGATCCCAATATGCCAAAGTCAGCTACAAGGTTCCAGGTTAGACTGAATCGCGGATGCAAATGCACATCCAGGATCGGCGATCTTATTTTGATCGGGGGATGACTGGTCCCTACAAAATAATGGAGTACCGTTAGGGATGCAAATGATGGTTTGTGTATTCCGTTTGTAATCTCCCATACCGTAGGATGTCAACCAGATGAAACAAGTCCCCTGGCTTGTCACCGCAGAGATGCGGCCTAGATGGCGCACGGCGTCTTCGAACGTGTAGGGGTACAAATCTGCCGCCGCCAACATGCGCCAGCCTCTGCCGTTACTACCTCCTGCATTGATGGCAATCCTTATGTCGAACACCGTGATGAGATAGTAATCGTCGTAGCCGCATTGCTTTGTCGGCGGGTCCGCAATTGCTATCTTCTTCAATCTCATGTAGGCATCATCATACGTATTCTTGCCTAGCCAGTCCGGAAGGCCAATCCCAATGGTGGAGAAGGGGTCTACCGGAATGGCCGCATTGCTATGGATGTTGTGCAAAATGATGGTGGTATCCGGCCGGAGGTATGCAAGCCAATCTTCGTTGGCACCGACCCAGACCTATATATAAGACGGTGGGCAGCAGAGAAATTACGGGATGGAAATGGAATAACTATGTACTACATGATCAAACTCCATTACTGACCTGCTCATCGGACAAAATCCGACTACCTCTCAACGTCGGCAACTCTAGTGGAGTCAACGTGCAACCATGGCCAGGGAGCGGTGGACTGTTCGAAGGATTGTCCCATAGAAGAACCTTCTCCTCGAGGATGCATGGAAGACCAACAAGCATGGCCTGTTTAAGCAGCGTCTTGAAAAAGTTGGTGCAGGAAGCACCGAGTCTTGCGGTGGTCAGGACGTCGGAGCGGCGTGCGGTTTCTCCCACAGGATCGTCGTCCAAGTTCTCCTAGACCCGACGAGGAGGAGAACCGCCTGGCGAAACCATGGGAGCAGCGATGAACTGCCTTCTCTTCGGGGGGAGGGGAACTGGCGAGGAGGACATAAGAGCGTAGTAACCGCAGGGCCTCGTCCCCCAACCGTAGATCGTTCCTCAGCGAAGGGGTGAGGCTATTATTTACTACTAGTACTCCCTCCGATTCTTTTTACTCTGCGCATAAGAGCAGACCCAGATACCAAGGCAGGGGCTCGCTGCATGCTTTCTGGATGGAAATACCCCTGGCGCATGGATGGGAGGAGTTAGCAGCTATAAATGCCCCATGCAGCCCATTGGCTGTCTGCCCGCGTTCTCCTCTCTCTGCATGCTACATGGATGTCTCCCTCTCTCTCACATGACTGCATGCGGTGGCGCTGTCCTATGAGAAGCTCGCGTGGAGATAGCAATCTTCTCTCCAGAAGTGATTTTTTTAAAGAAAGGGATTATGGAACATTATGGGATCGCATTATACTGTAAATAATAGCACTAGTAAGAAAATTTTGGCACTACGTAGTAGTTTTTGGCATGGATTAAGAAATTTTGGGTATGTTTTTGCCATTTTTTGTACACGCCAACTAGTGTCAAAAAACGTCTTACATTATGTGACGGAGGAGTACGTACTCGTACTGTAGCAGTACTAGTACTACTTTTCTCAACTAGTAGTGTGATGTACTGTACTTCTAGTCTAGTCTAGTATAGTGCACCAGTTTTTGAACTCTTGAATCTCAGGGCAAAGGAGCTACAGTTGGAAGTGGAGGGTACTACTGTTCTCTAGAACCATCGCTGTACTATCAATGCAGGGGAAGTACACCTGCGTAGTGGCATAGTGGGTACTCTCGGTGCTCTATTCAGCCGCTCCTCTCACGTAGCTGGCCTACTCAGCCGCTCCTCTCACGCACACACTAGCAGCCTATTTATCAGCGACGGTTACTGCGGGGGCAGAACATTTGAGTTATTTGATACAGCGAGACTAGGCTTTTTGCTTCCATTTGTGGAGGTGTAATGGATCTCATCGAATTTTGTTAGTAGTTCCCTCTTTATGAATGAGATGAAGCAAAGTTTTTGCCTCCGTTTCAAAAAAACACGGCAAGAGGAATTTCTTTTATAGTAGAGCCGATAATGGAGTGAAGTCCATGCATGCAACGCCACAAGCTACAAAGTAGTAGTAGAGCACTTTACGTACAGAGCCATATTGCACAGTTCCTAATGCCCCGCCAGGCTTTTCCGACTCCTCGGGCTTAATTGGGAGGCGCTAGTTTAAATATGCTACTAGCTGGAAGCTGCAAGTGAGGTGCGGCTAGGGTGAGCACGCGAGCCACGGGATGCTGGGAAGGAAAACCCATTCATGTGGCTAGGCTGTCCAGTGCACCCAGATTGTGGGGCCGCACGTCCGTTTGACTTCAAAACTCAAACTACCCGTGTAAAATATTGGCTCGCAGCAAAGTGTAGTAGTACTATTTAAAAAAAGGCCGTCGTGCGTTCGGCCGGGATCGAACCCACAAAATGAGGTATACACTCCCGCGACCACTAGTAGTACTCGTTGGAGTACAATGCAACCTAGAATCGCCTTTTGTCGCTAGTAGTACGTACATTGTTCCTTACAAGAAACCCCTAAGAGCATGGTTAATAGTATAGCCAGCTGCTGGCTATAAGCCAGTGCCATGTCATCTACAGCCCATCTTATAGCAAACATAGTAGTAGTTTATTTCTTATAGCCCGCTGACTCAGCTCTATTGTACTTGCTCTAATAATGCAAGAAACCACTAAAATGCCAAGAAACTACTACCACTTGCATACGTGGCGGACTTAAGATAAGACTACCTTATCAACCATTGTACATGCTCTTACCAACAAAAATCCTCGAGTGACCTCCTACCTCCGGCCCGTCCACCTAGTCATCCTCGGCCATGGGACGCAGCTACCGCCACCGGCAGAAGGCGAGGTCAAAACCGCCGGCGGTGCGGAGCCCATGTTGCGGCAGCCCGGATGCCAGCTCCGTCCGGCGCTCGCGGCCGCTAGCTAGCCAAGATAGCTCCGTCCAGCTGCTTGTCTGCAAGGTTTGCTAGCTAGATTGGCAAGGCAGCGCGGCAGCTTGCTCGCATGCGCCGTGCTAAGGCCAGCCATCTAGCTCGAGCGAAGGCCAGTGCGGCGGCTTGCTCACTCGTGAGTCATGCTCGGGCCAGCCTGCCAACCCATGCGGAGGCCAGTGTGGCGTCCGGCCCGTCCGGCGGAGCGGCGGCCAACTCGCTCATCACCGGCGCCACCGACGAACATGCATCAGTAGTATTTGAAGTAATATTTAGGAAAAATAATGATTTGAGGGGGAATAACAGGATAGAAGGTCAGATGTGGGTCCCTCGAGTCAACAGTCAAACAAAATGTGTTGGTTTAAGCTGCCTCGTCAGCACGGACATGTGGGCCAACCCTGTCATAAATGGGTTTAAGCGAACCTAATCGGTAGGAGTACTAGGTAGTTTTTGGCGTGGATTAAGAAATTTTGGGTGTGTTTTTGCTATTTTTTGTACAATAGATTCCTCCTAGGGCTGGTTGAAAGTGGTAGTTTTTGTTAAATACTCTACATATTGTAAGTAGGAGTGAAAGTTAAGCTTTGGAAGCCAATAAGCAAGGCTAGTTACATAGTGCATATGTGTACATGATTGAAAGTAAATATCAACCATGAGTGACTAATATCTTGATGGAAAACTCAAAACTATGGAATACTAGGAATAGAAATGCATGGTTGGAAATACTAGCAATGTTCATGTCCGTTGCAACGAATCATAATTAGAATAATACTTATTCAAAAACTTGGTACAAAACACTCTAATTTTGATATACGTATGTCACTAGAGATATATTATGTTTCAATTAGAATATATTCCTTGGGCTGTTTTGGTGAGGTCAGGGAGGGATGTGGTTGGTTTTAAGATACTAATTATGGGTTTTTCTACAAATTGGTAGACAAGTGGGATGTTGGTGAGAAAAGGCAACAACTTACCTTACAATCGTTAGATGTAGATCTAATGGTCAGAAACGACGGATGGAAGACACACCAGCATCACCAACTTAGTCTTGTGTAGGAGTACTAGCAAGATCCGTGTATTGCATGGAACATCAAGATGCATTTTTTTATAAAACACTTGTTGTGATTGACCCTTTCGGGAGTAATCCCATGTGTAAAAACTAATGATATCTCGAGAAATATGAGATAAGGTGAAGAGGAGTGGGGTGTGGTGGTGGTTGGTGGTCGAACTGAGCGGAGCCATGGGGATTGACGACGCCGGCAGCGGCCACCAGGCCAGTTTGTTCCAGAGGCTTCCTTTCTTAATTGCTCAACAATGAGGTTTGTTGGAGATAAGGATGAATGAGGGAAGGCCTTGTCTGCAAATGTGGAGAGGGGTGCGGGTATCTTTGAGTTTAATTTCCACCCGTCAGATATAGATTGGACGGTCTATATTGCAAGATGGCACACGTACCATCATCACCAACTTGGGTTTTTATAAGAGAAGAAATATAAGTATGGAGATACAAACGTATTATCGATACTTGCTTCTGTAAACTAGCATCTACATTCTATTCAATGCCTCGACATGTGGGCCCTTAGCACAATGACTTCTCGACTGTGTAAAACAAAGATTTTCCCGTCGCCGACAAGGAGGGGGTGATGGCGGCGCGCTTTTTGGCTTGCTCTAGTCCTAGTAGTCATACTAGGTGGTCTAAGCACATGTAGATTTATTCTTTTTCACGTCTCATGTTCGCCGTACTGCCATGACTGTTCATGAATAGACGGTAAGTTATTCACGGGGAAACCCTTGTTGAGCGTATTTGCAAGAGAGAGAGAGAGTGTGTGCGTGTGTGATATGTTAGAGACTGAGGCAATGATAACAGATTCTTTCTGTCTATGTGTGTGGAGGATAGAGAGAGACATGTACATGGGGCTTTGTGTTGTGTAACGTGGAGACACATATACATAATTAGAGAGTGAGTGTATAAGATACACATGCAGACATGAGGAGAGATGAGGATCCAGGTAAATGGGTGTTTGTGCGTGTTTGTGTGTGTTTGTGCACGCGTTTGTGTGTGAGAGGGAGAGAGTGTATGTGGAGTAGAGAGACCACTGATGATGTAAACCTAGTATAAGGGAAGGGGGAATGGTGTGACATGTGTAGTAGCGAGATAGCACGGGTGCGGGCGGGGGGAGCAGACTATTTGTAAGAGACATCGAGTGTGTGTGGGGGAGAGGGGTGTGAGAGCGAGAGAAAGAGAGAGCTAGCGTCGGAGAGAGAGAGAGAGAGAGAGAGAGAGAGAGAGAGAGAGAGGAAGAGAGGGGGCGAGAGGGGTCGTTTGTGTCCATAAATGGCGTACAGATAGGGAGACAATGTTGATGTTGTCCGAAATTGGCCTATGAACAGAGACGCAAGGGAAGCGAGTCATCGTGTGTGTGATAGGGACTTCATGAGAGAGCTAGAATAGATGGTGTAGAGAACAATGTGCAAAATCGAGAACGATTATACATTAGGGAGCTATGCAAAGAGTCACGACATATATGTATACAGGGAAGGAGCTGGGGAGGGTCCGCATGTGGGAGAGATAGAAAGAGGAGAGTGGTGCACAAGGAGACAAAGTGTTCTTGTTTGCAGTGGGGGTGGTGTGTGAGGTGAGTGCGCGAGAACCACATAACTAGGGATATAGACGTTTGGGGGCGACGTTTTGTGTGTATGGGAAATATACACTCTACATAGTGCGTGTGCTTGGGTAAGAGAGATGGAGGGAGACCTAGAGAGTGAGGGAAGAGATGTGTGCATGCCCGAGAGACAAAGTGATAGGGACCTATGTTGGGGTCCGGACTTTACAAGAGAGAGGGGTGTTAATGTGCTCGTGTGTTGGTGTTTGGGGGAGAGAACGACTTCTCTATGTGTGTGTGTGTGTGGTGGTGGGGGGGTTGACTTCAGATAAAGAGTGAGGTGTCTATATTTGAGGGACTTTAGCGTAATTGAGATATTGTGCACTCATGGTTGATCAATTTGTTTCACAGTTTGTACTATGAGATAACGATACTTTTGAACATGCGTGATATACCTCGATGTACCAGAATTACAAACCTAAGATTGGAATTTTGGAATTCGACTCCATCATTAGCTTTTGTAATTCATTTAAACGGAGGTACATTTTTTAAGCCGGGATTCCGTGATTTCAAATTCATATATCAAACCTAGAGATATACACATACGGGCATGTTCAAACTTTATAATCATCCACTTTATTCATACACATACACATTTTTACTTTTTTCATCATATTTAGGATAAACACATTAGGAATTTCATTTGAATTGGACCGTATGATGGTATTTGCTTGTAGTAGCTCAATGATCCATATTTGAATTGAATTGATAATCTAAGTTTCGATTTGGAGACATTGATTTTCAAAACTTGCACATCTTTTTGCGTGCAAAACAAACAAATTGTCGGCCATGATACCATAGTCGGCCGTACGAGAGCAGAATACTTATAATTTTAGGTGCCAAAAGCTTTCAAACTTCCCGCTCACATCGAAATATCACGCGCCGAAAAGTTTAGCCCTGTGATATTCCTGTTTTACCCCTGCCACATGAATGGAAAAGGGCTGCTTTGGTAACTCCATTGCTTTCCCCTCTTTGCCCCCAACATTCTTCCCCAGAGCCCCTCCCCTTCCCCTCCCTGACCCCCCAACCACGACAAGCCGTTGAATCTAGTCCTCCGCCACAGTGGTGGACCTCACACCCCGCCGGATCTACCTTCCGCACCTTGGAACCCCCAACTGCCAACTCACCACTTCACTGGAGCCGCTTCAGCGACTGGCTTGTCCAGCGCTCCAGATCTCCTTGACCGCCATCATGGTCCACCGCACCGGATCTACTTAACCGGCGCCCTCGTCCACCACAGCATAGGCCCTTCACTGACTCCCTCGTCCGCCCCTTCGCTGGCCCTTCATACAAGCCCTCGTCCGCCGCAACAGATCCGCCTCACCGAAAGCACTGTACAACGCGCCCGCCGAAGCCTTTGTCCACTGCACCGGACCCGCTCCGCGGACGCCATATTCAACTCCACCGGCCCTGCTTTACCGATGCCGCAGCCTCATCAGGTTATTTCGATTTGTACTCCTTCGGTTTTTCTCTTTATCGTGCAACTGCTCACTTACCACAGATGAGCTTTCTTGTGTGTCGACAGGCGCCGCAACCGTAGCACCGGAGCCGCTTCAGCGATGGCGACAGCCGGCCCAAACTCAACCGCAACATGAGCACCATCGACGATCCTTAGCTATCAAGTATGACAACAATACCCATACGCCGTCGAGAATCAGGTACTATTATCCAACGGCCGGCGCCTACGTTCACTTTCCTAGCATAAGCACCACACCTTTCAATTTCTTTAGGGCATCATTCAGTTTTTCATGTGACGCGTTATTCTGCTTGCACCTGTAGGGCCATACTTCTAGCAGTGAACATGTTACATGTGCTAAATTACATACCAGTGCACATATAGTTAATATGCTTTAGTTTTGTTCTGATGCCACCTGTTGGTTCCATCAGACTACTTAATGTTCTATATGCTTAATTACACATCAGCAAACTAGCATGTGGTTTCGCTACTTTTTATTTGTTTTACCCTACATTTTATGATGCTAGCTATTACATCACTGCTCCGAGCCTCTGTCCATTACTTGTTTGTGTGTTCTTGATCTTCCCAAGTTGCATGACTAATTTGATGCTTCTATTAATTATGGAGATGCCAACCCCATCAAGCAAAATATTTGTTCTTTTGGGGCTGGCACCTCGAACAAGCATAAAAATAGAGGGAAGCAGATATACTCCCTCCGATTCTATTTACTCTGCGCATAACTCTTGACCCGCATACCAAGGAGGGCACTGGTTTAATTCTTCTGGACTAATTTGCCAATTAATTAGGGCAGAGGCAGATGGGGCGAGGCACAAAAGGAAACCAGCGCTAGGAATCGGCAACGCGCAGACTAATACGAGAAAACTGAGAAAAAGTTATATGCAAAGTAAAAAGAATCGGAGGGAGTATTGTCGTGTATGCACACACCCTTCTTTAATTAGTTTAGATGAACCATTGATGATCAATTCGGACTAGTGCATGCGATTAAAATTAATTTTACCTAAATAGATGGTGCAGAATAAACTACAACAACTAGATTTGCAACCACGGGATGCTGACGATATCTCCAAAGAACATTGCAACAACAGCTAGGCTTGACAGCAACATATGGTAAGCCAGTGTGTTTTAGTACATGTGAAATGTAATGCGAGTGGGCTGCTTTCTTGGCTTGTGCCCTCAACGTGTAATCCTACCGAATTACAAATAGTTCAGTTGTCTACTTTGCTGTATTGCTTGATTCGAATGCTTATTTGTTGTTATGCTATACCTGAGTTGGCCAATATGTCAGGAGTGCCTGCTGTACTATCATAAAGAAATGCATGCCTATTTCATTTGAGTCCTTAACTTTTCCTCTCAACTTCATCACAAGACTGTCTTCGTAGTTTATATGAGGCCACACTGTTAAGTGCTTTCTCAGATTATTTCAACTGCTTAGATGCCTTGGCAACTTAAATATAGCAGTTGTACACTCCCTTTCAACTAGGGATGTCAACTGGGTCCGCTTTAATCCCGATTAAAGTCCACTAGTGGTATGATAGTTCAAAAGAGTTTTTGTTTTTTTGAGGAAAATGAACTAGGGAGGTAGCAAAAAATAACTAGATGGGACTGGCGGATTTCGTTTATTTGCCACTTACATCCCTACTTTCATCATACCATTTTAATTTCTTTTCGGCTGATGCTGCTTCAAACCATTTAAATATAGTTTGCCATGCTCGACAATAATTCGTCCGTCGTTTACCATGTAGCTTACTGCCTGGATCATACGATAACTATCTCTTACTGATGTCCAGCAGAAACCTTTCAGGATGCCGTTCACACTAGGACACAATGTACAACCCTAGAATCTATTTGTGGAAGCAGTGCGCCATCCATGTTACCAGATGGTAGCAGTTCAGAGGCAACACCACCGGAGAGCAGTTTGAGCACAGATATTATAGTTCTTGAGGCTCTACTAGAGGCAGAAAGAGATGGTGTGGCTGCCATGAATGAGGTAATATTTATCTTGAGGCTGGAAATTGCAGAATTAGCGGCACGCAGTATGCAAGCAACCCAAGAATTGGAGGAAGTAAGAATGTTGCATTTGAAGACGGAGGAGGTCCTGCTGTTTCTGCTATATGAAGCCCAAGATAATCTTGGTTCTTCTTTAGATACAAGTTCAAATTTTCATTAGATTATTGTACTTGCATGTTGTGTCATGTCTCTGAATGGATTATGTTGCAAGACCCCCTATGTTGTCCATGTGTTGTAATGATCCGAATTTTTTAGGCGAGGTAATCCTCAGAACTTGTATGATTGACATAAGGTGAACTGTTTGTCGTGTGAGCATATTGTATTGGATGAAATAACTGTTTGACTCAGAGTGTATCCAACCTACTGAATTCGAAGATCATGACATTTCTAAATCATAATCATATATAAAGGTGGAATAAATATTTGTTGTGGTTTTGAAGAAATAAATAACAAAATGTATAATTATCTGTGGATATTCGTAATCGAATACATATTGGATTTGAATTTAGTTTGCCAGGTCCCAGGGCAAACGTGAATGCTAATTCTCCCAAGTTTTGAACGAAGCGGCTAAACACCCACTATAATTTGTGGGCTGCTCGAAGCAAGTGTTTGCGAGATGGAAATTACTGTCTACCCCTGACACTTGACATCCTTATCGACAGGATTTACACTGCTGTCGATAGGGGTAGACTAGTAACTTCAATCAGACGTGACACGACAGCCTCTGAGCCCATTCAGACACGGTGGGCGCCAAACGTGGGCGGAAAAACACATTTGATTCAAGCTCGTCCGAAATACATGTGTGTCTCTTCCTCCATTTCCCCATTCATATACGGTGGGCGGCAAAACAAACTCTCCTCGTCCGAAATTGATGTAGGCTTATATTTTAAATAGGGGCAGATGTGTAACTTCCATCAGACGTGACACAACCGCCCTACCTGTCAGCCCCGTTCATACACCGTGGGCGCCAACCGTGGGCAGCAAAACACCCTCTCCTCGCCCAAAATTGATGTAGGCTAATATTTTAAATAGGGGCAGATGTGTAACTTCCATCAGACGTGACACAACCGCCCTACCTGTCAGCCCCGTTCATACACCGTGGGCACCAACCGTGGGCGGCAAAACACCCTCTCCTCGCCCTAAATTGTTACCTGCAAATATTTGGTAGATGCGAGATTACCGTCCTATCCCCAGCCGACGCGATGTACGAAATTTTAAACGGGGGATAAGTTCGTAACTTTCCCCCATTTCAGAGAAGCACGTCCCAAAGTTTGAGATCCCACCTCCCCTCCATTTCCCCATTCATACACCATTGGCGGCACGACAACCTCCGCACTGCGGCCAGGCTCCTCCGTCCGCCGCCCCATCCTCCACCTTGCCGGAGCCGCTACCCCTACCCCGTCGTCTACTGCAAGAGATGGACGTCTCTCATCCACGGCGCTGGACCAACATCCTTTCATCGCCTCCTCTCGCTTCATATGCGCCGTCGTCCACCTTGTCGTTGCCGCTCCTACGACCGCCTCGTCCACGACAACAGGATATATCCCCTGACCCGGTCGTCTGCCGTCTAAAGTCTTCTTCCCTGCCGCCGACAGCCATCGCACCCGCAGCACCCTCAACGTATCAGCATAGGCCTACACGGCGTCGTAAAAGAGGTGGTACTCTTCCATATGTGCTTAAGTTATTGATCTCACCCGGAAAATAGATCGTAATTTGTTTATTGTACTTTTCTTGTCCGTACCAAATCGTAGTGGCTAGTTGAAAGCAAACATTGGTTGTGAAGTAGCTTTGTTTGGTTTGCACATTCAGATCCTCCATGACACGGGCACTATACTCGTAAAGCTTATGGTTCCCCCCTTTATATTCACTACCATCATCGTAGGCGCTTCGTGTCGTGCTAGCACTGCTCCTCAAGACCTCAACCCAAAGCTTACGTGTTGAAATACGAATCTGATATGATGCTGATATCACTAAAATAGAGAACATTTAATTGGTCACCTAATGTTCCTATATTTGTTTCAAAAAGCATGTGCGCCACCCACTGGTCCAGCTAGTTCCACTTTCCTGATTTTTCTCTTGATGCTTAGGGTTTTCCCCTTTTATCTACTCTACTATGATCTGCGTAGGTGCTTTCTGTCGTACTAGCATTACTCCACCCTTCAAGCTAAACAACACAACACTCAGAATTCGAAATCTTAGTTGTTCAAATATGATTGTGATATGATACTGATATTAGTTAACCGACACATTTAATTGGTTAGCTAAAGGTCCCACTTGAGTTTCCAAATGCATGTCACGACATATAGAGAGACATCATAATTGCATTTCTTTGTCACTTGTTGACCATACTTTCTTGTCCATACCAAATCTTAGTTGTTATTTCAAAGCAAACATCGGTTGCTAACTACCCTTTACGCGGTTTGCAACTTCAGATCTGCCATCCCACTGCCATGGTCAACACTATACTCATCATGCTTATGTTTTCCCCATTTTATGATGACCACAATCAGCCTACGTGGTTCATGTCGTAATAGCACTGCTCCACCCATCGAGCTAAACAAGCTTAGTTGTACAAATTCATATGTGATATTATTGAGTAAAACTGAGAGATGTTTAATTGGTTAGCTAAATGTTCCTACTTTAGTTTCGAAATGCATGTGAGCCACATGTGGAGAGACCGGAAAGAATAGTATTTCTCTGTGTGCTCTGGTTCATCATGGGTGGCCAACCGACATTGTATTAAAAGACTTGTAATATCTTCAATCTGCTTGCTCTTCTGCTCTTCTTTAAGATGATGCTCTTCTCTTGCGGTCGACTGGTCAGGTCGAGTTGTTCACCCTTAGTATATTTTGAATCTGTTAGGTCAGTCGACTTGTTCTTCTTTACTATATGTTGAAGCTATCATCTGCGAAGTGTCATCACTTCTGGAGCTCTCATATTTTGAGTAGTAGGACACATTATATTAATGCACACAACAAATTACAGCATGCATGGCATATTTTAAAAGAATTGCAGAGATAGCAGAAAGGGGTTTACAGGGAGGCAGTATTGGATTAGAATCACTTCTGCATTACAAAGAAAATCTCACTTGTTTTTATGTTTTCATGCATGTCAGATATTGAACATTATCAAAATGAATATGAGAATGGGCGCATGAGAGGAATATTGCGGAATGATCCACTGCCTAACAAACTTGGCATGGTGGAGGATGGCCTATCTTATTCACCCATCAAGGTGCTTTCTCTAACTTTGCAAAGTTGTATTTGTCGCACATATTTTGCTTCTGACCTCTTGCATTACTTCTAGTTTGTTACACCATCTGCTTAGTTTAAGCATGATATATGAGTATATGCCATACCTATCCATTTTCTGTACCTATTCCATGTGTCGTCACACTATGTTTTTCCAGTCAAATGTTGTTCTTTCGTAATAGGTGTCCAAAAGGAAGAGGGTGAGTGCAGGTCATCAAGGAGTACAAACTAGGTATTTGGAAAAGGTAGTGATACCTGTTAAATCAGATAGATCAGCAGCCACAGAAAACACATGCCCAACTGTACCACACTTTACCCCTACTCTAGTGGCCAAACCCCTATTAGAACTGCTGGGAGCCCAGCGTCAGGTACTGTCTATGATATCAATTCAAAATTTGAACTCCTAAATTTCTGCTTGTGCCTTACCTTCTCTCTTGTATGAAAACTAATTTCAGATGAATCTCCTTGCTCAAAGGATCATACGATCTCAAAACAATAATGGGCTCTGCATTGCTCTTGTCAGTACCTCTCTCCCTTTTGCCTTGTAACGATGTACTTAATTAATTGCTATTTGATTATGTATCATCAGTCTGCACCTGAGCTTCATTATCCTCTGTTTCTTCCAATATTATTTGATCTATATTTACTCTTTGCAAAATGTAGAATAATGGCAACGCTTATAAAGAATTTTCTTTGGGGAATTTATTGAATTATCCTTCCATCAACATGGAGAAGGGCTTTGTCCAGCCCGTGTTAACATGTAATGTAAGTTCATCCTTCTCAAGCCTTCAAACTTTGTTCTAGTATAGATTTGGATAGGCATCATTTCCTCCACTGTTGTTTGCTTTGCTGTTTACATCTGATTGGATGTTTGCAACAACTACTAGTTTCAAATTGTAGTTGTAAAAACATGTTCATTATGTAGAACATATCCATTTATTTGCTTATATAATTGTGAAACCTGTTACGTGTCTCCTTGTTTCTCTTTCAGACTCGTATATCTTACGCCAGGCAGAACTTTAAGGACGATAGTGAGCCAAACCATCTTGAGGACAGCGAGATGACCCCAAGGTCCTGTCTTGATGAAGACAGTGAGTTGAAGCTACTCACCAGCAGGTGTGAGACAACCTCTGTGCAGTCGCTGCCTCAATCAGTTCGACTTCTTCAGTCTCGACTTAAAGCGGAAAGGCTTGCTTTAGCTCAGCTCCGACTTGAAGTCAAAGATGCAATGAAGATGTCAGAGGACTGCCGTGCGCACCATCATGCCTTAAATCTAGTGTTGATGCATCTATCATTGACACAACTGAGGTCTGCTCAGCTTCTTCAGCTGTTGGGGGGGGGGGGGGACCTGGCCAGGCCTAGTGCCTTCTGAAGTGCTCTCAGTTTTGTATATTCTTTTGTCGGCACATTTATTTGCACTGGTGGCGAACTTTAAGGCCCAGTGGATGTAATATGTGTGATAGCCGTGATAGCCTAGCGTAAGTTGTTTGCTTATTTATTTCCTTGTTGTCTTGTTTATTTGTTTGCTTCTAGTCATTGCAGTTCTTTTTCTGCGGTTTGCTAGTGGCTGTAATAACCTATTTTTTAAAACTAGGCCATAATAAGCATGGGCTAATATTTACTGTAGTGACACAAGAAAGCAATCCAACACACAAGCAAACAAGAAACTGGCAAAAAGAGGCAAATAGAGAAAGAGAGGGCGGACGGAGAGAGAGGGCGAATAAAACAGCAAGGGTGAAGTGGGGGAGAGGAAAACGAGAGGCAAATGGCAAATAATGTAATGCGGGAGATAAGGGTTTGTGATGGGTACTTGGTATGTTGACTTTTGCGTAGACCTCCCCGGCAACGGCGCCAGAAAAGAGCTTGATGTCTACTACACAACCTTCTTCTTGTAGACGTTGTTGGGCCTCCAAGTGCAGAGGTTTGTAGGACAGTAGCAAATTTCCCTCAAGTGAATGACCTAAGGTTCATCAATCCGTAGGAGGCGTAGGATGAAGATGGTCTCTCTCAAGCAACCCTCCAACCAAATAACAAAGAGTCTCTTGTGTCCCCAACACACCCAATACAATGGTAAATTATATAGGTGCACTAGTTCGGCGAAGATATGGTGATACAAGTGGTATATGGATGGTAGATAAAGGTTTTTTTATTTGAAAATATAAAAACAACAAGGTAACTAATGATAAAAGTGAGCACAAATGGTATTGCAGTGCGTTGAAACAAGGCCTAGGGTTCATACTTTCACCAGTGCAAGTTCTCTCAACAATAATAACATAATTGGATCATATAACTATCCCTCAACATGCAACAAAGCGTCACTCCAAAGTCACTAATAGCAGAGAACAAACGAAGAGATTATGGTAGGGTACGAAACCACCTTAAAGTTATTCTTTCTGATCGATCAATTCAAGAGTCCGTAGTAAAATAACATGAAGCTATTCTTTCCATTCAATCTATCCTAGAGTTCGTACTAGAATAACACCTTAAGACACAAATCAATCAAAACCCTAATGTCACCTAGATACTCCAATGTCACCTCAAGTATCCGCGGGTATGATTATACGATATGCATCACACAATCTCAGATTCATCTATTCAAACCAACACAAAGTACTTCAAAGAGTGTGATACGTCTCCAACGTATCTATAATTTTTGATTGCTCCATGCTATATTATCTACTGTTTTGGGCATTATTGGGCTTTATTATCCACTTTTATATTACTTTTGGGACTAACCTATTAACCGGAGGCCCAACCCAGATTTGCTGTTTTATGCCTATTTAAGTGTTTCGAAGAAAAGGGATATCAGACGGAGTCGAAACGAAACGAAATAAACTGGAGAAGTTATTTTTGGAAGGAAACACACCCGATGGACTTGGACCCTACGTCAAGGAAGGAACGAGGTGCTCACGAGGGTGGGGGGCGCCCCCCTAGGGCGTGCCCCTATCTCGTGGGACCCTTGTGGCTCCATCGACGTACCTCATGCACCCATATATACCCACGTGACCTAAAACTTCCAGAACGCAACATAGATCGGGAGTTCCGCTGCCAGAAGCCTCCGTAGCCACCGAAAACCAATCTAGACCCGTTCCAACACCCTGCTGGAGGGGACAATCCCTCTCTGGTGGCCATCTTCATCATCCCGGTGCTCTCCATGACGAGGAGGGAGTAGTTCTGCCTCGGGGCTGAGGGTATGTACCAATAGCTATGTGTTTTATCTCTCTCTCTCTCTCTCTCTCTCTCGTGTTCTTGACATGATACGATCTTCATCTATCGCGAGCTTTGCTATTATATTTGGATCCTATGATGTTTCTTCCCCCTCTTCTCTCTTGTAATGAATCGAGTTTCCCCTTTGAAGTAATCTTATCGGATTGAGTCTTTAAAGACTTCAGAACACTTGATGTATGTCTTGCCGTGGATATCTGTGGTGACAATGGGATACCACGTGCCACTTGATGTATGTTAAGGTGACCAACTTGCGGGTTTCGTGCGATTGGGAACCTATGCATAGGGGTTGGCACACGTTTTCATCGTGATTCTCCGGTAGAACTTTGGGGCACTCTTTGAGGTCCTTTGTGTTGGTTGAATAGATGAATATGGGATTGTGTGATGCATATCGTATAATCATACCCACTAATACTTGAGGTGACATTGGAGTATCTAGGTGACATTAGGGTTTTGGTTGATTTGTATCTTAAGGTGTTATTCTAGTACGAACTCTAGGGCTGTTTGTGACACTTATAGGAATAGCCCAATGGATTGATTGGAAAGAATAACTTTGAGGTGGTTTCATACCCTACCATAATCTCTTCGTTTGTTTTCCGCTATTAGTGACTTTGGAGTGACTCTTTGTTGCATGTTGAGGGATAGTTATGTGATCCAATTATGTTAGTATCGTTGAGGGAACTTACACTAGCGAAAGTATGAACCCTAGGCCTTGTTTCCACACATTGCAATACCGTTTATGCTCACCTTTATCACTTGATACCTTGCTGTTTTTATTATTTCAGATTACAAATACCTTTATCTACTATCCATATACCACTTGTATCAGCATCTCTTCGCCGAACCAGTGCACCTATACAATTTACCATTGTATTGGGTGTGTTGGGGACACAAGAGACTCTTTGTTATTTGGTTGCAGGGTTGCTTGAGAGAGACCATCTTCGTCCAACGCCTCCTACGGATTGATAAATCTTAGGTCATCCACTTGAGGGAAATTTGGTACTGTCCTACAAACCTCCGCACTTGGAGGCCCAACAACGTCTACAAGAAGAAGGTTGTGTAGTAGACATCAAGCTCTTTTCTGGCGCCGTTGCCGGGGAGGTGAGTGCTTGAACGTATATCTTCAGATCTTGCAATCGAGTCTTTTAGTTTCTTGTTTTATCACTAGTTATTTTTATAAAAGAAAACTATAAAAAATGGAATTGAGTTTGTCTCATACGCTTCACATTTTTAATATCTTTCGTGAGTATGATGGAAAGGATAATTGTGCTCAAGTGCTAGAAGAAGAAATCTATAAAATGTTTGGCACTAAATATGTGAATGATGAGCATGATTGGAATGTTGTTAGTATGAATTCCTTAAATATCCATGATGCTAATGTTATGCAAATCCACAAGCTTGGGGAAGCTATGTTTGATGAAGATTATATTTTTTGTGCCCCAAGTTTTGATGAGCAAATTTATTATGATGAAAGCATGCCTCCTATCTATTATGATTATTGTGATGACACATATGCTTTAAAGAACAAAGATAACAGCGAAACTTGTCATCTTGATTTTAATTTTCAATCACATGATAGTTATTTTGTTGAGTTTGCTCCCACTATTATCCATGAGAAGAATTTTGCTTGTGTGGAGAGTGGTAAATTTTCTATGCTTGTAGATCATGAAAAGAATGCTTTAGGTGTTGGTTATATTGTTGAATTCATTCATGATGCTACTGAAAATTATTATACAGGAGGAACATATGCTTGTAGGAATTGCAATAATATCAAGTTTCCTCTCTATGTGCTCAAAATTTTGAAGTTATGCTTGTTTTACCTTCCTATGCAAGTTGATCCTTGTTCCCACAAGTTGTTTGCTCACAAAATACCTATGCACAGGAAGCATGTTAGACTTAAATGTGCTAGTCATATTCTTCATGATGCTCTCTTTATGTTTCAATCCTTATCTTTTATGTGAGCATCATTGAAATCATCATGCCTAGCTAGGGGCATTAAACAATAGCGCTTGTTGGGAGGCAACCCTATTTTATTTTTGTTCCTTACTTTTTGTTCCTGTTTAGTAATAAATAATTCATATAGCCTCTGCTTAGATGTGGTTTTATGCTTTTAATTAGTGTTTGTGCCAAGTAGAACCTTTGGTAAGACTTGGGGAAAGTCTCGTTGATCATGCTGTGAAAAACAGAAACTTTAGCGCTCACGAGAATTGCTGCCATTTTTATTTGGAGGGTGATATTTAGTTAATTCTTTTTGCATATGGTTAATAGATAAATTTCTCAGGTCCATAAATTTATTTGAGAATTTTATGAGTTCCATAAGTATACGTTTGTTCTATATTACTACATACTGTTCTGTTTTTGACAGATTCTGTTTTCGATGTGTTGTTTACTTATTTTTTTAATCTATGGCTAGTAAAATAGTTTATAAACCATAGATAAGTTGGAATACATTAGGTTTAACACCAATATAAATAAATAATGAGTTCATTACAGTACCTTGAAGTGGTGATTTATTTTTTTTATACTAACGGAGCTTACGAGTTTTCTGTTAAGTTTTGTGTTGTGAAGTTTTCAAGTTTTGGGTAAGGATTCGATGGACTATGGAATAAGGAGTGGCAAGAGCCTAAGATTGGGGATGCCCAAGGCACCCCAAGGTAATATTCAAGGACAACCAAGAGCCTAAGCTTGGGGATGCCCCGGAAGGCATCCCCTCTTTCGTCTTCATTCATCGGTAACTTTACTTGGAGCTATATTTTTATTCGCTACATGATATGTGTTTTGCTTGGAGCGTCAATTTATTTTGATTTGCCTGCTGTTATTTAGAATAATGTTTTGCATCTTTTATTTCAATAAAAGTGGCATTGATAGCCTTTACTATGCCTATGTTACAAGTATACATGTTGCTGTTTGAAAACAGAAAGTTTACCGCTGTTGCAATAATTCCCTAGAAAAGTAAGTATGTGATAAAATGTTTAAACCTTATGCATATTAAGCTCTGATAAATTTACTACAGTGGGAATTTTCTTTCATAATTTTTGGAGCTAGGGAAGTATGGATGTTGCAGCATTCTTTACAGACTATCCTGTTTAGGCAGATTGCTATTATGTTTGCATTGTTTGCATATGTTTGCTTCTTTAATGATTCTATTTGAGGATAGGACTATTAAATATGCAGGGACATTTAGTATGCAACATTGAATAATAATTTTAGTGATTTGCTACAGTATATTATGATAAGGTTTTTGCAATGGTTTATACTAACTTATCTCACGAGTCCTTGTTGAGTTTTGTGTGGATGAAGCTTTTGAGATTTAGGGAGACCGTGATATGAGAGGAATTAAGGAGACACAAAAGCTCAAGCTTGGGGATGCCCAAGGCACCCCAAGATAATATTTAATGAAGTCCCAAGCGTCTAAGCTTGGGGATGCCCCGGTTGGCATGCCACCTTTCTTCTTCAACAATTATCGGTTAGTATCGGTTGATCCTAAGTTTTTGCTTCTTCACATGATGTTTGCGATTCTTAGGATGTCATTTTATTCTGCTTTGCTTGCTGTTTTAATAGAATACCAAGATCTGAAATTATTAAATGTTAGAGAGTCTTCACATAGTTGCATAATTATTCGACTACTCATTGATCTTCACTTATATCTTTCGGAGTAGTTTGTTGTTGCTCTAGTGCTTCACTTATATATTTTAGAGCATGGTGGTAGTTTTATTTTGAAGAAATAGATGAACTCTCATGCTTCACTTAGATTATTTTGAGAGTCTTAAATAGCATGGTAATTTGCTTAAAATCCTAATATGCTAGGTATTCAAGAATAATAAAATTCTCTTATGAGTGTGTTGAATACTATGAGAAGTTTGATGCTTGATAATTGTTTTGAGATATGAGGATGGTGATATTAGAGTCATGCTAGTTGAGTGGTTATGAATTTGAGAAATACTTGTGTTGAAGTTTGTGATTCCCGTAGCATGCACGTATGGTGAACCGTTATGTAACGAAGTCGGAGCATGAGGTGTTTATTGATTGTATTCCTTATGAGTGGCGATCGGGGACGAGCGATGGTCTTTTCCTAGCAATCTATCCTCCTAGGAGCATGCGCGCAGTACTTTGTTTCGGTAACTAATAGATTTTTGCAATAAGTATGTGAGTTCTTTATGACTAATGTTGAGTCCATGGATTATACGCACTCTTACCCTTCCACCATTGCTAGCCCCTCTAGTACCGCGCAACTTTCGCCGGTACCATAAACCCACCATATATCTTCCTCAAAACAGCCACCATACCTACCTATTATGGCATTTCCATAGCCATTCCGAGATATATTGCCATGCAACTTTCCACCATTCCGGTGATTATGACACGCTTCATCATTGTCATAGTGCTTAGCATGATCATGTAGTTGACATAGTATTTGTGGCAAAGCCACCGTTCATAATTCTTTCATACTTGTCACTCATACATCATTGCACATCCCGGCACACCGCCGTAGGCATTCATATAGAGTCATATCTTGTTCTACGTATCGAGTTGTAATTCATGAGTTGTAAGTAAATAAAGGTGTGATGATCATCATTATTAGAGCATTGTCCCAGTGAGGAAAGGATGATGGAGACTATGATTCCCCCACAAGTCGGGATGAGACTCTGGACGAAAAATAAATAAAAGAGGCCAAAGAAGCCCAAAAAAAGAGGCCATAAAAAAGAGAAAGGCCCAAATAAAAATAAAAATAAAAATAATGAGAGAAAAAGAGAGAAGGGGCAACGCTACTATCCTTTTACCACACTTGTGCTTCAAAGTAGCACCATGATCTTCATGATAGAGAGTCTCCTATGTTGTCACTTTCATATACTAGTGGGAATCTTTCATTATAGAAATTGGCTTGTATATTCCAATGATGGGCTTCCTCAAAATGCCCTAGGTCTTCGTGAGCAAGCGAGTTGGATGCACACCCACTAGTTTCTTTTGTTGACCTTTCATACACTTATAGCTCTAGTGCATCCATTGCATGGCAATCCCTACTCACTCACATTGATATCTATTGATGGGCATCTCCATAGCCCGCTGATACGCCTAGTTGATGTGAGACTATCTTCTCCCTTTTTGTCTTCTCCACAACCACCATTCCATTCCACCTATAGTGCTATGTCCATGGCTCACGCTCATATATTGCGTGAACATTGAAAAAGTTTGAGAACATCAAAATTATGAAACAATTGCTTGGCTTGTCATCGGGGTTGTGCATGATTTAAATATGTTGTGTGGTGAAGATGGAGCATAGCCAAACTATATGATTTTGCAGGGATAACTTTCTTTGGCCATGTTATTTTGAGAAGACATAATTGCTTTGTTAGTATGCTTGAAGTATTATTATTCTTATGACAAAATGAACTTTTGTCTTGAATCATATGGATCTGAATATTCATGCCACAATTAAGAAGAATCACATTGAAATTATGCCAAGTAGCACTCCGCATCAAAATTCTTTTTTATCATTTACCTACTCGAGGATGAGCAGGAATTAAGCTTGGGGATGCTTGATACGTCTCCAATGTATCTATAATTTTTGATTGCTCCATGCTATATTATCTACTGTTTTGGGCATTATTGGGCTTTATTATCCACTTTTATATTACTTTTGGGACTAACCTATTAACCAGAGGCCCAGCCCAGATTTGCTGTTTTTGCCTATTTCAGTGTTTTGTAGAAAAGGAATATCAGACGGAGTCGAAACGAAACGAAATCAACTTGAGAAGTTATTTTTGGAAGGAAACACACCCGATGGACTTGGACCCTACGTCAAGAAAGGAATGAGGTGCTCATGAGGGTGCCCCCCTAGGGCGCCCCCATCTCGTGGGACCCTCGTGGCTCCACGACGTACCTCATGCACCCATACATACCCACATGACCTAAAACTTCCAGAACGCAACATAGATCAGGAGTTCCGCTGCCAAAAGCATCCGTAGCCACCGAAAACCAATCTAGACCCATTCCGGCACCCTGCCGGAGGGGGCAGTCCCTCTCCGGTGGCCATCTTCATCATCCCGGTGCTCTCCATGACGAGGAGGGAGTAGTTCTCCCTCGGGGCTGAGGGTATGTACCAGTAGCTATGTGTTTGATCTCTCTCTCTCTCTCTCGTGTTCTTGAGATGATACGATCTTGATCTATCGCGAGCTTTGCTATTATATTTGGATCCTATGATGTTTCTTCCCCCCTCTTCTCTCTTGTAATGAATCGAGTTTCCCCTTTGAAGTAATCTTATCAGATTGAGTCTTTAAAGACTTGAGAACACTTGATGTATGTCTTGCCGTGGATATCTGTGGTGACAATGGGATACCACGTGCCACTTGATGTATGTTAAGGTGACCAACTTGCGGGTTTCGTGACATTGGGAACCTATGCATAGGGGTTGGCACACGTTTTCATCATGATTCTCCGGTAGAACTTTGGGGCACTCTTTGAGGTCCTTTGTGTTGGTTGAATAGATGAATATGGGATTGTGTGATGCATATCGTATAATCATACCCACGGATACTTGAGGTGACATTGGAGTATCTAGGTGACATTAGGGTTTTGGTTGATTTTTATCTTAAGGTGTTATTCTAGTACGAACTCTAGGGCTGTTTGTGACACTTATAGGAATAGCCCAACGGATTGATTGGAAAGAATAACTTTGAGGTGGTTTTGTACCCTACCATAATCTCTTCGTTTGTTCTCCGCTATTAGTGACTTTGGAGTGACTCTTTGTTGCATGTTGAGGGATAGTTATGTGATCCAATTATGTTAGTATCGTTGAGGGAACTTACACTAGCGAAAGTATGAACCCCAGGCCTTGTTTCCACACATTGCAATACCGTTTACGCTCACTTTTATCACTTGCTACCTTGCTGTTTTTATTATTTCAGATTACAAATACCTTTATCTACTATCCATATACCACTTGTATCACCATCTCTTCGCCGAACTAGTGCACCTATACAATTTACCATTGTATTGGATGTGTTCGGGACACAAGAGACTCTTTGTTATTTGGTTGCAGGGTTGCTTGAGAGAGACCATCTTCATCCTACGCCTCCTACGGGTTGATAAACCTTAGGTAATCCACTTCAGGGAAATTTGCTACTGTCCTATAAACCTCTGCACTTGGAGGCCCAACAACGTCTATAAGAAGAAGGTTGTGTAGTAGACTTCAGAGTGCGCCAAAGTTTCTACCGGAGAGTCAAGACGAAAACGTGTGCCAACCCCTATGCATAGGTTCATGGGCGGAACCCGCAAGTTGATCACCAAAACATACATCAAGTGAATCAGTAGAATAACCCATTGTCACCACGGTTATCCCACGCGAGACATACATCAAGTGTTCTCAAATCCTTAAAGACTCAATCCGATAAGATAACTTCAAAGAGAAAACTCAATCCATTACAAGAGAGTAGAGGGGGAGAAACATCATAAGATCCAACTATAATAGTAAAGCACGCGATACATCAATATCGTACCACCTCAAGAACACGAGAGAGAGAGAGAGATCAAACACATAGCTACTGGTACATACCCTCAGACCCGAGGGAGAACTACTCCCTCCTCGTCATGGAGAGCACCGGGATGATGAAGATGGCCACCGGAGAGGGATTTACCCCTCCGGCAGGGTGCCGGAACGGGTCTAGATTGGTTTTCGGTGGCTACGGAGGTTTCTGGTGGTGGAACTCCCGATCTATTCTGCTCCCCGAAGTTTTTAGGGTATATGGGTATATATGGGAGGAAGAAGTACGTCGGTGGACCTCCGGGCTATCCACGAGGCAGGGGGCGCGCCCCCCACCCTCGTGGGCAGCCCGGGACTCTCCTGGTCCAACTCCGATACTCCGTGGGCTTCTTGTGGTCCAAAAATAAGTTCCATGAAGTTTAAGGTAAATTGTACTCCGCTTGATTTTCCTTTTCTGCGATACTCTAAAACAAGGAAAAAACAAAAACTGGCTCTGGGCTCTAGGTTAATAGGTTAGTCCCAAAAATAATATAAAATAGCATAATAAAGCGCATAAACATCCAAAACAGATAATATAATAGCATGGAACAATCAAAAATTATAGATACGTTGGAGACGTATCACTGACCGTGCCATAATGAATAATGTGCAAATCGCCACCTTTGCAACCCAGTCGACATCAACACAACGAGACTGATTCGCCCGTTCGCGCGGCTTACCGCGCCTGCGATTGACTCGCCCGACCACACCGGCTTATAACACCGCGACCGACTCATCTGTCTGTGCCGCCTCTGATACTACGATTTTCTTTCCTGTCCGTCCCTCGTGGTCTGGTCTACATCAACACACTAGGCCGCACCTGTGTGCACAAGTTTGCTAACAAGCGCGTGCAAGTCGCCGCTCCTACTGCCCGGTCTATTACAACAACTCTGAAGAAGGTCATAGTGTCAACCTCTGCCTCCACCAGATGGTTCATTGGATAGGCGTACAAATCACCGCCACTGCGTTTTGGTTAAACAACCAGCTGGGTTGAACTGTTGGCCAGATTATCGACACAAATCACAGGGAGTCATTTATAACCCGCCACGATCGACCTCAAGTTTCCGTGGATTCACATTGCGTTATCAACGCCAAGGATATACAATGAGTGTTGCGAAGATCATTAACTCGCCACCTTGCTTCTAGGTTCAACATATGATAGCGGTCCGTTGTTTAGCTATATGCCGGATTATATCAGGGCCAAGTGAGGGAGTCCTGGATTAGGGGGTCTCCGGACAGCCGGACTATATCCTTTGGCCGGAGTGTTGGACTATCAAGATATGATAACCCACAAGTATAGGGGATCACAATAGTTTTCGAGGGTAGAGTATTCAACCCAAATTTATTGATTCGACACAAGGGGAGCCAAAGAATATTCTCAAGTATTAGCAGCTGAGTTGTCAATTCAACCACACCTGGAAACTTAATATCTGCAGCAAAGTGTTTAGTAGCAAAGTAATATGATAGTAGTGGTAACAGTAGTAGAAGTAGTATTTTTGGTATTTTGTAGTGATGATAGCAATAGCAACGGAAAAGTAAATAAGCGAAGAACAATATATGGAAAGCTCGTAGGCAATGGATCAGTGATAGAGAATTATGCCGGATGCGGTTCATCATGTAACAGCCATAACCTAGGGTGACACAGAAGTAGCTCCAGTTCATCAATGTAATGTAGACATGTATTCCGAATATAGTCATACGTGCTTACGGAAAAGAACTTGCATGACATCTTTTGTCCTACCCTCCCGTCGCAGCGGAGTCCTTACGGAACGTAAGGGATATTAAGGCCTCCTTTTAATAGAGTGCCGGAACAAAGCATTAACACATAGTGAATACATGAACTCCTGAAACTACGGTTATCACCGGTAAGTATCCCGATTATTGTCACTTCGGGGTTAACGGATCATAACACATAATAGGTGACTATATACTTGCAAGATAGGATCAAGAACTCTCATATATTGATGAAAACATAATAGGTTCAGATCTGAAATCATGGCACTCAGGCCCTAGTGACAAGCATTAAGCATAGCAAAGTCATAGCAACATCAATCTCAGAACATAGTGGATACTAGGGATCAAACCCTAACAAAACTAACTGGATTACATGATAAATCTCATCCAACCTATCACCATCCAGCAAGCCTACGATGGAATTACTCATGCACGGCGGTGAACATCATGAAATTGGTGATGGAGGATGGTTGATGATGATGATGATGGCGACGGATTCCCCTCTCCGGAGCCCCAAACGGACTCCAGATCAGCCCTCCCGAGAGGTTTTAGGGCTTGGCGGCGGCTCCGTATCGAAAAACGCGATGAATCCTTCTCTCTGATTTTTTTCTCCCTGAAACACAATATATAGAGTTGGAGTTGGAGTCGGAGGAGCACCAGGGGGCCCACGAGGTAGGGGGGCGCGCCCCCACCCTCATGGACAGGTGGGGGGCCCCCTGGCCTTCATCTTTTGCAGGTATTTTTTTTATATTTTCCAAAAAGTTGCTCCGTGAAGTTTCAGGTCATTCCGAGAACATTTGTTTCTGCACATAAATAATACCATGGTAATTCTGCTGAAACCAGCGTCAGTCCATGTTAGTTCCATTCAAATCATGCAAGTTAGAGTCCAAAACAAGGGCAAAAGTGTTTGGAAAAGTAGATACGACGGAGATGTATCAACTCCCCCAAGCTTAAACCTTTGCTTGTCCTCAAGCAATTCAGTTGATAAACTGAAAGTGATAAAGAAAAACATTTACAAACTCTGTTTGCTCTTGTTTTTGTAAATATGTAAAGCCATCATTCAAGTTTTCAGCAAAGATTATAACTAACCACATTCACAATAACACATAGGTCTCAAGTTGACTCATATCAATGGCATAATCAACTAGCGAGCCATAATAATAAATCTCGGATGACAACACTTTCTCAAAACAATCATAATATGATATAACAAGATGGTATCTCGCTAGCCCTTTCTGAGACCGCAAAACATAAATGCAGGGCACCTTTAAAGATCAAGGACTGACTAGACATTGTAATTCATGGTAAAAGAGATCCAGTCAAGTCACACACAATGTAAGTAAACTAACAATAATGAATGCAAATGACAGCGGTTCTCTCCAACTGGTGCTTTTTAATTAGAGGGTGATGACTCAGCATAAAAGTAAATAGATAGGCCCTTCGCAGAGGGAAGCAAGGATTTGTAGAGGTGCCAGAGCTCGGTTTTTGAAACAGAGGTGAATAATATTTTGAGCGGTATACCTTCATTGTCAACATAACAACTAAGAGATGGCAATATCTTCCATGCTACACACATTATAGGCGGTTCCCAAATAGAATGGTAAAGTTTATACTCCCCCTTCCACCAACAAGCATCAATCCATAGCTTGCTCGAAACAACGAGTGCCTCCAACTAACAAGAGTCCCAGGGGGAGTTTTGTTTGCAATTATTTTGATTTAGTTTGCATAAAGCATGGGACTGGGCATCCCGGTGACCAGCCATTTATCTCGTGAGTTAGGAGTGGAGTCCACTCCTCTTGAGAATAACCCGCCTAACATGAAAGATACGGACAGCCCTAGTTGATACATGAGCTATCCGAGCATACAAAACATGATATTTATTTGAAGGTTTAGAGTTTGGCACATGCAAATTTACTTGGAATGGCAGGTAGATACCGGATATAGGTAGGTATAGTGGACTCATTTGGAATAACTTTGGGGTTTATGGAGTTGGATGCACAAGCAGTATTCTCGCTTAGTACAGGTGAAGGCTAGCAAAAGACTGGGAAGCGACCAGCTGGAGAGCGACAACAGTCATTAACATGCATTAAGATTAATCAACACCGAATACAAGCATGAGTAGGATATAATCCACCATGAACATAAATATCGTGAAGGCTATGTTGATTTTGTTTCAACTACATGCGTAAACATGTGCCAAGTCAAGTCACTTAAATCATTCAGAGGAGGATACCACCCTATCATACCACATCATAACCATTTTAATAGCATGTTGGCATGCAAGGTAAACCATTATAACTCATAGCTAATCAAGCATGGCATAAGTACTATGATCTCTAATTGTCATTACAAACATGTTTATCCATAATAGGCTGAATCAGGAACAATGAACTAATCATATTTACAAAAACAAAAGAGGTCGATTTCATACCAGCCTTCTCATCTCAGTCGGTCCATCATATATCGTCATAATTGTCTTTCACTTGCACGATAGAATGATGTGAATAATAATAATGGTGCACCTGCATTGGACTAAGCTGGAATCTGCAAGCATTCAATAAACAGGAGAAGATAAGGCAATATGGGATCTTTTGTCAGATCAACAATAATGCATATAAGATTCACTTCAACAATTTAATTATGGTCTTCTCCTATCGACCCTCAAAGAAAAGAAAATAAATAAAACTATTTACACGGGAAAACTCCCAACAAGCAAAATAAGAACAAGAAATCTTTTTGGATTTTCTTTTTAGTTATTACTACAAGCATGGAAAGTAAACTAATTAGAAGCTACAACTAATTTTTTTGGTTTTTCTTAAGGTTTATCAAACACACAAGAAGAAAGCATAAAAAGGAAATAAACTAGCATGGATGATACAATGAAAAAGTATGAGCACCGGCATCTAGCAGTGAGTGTGTGAACATGAATGTAATGTTGGTGGGAAATATGTACTCCCCCAAGCTTAGGCTTTTAGCCTAAGTTGGTCTATGGCCACGGCTGGCCTGGCGGATATCCATAATAATAGTTGGGGTCGTACTGCGAAGAAGAAGACTCCGATTGCCACTGGTTGGCAATCATCTCCGGATCCCACTAGTAATTAGACTATCGTGAAGGATCAACTTGTGGTTCCAGCTCTGGCTCCATGGCTGATGCAGGGTTCCGGTAGGAGTGAATAGCCTCTAACGGAACAAGGTACTGGCCTACAGATAAATCAAACAAAGAAGGAGCTGGCAGGGTAATAGTCTCAGGATGATGTTTATCAAAGAACAATTTGTATTTAAGCTCTCCTTCCTTATTCTTAACAATAAAATCATGTGCCACCATACTTTTATAGTCTAAATAAACACGAGGCAGTACTTTTTCTTCCTTCCCATAATGCCTAAATAGGTATGTTAAAATGTGCAGCTAGGCGTGAAGCATAGATGCCTCCAAAGATGGGCCCCTTTGTACGGTTCAGACTTAACCGTTTAGCAATAATGCCACCCATACTAATAGAGTTATCACCGTATAAAACTGTGGAGCAAAATAATAATATTAGGGACACTAAGGTTTCCACAGTTTCCGCGACCAATTAAACAACGACTAGAAAATAATGCAAAATAGCGCAAAACAGGAAAATGTATGCTAGTGATTCGTGCATCGGAAACCTTCCTTGTTTCCCCTACAGTGGTAGTATCAATAAACCCATCCACATCCTCGCGATGTGGTTCCTCTGTCTTGCCCTCGAAAGGGACTAAACAAACCCGACAAAAATCATAAAGTGACATCTCCTTATGCTCATCATATAAATGAAACTCCACCGTAGGTGGTGAGTTCCTAGAATGGAAATGAAAGTTTTGCACAAAGATATTTCTGAATAAGAGATACTGATCGCGTTGGTCGTGGAGGAAAGCGGTGAGGCCTGCATTCTTAGCCATTTCATAGAAATCTTCATAAATCCCCGCCGCTCTCAAGAAATCATCGGAAGGCCATTCACACGACCGAACCTCCGTGGTGCGAGGCAGATTATACTTAGGCTTCGGTGCCTTTTCCTTCGAGCTTCGGCTTGATGAGCCCTGCAAAAGTCTCTTCATAATTTTTAGAAAAATTCTGAAATTTTTAGTAAGTTCAAAATAAAAGTAAACCAAAGTCAATAATATTGATAACAACTACTCCTACAAGTGCCTAGAGCCTATATCATGCATCAAAACTACTTTTGACCATATAAATTTGACATGCAAGCTCAAGAACAGGGTCACCTAAGCAGCAAAAATTTGCAATGAATAAAGCACTAGAACAAAAACTAATTGGACCAATGGAGGAGTTACATACCAAGGAACAATCTCCCCAAGCAGTTTTGTGAGAGGTGCTTTGAGCAAGCAGATCGAAAATGGCAGCAAAACGAGCTTAGACTCGGGTTTGAGCTGGTTATTCATGTTTGGGGGAGTTATAAGAAGTGTATGGGTGAAAGGATAAGTGGAGGAGGGCCACCGTGGGCCCACGAGGCAGAGGGGCGCGCCCTCCACCCTCGTGGGCAGGTGGTTGACCCCCCTATCGTGTTCTCAGTGCCAAATATTCTCAAATATTCTGGAAAAATCATATTTAAATTTCAGGGCATTTGGAGAACTTTTATTTTCGGGGTATTTTTATATTGCATGGATAATTAGATAACAGACAGAAAAATATTTTTTTATTTTATTTAATATAAATAACAAAAAGTAAAAGTGGGGTATCGAAGGTTGTGCCTTCTAGTTTCATCCATCTCATGATCATCAAAAAGAATCCACTAACAAGGTTGATCAAGTCGTGTTAACGAACTCATTTCGAATAACATGGAACCAGAGAAATTTCGAATAACACTATGTTACCTCAATGGGGATATGCACATCCCCAATAATAAGAATAGCATATTGCTTCTTGTTAGTAGGAAGAGGAAATTCAAAACTTCCAATTATAATCGATGGAATTTTTCCAATACAGTTAATAATATGAACTTGAGGTTGTTTCCTCGGAAAGTGTACCGTATGCTCATTACCATTAACATGAAAAGTGACATTGCCTTTAGTGCAATCAATAACAGCCCCTGCAGTACTGAAAAATGGTCTTCCAAGAATAATAGACATACTATCATCCTCGGGAATATCAAGAATAACAAAGTCCGTTAAAATAGTAATGTTTGCAACTACAACAGGCACATCCTCACAAATACCGACAGGTATAGCAGTTGATTTATCAGCCATTTGCAAAGGTATTTCAGTGGGTGTCAACTTATTCAAATCAAGTCTACTATATAAAGAGAGAGAGGCATAACACTAACACCGGCTCCAAGATCACATAAAGCAGTTTTAACATAGTTTCTTTTAATGGAGCATGGTATAGTGGGTACTCCTGGATCTCCAAGTTTCTTTGGTATTCCACCCTTAAAAGTATAATTAGCAAGCATGGTGGAAATTTCAGCTTCCGGTATCTTTATTTTATTTGTAACAATTTCTTTCATGTACTTAGCATAAGGATTCATTTTGAGCATATCAGTTAATTGCATACGCAAAAATATAGGTCTAATCATTTCAGCAAAGCGCTCAAAATCCTCATCATCCTTTTTCTTGGATGGTTTGGGAGGAAAAGGTATGGGTTTCTGAACCCAAGGCTCTCTTTCTTTACCACGTTTCCTAGCAACAAAGTCTTTCTTATCATTACATTGATTCTTTGATAGTGGGTTATCAAGATCACAGCAGGTTCAATTTCTATATCATTATCATTACTAGGTTGAGCATCATCATGAACATTATCATGAACATTATCACTAGTTTTAGGTTCATTACCAGATTGTGTTTCAGCATCAGAAATAGAAATATCATTTGGATTCTCAGGTGTTTCAGTAATAGGTTCACTAGAAGCATGCAAAGTCCTATCATTTTTCTTTTTCTTTTTTTAGACGAACTAGGTGCATCTATATTATTTCTCTGAGAATCTTGCTCAATTCTTTTAGGATGGCCTTCAGGATACAAAGGTTCCTGAGTCATTCTACCACCTCTGGTCATAACTCTAACAGCATTATCATTATCCTTATTATTCAATTCATTGAGCAAATCATTTTGAGCCTTAAGTACTTGTTCTACTTGAGTGGTAACTGTTGGATTTCGAGTTCCGGCAGACCCTTGAGGTTTGAACACTGGGGCGCGCGTGGAGATTTCACCTCCTACCTACCTGCACCCCTTCTCCATGCTAAGGATCTAAGCTATCGAAAGAACAACACAAGAGACACAGGGTTTATACTGGTTCGGCCCACCGTTGTGGTGTAATACCCTACTCCAGTTTGTGGTGTGTGGATTGCCTCCTGGGCTGATGATGATGAACAATACAAGGAAGAACAGCCTCGCGAGGGTTTGTCCTTGGCTGAGGCGATGAACTGCTGGGAGGAGTTCAGTCACCTTTCTCTCTCTCTCTCTCTATCTGCTTCCAACCAGCCGACCCCTTGCCATGTGGGTGGCCGGTCCTATTTATAGAGGCCCTGGTCCTCTTCCCAAATATCGAGCGGGAAGGGAGCCAACAATGGCGGGCTAATTTGAAGGGTGACATCAAGTATCAGCTATCCTGACAAAAGTAGTCTTCGCCTGCGCAAAGCTCTGGTGATGACGCCGTCTTGGGCTCCACGGTGACCTCCGTCTCGTAGTCCTCCTAGTCTTGGTCTCGTTGCATTGAAACGGCAACCTTTGCCTGATGCCTCGGTACTCCGCGGCTGCGCTTGCCCCCTTTGCACCAAAGAGGAAAGGAGGACGCCGCGCGGGCTGGCACCCGCCTGGCGCCCTGAGTCGTCATGGCTTGCGTCACGGGTACCTCGTGAGGTACCCTGCCTTGATCTCTCCGCCTCCTCGTGAGCCAACCTGACGAGGCCGTGCCTGAGGAGGCTCCGCGTCGTCCGCCCCGCGAGGCTTGGCCCCTCGCGAGGGTCTTGAGTTTGTGTTGGTGAAGATGGGCCGCACTGGGCCCCCTTTTGAGCCACGCCGCAGGCAGGCAAGTCTGGGGACCCCCGTTCCCAGAATGCCGACAGTAGCCCCCGGACCCAAGGCGTGCCCGGACTTGGCCGTGCAGGGAGGCGGAAGGGCAAGAGCGAAGCGCCGCGGGCCCTAACAGCCTGCGGCCTTGGGCGCCGCATGGCGGTTGATTGGACATGGGTGTCTCCACTTCCCCATGGCGCCTCGGCAACTGCATGGATTGGACAAGTCCCTGCATGCAAAGCAGGTCATAATTACATGCGATCGTGGGGGCCGTTGGTTGGCCATCGCCAGCCATAAGTATGGACCGGCGCGTGCCCTTCTAGTTCATCCCCCCTTGCTTCTCCTTTTTCTCCATGGCCCCGTCGAGGAGGTTCTCGGCCACCGAGAAGGGGAAGGCTTGCCGGGTTGAGCCCGCCTCTTCCCCACCCAAGCGCGGCCGAGGGCGCCCTCGCAAGCATCCTGTGGCCACCACGGTGGCTCCCCGCGACCGTGGAGGTGATCTTCAGCACAGCGACGGGCGGATTGCCGCAGCCGGGGGGCGCGCTCCGGCTGCGCCTCCCCCCAGGCCGCGCGTTCGTGCTGCTGAAGTGCTGCCGGAGTTCGTCGTGTGGTCAGCGGAGCCGGCTAGCGCCCGACTTACGCTTCCTCGCTTCCTCCTCGGCGAGCTCCCGGCCGGCGCCCCGGGCGGCCTCTGGCTCCAGGCCGACGGCTGCTGCAGCCGGGCCTCATGGGTCTCTCTAGAGGTATCCGCGGCCGGGAGCCTATCCCTGGCCCGCGGTTGGGAGACGTTTGCCTGCGCGCGTGGCCTGAGCCGTTGGTGAACCCTACACTTCAAGTTCGACGGCGACGCCACCCTGTACGTGAGGGTGTTTGGGGAAGATGGTCGCCGCGCAGGGTGTTGCCCCGAGGGTGACGACCGGGGCTGGGAACCCAGCTCCGATGATGATGGAGAGAGCAGCGCTCGCGCGGCTGGCGGCGTTCGGGGTTCCTCAAGCTTCTCCTGTCCTTCTTTAGGAAGCGACTCCTCTAGCGGTGGCCGCGATTAGCCTCCACGCCGTCGTATCTGCTTGGGGGGTGGCAACGTGTCCGCCCGCCGTCGTGCCCCGGTGAAGCGCGAGAGGGAGTCTGCCTGAGCTCCGGAGGCAGCTCGGGCCTTCCCTGCGGGCTGGTGTGAGGCGAGCCGCGCCGGATTTGTACTTCCTTTTCCCTTTTTCCAGCATAACAAAGACAATAGTGCGGAGCCCCGCGGGGGCGTGTTTGGGTTATTGCTTGTTAATGATCGTTTTGCTTTTGTTACCGCGCCTTCTGGCTATGTGCCCGAGCGTGGATAATTCCCGGCCCCGGCCGTGGGGGGCGAACGACCTAGGCCCTTTGTTTGTGTCGCGGTGCCTGTGTGGCACGGACTGGAGGGGTGCTCCTGTAAGGGGCCCAGGTCGCGAACTCTTTGAATGACTAGGATAGGAACGCTCGCGAGGGCGCCCAGCTGCCCCCCTCGCGAGGCCTTTCACAAGAGAAATCGAGGCAGGAGAGTGAAAAGCCGAAGAACCGCAAGCCAAAGACGGCAACAACTTCAATAAAACTTCAAATGACGAGGAACAAGCCAACTGCGGAAAGCAAATAAAAAGCCGCGTCCGGCACCTAGTCTAGTCTTCGACGTCTTCTCACCAGCGTGGAGCTAAGTGCTGCCACTGGGCGTGGGAGGGAGCCCCAGGGCCTTAGGCCGGCGCTCCTGAGACTCCGGGGCGTGTACAGCCCCAACTCATTGTTACGTGAGAGTGTCACGGGCGGCGAGCTTCACAGGAGTTGGCCTTCTTCACAGGCTCCGGGCCTTTTCCAAAATGCGATAGCTTCACAGGCACTCGCCTTGCTTCACAGGCTCTGGGCCTTTTCCAAAACGCGATAGCTTCACAGGCACTCGCCTTGCTTCACAGGCTCTAGGCCTTTTCCAAAACGTGATAGCTTCACAGGCACTCGCCTTGCTTCACAGGCTCTGGGCCTTTTCCAAAATGTGATAGCTTCACAGGCACTCGCCTTGCTTCCCAGGCTCTGGGCCTTTTCTAAAATGCGATAGCTTCACAGGCACTTGCCTTGCTTCACAGGCTCTGGGCGTTTTCCAAAACGTGATAGCTTCACAGGCACTCGCCTTGCTTCACAGGCTCTGGGCCTTTTCCAAAACGCGATAGCTTCACAGGCACTCACCTTGCTTCACAGGCTCTGGGCATTTTTAGGGGTAGAACCTCCGGAGGTGCTGGATGTTCCATGCGTTCTGGACCGGCACTCCCTCCTGAGTCTCCAAGCGCGCTGAGCCGGGCCTGGAAACATGAACAACCTTGAACGGGCCCTCCCACATGGGAGAGAGTTTGTGCAGCCCCTCCCTGGAGAGGACCCGCCTGAGCACGAGGTCTCCTACCTCGAGAGTCCTGGGGCGGATGTTGCGGCAGTGATATCGCCGCAGCGCTTGTTGGTACCTCGCCGCTCGTAGCGCGGCTTCTCGGTGACGTTCCTCCCCCAACACGAGGTCCATCCCCCGCATGGCGTCCTGTTGCGCCTCGTCGAACGCCAGGACCCACGCGGAGCGACGTCTGACCTCGTGAGGGAGGACCGCTTCGGCTCCGTAGACTAGGAAGAACGGGGTCTCCCCAGTCGGCTTGGTCGCGGTTGTGCGGATGGACCACAACACGGACTAAAGCTCGTCGTACCAACCTCTGCCGCAGGCTTCCAGCTTCTTCTTGAACGTCCTGGTCTTGAGGCCCCTTAGGACCTCCGCATTGGCTCGCTCGGCCTGGCCGTTGCTTTGGGGATGCGCCACTGCAGCATAGCATATCTGCGTTCCAAGGTTAGCACATCATGTTTTGAAGAGGTTACTGGTGAACTGTGAACCGTTGTCCGTGATGATGTGATTCGGCACCCCGAACCGGCTCATGATGCCCTTGATGAACTTGACCGCGGAACCGGCAGGAATGGTGCGGACAGCCTCCACTTCAGCCCACTTGGTGAACTTGTCTACAGCAACGTAAAGATAGCGGTAGCCCCCTGGCACCCAAGGAAACGGGCCCAAGATGTCGAGCCCCCAGACTGGGAATGGCCACGAAAGGGGGATAGTCTGCAAGCCCCCTGCCGGCTGATGGATCTGCTTGGCGTGGAACTGGCAGGCCTCACAAGCTTTTCCTAGTTCAACGGCGTCAGTGAGCGCGGTGGGCCAATAAAACCCACTGCAGAATGCCTTGCCGACGAGGGTCCATGAAGATGAATGATGTCCGCAGTCCCCGCCGTGTATGTCTTCCAGTAGTTCCTTCCCTTGTTCCCTGGAGATGCAGCACAGGGATACATCGTTTGGTCGCTTCCGGTAGAGCTCCCCATCTTTGATGCAGTATGCCGTGGCCTGGCGTGCCACTCGCTCTGCTTCCTCCTCCTTCTCCGGCAGGGTCCCTTGCGTTAAGTAGCTCCGGAGCTCCGTGATCCAACATCCCTCCTGAGGTTCCATCATCAGGAGCAGGCGTGCTCCTGAGGCCGGGCCACAGGCCGGAGCTCCTGAGGCAGGTGGCTGGGGGAGCTCCTCCCGGGGCTGAGCCGTGTTTGACAATGACGGTAAGGCTGAAGGCTTGAAGAGTCGCTCCTCGAAAACGCCAGGCTCCTGAGGTAACCGCCTGGACACGCGTTTGGCGATGTCATCGGCTTCTAATTGGTGCCACGGGGCACATGCTGCAACTCCAACCCCCAGAACTGCTTCTCCATCCTGCGGACCTCCGCAAGGTAGGCCTCCATGTGCTCATCCTTCGGCTCATGCACCTTGTTGGAGAAATTGACAAGGAGCTGCGAGTCGCCCTTGATAGTGAGGCGTTTCACCCCCAGGGTAGCTGCGGCCTTCATGCCCGCTATTAAACCTTCATACTCCGCTATGTTGTTGGAGACCTTTTCGCCTTGCTGGAAACAAAGCTGCACAGCGTAATAGAGCTTGTCCTGGGTGGGCGATATAAGCACCGCCCCAGCCCCTGCGCCGTGTCTGGAGAACGCCCCATCGAAGTACATGACCCAGCCTTCTGGCGCCTCACTTCCCGGGAACAGGGACCGATCCTCGTCGGCCTTGAGGCCTGGCGCCTCCGTCCATTCTGCCACAAAATCCGCCAACGCTGCTCCCTTGATGACTCTGGTCGTGCTAAATTCGAGCTGAAATGCTTGCAGCTCTATGTTCCACTCAGCGACCCTCCCAGCTAAATTGGGGCTCCTGAGCACCCTCTCCAGGGGGTATGATGAGACGACCTTGATGGGGTGACCCTGAAAATAGTGCCGCAGCTTGCGCGAAGCCACCAGTAGCGCGAGGAGGAGTTTCTGAGGCATGGGGTACCGTGCTCTTGCATCCCGCAGCACTGTGCTGACAAAGTACACTGGGTGCTCAACGAGGTGGAGTGCGTCAGTGCTGGTGGCTCCTTTCAGAGACCGTGGGGCCTCTTGAGGCAATGAGGCCTCCTGAGACTGGCCATCCGGAAGAGGGGCCTCTTCCGCCTCTGGTGCGCCCCTCTACGGCGGCTGATCCTCCTCAGCCGCGGTCGCGGTTTCTGTAGGCCTTCCTTGTCCCTATTCTGCCTTGTCCCGGGCTGCTGCCGCGGTTTTGATTCGGCGCTCCTCTCTGACTGCCACCAAGGCTGCACTGGCAGAGTAGGGAGTGGCGGCGAGGTAAAGCACCAGGGGCTCCTGAGGGCGCGGGGCCATCATGACCGGTGGGCTGGTTAGGTATCTCTTGAGATCCTGGAACGCCTTGTCGGCCTCTTCAGTCCACTCGAAGGGCCCCTTTTTCTTCATTAACTGGAAGAAGGGCAGGGCTCGTCCCCCCAACTTGGAGATGAAGCGCCCTAGCGCGGTCACGCGCCCCGTGAGCTTCTGCATTTCTCTGAGGGTCTTTGGTGGGCTCATGTCTTCCACTGCCTTGACCTTCTCCGGGTTAGCCTCGATGCCTGGGACACGAGGAAACCCAAGAGCTTTCTCGAGGGGACTCCGATCACACACTTCTCTGGGTTGAGCCGTAGGTTCACTGCATTGAGGCTCGCGAAGGTTTCCTCCAGGTCTTGTATCAAGGTCCCGGCCTCCCGAGATTTTACCATGATGTCATCGACGTAAGCTTCAACATTCTTCCCGAGCTGCGGGCCCAAGGTGATATGCATCAGCCGCTGAAAGGTCGCCCCTGCGTTACGCAGCCCGAACGGCATGCAGGTGTAGGAGTACACCTCACACGGGGTTAGGATGGCCGTCTTCTCGACGTCTTCTACCGCCATCTTGATCTGGTGATACCCAGAGAAGGCATCTAGGAAGCATAGCAGGTCGCATTCCGCAGTGGAATCGACGATCTGGTCGATGCGGGGGAGCGGGAACGGATCTTGCGGGCACGCTTTGTTGTGGTAGGTGAAGTCGACACACATGCATTCCTTCCCTCCCTTCTTTGGCACAACGACAGGGTTGGCCAACCAATCTAGGTATCGGACTTTGCGAATGACCCCAGCGGCCTCTAATTTGCGGGTCTCTTGGATGATGAAGGCCTGTTTTTCTGTGGACTGCCGCCTGGCCTTCTGCTTCACAGGGCACACGTTGGGGCACATGTTGAGGTGATGCTCGATTACACTCCTGGGGATCCCTGCCAACTGGTCTGGCTCCCAAGCGAACACCTTCTTGTTTGCACACAGGAACCTGACCAGGGCCTCCTCCTGCTCGGGTTTGAGGTGGGCGCCTATGGTGAAAGTGGCGTTGGTGGCCCCGTCCTCATCGACTGGTATCTGCTTGGTTTCTACCTTGTCTTGGGTGAACAACTGTTTCTTCTTGGCGGGCGCAGCCCCCTTGGGCTCGGGGGCCTCCAAGGCGGCGGGCTGTGCCGACGCCGCTGTCTTGAAGATGAGCTTGAGAACCCGCAGAGCGTCCCCAGTGTACCCGTGCACGGTGAGGACACCGCTGCTCCCGTGCATCTTCATGAGGTTGTACGTCGGGTGCGTCGCGGCCATGAACTGGGCCAGCGCTGGGTAGCCGAGGATGGCGTTGTAGGGGAGGCCGATGGGGGCGATGTCGAAATCGACCAGCTCCGTGCGGAAGTTGTCGTAGGTGCCGAAGGTCACTGGGAGCCGGATCTGTCCGAAGGAGCTGGATGACCTGCCCCCAATGCTTGAGAAGGGCCAGCTGGGCTGCAGCCGTTCCAGGGGTATGTAGAGGAGGTTGAAGGCCTCGACTAAGAGCACGCTGAGGCCCGCCCCGCCATCGATGAGAGTTCTGGTGACGGCCACCTGGCAGATGCTGGGGGTGCACAGCATGGGGAGCGCACCCGAGCAGGCCGAGTTGGAGGGGTGGTCCTCCGAGCTGAAGCTCAGGCCGGTCTCGGGCGCCGTCCGATCCAGGGGAGCCCCCTGTCGCGTGGAAACGGCGCTGACTCGGCGGATGAACGGCTTGACGTGGTAACTTGTAGGCGGCGCCTACGAGCCGCCCAAGAGGGCCGCAACGACCGGTGGTGTTGGTGTAGCGCGATGGGACGGCGCAGGAGAGCCCCCTGCGGTGCGGACGAGCTCGGCGACGCGGTCGAGCCATTCCTCGTAGACGTTGTTGGCGGGACGGCAGCGCATGAGCTTGTTTGCCGCGATGAGTGCAGCCCGAGCCTCCATGGGCGCGTGAAGTGCGCGGGACGAAGATCCAGCTGGGGCGAGCGAGGGAGTTGCGGTGCGGCCGTCTTGGCGCACGGATGGATGCAGAGACGATGCTTGCTGCTCGTTCCCCGCCGGCCGGTGGCGGTATTGATGGCAGGTGACGGGGAACGGCGAGGACGCCCGCCGACAGGGGCCGTCTGGGCGACGCGGGATGCGAGGGCGGCCCGGCGCTCCGTGCGGGCCCGACGAGCGTCAGACATGAGCGTGATGGTCGGAGTAGAACGGGGTGGTGGAAGACGAATTCCGGCGCACCCCTACCTGGCGCACCAAATGTCGGATTTCGGGTTCCGACAGACCCTTGCGGTTCGAACACTTGGGTGCGCGCGGAGATTTCGCCTCCTACCTACCTGCACCCCTCCGCCATTCTAAGGATCTAAGCTATCGAAAGAACAGCACAAGAGACACAGGGTTTATACTGGTTCGGGCCACCGTTGTGGTGTAATACCCTACTCCAGTTTGTGGTGTGTGGATTGCCTCCTGGGCTGATAATGATGAACAATACAAGGAAGAACAGCCTCGCGAGGGTCTGTCCTTGGCTGAGGCGATGAACTGCTGGGAGGAGTTCAGTCACCTTTCTCTCTCTCTCTCTCTCTCTCTCTCTGCTTCCAACCAGCCGACCCCTTGCCATGTGGGTGGCCGGTCCTATTTATAGAGGCCCTAGTCCTCTTCCCAAATATCGAGCGGGAAGGGAGCCAACAATGGCGGGCTAATTTGAAGGGGGACAGCAAGTATCAGCTATCCTGACAAAAGTAGTCTTCGCCTGCGCAAAGCTCTGGTGATGACGCCGTCTTGGGCTCCACGGTGACCTCCGTCTCGTAGTCCTCCTAGTCTTGGTCTCGTTGCACCAAAACGACAACCTTTTCCTGATGCGTCGGTACTCCGCGACTGCGCTTGCCCCCTTTGCACCAAAGAGGAAAGGAGGACGCCGCGCAGGCTGGCACCCGCCTGGCGCCCTGAGTCGCCATGGCTTGCGTCACGGGTACCTCGTGAGGTACCCCGCCTTGATCTCTCTGCCTCCTCGTGAGCGAACCCGACGAGGCCGTGCCTGAGGAGGCTCCGCGTCGTCCGCCCCGCGAGGCTTGGCCCCTCGCGAGGGTCTTGAGTTTGTGTTGGTGAAGATGGGCCGCACTGGGCCCCCTTTTGAGCCACGCCGCAGGCCGCAGGCAGGCAAGTCTGGGGACCCCCGTTCCCAGAACGGCGACAGTAACCATAGAAGCATGTTTACTAATAAGTTTAAGTTCACCTTTAACATTAGCCATATAACCACCCAAGTGTTCAAGCATATTTTAATTGTATTTCAATTGTCTACCAAAATAAGCATTAAAATCTTCTTGCTTAGCAATAAATCTATCAAACTCATCTAAACATGGGCTAGCAAATTTAGTAAATGGGATTTCAGCTTTATCATATCTATAGAGAGAATTTACCTTTACTACCTGTGTCGGGTTATCAAGACCATGAGTTACTTCGATAGGTAAAGGATTAAGATCATATGTTTCTTCAATAGGCGGTAATTAAGACCATGTATTTCTTTAATAGGAGGTAAATTCTTAACATCTTCAGCTTTAATACCTTTTTCTTTCATAGATTTCTTTGCCTCTTGCATATCTTCAGGATTGAGAAATAGAATACCCCTCTTCTTCAGAGTTGGTTTAGGAATAGGCTCAGGAACTGGCTCCGGAGGTGTCCAATTATTTTCATTTGCCAACATATTATTCAATAGAATTTCAGCTTCATCCAGTGTTCTTTCCCTGAAAACAGAACTAGCACAACTGTCCAGGTAATCTCTGGAGGCATCGGTTAGTCCATTATAAAAGATATCAAGTATTTCATTTTTCTTAAGAGGATGATCAGGCAAAGCATTAAGTAATTGGAGAAGCCTCCCCCAAGCTTGTGGGAGACTCTCTTCTTCAATTTGCACAAAATTATATATATCCCTTAAAGCAGCTTGTTTCTTATGAGCAGGGAAATATTTAGCAGAGAAGTAATAAATCATATCCTGGGGACTACGCACACAACCATGATCAAGAGAATTAAACCATATCTTAGCATCACCCTTTAATGAGAACAGAAATATTTTAAGGATATAAAAGTAACGAGTTCTCTCATCTTTAGTGAACAAACTCGCTATATCATTCAGTTTAGTAAGATGTGCCACAATAGTTTCAGATTCATAACCATGAAAAGGATCAGATTCAACCAAAGTAATTATATCATGATCAACAGAGAATTCATAATCCTTATCAGTAACACAGATAGGTGAAGTAGCAAAAGCAGGGCCAAGTTTCATTCTAGCATTTAGAGATTGCTTATTCCATTTAGCTAATAACCTTTTGAGTTCATATCTATCTTTGCAAGCTAAAATATCTAAAGAAGCTTCTTGATCAAAAACATAACCCTTAGGAATAACAAGTGATTCTTCATCATCACTTTCACCAGTATTATCAGATTCAATATTTTCAATCTCTCTAGCCCTAGCAAGTTGTTCATCAAGAAATTCACCAAGTGGCACAGTAGTATCAAGCATAGAAGTAGTTTCCTCATAAGTATCATCTATAGCAGAAGTGGCATCATCGATCACATGCGACATATCAAAACGAATAGCAGAAGCAGGTTTAGGTGTCGCAAGCTTACTCAAAACAAAAGGTGAATCAAGTGCAGGGCTAGATGGCAGTTCCTTACCTCCCCTTGTAGTTGAGGGATAGATCTTGGTTTTTGGATCTCTCTAGTTCTTCATAATGATAAGCAGATATATATCCCAAGTGACTCAAGAATAGAGCTATGCTCCCCGGCAACAACGCCAGAAAATAGTCTTGATAACCCACAAGTATAGGGGATCGCAACAGTTTTCGAGGGTAGAGTATTCAACCCAAATTTATTGAGTCGACACAAGGGGAGCCAAAGAATATTCTCAAGTATTAGCAGCTGAGTTGTCAATTCAACCACACCTGGAAACTTAATATCTGCAGCAAAGTGTTTAGTAGCAAAGTAATATGATAGTAGTGGTAACGGTAGCAAAAGGTAACAATAGTAGAAGTATTGTTTTTGGTATTTTGTAGTGATGATAGCAATAGCAACGGAAAAGTAAATAAGCAGAGAACAATATATGGAAAGATCGTAGGCAATGGATCGGCGATAGAGAATTATGCCGGATGCGGTTCATCATGTAGCAGTCATAACCTACGGTGACACAAAACTAGCTCCGGTTCATCAATGTAATGTAGGCATGTATTCCAAATATAGTCATATGTGCTTATGGAAAAGAACTTGCATGACATCTTTTGTCCTACCCTCCCGTGGCAGCGGGGTCCTTACGGAAACTAAGGGATATTAAGGCCTCCTTTTAATAGAGTGCCGGAACAAAGCATTAACACATAGTGAATACATGAATCCTCACACTACGGTCATCATCGGTAAGTATCCCGATTATTGTTACTTCGGGGTTAACGGATCATAACACATAATCGGTGACTATAGACTTGCAAGATAGGATCAAGAACTCTCATATATTGATGAAAACATAATAGGTTCAGATCTGAAATCATGGCACTCGGGCCCTAGTGACAAGCATTAAGCATAGCAAAGTCATAGCAACATCAATCTCAGAACATAGTGGATACTACGGATCAAACCATAACAAAACTAACTCGATTACATGATAAATCTCATGCAACCCATCACCGTCCAACAAGCCTACAATGGAATTACTCACGCACGGCGGTGAGCATCCTGAAATTGGTGATGCAGGATGGTTGATGATGACGATGGCGACGGATTCTCCTCTCTAGAGCCCCGAACGGACTCCAGATCAGCCCTTTCGAGAGGTTTTAGGGCTTGGTGGTGGCTCCATATTGTAAAACGCGATGAATCCTTCTCTCTGATTTTTTTCTCCCCGAAACACAATATATAGAGTTGGAGTTGGAGTCGGAGGAGCACCAGGGGGCCCACGAGGTAGGGGGCGCCCCCCCACCCTCATGGACAGGTGGTGGGCCCCCCTGGCCTTCATCTTTTGCAGGTATTTTTTATATTTTCCAAAAAGTTGCTCCATGAAGTTTCAGGTCATTCTGAGAACGTTTTTTCTGCACGTAAATAACACCATGACAATTCTGCTGAAAACAGCGTCAGTCCGGGTTAGTTCCATTCAAATCATGCAAGTTAGAGTCCAAAACAAGTGCAAAATTGTTTGGAAAAGGAGATACGATGGAGACGTATCAAGATACAAGATTGAAGACTTCGTCCCGTGTCCAGATGGGACTCTCCTTGGCGTGGAAGGTGAAAGCACAAGTGCTCCCTAGGTTGTTTTGGTAATTAATGACAACATATCTCTTGTTGGACTAACGTTTCTATCTAGTATGTTTCAGATAAGTTCAACAATGGAGTGGCATGGACTAAAGGTTGTGGGAAATTATCCAAGATGCTAAGGACAAAGGATTGGCTAAAGCTTAAAGCTCAAGACTCTTCATTTTACATTTTAGTGATCCAAGATCACATTGAGTCCATAGGAATAGCCAATACTATCAAGGAGGGATGAGGTGTTGCTTAATGGCTTGCTTGCTCAAAGTGTTTAGAGATATGCTCCAAAGCCCTCAACCACTTTGTCACTTCCACATATGACCTACACCCAAAGCCAAACTCGGACCTACCGATTGTTTCAATCCGGTGCCACCGAGTTTCACTTGTCATAGCCACTGCCAAAACCCTAATCAATTCGGTTCTACCGATAGGGATCTCGGTCTCACCGAGATGGGATTGCAAACTCTCTGTTTCCCTTTCGTAACTTTTCGGTCTCACCGAAAGAGCAGATCAGTCCCGCCGAGATTGCAATGTAAACTCTCTGTTTCCTTTTTGTAACATATCGGTCTCACCGAAAGAGCAAATCGGTCCCACCGAGTTTACCTGACCAACTCTCTGGTTAGCTTATTACCAAAATCGGTCTCACCGAGATTACGTTATGCCCTAACCCTAACAAAATTGGTCCTACCGAGTTGATCCAGTCGGTCCCACCAAAAACTCTAACGGTCACTAGGTTTACTTTTTCGGTCTGACCGAGTTTGTTGATTCGGTCCCACCGAGATTGGTAAATTGTGTGTAACGGTTAGATTTTGTGTGGAGGCTATATATACCCCTCCACCTCCTCTTCATTCATGGAGAGAGCCATCAGAACACATCTACACTTCCAACCCATATGTTCTGAGACAGAACCACCTACTCATGTGTTGAGGCCAAGATATTCCATTCCTACCATATGAATCTTGATCTCTAGCCCTCCCCAAGTTGCCTTCCACTCAAATCTCCTTTCCACCAAATCCAAATCCTGTGAGAGAGAGTTGAGTGTTGGGGAGACTATCATTTGAAGCACAAGAGCAAGGAGTTCATCATCAACACACCATTTGTTACTTCTTGGAGAGTGGTGTCTCCTAGATTGGCTAGGTGTCACTTGGGAGCCTCCGACAAGACTGTGGAGTTGAACCAAGGAGTTTGTAAGGGTAAGGAGATCGCCTACTTCGTGAAGATCTACCGCTAGTGAGGCAAGTCCTTCATGGGCGATGGCCATGGTGGGATAGACAAGGTTGCTTCTTCGTGGACCCTTCGTGGGTGGAGCCCTCCATGGAATCGCGCAACCGTTACCCTTCGTGGGTTGAAGTCTCCATCAACGTGGATGTAGGATAGCACCACCTATCCGAACCACGGGAAAAACATCCGTGTCTCCAATTGCGTTTGAATTCTCCAAACCCTTCCCTTTACATTCTTGCAAGTTGCATGCTTTACTTTCCGCTGCCTATATACTATTTGCATGCTTGCTTGATATGTATTATGAACGTTGAAATTGTGCCTAAACTCCACTTAAACCGAAAAAGCTTAAAAACTGCAATTTTAGCATTAAGTGTCTAATCCCCCCCCCCCTTTCTAGACACATCTACTTCAAGGTCCGACAAGTGGTATCAGAGCTTTGGTCTCCATTGCCCAAGTTTAATCACCATTGGAGGAAGATGGATGTGTCTACTTTAGAGAGTCTTAGACATAGAGTGCCTATTCTTGATGGAGAGTATTTTCATGAGTGGAAGAATGATATGCTTGTAATTTTCAATCAATATCATTTGAACAAGTATATTGCTAGCCCTTGTGCACCTCATATTGATCCTTTGCATCCTACCCTAGATGAAGATATTGACATGATTTGCAATCTTAGAACTATTGAGCTCATCATTAGAGGATTGCCCAAAAATTTGATTGCTAGTTTGCCTACTCTTAATTGTGCCTATACTATATGGAAATTTCTTGTGGAACGATTTCCCGATTATTCCTTGAAAAATTTGGGTGAAATTCTCCATAAATCTATTGCCTTGAGTAAGATGAACTCTAGTGATCCTAGTTTTGGTGATTGTTTATTTGAGCTTACCAATCTCAAGCATGCTAAAGGAGATATTGGTATCATTAGTGATATTATATTCGAAGCTATAAGAATTCATAAAGGTGACCACTTTGATGATCATTTATCTAATGAATTACCCTCTCTACGAAATGATGAGTCACAAGGTCATGGTGAACATGGATACTATGATGATGATGACAGTGACTTCGATCTTGATGATGCAATGAGACATTTTGGTCTTACGGCAAATCTTCGGGGATATGTGTCAGGAGGAAAGGAATGGGTTCTTGATAGTGGATGTACTGATCATATGACCGGAGATAAAGAGATGTTCCGTGAGCTTGCTGAAAATGACGACCCTCGAAAATATGTCACCTTTGGTGATAACTCAAAGGGTAAAGTGGTTGGCCATGGTAAAGTGGCCATCTCACATGATAGTTCCATTCAAAATGTCATGCTCGTTGAATCTCTCGGCTACAACTTACTTTCAGTATCTAGACTTGCTGATTTCGGTTTGAATGTCCTATTTACTGAGGTAGATTGCCAAGTGTTTCGTCGAGATAATCATAAAATGGTCTTTACCGGTATGCGTAGAGGTGATCTTTACATTGTCGATTTCTCTAAAAAGGCACAACCTAAAACTTGCTTTATTGCTAAATTCTCAAAAGGTTGGTTGTGGCATAGACGACTAGGTCACGTTGGCATGAGAAACCTTGACAAGCTTATTAAAGGAAATCATATCCTTGGAGTTAACGATGTCATGTTTGATAAGGATAGACTTTGTAGTGCTTGTCAAGCAGGTAAACAGGTTGGAGGAAGGCATCCCGTGAAGAACATCATGACCACAAGGAGGCCACTCGAGCTACTTCATATGGATCTTTTTGGTCCCAACGCCTACAAGAGTCTCGGTGGAAATTCCTTTGGTCTAGTTATAGTTGATGATTTTTCAAGATTTACGTGGGTGTTATTTCTTGATGACAAGTCGCAGGTCCAGAAGATTTTCAAAAACTTCGCTAGGAAGGCCCAAAATCAGTTTGACATGAAGATCAAGAAGGTTCGGAGTGACAATGGAACGGAGTTCAAGAACGCAAATGTGGACACCTTTCTTGACGAAGAAGGGATTTCACACGAGTTCTCGGCTACATACACACCTCAACAAAATGGAGTTGTTGAGGGGAAGAACCGGACGCTCATCGAAATGGCGAGAACAATGCTTGATGAGTACAAGACGCCGAAGCACTTTTGGGCAAAAGCGGTTGAGACAGCTTGTCATGCAACAAATCGCTTGTATCTTCACAAACTACTCGGCAAGATGGCATACGAGCTTCTCACCAGTAACAAACCCCAAGTTGGATACTTTCGAGTATTCGGCTCCAAGTGCTACATTCTTGACAAGCATCGTCGTTCAAAGTTTGCTCCTAAATCTCATGAAGGTTTTCTACTTGGTTATGGCTCAAACTCTCACACTTACCGTGTCTACAACAATTTCACCCGAAAGGTTGAAGAGACGGTAGATGTGAAGTTTGATGAATCTAATGGCTCACAAGTAGAGCAATTGCCAATCGATGTAGGAGACAAAGACCCTTCAGAAGCAATCCAAGACTTGTCTATTGGCAAAATTCATCCAACGAAGGTGAAGGAGAGTACCTCGTCCGTCCAAGTGGAAGCTTCTACTTCATGACAAGGTGAACCAAGAATTGATACGGAAGCATCCACAAGTGGGACACACCAAGATGAAGAAGACAAGGAAATGCATCAAGACGAATGTCAACAACATCCTTCTCCACCACGACAAGAGAACGACAACGTCAACAATGAAGAAGGCCAAGAAGAAGAACAAGATGAAGAAGATGTTCAACAAAGACCCAAGCAAAAACTCTCACGAGTTCGAACAAGAATTGCCAAAGATCATCCTGTCGAGCAAATCTACAATGATATACAAACCGGGAGAATCACTCGCTCAAAAACTCGTTTAGCTAACTTTTGTGAAAACTATTCATTCATCTCTAGCATTGAACCTATGAAGGTTGAAGAAGCATTGGAAGATCCAGATTGGATAAACGCTATGCATGAAGAGCTACACAACTTTGAGAGAAACCAAGTTTGGACATTGGTTGAGAAGCCCGACAACAACCACAACATCATTGGTACCAAATGGGTGTTTCGCAACAAGCAAGATGAAGATGGACAAGTGGTTCGCAACAAAGCACCTCCCGTCGCCCAAGGGTACACACAAGTCGAAGGTATGGACTATGGTGAGACATATGCTCCCGTTGCTAGACTTGAGTCCATTCGCATCTTACTTGCCTATGATAATCACCATAATTTCACCTTGTACCAAATGGACATTAAAAGTGCTTTTCTGAATGGTGAAATAGAGGAGGAAGTTTATGTCAAACAACCTCCCGGCTTTATCAATCCTAAGAAACCAAATCATGTTTACAAACATCACAAAGCTCTTTATGGTCTTAAACAAGCTCCTAGAGCATGGTATAAATGCTTGACCAAGTTCCTTATTGCAAGTGGTTTTGAAATTGGTAAAATTGATTCTACTCTTTTTACTAAAAGGGTTAATGGATAACTATTTGTATGCCAAATTTATGTTGATGATATCATATTTGGTTCAACTAACCCTCTCTTTAGTGAAAAGTTTGGAAAGCTAATGTCAGAGAAGTTTGAGATGTCTATGATGAGTGAATTCAAATTCTTTCTCGGTTTGCAAATCAAGAAAACTAAGGAAGGTACATTTGTCTCTCAAACAAAGTACACCAAGGACTTATTCAAGAAGTTCAATATGCAAGAAAGCAAAGGTATGCCTACACCCATGCCTACTAGTGGACATATTGATTTGACCAAAGATGGTGAACCGGTTGATCAAAAGGTTTATCGCTCTATGATTGGTTCTTTGTTATACCTATGTGCTTCACGTCCCGACATTATGCTAAGTGTGTGCATGTGTGCATGTTATCAAGCTGCTCCTAAAGAATGTCATCTTAAGGCCGTGAAAAGGATAGTGAGATACTTAATTCGTACACCAAACTTTGGCATTCGGTATCCTAAGAGGTCTTCTCTTGATCTTGTTGGCTATTCCGACTCGGATTATGCCGGAGACAAGGTTGATAGAAAGTCTACTTCGGGTACTTGTCAATTTCTTGGTAGAAAGTCACCGCCCAACTCTAGATGAAGTTCTCTTGTGTTCTTCATCTAGATCCTTCAGTTTTTTCTCTTTTCTTTTTGTTTTTGATCTACATTTTCTGCATTCAATTCCTTGCAAATCCTTCAGTTAATTCATTGCAAATCTTTGTGAGATCCTACATGTTTAGTGAGCTGAGGTGACAAGTGTTTTTCTCTGTGTTGAACTCAGTTTCACCGACTTGTAGTTTTCAGTCCAACCGAATCCTTTTGGTACCACCGAAACATGCCACTCGGTGCCACCGACTTCGCAACAGGAAAAACAGTTTGCCACTTGTTCTATATTTCTTCTGATCCAGCTCTACTCGATGAATCTTGTCCTCTACAAGCATCCCAGTTTTATCCATTGCTTTGTGCTGAGTCTCCAGGCCCAAACCTATACGACGGATTCCAGAAAGCCCTTCTTGGAAATTGATGTCAAAGGGGGAGAGAGAGATCACATCAAAGCTTGTAGGAGAGAGAGATCACATCACCTATAAGGGAGAAAGTATTAAGGGGGAGAAAGAGATTTCCAGGGGGAGAGAATACTCAAGGATCCCAGATGTTTGATGTTCAAGAGGAGAGATGTCACATGTCTTTTTGGGGGAAAGACATGTTCATATATGCTTATTTGCATTAAGTTCTAACCATTTGTATCTTTCAGCTCTGAAAGAGATTTCCAGGGGGAGAGAATACCGAAGGATCCCAGATGCTTGATGTTCAAGAGGAGAGATGTCACATGTCTTTTTGGGGGAAAGACATGTTCATATATGCTTATTTGCATTAAGTTCTATCCATTTGTATCTTTCAGCTCTGATTTTCTGTTTCCTATCTTCTCCCAATATCCCATGTAAGATTCAGGGGGAGCAAGACACCTAAGGGAAAGAAATCAGTCAAATTCATTGCATATCTTTACTCTTGGGGACATGTTGAATCCATTGTGGTACCTTGTACTCACTCTCTACATGTCATCCCAGTTTTGGTACTCTTGTGGCTTCTTTGGTTTGCTCTGGCTAGTGGAGGTACCTGTGTTATCTAACCTTGTTTGTGCAGGTTCATTCCATCCTAAGCCAGCTAAGGACTACAAGGTAAGTGTATGCATCAAAATCATGAGTATGAGGAATTCTTGCTTATGTACATACTGTTTGCAAGAAGGACTCATGAGCATGAAGGTAGTTTCCTTGATAATCTTTTGCTCTGATGCATATGGCCAAGATACATGTAACGCATTGCCTACTATGTCATGGTTATGCTCTCACATGCCTCTATATTTCACATTTACATGAGCGCATACATGTAGGGGGAGCCTATGCTTGTTACATGTCCTTCCAAAGCTTTACTTGCTGTTCTTTATATCTTTATCTAAAGCTTTGATGTATGTTGCCATCAATTACCAAAAAGGGGGAGATTGAAAGCACAAGTGCTCCCTAGGTGGTTTTGGTAATTGATGACAACATATCTCTTGTTGGACTAACGTTTCTATCTAGTATGTTTCAGATAAGTTCAACAATGGAGTGGCATGGACTAAAGGTTGTGGGAAATTCTCCAAGATGCTAAGGACAAAGGATTGGCTAAAGCTTAAAGCTCAAGACTCTTCATTTTACATTTTAGTGATCCAAGATCACATTGAGTCCATAGGAATAGCCAATACTATCAAGGAGGGATGAGGTGTTGCTTAATGGCTTGCTTGCTCAAAGTGTTTAGTGATATGCTCCAAAGCCCTCAACCACTTTCTCACTTCCACATATGACCTACACCCAAAGCCAAACTCGGACCTACCGATTGTTTCTATCCGGCGCCACCGAGTTTCACTTGTCATAGCCACTGCCAAAACCCTAATCATTTCGGTTTTACCGACAGGGATCTCGGTCTCACCGAGATGGGATTGCAAACTCTCTGTTTCCCTTTTGTAACTTTTCGGTCTCACCGAAAGAGCGGATCGGTCCCACCGAGATTGCAATGTAAACTCTTTGTTTCCTTTTTGTAACATTTCGGTCTCACCGAAAGAGCAAATCGGTCCCACCAAGTTTACCTGACCAACTCTCTGGTTAGCTTATTACCAAAATCGGTCTCACCGAGTTTGTGTAATCGGTCTCACCGAGATTACGTTATGCGCTAACCCTAACAAAATCGGTCCTATTGAGTTGATCCAGTCGGTCCCACCGAAAACTCTAACGGTCACTAGGTTTACTTTTTCGGTCTGACCGAGTTTGTTGATTCGGTCCCACCGAGATTGGTAAATTGTGTGTAACGGTTAGATTTTGTGTGGAGGCTATATATACCCCTCCACCTCCTCTTCATACATGGAGAGAGCCATCAGAACACATCTACACTTTCAACCCATATGTTCTGAGAGAGAACCACCTACTCATGTGTTGAGGCCAAGATATTCCATTCCTACCATATGAATCTTGATCTCTAGCCTTCCCTAAGTTGCTTTCCACTCAAATCTCCTTTCCACCAAATCCAAATCCTGTGAGAGAGAGTTGAGTGTTGGGGAGACTATCATTTTGAAGCACAAGAGCAAGGAGTTCATCGTCAACACACCATTTGTTACTTCTTGTTGAGTGGTGTCTCCTAGATTGGCTAGGTGTCACTTAGCAGCCTCCGACAAGACTGTGGAGTTGAACCAAGGAGTTTGCAAGGGCAAGGAGATCGCCTACTTCGTGAAGATCTACCGCTAGTGAGGCAAGTCCTTCATGGGCGATGGCCATGGTGGGATAGACAAGGTTGCTTCTTCGTGGACCCTTCGTGGGTGGAGCCCTCTGTGGACTCGCGCAACCATTACCCTTCGTGGGTTGAAGTCTCCATCAACGTGGATGTAGGATAGCACCACCTATCCGAACCACGGGAAAAACATCCGTGTCTCCAATTGCGTTTGAATTCTCCAAACCCTTCCCTTTACATTCTTGCAAGTTGCATGCTTTACTTTCTGCTGCCTATATACTATTTGCATGCTTGCTTGATATGTATTATGAACGTTGAAATTGTGCCTAAACTCTACTTAAACCGAAAAAGCTTAAAAACTGCAATTTTAGCATTAAGTGTCTAATCCCCCCCCCTTTCTAGACACATCTACTTCAAGGTCCGACAGAAGGCAAGCTTGGCTGTATGGATATGTAGATCTCCTCCCTTGTAACCGACTCTGTGTAACCCTAGCCCCCTCCGGTGTCTATATAAACCAGAGGATTTAGTCCGTAGGACAACAACAATCATACCATAGGCTAGCTTCTAGGTTTTAGCCTCTATGATCTCGTGGTAGATCAACTCTTGTAATACTCATGTTATCAAGATCAATCAAGCAGGACGTAGGGTATTACCTCCATCGAGAGGGCCCGAACCTGGGTAAACATCGTGTCCCCCGCCTCCTGTTACCACCCCCTTAGACGCACAGTTCGAGACCCCCTACCCGAGATCCGCCGGTTTTGACACCGATATTGGTGCTTTCATTGAGAGTTCCACTGTGCCGTCACCGTAAGGCTTGATGGCTCCTTCGATCATCGGTAATGATGCGGTCCAGGGTGAGGTTTTCCTCCCCGGACAGATCTTCGTATTCGGCGGCTTCGCACTGCGGGCCAACTCGCTTGGCCATCTGGAGCAGATCGAGAGCTACGCCCCTGGCCATCAGGTCAGGTTCGGAAACTTAAACTACACTGCCGACATCCGCGGAGACTTGATCTTCGATGGATTCGAGCCCATGTCAGGTGCACCGCACAATCACGACGAGCATCACGCAACTCTGCCGTCGAACAATGTTCGGGAGATCACATGTGCAACTGCTCCGGCCCTCAATCCGGAGAAAATTGCACCATCCGAGGACGGGGGGATAGACCCCGCCATGGAGGCCGCACTCTCAGTGGCGATGGAGCCGGATACTGACTTCACCCCTTACGAGAGCCGTGTTGCCAAACCACTGGATTCGTCCCCGGCCACGGACTCCGAGCCGCCTACGTCTGTGCCTGTCGAATCCGATTGGGCGCCGGTCATGGAGTTCAGCTCCGCGGATATCTTTCAGCACTCACCCTTTGGCGATGTGCTAAATTCATTAAGGTCTCTCGCCTTGTCAGGAGATCCTTGGCCGAACTATGCCCGGCTAGAATGGGATGCGGACGACGAAGAAATTTGCTGCCCACCCACCACCCACTTAGTAGCCTCTGTCGAAGATCTAACTGACATTCTCGATTTTGACTCCGAAGACATCAACAGCATGGATGACGATGCAGGAGAGGAACAGGAACCAGTGCCCACAGGGCGCTGGACAGCCACTTCACCACATGACATATACATGGTGGATACACCCAAAGAAAACAATGACGAAGAACGGCAGGATGCAGCGAAGAATAGCTCCTTCGAGAAGCAAGCAAAGCGGCGACATAGGCGCCGCTCAAAATCCCACCTCGGCAAAAACAGCGATAACAGCGCAAGAGAAAATAACACTCCAGTCGACTCCAGAGGAAATGACGACCACACTGACCCAGCGGCAGAGCATGATGAAACTGCAAACGACGAACATAGTATGAATCCGATGTCCGAACACGGCGACGCCGAGGATAAACCTCATCAACCCCCCTTTGGGGAGGAAAATAGTCCGGACGAAGATGCACACATCATCCCGGAAACGCACTTGGAACAAGAGAACCTCCGCAGAAGGCTTATTGCCACAGCGAGGAGTCTGAAGAAGCAAAAGCAAAGGCTTAAGGCAGCACAAAATACGCTCGACATCAGGTGGAACAAAGTGCTCGACGACGAAGAAAAGTATGGTGGAAGTTACAACACACGGAGCTATCCAAAGCGCAAGCTATTACCTGAATTCGATGATGAGGCCTTAGAGCCCACACAGCCGAAAAATAAATTGGCTAACCGGCCAGATCAACCACCTTGTGACCATGATAGAGCGGCTAACAAGGCCGCACATAAGTCAACACACGATCTACGTGAGGACTTGCGCCAAAAATCCAGTATGACCAGATCCATCTATGAATCTAGGAAGCTCGCTCCGGCACAAAATCAAAACCGAATACTACAACCATCTGAACGCCATGATACATCCAAATACAGGGGTGCCGCACACCCCCTATGTTTCACCGATGAGGTGTTGGACCATGAATTTTCAGAAGGATTCAAACCAGTGAACATAGAGGCGTACGACGGGACCACATACCCTGGGGTCTGGATGGAGGACTTTATCCTCCATATCCATATGGCTCGCGGAGATGATCTCCACTCCATCAAGTACTTGCCCCTCAAGCTTAAAGGACCAGCTCGGCACTGGCTGAAAAGCCTCCCCGAAAACTCAATTGGATGTTGGGAGGAGCTCGAGGATGCTTTTCGGGCTAACTTTCAAGGGACCTATGTCTGACCTCCGGATGCAGATGATTTAAGTCATATAATTCAACAGCCCGGAGAGTCAGCCCGAAAGCTTTGGAACATGTTTCTCACTAAGAAGAACCAAATCGTCGACTGCCCGGACGCCGAAGCCTTAGCAGCTTTCAAGCACAACGTCGAGCAAGAAAAACTGAGAACAATGGCAGCCCTGACAAGCCTCATGACTAGCTTTTGCGCGGGCGAAGATAGCTGGTTAGCCCGCAGTAGCACCAGTGACCGAAGCACATCCGAAGTCAGGGATGGCGATGGAAAACCATGACGCAGTAAAAGCAAGCATCAAAATAGAGAAGACAACCCAGATAATACGACGGTAAACGCCGGATTCAGGGGCTCTCGACCAGGTCAGCGGAAAAAGCCTTTCAAAGGCAGCAGAGATTGACCGTCCAGCCTAAACAAGATTCTAGACAAACTATGTCATATTCATGGCACCCTCGATAAACCTGCAAATCACACCCACAGAGAATGCTGGGTCTTCAAGGAGGCTAGTAAGCTAAAGTCTGAACATAAGGGGAGGGAGACACCAAGCGAAGACGAGGACAAACCTCGCTAGCAAAGCACTGGAGGACAGAAAAAATTCCCACCAGAGGTTAAGACGGTAAACGTGATCCATGTGACAAAGAGGAGAAGCAAACATGCACTCCGAGGCACATTACGCTTCTCTTAAGCTTAAGATACCTGGTCCACGTGGCACCATCACAGTTAGTGGAAATATTGAGTGTTCTCTACACGCGGAAGAACGTGCAGCGGCTTTAACAGCCGAGCACTAGATGGCCTCACCAACCAGAATAAATGACAGGTCGTCAAGACCACGAAAACGGTTAGACGAGTCCGGCGCAACACTAGATATACCTGAGATTGGTTTGATGGTTAAACCCTCATAGACGGTACCAGGGGCTTCCCGCGTGTAATCAGGGCTAGTTCAGCTCAACTTGACTTATCTTGAATTTTAATGGTTTCTCGAGAATATCCAATTTTTTGGCACGACAACTTTCACCTAAGATTCTTCTCTTTTATAGATGACAATCGTGTTGCACCCGTCCAGGACACGGCATAACGGAGACACATGCGCAGACGTGCAGCAAGGACCCGCTCAGAGGTTTCTTTTCAGATTAAGACCCTGCGTAAACCTTTTTTTACTGTCTCTTGTTGTTTACATACTCCGGATACTCAATACAAGCGAGAAGGATGCTGACGTTATTGGCATTTCGCCACGTCAGAATATTGCACGTACCTGGACACTCGGGGTTTCTTATTAAGGGCATTGTTCAGCCCGACATATGTTATGAACACCGAATACCTTAGGGAGTGTTCGACGTCGCGAGTTTGGCCTTATATGCATCAGCTCCGAATCATGTTTTTGGTCAAATGTTGGGTTTGCCCGGCTCCCGTGTTTTGCTACCTTACGTTCCACTCTATCGGCTAAGGCGGCACCGGGAGAACTACTGCGATTGTGCCCTGGTTCATCCGAATGAGCACCTCAGTAGAGAAAGCCAAAAACTAACTGTCATGATAAAGCGCGAGACTGGTCAACCACTCGATGACTTAGAAGAATCTTCGGGATTCCTCCGCATTAACGAAGGGCCGTTTCCCGGTCATGTACGTACGCGCACCGTATTCGGACGAGCGCGAAGGTACCAGGGGCTATATAGTAGTCCCACCGTCAAACTCCTATGGCTAAGTGAAAGTGTTAAAGCAACATAGTCCGAATGCCTCGTTTGCTGCGCTACCACCTCCTTAATGGACCAAGACGTTGGATCAAGTATGAATACGCGTTTTTTGCGAACACCCCCGCATTATATGCATGGGGGCTGAAGCCGACGACTGCAAACTTTCAGGTTATATACATATATACATAAACGACCACACATGAGGCACCATAATACTTTCGGGCAAATGTATAAACACAACCTTTATAACTCAATACAACATTATTTTTACAATGGGAATACATGTCACTAGAACATAATATTCTTCGAGCACTGAGCCTCTATTGAACGAGCGCCTTCAAGGACTTCTTCAAAGTAGTGCTCGGCAGATACTCGGCCTACGGCCGAAATCAGGGTTGCAATAGCGGTGGCCTCCATCTCTGCCCAGTATGTCTTGACACGGGCAAGTGCCATACGCGCACCCTCTATGCACGCCGACCTCTTCATAGCGTCGATGTGCGGCACAGCACCAAGGAACTGTTGCACTAAACTAAAATAACTATTTGGCCTTGGCCCTTCCGGCCATAGATGATCCACAACAGACCTCATGGCAAGACCGGACAACCTATGGAGCTCGGCCCACTCAGCCATTCGCTCATTCAACAGCAGCGGACGCACTGGAACATGGAACTGTGACCAAAATAGCCTTTCCACTTCACGATCTTTTTGATCCTTGAAGTACTCGGCCGCATCAGCAGCACTGGCTGCCAAATCCACGTACGCGTTCGCAGAACTCCATAGTTGATCAAGAGGGGCATACTTCAGATCTCCGAACTTCATCCGCAACAAAAAGGGCTTCCCAGCCGCGATATCTCCAGCTTGACGCAGCTCCTCTTTCACCACTCTGATTTTAGAGTGGGCTTCCTTGGCTGCTACCATGGCCTTCTCCAGGTCCGTCGCCTTCGCTCGGCTTTCTTTTTCAAGAAGCTGGTAACGGTCGGTGGCATCTTTCAACTCAACGGCCATCTTGGCTATTTTTTTTCCTTGCTTTGGCAATGCGCAGCCTATTCGGCCCGCAGCTCTTCGACCGCCTTCAGAGCGGCCGCATCACTATTCCTGGCTTGTTCCTTGGCTCGAGCAAGTTCTGCCCGAAGGATCTCCACGGTGGAAGCTCCATCTGTAGTCACAACATAGTGAAGATACTAGCATCATGCTCCTCTTACTATGTGTTGATCACCGGAGAAATCACATACACTGTGCCTCGTGGAGCCGCTTGTTGACAAGCACGATGTCGGCATCTGCCGCATCAAGTTGCCGCTTCAGCTTGACAAACCCACCAGTCTAGCTAGCCACCGGACCTTCAACCACCTACACATGAAGGCGGCCTGATTATTACCTGGGACTATGATCCTCTGTTTGCCGCCGTTCTCGACGGCAACTAGAGTCTCAGGGGCTACTATCTGCATAGGGCACACCTAACATGTGCGGTACTGTCAAAAATATACACTATTTCACGTACCTTAAAGCCTTTCAACAGACTCATAAAAGCTTCATGCAACCCGCTTTCGGCAGATGAAATCCTCTCAATCACCGTACCCATTAGCGTACGATGCGCTTCTGAGATGGCCGCTTGCTCCAGAAGATCCTTCAGTGCGTCCGATCGCACACCGGACGGTTCCGAACTCTTTCTGTTGCTCTCTTTAGGAGCCGAATACTGAGGACTTCGGGTGGCCAAAGGATTACCCTCTGGCCTTGGCGGATCAAGAGAAACCCTCCGCGACGACACTTCAGGGTCGCCCGCCTCATGAGGCGGGGTGGCATGGGGAGGTGTTTCGCTCTCCATCTTCTCTGGAAGAAGATCCCCCGAAGACGAACTCTGTCGAGAAGGGCTGCGATCCAAACTACAAGATATATGCTTCGGTTATTGTCTTCAGAAGTAATGTAGGATATTTTTACTATCAAGCACTTTTTGTTTACTTACCTCTCGGTAGAGGGATGATCCCCTTGCGGGCACTATGCGGCAAGAGTACCCTCTAAGGAAGGAACCTCTAGCGAAGATTTCTTCCCCTGTTTGGAAACCTTTGTTTCCGGGTCTTTAGAGGCGGTCCTCTTCCTTCCTTGGGGAGAGGAAATTTCAGATTCTTCTCCCTGGTTGTCCTTCTTTGCGGAGGCGCTAATTCCCCCCGGTTTGGATGAATAATGAGTGAAGCCTGCTTTCGGCCTCTTTATCCCCCCCTTTATCTTCCCCCGAGGGCACCTGATAAGGCGTCGGCTCGAGCATTCTGGCTAGTACTGGATCGGCCGAGCCTTCGGGAAGGGGGGCCGAACACCTAATCATCTTTGCCATTGTTACCCAGTCCTGGTCAAAGAGCGACTTTTCAGAATGATGTTGTGATAAATAAAAAGACAGCGTGTTCGGCCACGGGATTACTTACTTGGATATCTGGGCAATTACAGCTCAGACCCGCATCCTCGGTGGTGTCCGGACACTTTATTTGTGGTCCAAAGAACAATTTGTACATGTCTTCGAGCGTGATGCCAAGGAAGTGCTGAATAGTTCGCGGTCCTTGCGGGAATGACCTGCCCTCGAGCAGGCAGCCTGTGCGAGATTTCGAAGGTCAAATACCTGGCCTCTCTTAACTTCTTGATGTCTTCCTCTGTGACAAAGGAAGGCATCCACCGACCTTGAAGGTTGGATCCGGACATGGTTGAAGGTCCGAAGCGCCTGACCTGAGCCTTGGGTGTTGGAACTCAAGGCGGGGGAAGGATTCGATTGAGTACAAGAGGGAAAAAGGGACATGCCTTGGCCTCTTTATAAAGCGGGTGAATATCAAGCATCCTCCTCGTGGACGTTTGTGACTTGCCTAAAATCAAGGAGTCATACCAACGGGCACGATTGGGTTACCCACATCCGTATTGATGAGAATCCCGTAATAAGGGGGACACAATCTCTGCTTCGATAAGACGTGTCAAGAAAGCCGCCTCACGATATGTGCAGTGCTGGTTGAGAAAAACGGTTCGAATAATGACCGGGCCATGACATGATGTCATGTTGCTAAACGTGTCAGCAGATTAGATTTGTGGAAATATTATTCTCTCTACAGTGGTATGTGGAACTTGTTTTGCAGAGCTGGACACTATCCTCGGGTTCAAGATCTTCTATGGAGTATTCGGAGGAGGAACCCGCCTTACAATGCCGAAGACAAATCTGTGCGCTAGACTCGTCGTCATTGAAGCGTTGTTCAGGGGCTACTGAGGGAGTCCTGGATTAGGGGGTCTCCGGACAGCCGGACTATATCCTTTGGCCGGACTGTTGGACTATGAAGCTACAAGATTGAAGACTTCGTCCCGTGTCCGGATGGGACTCTCCTTGGCGTGGAAGGCAAGCTTGGCAATACGGATATGTAGATCTCCTCCCTTGTAACCGACTTTGTGTAACCCTAGCCCCCTCCAGTATCTATATAAACCGGAGGGTTTAGTCCGTAGGACAACAACAATCATACCATAGGCTAGCTTCTAGGGTTTAGCATCTACGATCTCATGGTAGATCAACTCTTGTAATACTCATATCATCAAGATCAATCAAGCAGGACGTAGGGTATTACCTCCATCGAGAGGGCCCGAACCTGGGTATACATCATGTCCCCCGCCTCCTGTTACCATCCGCCTTAGACGCGCAATTCGGGACCCCCTACCCGAGATCCGCCGGTTTTGACACCGACACCAAGTATGAAGAATCTCAAGCCAACTCCTCGAGTCATCTTGAGACTCGGGGGCTACGATGACATGACTGAACAAATTTTGTCAGCAAAATCAAGAACCCCGGGTCATTGGAGGAAGATAACCCGGTCCCGGAGGTCACAGCCATATTGGTGAAAAATTAAAGGCCGTCAGAAAATTTCCGGCTCAAAAAGAAGAATTCCATTTTAAAATCCGGTTCAAGGGAAATCTGTCTCTTACAAAGCATTGAAGCTCAATATCCGGTTTAAAATTCCAGTTCAAAAAAGAATTCATCTCTCGCAAATTCGAGTTTCTCAGAAAAATTATAGGTTGCCAAAGAGAACTTGCTGCCATGATGCACGGTTCAAACATGGGTATCCTGCCTTATTGGTTTATCATATCATTGGTCACTTGGGGGCTTCCTGCTCATTGAGCATAGCTATGACTACCCTCTTGATCCGGCTATCAAGCCCATATTATAAGAGCACAACACTGGTTACCTTGGTAATCCGACTATCAAGCCCATATTATAAGAGCGTAGCTCTGGTTACCTCGGTAATCGGGCTATCAAGCCCATATTATAAGAGCATAGCTCTGGTTACCTCGGTAATCCGGCTATCAAGCCCATATCATAGAGCACAGCTCTGGTTGCTTGGGTAATCAGGCTATCAAGCCCATATCATAAGAGCACAGCTATGGTTACTTTGGTAATCCGGCTATCAAGCCCATATCATAAGAGCACAGCTCTGTTACTCTGGTAATCTGGCTATCAAGCCCATATCATAAGAGCAAAGCTCTAGTTACTTTGGTAATCCGGCTATCAAGCCCATATCATAAGAGCACAACTCTGGCTACTTCAATAATTCGGCTATCAAGCCCATATCATAAGAGGACAGCTCTGGTTACTTCAGTAATCCAGCTATCAAGCCCATATTATAAGAGCACAGCTCTGGTTACCTCGGTAATCCGGCTATCAAGCCCATATTATAAGAGCATAGCTCTAGTTACCTCAGTAATCCGGCTATCAAGCCCATATTATAAGAGCATAGCTCTGATTACTACGGTAATCTGGCTATCAAGCCAATATTATAACTTCATATGAGCATAGCTCTGCCCTACTTGGAGGCATAATACCCGGGTTAAAGGGACCAAAGAGAGTCTGTTGCACAGCACAGCTCAAACATAGGTATCCGGACTTGATGGTTCAAAATACATCCCTTGGGGGCTCCCAGATTCACAGAACATAGCTTTGGTAACCCCTTCTTGGTTTGAAACGCCAGTATATTTTGGATTGTGCCATTGAAATCATGCACTTATAAATCATTGGATGTGTCAATGTAAGCCGGCAGTATGAGCCAATTCTATAGATAAAGTATTCAAATCTTTAATAGCCAAACTTGGTTCGATTTTCATTATGATATTGAATGATTGAGGTTTTCTTACCGGATTATATTATTCAAATCTTGAATAGACAACATGGCTGGATTTTTATTATGGTTATCAATAATACGTATTATGATTGAGGTTTTCAAAGTTGCTTTAGCGCAATGGCTATTATTTTATCAGTGGATATGATTTATCCTACAATAGAGGAAATAGTCTCGAGTCGCTGCAGGCTTATGACCCGGCACTTGGGGACTACATTATTCAAATTGAGATTACATCAAATATGCAAGTCTCATGTCACTGCAAGCATGCACCATGACACTTGGGGGCTAATGCAAAGTCATTTTTTGCTCACTTTATTGAAGACCCGACTCATCACATTGTAATGAGCCGGCCCTTGGGGGCTACCAATTGCTCCTGTCAAAAATCCAAGGTACACAAGTCTTAATCCATTATATTGAAAGGCCCGTTTACTCAGCTGGTAGAGTACAAAGATCTTAACCTTATGGGCTTGGGTTCAAACCCCCTAGTGAGGGTTACATCATATGATATTATTTTCAATGAAGCATATATAAAGTCCCTGCTCATTATTGCATAATGACCCGGCCCTTGGGGGCTACATTGGTTGAAGTTTTTATGAGTATAAGGCAATTACAAGTCCCAGGTTGCTGCAAGCATAACAACCCGTCACTTGGGGGCTACATATGTGGAACATTCAGTTTTGACTAGTGACTGAGATGAACAATCTGGATTTCTTCAAGGTTGCAACATTTATATCGAAACAAGTCTTAAGCTATCACTATGTTGTCCTCTTAAGTCTTTGGGGCTATAGGTAATATGCATATAAAGGAGGAACATCTTCAAATTCTCAGTTTTGGGCAAATCAGGAAGATTAATTGTGTGACCCGATGTTGACAACAATCATGACCCGGTGTCTATAACAGTCATGAACCGGAGTCATCAGTTTTTATAACCCGGTGATTTTGGAAAACATAACTCAGCAAGTTCTACAAGCCGTCTGAATATCAGTTGAATATTTCAAAACCAATATTTTTTCAAGTCAGAGCATTGAAGGCCGATTCAAATGGATTATTTATTCATTTACAATATTTCTTTTACAAGCAAATTGATTATGAAGTTGGTCTATTAACCCGGATTTCCTAGAAGGAAATGACATGGACTTAAGGATGATCAGGTGCCGGCTTATAAGAGTTCTTAACCCGGAGTACAACCAGTCAAATTTGTTCTTGTGTTTATGTTGCAGATCAGTTTAACATGGATAAATCCAAATTAAACTGGGGGCTAATGTCGGGGATATACCCCGTGGTGTAACCCGGCTGGATGTATGACCCGGATGGATCTTGGCGACTCACAGGTGACCCGTCCGGAGCTTGGTGACTCACGGGTAACCCGCCTGATCTTGGTGGCTCATTAGTAACCCGGCGGGCAGGTCAGACGGACGACAAGGCCCAAGGCCCAGTATGCCGGTTCGTATGATGATAGGCCGGCTTAAGATGAAAGGCATAAGGAATATTCTCCTACAAAGGAAGCATGACTAGGACTCCACTTGTAATAGAGTAATCCTAATCCTAATAGAACTAGTCATGTAACCCACCCCTTCAACATATATAAGGAGGGGTAGGGCACCCCAAGAGGTACGGAAAATAATATTTAGGGCTATACACCACAAGGAGAGCCGGCTTATGCGGCGACTCCCTCATGAGCATAATGAGACCTAGCCACAAACAACATGTAGGGCTATTACCGGATGATGTTTCCCGGGGCCCGAAGCTGTCTAAATCCTTGTCTTGTGTTGCGTCTCTCGATTCTGCTCAACCCCTTCAAGCTACCACATAGATGCATTGGCCTCACGACTAAGTCCTCACACTAGGACATCTGCCGTGACAAATCCATGACACGTAATGATACTTAAGTCTGTCCGAATCATGTTAGCAATTGCCGCATTTTATGATTATGAAATTTGGCAAATGGATGTCAAAACTGCATTCCTTAATGGATATCTTAAAGAAGAGTTGTATATGATGCAACCAGAAGGTTTTGTCGATCCTAAAGGTGCTAACAAAGTGTGCAAGCTCCAGCAATCCATTTATGGACTGGTGCAAGCCTCTCGGAGTTGGAATATATGATTTGATAGTGTGATCAATGTGGATGACATATTGTTGATCGGAAATGATACTGAATTTCTGAATAGCATAAAAGGATACTTGAATAAGAATTTTTCAATGAAAGACCTCGGTGAAGCTGCTTATATATTGGGCATCAAGATCTATAGAGATAGATCAAGACGCTTAATTGGACTTTCACAAAGCACATACCTTGATAAAGTTTTGAAGAAGTTCAAAATGGATCAGTCAAAGAAAGGGTTCTTGCCTGTGTTACAAGGTGTGAAGTTGAGTCAGACTCAATGCCCGACCACTGCAGAAGATAGAGAGAAAATGAAAGTCATTCCCTATGCCTCAGCCATAGGTTCTATCATGTATGCAATGATGTGTACCAGACCTGATGCGTGCCTTGCTATTAGTTTAGCAGGGAGGTAACAAAGTAATCCATGAGTGGATCACTAGATAGCGGTCAAGAACATCCTGAAATACCTGAAAAGGACTAAGGATATGTTTCTCGTTTATGGAGGTAACAAAGAGCTCGTCGTAAATGGTTACATCGATGCAAGATTTGACACTGATCTGGATGACTGAAAGTCACAAACCGGATACGTATATTGTAACATCCCGAATTTTCAATTTGGAATGTTATACACTAGATCATCATGCATATCATATTTTCTTGCATTTTGCCGATCCTAGAAATTTCACGCAACTCAAGGACCCTCGGAGATAGTTGGAGATTTCGTCATTTTCATATTTGAGATTTTCTCAAATTTTGAAAAAAGAGGATCATTGGTTTTGTCGGAGTTTTATTTGCCTTTTATTTGGATAGGGAAAAATGCGCGTTTTAAAAATTTGCATTTTAGGCCCGGAGAAAAGTTCTTTTTGTTCGACTCATTTTTAGGAGTCGGGGAAAATTTACTTTATTAGTTTTGGAGTTCGTTTAGATCTCGTTCTGTTTTTTTTCCGCGGGCGAAACCGTTTAAAAAAATGTTCCAGCGACTTGGGCCAAAGGCCCAAGCCACCGAGCCATCCGGCCAGAGGCCAAGGGCCACCGCGCGAGCGCACCCAGGCGCCAGGCGCCAGGGAGCCGCCGCCGTTTCCTTTTAGGAAGTCCTAGTAGGACTTTTGTCCTACTTCCGTATATTCCTTTTCTTTTTCTAGATCTTTTCCTTCCCTCTTTTCTTTCCTAGTCCTAGTCTAATTCCTTGTCCTCTACTCCAAGTAAACCCCTCCCATCCCCAATATAAATACCCACACCCCCCTCTAAATCCTCATCAACCCAAAGCCTAGAGCACCTCACCCCGCCCCGCACCCCACACCCGCGCGCCGCCCTAGTGCCCCATCGCCGCCGCGCCGCACCCCACACCCGCGCGCCGCCCTAGTGCCCCACCGCCGCAGCGCCGCACTCCACACCCGCGCCGCCGCCGCACCTTGCCACCGCCGCCCCACGCCCACGCAGCCGGAGTTCCTCGCCGGAGGTAGCCCCGCACCGCATCTTTTCTTTTCATCGGATCGTTTTCTTCTAATCGTTCCGATTCTTTTTCTCCGATTCGTTTTTCTTCGTGAAACCGTTCCAGTTTTCTAGATCAGTTTTTCGTTCGGTTTTCTTTTCTCGAAACCCTAGATCGGATCCGTCTTCTTTTTCGATTTAGTTGCCTCGAGACCGTTCGCCGGACCGTTCGTCCTAACGAACGTGATCACCGGATTTCTTCTAGGTTAACGAACGTTCATTCGTTCAACCGTTCTTCTTTTTCTTTTCGTCGAATTTATTCCGCAATTGCGATCTCAGATCCGATCTTCTTTCTAGTCTATCTTTTCGCTCGTTTATCGGAATCAGGTGATTAAAGCGCCTGGAGTTTCATTTCGAAACCGCCGTTCCGACTAATCAACTTTAACTAAGGTTTTGCTATGATAAAATTTGACCTAGATTCAACTTGCTAGAACCAAGTTGTTTTCTTCCGCCATTTCTTTTCGGTTTCTTTGTTCGGTTCTTTCTTTCTTTGCAACCGGAGTTCTTAAGTTGAACTATCTGGTTCGATCTTTTGTTCGAGTTTTACCTGTGCATTAGATGAGTACTTATTGTATGCTTGTTGTTTGTCGGCGATAGATTACCCAGATTGCGCCGCCTGTTACTTCGAATCTCTAGGACTCGCAGATCATCAGCAAGGCAAGTAACACTTTGATCATACCTTTTCTACAACCCAGTTTTATTGCATTGGATCCACCCTCACACATTGCATGATTAGGATCTATTTAAATTGTGGGATGGGAAGTAGATGAGGTAGTACCTATTACCTGTTACTATGAAACCTTTGGGATTTACTTCTATGTTTGCTTATTATGCCATGCTATGCTAGTAGACGTGGATTGGGTGAGTGATATCCATGACAGATGTGAGATTTGATAATTTTAATGGTTTATCTAAGGTGGCAACTTAAACACACATCTGGGTGGATTGAGGCACCTGATGTATATCAGGACTTGCCTGTTTTTTTGGACCGCCATCCAGGCTCAAAGGGATTATAAGATCTTTCATGCTAAATACTTACGTGTGCAGCCACAAGCCATTATGGGCTCTGGCATAGTTGACTAAGTCGTGCGAACTCTTACAGGTAGACTAGCAGATGTAGGGGAAAGTAGGTGTACCGGTCTATCCATCGTAAGGTGCTAGCGCTTCTGAAAGACTGTGTCTCGGTCATCCATTTCTCAAACACCAGTAGTGCGCGAAATCCAACGGAGGCGATCGAGTCTTGTGGGGAAAAGTGCGCAAACCTCTGCAGAGTGTAATAAACTAATCATGATTAGCCGTGTCCCCGGTTATGGACAATCTTGAGTATCTAGTACTTGAATATCATGTGAATCTCATCATGTTACTTCTAAATTAATATTGTTGGGTTATTAATGATTACTTTTAATTGGGATTGAGAATGCTGTCAACCATTCTCAATGTTTAACAACCACCATGATAGTTAAATAAATTTATTCCTTTGTAGTAGGGAAAAATTGGCTTTACGCAAAACAGTAACCATAGAGCTTTCCACCGGCCAAATATGCATATAGTATAGCTGTTTCATTCCATTACTCTCTATGTGTTACCTTGGCAGCATATTCCATGTGCTGACCCGTTTTGGGCTGCAACGTTAATGTTGCAGACTTTTCAGACGACGATTGAGGTGTTTTAGGTCGTCGTTCTATACTCAGTGATGCCGTTGGAGTTGATGGACCCAATTATCTTCCAAGTCTTCCGCTGTTATCTATATTAGATGGCCTTAAGCCACATTATTGTAATAAGTTCTCTTCGGAGACATCGATGTAATAAGTGTGTGATTGCTACTCTGCTATAAATCCTTCGAAGTACTGTGTGATGTCAGCATTACTGATCCAGGGATGACACCGGAGCACAGAGATCAGACTGTTCGAGGTCTGGTCGCTACAGAGATGGTATCAGAGCACACGCTGACTGTAGGACACGACCACTAAGTTAAAGCCATCGATCACTATTCTCTCCTCATTTTCTAACTCCTCATCGTCTCTACTCTTTAGGATGAAGGACGCGAAGATTAAGTATGCTCAACCAGATGAAGGCACACCTTTTGGATTTCACTTGAAGGAAGTCACCAAGTACCTGAACATTGGATTACCAAGCTTCACGGGAACCTTCAACGCCACTTTACCTGAAGAGGAGCGCTGGAAGATTCAAGCTCACGTTCCGGGAAGGACATTCGCGCCAATCACGAAGCCCATAGATAGTGTTTTCAATGCACCAACTTGGAGTCTAGGAAGGAGCATGGCAGCCCACATCACCATAGGACGCATTGGAGAAGTTTATCAAGAAGACCTTAAGGACACTATCTACCAGATTTGCGGACGCCGAGATGAACAATGGGAGTTAGTCACCACCAAGAAGGATAGATCCATTGCAGCATTCATCCAGGAGTTAAACCAGCACATTCGACGCCACGAGAACCAGATGTGCAATGATATGATAGAGTTGAAGAATGCGAAGGCTAGGATCATCGAGCTAGAAGGAGAACTGAAGGCTACATGCAAGGACTACATGGACGAGATCGTAGCTCTAGCAAGGCACAACGTCGATCTTAAGCAGGAGATTGAAGAACTCAAGAGGAAGTTAGCATCCAAGGAGGAAGACGAGTACGTCGCATGTCCGGATAATTACATCATCATCGACGACACCGATTCGGATCCAAGTGAACCCGAATTTGAAGACGAAGCTGGAGCGGACATCATGGAGTCTTCCACCGGTTCAAATTTCTAGATGACCACCAAATATTAGTAGTATTTCCCCCCATGTAAACACTATAGTTCGAGCACTTTTGCGATAGCTAGATCGATTGTAAGCCGTTGTTTGATTGAATGAAGTGATTTTGTGTGAATTTGCTCATGTGCATTGGGGTAGTGTTTTCTCTTTAGACCTCATTCTATTCTTATTTCTCTTCTTTTCTAAACCCTCAGATGCCTCTGAGACGTGACCCCGGATTTACCATTAAGGATTGGTAACTATGTTTTTCCCTCATACCTAATAGTATTGGAATCTCAAGGATTGGATGTGATATTAGGCATGGATTGGCTGTCGATGTATGGAGGAAACATCAATTGCGCCAGTAAGTCAATCTTGCTCACAACGCCGGAAGGAAAAAGGATCAAGTATGTATCCTGGCATGTGCCAAATAGGACACAAGTAAATTGCCTAACAGGAGTAGTGCAGGAGGAAGTACCAGTGGTAAAGGATTTTCCTGATGTATTTCCGGAAGAATTGCCAGGCATGCCACCGGATAGAGACATTGAGTTTTTGATTGAGTTATTGCCAGGCATTGGACCAATATCAAAGAGACCATACCGGATGCCAGCAAAGGATTTGGTAGAAATTAAGAATCAGATTAAGGAGTTACTGGAGAAAGGTTACATTCGCCCAAGTTCTTCGCCTTGGGGATCACCCGTACTTCTAGTGGAGAAGAAGGATGGATCACTAAGGATGGTTGTTGATTATCGTGGGTTGAATGAAGTAACCATCAAGAACAAGTACCCACTGCCAATGATTAATGATCTGTTTGATCGTTTGCAAGGAGCTAAAGTGTTTTCCAAGATCGATTTGCGATCAGGGTACCACCAGTTGAAGATTCGAGAGCAGGACATTCCTAAGACAACTTTCACCACGAGATATGGACTGTATGAGTATACCGTTATGTCATTTGGATTGACTAACGCGCCTGCCTATTTTGTGAACATGATGAACAAGGTGTTTATGGAGTTTTTGGATAAGTTCGTCGTAGTGTTCATTGATGATATCCTGGTTTATTCGAAGAATGAAGAAGAGCATAAGGAACATTTGCGTTTGGTTTTGGAGAAACTAAGGGAACATCAGTTATATGCCAAATTTAGCAAATGTGAGTTTTGGTTGAAGGAAGTAGGATTCCTCGGACACGTTATATCCGGAGAAGGGATAGCAGTTGACCCCGCAAAGGTTGAGACCGTAACCGAATGGGAAGCACCAACGACAGTTGGAGAGATCCGGAGTTTTCTTAGACTCGCAGGATACTACCGGAGATTCATTGAGAACTTTTCAAAGATTGCAAAGCCTATGACGGAGTTGTTGAAGAAGGATACTAAGTTCAATTGGACTGAGGAGTGTGAGGCTAGTTTCCAGGAGTTGAAGAAACGATTGGTTACCTCACCAGTGTTGATTTTGCCAGATCAGACCAACGATTATGAGGTGTATTGCGACGCTTCACGTCGAGGACTTGGAGCAGTGCTTATGCAGGAAGGTAGAGTTGTTTCGTATGCTTCACGACAACTGAAGCCTCACGAGTTGAATTATGCCACCCATGATTTGGAGTTAGCAGCCGTAGTGCATGCATTGAAGACGTGGAGACATTTCCTCATTGGAAATCATTGCGAGGTGTACACGGATCACAAAAGTTGAAGTACATTTTCACGCAGAAGGAGTTGAATCTCAGACAAAGGAGATGGTTGGAGCTCATCAAGGATTATGATATGAGATTGCATTACCATCCCGGTAAAGCTAATGTAGTAGCTGACGCATTGAGCCGCAAGAGCCATGTCAATACATTAATGACGGGAGAAATACCCAAGGAGTTAGCAGAAAACCTTCGTGAACTAAGTTTAGAGATAGTTCCGAAAGGCTATGTAGCAGCATTGGAGATTCAGTCAACATTGATGGATAAAATCAGAGAGGCTCAGAAATCTGACAAGGAGATTGCTGCTATAAAGGAGAAACTGAGCAAAGGAAAAGCAAAGGGATTTCGTGAGGATGAGCATGATACCCTATGGTTTGAGGACCGTGTTTATGTGCCAAATGACCCGGAGATCAGGAAGTTGATTTTGCAAGAGGCACACGATTCAGCCTATTTGATTCACCCAGGAAATACCAGAATGTATTTGGATTTGAAGGAAACATTCTGGTGGACCGGAATGAAGAAGGATATTGCAGCATATGTAGCAGTTTGTGATGTATGTCATAGAGTGAAGGCAGAACATCAAAAGCCAGCCGGATTGTTGCAACCATTGCCGATACCCGAATGGAAGTGGGATAAGATAGGCATGGATTTTATCACAGGATTACCCAGGACGAAAGCAGGTTATGACTCGATATGGGTAGTAGTTGATCGTTTGACAAAGGTAGCACATTTCATCCCAGTCAAGACCACTTACACCAGTGCTAAGTTGGCAAAGATATACATGACTAGGATCATTTGTTTGCATGGAGTTCCAAGGAGTATTGTATCAGACAGAGGAACCCAATTTACCTCAAAGTTTTGGAATCAGTTGCATGAAACTTTGGGAACTAGGTTAGAGTTCAGCACAGCTTTTCATCCGCAGACAGATGGACAGACCGAGAGAGTCAATCAGATTTTGGAAGATATGCTGAGAGCTTGTGCACTAGATTATGGATCTAGTTGGGACGATAATTTGCCGTATGCGGAGTTTTCTTATAACAACAGTTACCAAACCAGTTTGAAGATGGCACGTTTCGAAGCTTTGTATGGAAGGAGGTGTAGGACACCGTTGTCATGGGACGAAGTTGGAGACCGTCAATTCTTTGGACCAGATTTGATTAAGGAGTCTGAACGGAAAGTTAAGTTGATACGCGATAGGCTCAAGGTAGCCCAGTCCAGGCAGAAGAGCTGCGGAGATTCTAAACGCAAGGAGACAGTTTACGAAAGCGGAGACAGGGTGTATCTCCGAGTATCCCCACTTCGAGGAGTTAAGCGTTTTGGAGTTAAGGGAAAATTAGCACCATGTTTTGTTGGACCATATAAGATCTTGCAACGTATGGGAGAAGTCGCGTATAAGTTGGAATTACCAGAGGGACTGTCAAGAGTTCATGATGTATTCCATGTTTCTCAGCTGAAGAAGTGTCACGCCGAGATGGCGGAGGTACCGTTAAGAGATACAGTGCCGCTTGAAGCAATTCAGTTGAAGGACGACTTAACATATGAAGAGAAACCAGTCAAGATTCTCGAGTATGCCAGCAGAGTCACTCGCAGCAAGGTTATCAAGTTTTGCAAAGTTCAGTGGAACCACCACTCAGAGGATGAAGCCACCTGGGAGAGAGAAGAAGATTTGCTCAAGGACCACCCTCACCTATTTTCTAGCCAACCCGAATCTCGAGGGCGAGATTCATCTTAAGGGGGGTAGGTTTGTAACATCCCAAATTTTCAATTTGTAATGTTATACACTAGATCATCATGCATATCATATTTTCTTGCATTTTTTCGATCCTAGAAATTTCACGCAACTCAAGGACTCTCGGAGAGAGTTGGAGATTTCGTTATTTTCATATTTGAGATTTTCTCAAATTTGGAAAAAAAAGAGGATCATTGGTTTTGTCGGAGTTTTATTTGCCTTTTATTTGGATAGGGAAAAATGTGCATTTTAAAAATTTGCATTTTAGGCCCGGAGAAAAGTTCTTTTTGTTCGACTCATTTTTAGGAGTCGGGGAAAATTTACTTTATTAGTTTTGGAGTTCGTTTAGATCTCGTTCTATTTTTTCTCCGCGCGCGAAACCGTTTAAAAAAATGTTCCAGCGACTTGGGCCAAAGGCCCAAGCCACCGAGCCAGCCGGCCAGAGGCCAAGGGCCACCGCGCGAGCGCACCCAGGCGCCAGGCGCCAGGGAGCCGCCGCCGTTTCCTTTTAGGAAGTCCTAGTAGGACTTTTGTCCTACTTCCATATATTCCTTTTCTTTTTCTAGATCTTTTCCTTCCCTCTTTTCTTTCCTAGTCCTAGTCTAATTCCTTGTCCTCTACTCCAAGTAAACCCCTCCCCTCCCCAATATAAATACCCACACCCCCCTCTAAATCCTCATCAACCCAAAGCCTAGAGCACCTCACCCCACACCGCACCCCACACCCGCGCGCCGCCCTAGTGCCCCATCGCCGCCACGCCGCACCCTACACCCGCGCGCCGCCCTAGTGCCCCACCGCCGCTGCGCCGCACCCCACACCCGCGCCGCCGCCGCACCTTGCCACCGCCGCCCCACGCCCACGCCGCCGGAGTTCCTCGCCGGAGGTAGCCCCGCGCCGCATCTTTTCTTTTCATCGGATCGTTTTCTTCTAATCGTTCTGATTCTTTTTCTTCGATTCATTTTTCTTCGCGAAACCGTTCCGGTTTTCTAGATCGGTTTTTCATTCGGTTTTCTTTTCTCGAAACCCTAGATCGGATCCGTCTTCTTTTTCGATTTAGTTGCCTCGAGACCGTTCGCCGGACCGTTCGTCCTAACGAACGTGATCACCGGATTTCTTCTAGGTTAACGAACGTTCGTTCGTTCAACCGTTCTTCTTTTTCTGTTCGTCGGATCTATTCCGCGATCGCGATCTCAGATCCGATCTTCTTTCTAGTCTATCTTTTCGCTCGTTTATCGGAATCAGGTGATTCAAGCGCCTGGAGTTTTGTTTCGAAACCGCCGTTCCGACTAATCAACTTTAACTAAGGTTTTTCTATGGTAAAATTTGACCTAGATTCAACTTGCTAGAACCGAGTTGTTTTCTTCCGCCGTTTGTTTTCGGTTTCTTTGTTCGGTTCTTTCTTTCTTTGCAACCGGAGTTCTTAAGTTGAACTATCTGGTTCGATCTTTTGTTCGAGTTTTACCTGTGCATTAGTTGAGTACTTATTGTATGCTTGTTGTTTGTCTGCGATAGATTACCCGGATTGCGCTGCCTGTTACTTCAAATCTCTAGGACTCGCGGATCATCAGCAAGGCAACTAACACTTTGATCATACCTTTTCTACAACCCAGTTTTATTGCATTAGATCCACCCTCACACATTGCATGATTAGGATCTAATTAAATTGTGGGATGGGAAGTAGATGAGGTAGTACCTATTACCTGTTACTATGAAACCTTTGGGAGTTATTTCTACGTTTGCTTATTATGCCATGCTATGCTAGTAGACGTGGATTGGGTGAGTGATATCCATGACAGATGTGAGATTTGATAATTTTAATGGTTTTATCTAAGGTGGAAACTTAAACACACATCTGGGTGGATTGAGGCACCTGATGTCTATCAGGACTTGCCTGTTTTTTTTGGACCGCCACCTAGGCTCAAAGGGATCATAAGATCTTTCATGCTAAATACTTCGTGTGCAGCCACAAGCCATTATCGGCTCTGGCATAGTTGACTAAGTCGTGCGAACTCTTACAGGGTAGACTAGCAGATGTAGGGGAAAGTAGGTGTACCGGTCTATCCATCGTAAGGTGCTTGCGCTTCTGAAAGACTGTGTCTCGGTCATCCGTTTCTGAAACACCAGTAGTGCGAGAAATCCAACGGAGGCGATCGAGTCTTGTGGGGAAAAGTGCGCAAACCTCTGCAGAGTGTAATAAACTAATCATGATTAGCCGTGTCCCCGGTTATGGACAATCTTGAGTATCCAGTACTTGAATATCATGTGAATCTCATCATGTTACTTCTAAATTAATATTGTTGGGTTATTAATGATTACTTTTAATTGGGATTGAGAATGATGTCAACCATTCTCAATGTTTAACAACCACCATGATAGTTAAATAAATTTATTCCTTTGAAGTAGGGAAAAATTGGCTTTACGCAAAACAGTAACCATAGAGCTTTCCACCAGCCAAATATGCATATAGTATAGCTGTTTCATTCCATTACTCTCTATGTGTTACCTTGCCAGCATATTCCATGTGCTGACCCGTTTCGGGCTGCAATGTTAATGATGCAGACTTTTTAGATGACGATTGAGGTGTTTTAGGTCGTGGTTCTATACTCAGTGATGCCGTTGGAGTTGATGGACCCATTTATCTTCCAAGTCTTCCGCTGTTATCTATATTAGATGGCCTTAAGCCACATTATTGTAATAAGTTCTCTTCGGAGACATCGATGTAATAAGTGTGTGATTGCTACTCAGCTATAAATCCTTCGAAGTACTGTGTGGTGTCAGCATTACTGGTCGCTACATATATATATATTGAATGGTGGAGCTGTCAGTTGGTGCAGTTCCAAGCAGGGCGTCGTGGCGGGATCTACGTGTGAAGCGGAGTACATAGCTACTTCGGAAGCAGCAAATGAAGGAGTCTGGATGAAGGAGTACATATCCAATCTAGGTGTAATACCTAGTGCATCGGGTCCAATGAAAATCTTTTGTGACAGTACTGGTGCAATTGCCTTGGCAAAGGAATCCAGATTTCACAAGTGAATCAAGCACATCAAGAGATGCTTCAATTCTATCTGCGATCAAGTCAAGGAGGGAGCCATAGAGATTTGCAATATACATATGGATCTGAATGTTGCAGACCCATTGACCAAGCCTCTCTCATGAGCAAAACATGATCAACACCAAGACTCCATGGGTGTTAGCATCATTACTATGTAATCTATATTACTGACTCTAGTGCAAGTGGGAGACTCAAGGAAATATGCCCTAGAAGCAATAATAAAGTTTTTATTTATATTTCCTTATATCATGATAAATGTTTATTATTCATGCTAGAATTGTATTAACCAGAAACTTAGTACATGTGTGAATACATAGACAAAAAGAGTGTCCCTAGTACGCCTCTACTTGACTAGCTCGTTAATCAAAGATGGTTAAGTTTCCTGACCATAGACATGTGTTGTCATTTGATGAACGGGATCACATCATTAGAGAATGATGTGATGGACAAGACCCATCTGTTAGCTTAGCATTATGATCGATTAGTTTTATTGCTATTGCTTTCTTCATGACTTATACATGTTCCTCTGACTATGAGATTATGCATCTCCCGAATACCGGAGGAACATCTTGTGTGCTATCAAACCTCACAACGTAACTGGGTGATTATAAAGATGCTCTACAGGACTAATAACGCAATAAGAGGGGTTGAGCAAAGTGGTAACATAGCCAAACAACAGTTTGCTAGGAAAATGGGATAGAGGCTTGACATGACAATATGGGAGGCATGATAAAATAGTGGTAGGTAACGCGACATAGCGATAGAGCGGACAATTAGCAAGCAAAAATAGAAGTGATATCGAGGGTAATGGTCATCTTGCCTGCAAAGTTCTCTGAGTTGTCGAAAGGTTGTTCCTCGTTAGCGTACTCAACAGGTTCCTCATTCACAAACCCATCTCCCAGCTCTACCCAAAGAAAGAACACAAGCAATGGAACAACAATCAATCACGGTGCAATGCACTAGCAACATGATGCAAGACATGGCCTGGAATGCAAGGTATGATGTGCAATGCATATGGGTACTCCAGAAGGGAAAGGATGATCAAGGCATCAACTTGGCAAACCAAGTATGCCGCTAGAAAGATTGGGTGATATCGGTCGAAATCGATATAAGGAACACCGGAAACGGATGCACGGTTTGCAAATGACAAGCAAAACAAGAATGATGCAAATTTGCGCTTAACAACATCATAGCACTTAGAATGCAACAAGGAACTATGCTACAACATTCCAACATAGCAACAAAGCATATGGAAGCAAAGTACACATGAAGCTCTACAAATCATGAACACTGAGATCCTGCTAGAACTCAATAGAACAAGCTCAAAATAGCATGGCGAAAATGCAAATGATAACAGATTCACAGACTTGGAGAAAATACTAAACATGTCAAAACAGCATCACGTATCAATGTTTAGAGCTAGCAAACTACATGCAACAGGAACATAACATGGCAAACAAAGGCATTGCATGCTAGTACTCAAAGCATAGAACAAAACTTCCTTACTGAACTTTACCCAAAGATGCATGGAAAATAAGGTAGCACCCAAGCAAACAGAGTATGGTAGGAACAGATTCATGATAGCAACTTTGCAAGCTCATGCCACTCACCACAAAACATTTCATGGCATCAAAAGGTAACCAACAGTAAGTATACATACTTATGAAGCTAAGCATGACAAGATCAAGTTCATAGGGTACATGCATCACTAGAAAAACACATGGAAAAACTGAATCTCATGTTAATAATCTGCCAGGAACAATATTTAGCAAAAGTAGAGCAAGGAAATGACATGCTAAGTTACTGCATAATTGCAACCAGAGGCATGAATGATTAGAGCAACACCACATCTTCAAGACATGCTTACTAAACTATCTCAAAATGTGCATGGATCTCATAGTAGCAACAAGTTTACATAGCATCAAAATGTAACAGGAAAATGACTGCAAAATCACTAGTGTCTGAAATCAGCAACATTATGAAGCCTACTTTGCATGCTTGTGCTAGTCACCACATAGCTCACAAAAATACAAGACTTGCACCAATGTAAATATGGAATGATTGAGCTCATAAAACATATAGAGATCATGCTCATAGGATGCACACACAAAATGCAACGAAAATGACAAATCATCAAGTCATGATAAATGCCAGCAGTTAACATCATATAACACTTTTGCAACGATGATTTGGGCATCAATATGGACAGTAACATGAATGCAAATCACACTAACATGAAGAGCATCACGAGTCGAACATTTTGATATATCATATGCACAAATCGGAGTCACTAACATGCAGATATAGCATGATGAACATGGGCATAAATTATTGTAGATTCAGGACTTGGAAAATATACCCCTCTTGGATTATTGTTTGCACGGATTTCAAAGCGGCAGCGGATCTCATCGGAATAGCGGGGCAGGTGGCCAGAGTTCGCGAAGGTCGTCGGACTTGGGTCAGGGAGGATGTCGCCGGCGAGGGCCGGTCGAATCTGGCTCCAGGGAACAACGGAGGACAGTGAGACGGTGCGGGGTGGCGCGTCGGGCGGCGGAGGCGGTGAGCTACGAAGGAAGCGGTGGTGACTAGCGACGATGGCGCGGTGGCGCGCCGGCGAGGAGGCGTCGGGCGGCAGAGAGAGCCCCGGCTTGGGCGGCGCGCGGAGGCGTTGACCCGCGGGAGGCGGCGGCGCGGTGGCGGGCTCGCGAGGGCCGGTGCGGTGGGCGGCGGTGGCTGCCACGTGTCGCAACGGGAGTGGTGCGGAAGGCGGCGCGGGGCATGCCCGGTGACGGCAGACACGTCCGGCGGCGCAGAGGAGAGGGATCTAGGGTTTTTACCCGAAAAATGAGGAGGGGAAGGCAAATATATAGGTAGGGGGAGCTAAGAGTCTCCAAATGAGGTGTGGTTTTTGCCCACATGATCGTGATCCAACGACGGAGAGCATGGAGGGGGTTTAGATGGGTTAGTGGGCTGTTTTGGAGGGGTATTGGGCTGCAACAAAAGCGGGGCTTTTGCGATTACCCGGTTAACCGTTGGGGCATCAAACGACCTCCAAATGGAACGAAATTCGACAGGAGGCCTACCGGTTATGTACCAAGGCCACTCGACAAATCTCCGCCCATTCCGAGAATGTTTTTCTACCACTCACGAAACGAGACCTGAGGGGTGCAATGGGTGTGTGTGGGAGTGCCGGATTGCGAAAACGGACAACTGGGAAAATGATCGGATGCATGAGATGCATCCCTCAGGCAAATGAGATGCACATGATGACATGAGATGAAATGCATGACGTGACCAAAATGCAAAACAATAGCAAAAACCCAACCACGAAGAGAATATCATATCACATAGCCGGAAGTGGCAAGAGTTGGAGTTACAAATATGGAAAGTTACATCCGGGCTGTTACAACACTCCACCACTACAAGAGGATCTCGTCCCGAGATCTAGGACTGAAAGAACTCCTGGTATTCAGAACAAAGGTGATCCTCGCGTTCCCAGGTGGCTTCTCGGTCAGAATGGTGTGACCACTTAACTTTCAGGAATTTGATTGACTTGTTGGGAGTCTTGCACTCAGTTTCTTCAAGAATAGCAACGGGATGCTCATGATAAGACAAATCTTCTTGGAGGTCAATCTCTTCAAAGTTCATTGTGCGTTGAGGCATCTTGAAGCACTTTCGAAGTTGTGACACGTGAAACACATCGTGCACGTTTGCGAAGTTGGATGGAAGCTCAAGTTGATAGGTGAGCTCGCCTCTTTTGCCAATGATCTTGAAAGGACCCACGTATCTCGGGGCAAGCTTCCCTTTGATACTGAAGCGTCGAGTGCCTTTCATTGGAGAGACGCGCAGGTAGACGTGGTCTCCGATCTCGAAAGCCAAGTCATGGTGCTTGCTCATAGTAACTCTTCTGGCGCGATTGCGCGGCTTTGAGATTTTCATGGATGACTTTACACATTTCTTCAGCTTCTGTGATCAAGTCGTTGCCAACAAGTTGGCGTTCACCAGTCTCGGACCAATTAAGAGGTGTACAACACTTTCTTCCATAAAGAATTTCGAATGGGGCCTTGCCCGAACTTTCTTGGAAGTTGTTGTTGTAGGAGAACTCGGCATATGGAAGACAATATTCTCACTTCATACCGAAAGAGATGACGCATGAACTGAGCATGTCTTCGCGGATTTAATTGACTCGCTTGACTTGGCCACTTGTTTGAGGCTGCAAAGCTGTGTTGAAGCGAATGTTGGTGCCCATGGCCTTTTGGAAGGAGTCCCAGAACTTAGAAGTGAAAATTCTTCCGTGGTCTGAAGAGATTAACTGTGGAATACCGTGCAATGAGACAATTCTGGAGGTGTATAGCTCTGCCAACTGAGCTGTTGTGATAGATTCTTTGATTGGAAGGAAATGAGCCACTTTTGTAAGCTTGTCAATGACAACAAAAATAGCATCATTCTCATGCTTGGACTTGGGGAATCCCGTGACAAAGTCCATTCGACATGATCAAACTTCCATTCTGGAATAGCAAGAGGTTGGAGGAGACCAGCTGGTCGTTAGTGTTCTGCTTTCACCCTTCAACAGACATCACATTCATTCACAGATTGAGTGATCTCTCGCTTCATTCGAGTCCACCAATACGACTACTTGAGGCATGGTATATCTTCGAACTGCCAGGATGAAGAATGGACAGAAGAGAATTGTGCGCTTCGTTCATTATGACCTTCCTTAGATCACCTATAGGAACCACAGTCCGGTCCTCAAAGAATAAAGTATCTTTGTCATCAATGCGATAGCACTTGTATTTGGGTAGGCCCTTGGCAATACCATGTTTCACTCTCTTCACCATGGTGTCAAGGAGTTGTGCCTCACGAATTTGGTCTTCAAAAGTAGGAGTGACTTGAAGGTTGGCAAGAAAACCTCGAGGAACAACTTGGAGGTTGAGTTTGCAGAAAGCTTCACAAAGATCCGGTTGGAAGGGCTTGAGGATTAAGCTGTTGCAATATGCCTTCCTGCTAAAAGCATCTGCAATCACATTGACCTTGCCTGGAGTATATTCAATACTCGGATTGTACTCTTGAATCATTTCGACCAAACGAGTTTGCCTGAGGTTGATATTGGGTTGAGTGAAGATATGCTTGAGGCTCTTGTGATCTGTGAAAATGTCCACTTGCCTTCCCAACAAGAGATGTCTCCATGTTATTAATGCATGGACAACTGCCACCAACTCAAGATCATGAGTGGGGTAGTTCCTTTCGTTGGGCTTCAACTGACGAGAGGTATAAGCCACAACTTTCTTCTCTTGCATTAACACAACGCTAAGACCTTGTAAGGAGGCATCACAGAAAACTTCGAATGGCTTGGATTCATCAGGAGGAGTTAAGACAAGCTTCTCTTTGAGGGTGTTGAAAGCAACGTCACACTCAGGTGTCCAGACATACTTAACACGCTTCTGGAGGAGGTTGGAAAGAGGCTTTGCAATCTTTGAGAAATTCTCAATGAATCTTCAGCAATAGCTCTCAAGTCCAAGGAAACTGTGGAGCTGCTTGACATTCTGAGGAGGTTCCCAATTCACAATTCCAGAAAACTTGTCCGAATTAACAACAATGCCCTTGGCGGAGATGATATGACCAAGGTAAAGAACTTCCTCAAGCCAAAACTTGCATTTGGAAAACTTCGCATAGAATTGACACTCTCTAAGCTTGTCGAGCACCAATCTCAAATGTTTGGCATGATCCTTCTAATTCTTGGAGAACACCAAGATATCATCGAGATACACCAGGACGAATTCATTTGTGTAGGGGTTGAAGATGAAGTTCATCATGCGAGAGAATGTTGGAGGAGCATTGACAAGACCGAAAGACATGACAGTATATTCAGAAGAACCATAGCTTGTTCCGAATGTTGTCTTGGGGGTATCTTCTTCATGAATGCGAATCTGATGATAACCCATGCGGAGGTCAAGCTTGGAGAACACCTTTGCACCTTTAATTTGATCAAATAGCTCATTGATATTGGGAAGTGGGTACATATTCTTGATTGTCTTCTTGTTGAATGGACGGTAATCGACCCAAAGTCGGTCCGTGCCATCCTTCTTCTGGACAAAAAGAACACCACAACCCCACGGAGATGAACTCGGTCTGATCAAACCCAGACGCTCTTGTTCATCAAGCTGTTTCTTCAATTCCTTCAGGTCCTCTGGTCCAAGCTTGTATGGACGCTTGCAAACGGGTTTAGTGCCAGGCTCAAGATCGATAACGAATTCAACTGGCCGGTGAGGAGGCATTCCTGGAAGCTTTTCTGGAAAGACGTCTTGGTACTCACAAACAACTAGAATCTGAGAAATTGCATCCAACTCGCCCTTCTCATTGAGAGAAAATAGTCGAATGGTTTCATCCCGAGCGGCATAGATGATCACATCCTCAGAAGAGTGTGTCAATTGAATCTCCCTGGCAGCACAATCAAGCTGAGCCTTGTGCTTAGAAAGCCAATCCATGCCGAGAATTAGATCAATATCCGAGTCACCAAGAACAATTGGAGAATACATAAAATTATAGTTGCCCATCTTGATGGTAACATCAGGAGCTATCAAACTAGAGCTCAATCGTTTACCCGGAGAAATGACACCATGGGTCTACCCAAATGTGAATAAGTGAATTCATCCTTGGCAAAAAAAATGGTCTTGACATGAAACAATGTGATGCACCAGAATCAAATAAGACTTTTGCAGGAATATCATTAACTGGAAGATTACCCATGATCACTTGAGAAGAATCCTCTGCTTGAGCTGCATTCATCATGTTCAACTTAGCATGCTTGGGATTATGCTTGACCACCGCACTGCTATAAGATCTAATAGCAGGCGGAGGCGGAAGACGCCTTTGGTTGAAGCACTTGTTTGCATAGTGACCTTTCTGCTGACACTTGTTGCAAGTGACCTTTGAGAGCAGACGATGATAAGGAGTAGGAGCACTTGACCTTGGAGCTTGAGTTTGAGACTTGTTCTAATAGCCTGGGTTGGGTGGGTGGGAAGATCCATGGCCACCTTTGCTCTTCTGCTGGTGGGGCTGACGAAATGGAGGAGGAGGAAGCCAGAACTTCTGTTGCTTAGCTGCCACTTGTGAGGAATAAGAAGAATGAACTGTACCCCTGATTCTCTTCTTAGAAGCCTCACACTTGAGCTGAGCACCTTCTTGCTTGAGGGACATGTTATAGAATTGATCGAACTTAGTAGGCTCAATAAGAACGAGAGCTAACTGCAAATCTTCTTTGAGGCGACCTCTGAAGTGATAGATCACACTCTTTTCATCAGGAACATCCTGCCTTGCGAAGTGAGCAAGTTTCTGAAACTGGATGTTGTATTGGTACACGGACATGCTTCCTTGCTTGAGATTGCGGAACTCCTCATGCTTGCTTTCAGCAACACTTGTTGGAATATGATGAGCTCTGAAGTCTTGGCAGAAATCATCCCAGGTAATCACTCAACCTTCTCTAGAATCTTTGTATTGTTGATACCAATCAGCAGCTTGGTCCTTGAGTTGAAATGAAGCGAACTTGACAAAGTCCTCAGGCCTGACATTTCTACATTCAAAATGCTTGTTCATGTCCACGAGCCAATCATCGGCGTCTGTGGCCTCGACAAAGTTGCTGAAAGACTTTGGCTGATTTGCAAGGAACTGGTTGAGGGTAGCAAACTTAGGCTAATTGTTGAACTGCCCTTGACCTTGATTTCCTTGGCCTTGGTTGCACTCTTGCAAGATTTGCAAAAGCATCTGGGTGTTGGCATTGGTGGCCGCCATGACAGCTTGCCATACCTCCGGAGGCGGAGGAGGTGGCGGAGGGTTGGACGGCTCTCCCTCAGCATGTTGCGGATTTTGACGCATTGGAGGAGCCATCCTGAAGAGGGTGACATCCGTTAGAATCTTGATAGACAGATAGACAAGCTGAGTCAACAAATAGAAATCGCAACATATAGTCTTCACAATAAACATTCGAACAGAGATTGAATGAATGAATTCCAAAGGTAACATCCCACGTCCAATAAGGTGAGAAGCCACTAGATAAAGGTTGGTGAATGAAACAACAAGGTACGACTGGAACAAATAAGTGGTAAGGATTACCCAATCACAAACCAAATATCCGCGGGAAGAATAACTAGAGCTACTAGAATTCCCACCTATAAACTCCCGAAACTTTCTGGTTATGCAATCTGGTGTTGGGGATACATGGAGGCACAATATATATCACACAACTAATAATCCCTATGCTCCAACTGTATCCATCCGTCAACACATAACCAAGAAAACTTCAGAAACTGTGTACCTGAACCTTCGAAAAGCATCTGTTATATGAGCTATGGCAATACTCCCAAACTCCCGCCCTCAGTACTGGGTGGCGTCGAGGTTATCTCACCAACAACTGCATAAAAGAGATTTTCGATGTCGGCGAACTCAGGTATTCCAGAACTGCAACGATAAAATTGTGACGACAACACCTCAGAGCTCAACTCCCTGGGACACTGCCACAACCCCTAAATGTTAGGAGGCACCAAGAACAATGTTCTTGTCACAAGAATATCGGAACGATCCCAAGATACCCGCGTGATCCTAATTTTTTTGTGAAATTTGAGGAGAGGAAAGTCAAAACATCTACGTCAGGAGGCCTCACCAGAGCGATGAAGGGACTAAGGAGTAAAATAATCCTACTCTCTGATATATATAATCCTAAGACTCAAACATTTTTGTTCTAGACTCAACAACGTCAGCGATTCAAGCAGGGGGCTCCTAAGTCGGGGATGGCTCTGATTACCAACTTGTAACGCCGACGATGCGGCTATATCTCCCACATGTCGAGGCACGACTTAGAGGCATAACCGCATGGTGGTTTTGTTGCAAGAGGGGTCATCTTCATGCAATCCCATGTAATGAACAACAAAGGGATAAAGAGAGTTGGCTTACAATCGCCACGTCACACAATACTTAAATAATTCATACATCATCCAAAGTACACACATAGACCGACTACGGTCAAATCCAAATAAAAGGAAGATAATCCCAAATGCTAGATTCCCGATCGTCCCAACTGGGCTCCACTACTGATCATCTAGAAACGAAACATAGTAACGACCAAGGTGGTCGTCGAACTGCCACTTAAGTTCGGTAGCATCACCTGCACTAGTATCATCGGCACCTGCAACTGTTTTGGTAGTATATGTGAGTCACGAGGACTCAACAATCTCAAAACCCATGAGATCAACACTATTTAAGCTTATGGGTAGGATGTGGTAATGAGGTGGATTTGCAGCAAGCGCTAAGCATATATGGTGGCTAACATACGCAAATAAGAGTAAGATGAGAAGCTACACAATGGCCGTGAAGCTAGAAATGATCAAGAAGTGATCATGAAACTACTTATGTCCAAAGATAACCCAAACCTCGTTCACTTCCCGGACACCGCCGAAAAGAGACCATCACGTCTACACACGCAGTTGATGCATTTTAATTAAGTCATGTGTCAAGTACTCTTCAACCGGATATTAACAAATTCCCATCTACCACATAACCGCGGGCACGACTCTCGAAAGTTTATACCCCTGTAGGGGTGTCCCAACTTAGCCCATCACAAGCTCTCACGGTCAACGAAGGATATTCCTTCTCCAAGAAAGACCTGATCTGTCTCGGAATCCCGGTTACAAGACATTTCGACAATGGTAAAACAAGACCAACAAGACGGCCCGATTGTGCCGACAAATCCCAATAGGAGCTGCCCATATCTCGTTCTTAGGGCACAGCAGATAGGTCAAGCTACAAGTAAAACCAACCCTCAAGTTTCCTCGAGGTGGCCCCGTAGGTTGCCCAGTTCGGACCAATACTCAGAGGAGCACTAGCCCGGGGAGGGGGGGGGTTAAAATAGAGATGACCTTCGGGTTTGCAACCCCAAGGGCCTTGCTGGAGGAGTTTTATTCAAAGTGAACTGTCTAGGGGGTCCCATAACCCCAACCGCATAAGGAACACAAAATCAAGGAACATAACACCGGTATGATGGAAACTAAGGCAGCAAGATTGGAACAAAACACCGAGCAAAAGGCCGAGCCTTCCACCCTTTGCCAACTATATAGACGCATTAACTAAAACAAGAGATATTGTGATATCCCAATATAATCATGTTCCAACATGGAGCAATCTTCATCTTCATCTTCACCCGCAACTAACAACGCTATAAGAGGGGCTTGATACGTCTCCAACGTATCTATAATATTTGATTGTTCCATGCTATATTATATCCTGTTTTGGACATTATTGGCCTTTATTATACACTTTTATATTATTTTTCTCACTAACCTATTAACCGGAGGCCCAGCCCAGAATTGCTGTTTTTTGCCTATTTCAGAGTTTCGCAGAAAAAGAATATCAAATGGAGTCCAAACGGAGTCCAAACGGAATGAAACCTTCGGGAACATGATTTTCGGAACGAACATCATCCAGAGGACTTGGACCCTATGTCAAGCAATCAACCAGGAAGGCACGAGTTAGGGGGCGCGCCTACCCCCTAGGCGCACCCACCACCCTCGTGGGGCCCATGTTGCTCCATCGACGTACTGCTTCCTCCTATATATACCTACGTACCCCCAAACTACCAGATATGGAGCCAAAAACCCTAATTCCACCGCTGTAACTTTCTGTATCCACGAGATCCCATCTGGGGGCCTTTTCGGAGCTCCGCCGGAGGGGGTATCGATCATGGAGGGCTTCTACATCAACACCATAGCCTCTCTGATGAAGTGTGTGTAGTTTACTTCATACCTACGGGTGCATAGTTATTAGCTAGATGGCTTCTTCTCTCTTTTTGGATCTCAATACAAAGTTCTCCCCCTCTCTTGTGGAGATCTATTCGATGTAATCTTCTTTTGCGGTGTGTTTGTTGAGACCGATGAATTGTGGGTTTATGATCAAGTTTATCTATGAACAATATTTGAATCTTCTCTGAATTCTTTTATGTATGATTGGTTATCTTTGCAAGTCTCTTCAAATTATCAGTTTGGTTTGGCCTACTAGATTGACCTTTCTTGCAATGGGAGAAGTGCTTAGCTTTGGGTTCAATCTTGCGGTGTCCTTTCCCAGTGACCGTAGGGGCAGCAAGGCACATATTGTATTGTTGCCATCGAGGATAACAAGATGGGGTTTATATCATATTGCATGAGTTTATCCATCTACATCATGTCATCTTGCTTAAAGCGTTACTCTGTTCTCTTGAACTTAATACTCTAGATGCATGCTGGATAGCGGTCGATGTGTGGAGTAATAGTAGTAGATGCAGGCAGGAGTCGGTCTACTTGTCTCGGACGTGATGCTTATATACATGATCATACCTAGATATTCTCATAAATATGCTCAATTCTGTCAATTGCTCAACAGTAATTTATTCACCCACCGTCATATTTATGCTCTCGAGAGAAGCCTCTAGTGAAACCTATGGCCCCCAGGTCTATTTTCCATCATATTAATCTTCCAATACTTAGTTATTTCCTTTGCCATTTATTTTAGTTGCATCTTTATTTCTATTTATCATAAAAATACCAAAAATATTATCTTATCATATCTATCAGATCTCACTCTCGTAGGTGACCGTGAAGGGATTGGCAACCCCTTTATCGCATTGGTTTCGAGGAGTTTATTTGTTTGTGTAGGTGCGAGGGACTCGTGCGTGGCCTCCTACTGGATTGATACCTTGGTTCTCAAAAACTGAGGGAAATACTTACGCTGCTCTGCTGCATCACTCTTTCCTCTTCAAGGGAAAACCAACGCAGTGGTCAAGAGGTAGCAAGAAGGATTTCTGGCACCGTTGCCAGGGAGTCTACGCAAAATTCAACATACCAAGTACCCATCACAAGCCCTTATCTCCCGCATTACATTATCTGCCATTTGCCTCTCATTTTCCTCTCCCCCACTTCACCCTTGTCGTTTTATTCGCCCTCTCTCTCTCTCTCTCCATCCTCCCTCTCTTTCTCTATTCGCCTCTTTTTGCTCGTTTCTTGTTTGCTTGTGTGTCGGATTGCTTGCTTGTCACGATGGCTCAAGATAATACCAAATTGTGTGACTTTACCAATACCTACAACAATGATTTTATTAGCACTCCGACTGCTCCTCTTACCGATGCTGAATCTTGTGAAATAAATGCTGCTTCGCTGAATCTTGTCATGAAAGATCTGTTTTCCGGCCTTCCTAGTGAAGATGTCGCTACCCATCTAAACAACTTTGTTGATCTATGTGATATGCAAAAGAAGAAAGATGTGGACAATGGTATTGTTAAATTGAAGCTATTTCCTTTTTCGCTTAGAGATCGTGCTAAAGCTTGGCTTTCATCTTTGCCTAAAAATAGTATTGATTCGTGGAATAAGTGCAAAGATGCTTTTATCTCTCAGTATTTTCCTCCCACTAAGATCATCTCTCTTAGAAATGATATTTTGAATTTTAAGCAACTTGATCATGAACATGTTGTACAAGCTTGGGAGAGGATGAAATTAATGGTACGTAATTGCCCTACACATGGTTTGAATCTGTGGATGATTATACAAAAAATTTATGCTGGATTGAATTTTGCCTGTAGAAATCTTTTAGATTCGGCCGCGGGAGGCACTTTTATGGAAATCACTTTAGGAGAAGCTACTAAACTCCTAGATAATATTATGGTTAATTATTCTCAATGGCACACCAAAAGATCTACTATTAAGAACGTGCATGTGATAAAAGAAATTAATGTTTTGAGTGGTAAGATGGATGAACTTATGAAATTATTTGCTAATAAAAGTGTTACTTCTGATCCTAATGATATGCCTTTTTCTACTTTGATTGAGAATAATAATGAATCTTTGGATGTGAATTTTGTTGGCAGTAATAATTTTGATAACAACACGTATAGAGGAAACTTTAATCCTAGGCCGTATCCTAGTAATTCCTCTAATAATTATTGTAATCCCTACAACAATTCTTATGGAAATTTTAATAAGATACCCTCTGATTTTGAATCTAATATTAAAGAATTTATTACCTCGCAAAAGAATTTCAATGCTTTGATTGAAGAAAAATTGCTTCAGATTGATGAGTTGGCTAGGAACGTTGATAGAATTTCTCTTGATGTTGATTCTTTGATGCTTAGATCTATTCGTCCTAAGCATGATATCAATGAGTCTCTCAAAGCCATGAGAATTTCCATTGATGAGTGCAAAGAAAGAACCGCTAGGATGCGTGCTAAGAAAGATTGCTTTATAAAAGCGTGTTCTTCTAGTTTCCATGATAATAAATATGAAGATCTAAAAGTTATTGATGTGTCCCCTATTAAATATTTCTTTTTTAATATGAATCTACATCATGTCATCTTGCTTAAAGCGTTACTCTGTTCTCTTGAACTTAATACTCTAGATGCATGCTGGATAGCGGTCGATGTGTGGAGTTATAGTAGTAGATGCAGGCAGGAGTCGGTCTACTTGTCTCGAACGTGATGCCTATATACATGATCATACCTAGATATTCTCATAACTATGCTCAATTATGTCAATTGCTCAACAGTAATTTGTTCACCCACCGTAATATTTATGCTCTCGAGAGAAGCCTCTAGTGAAATCTATGGCCCCCGGGTCTATTTTCCATCATACTAATCTTCCAATACTTAGTTATTTCCTTTGCCATTTATTTTACTTGCATCTTTATTTCTCCTTATCATAAAAATACCAAAAATATTATATTATCATATCTATTAGATCTCACTCTCGTAGGTGACCGTGAAGGGATTGACAACCCCTTTATCGCGTTGGTTGCGAGGAGTTTATTTGTTTGTGCAGGTGAGAGGGACTCGTACGTGGCCTCCTACTGGATTGATACCTTGGTTATCAAAAACTGAGGGAAATACATACGCTGCTCTACTGCATCACCCTTTCCTCTTCAAGGGAAAACCAACGCAGTGCTCAAGAGGTAGCAGGGCTGAGCAAAGCGGTAACATAGCCAAACAACGGTCTGCTAGGAAGGTGGATTAGAGGCTTGACATGGCAATATGGGAGGCATGATAAACAAGTGGTATGTAATGGGACATAGCGATAGAGCGAACAACTAGCAAGCAAAGATAGAAGTGATATCGAGGGTAATGGTCATCTTGCCTACAAAGTTCTCTAAGTTGTCAAAAGCTTGCTCCTCGTTAGCGTACTCAACAGATTCCTCGTTCATGAACTCGTCTCCCGGCTCTACCCAAAGCAAGGACACAAGCAATGGAACAACAATCAATCATGGTGCAATGCACAAGCAACATGATGCAAGACATGGCATGGAATGCAAGGTATGATGTGTAATGCATATGGGTACTTCGAAAGGGAAATTATAATCAAGGCATCAACTTGGCAAACCAAGTATGCCGCTGGAAATATGGGGTTATTTCGGTTGAAATCGATATAAGGAACACCGGAAACGGATGCACGGTTTGCAAATGACAGGCAAAACAAGAATGATGCAAATCTGCGCCTAACAACATCATAGCACTTAGAATGCAACAAGGAACTATGCTACAGCATTCCAACATAGCAACGAAGCATGTGGCAGCTAAGTACACATGAAGCTCTACAAATCATGTACACTAAGCTCCTGCTAGAACACAATAGAACAAGCTCAAAATAGCATGGTGAAAATGCAAATGATAAAGATTCACAGACTTAGAGAAAATACTAAACATGTCAAAACAACATCAGGTATCAATGTTTAGAGCTAGCAAACTACATGCTACAGGAACATAACATGGCAAAAAAAGGCATGACATGCTAGTACTCAAAGCATAGAACAAAACTTCCTTACTGAACTTTAACCAAAGATGCATGGAAAATAAGGTAGCACCCAAGCAAACATGGCAAGTTATATTATCAGTTTCAGACTTAGAAAAAAACAGAGTATGGCAGGAAAAGATTCATGATATCAACTTTGCAAGCTCATGCCACTCACCACAAAGAATTTCATGGCATCACAAGGTAACCAACAGTAAGTAAACATACTCATGAAGCTAAGCATGGCAAGAGCAATTTCATAGGGTACATGCATCACTAGCAAAACACTTGGCAAAACTGAATCTCATGTTAACAATCTGCTAGGGACAATATTTAGCAAAAGTAGAGCAAGGAAATGACATGCTAGTGTACTCCATAATTGCAAGCAGAGGCATTAATAGATATAGAAACACCACATATTCAAAACATGCTTACTGAACTATCTCAAAATGTGCATAGATCTCATGGTAGCAACAAGTTTACATAGTATCAAAATGTAACAGGAAAATGACTGCAAAATCACTGTCTGAAATCAGCAACATTATGAAGGCTACTTTGCATGCTTGTGCTAGTCACCACATAGCTCAAAAAAAAGACCTGCACCAATGTAAATATGGAATGATGGAGCTCATAAAACATGTAGACATCATGATTATAGGACGCACACATAAAATGCAACAAAAATGAAAAATCATCAAGTTATGATAAATGCCAGCAATTAATATCATATAGCACTTTGGCAACGATGATTTGGGCATCAATATGGACAGTAACATGCATGAAAATGACACTAACATGAAGAACATCAAGAGGCGAACATTTTGATATATCATATGCACAAATCGGAGTCACGGACATGGAGATATAGCACGATGAACAGGGGCATAAAATATTGCAGATTTGGGACTTAGAAAATATACCCCTCTCGGATTAGGGTTTGCACGGTTTTCAAAGCGGCTGGAGTTCGAGGAAGTTGCCGGAATAGGGTCAGGGAGTGTTGGGAATATAGCTACCAGGTTAGACCCGCCCAGGAGGGGCCGGGTCAACCCCAATGGTGGGTTACAAAAGAAGCCCAGTAATATTCAAGGCGATAGTTTATTAAGACTTGTGGAAGGCCTAGGCCCAGAGGCGGCTTAAGGCCCAATATTGTAAACCGCCGCATGTAAAGAAAGGCATATAAAAGAAGTCACCGGGCCGGACACGTTTTATGAGCCGGTCGGGACTCTGTAGGCCGCCAGGCGTCAACCCATGTATATAAGGGGACGACCCAGCGGCGGCTTAGGACGAGATACAACAACTCGAAGCCAGGCAAAGCGGATTCTCTCCCTGGTCATCGAAACCCCAGCAATTCCAACACAACTAGACGTAGGCTTTTACCTTCATCGTAAGGGGCCGAGCTAGTATAAACCTCTCGTGTCCTTTGTCCCGATTAACCCCTTTAAGCTTCCTAGTTGCGATGGCCCTATGACTAAGTCCTTTTGCTAGGACATCTGTCGTGAAAATTCCACGACAGTTGGCGCCCACCATGGGGCCAACGCACGGTGGATTTGAGTTCTTGAAGGGCAACTTCGAAGGGCTCAAGGGATACGCTGTGGGCCGGATGACCAAGAGTCATCGTGGCAAGCTCTACATCAACGACGAAGGCTGGGGCCCCGAGGCCGGCTCAATTGAGTATGGGTACCGGGTCCCCTTTTGCGGAATCCATGTCTTCATCGGCCGGATCGGCGGGTCGGGCCCTGAGTTGGATGTCTGCACCAACCTCATCGAGACGGCTCAGCGAGTGAGATCCGCCCGGGCCCAACCTGCCGTAAGGCATGCCTTCGTGGGTTGCATCCATGGAGGTGAGTTTTCTGAAGGATTAGTGGATGGCGGTGAGACGACCATCTGTTCCGACGGTGAGTCGTCCTCAGGCGAGACAAATTCTTTGTATCAGCTACAAGATGGCATGCTTGGGGGATGTTCCGATGGAAGTAGTATTCTAAACCTCTCTGAGCCGCCGAATCAAACCGGAGTTTTCATGGCTGGCACTCAACCCGGGCAGAACTCTATGGCTGCTGTAGCAATAACCACCAGGTCAGCAGCAACCAGGTCAGGAGACCCCGCGCCCCCCCGGCTCAGGTAGTAATGGACCTCATGGATAAGTTGACGGCTCTGTTGACTGCTTTTGTGGAGCTGGCGGATAAGGCTCAGCATGACGCGGAGGTTGCATGGCTAGACAAAGAGATGGCACAGGCCAAGGAAAATTTAGCAGCAGAAGAGGTCAGGATGGCTATGGAGCGGGCGGCTTTGGATGCTCGTGCTCAGTAGCTTCAAGCGGAGACTTTCTGGCTCTCGGTGGATCTGAACGCGTCAAACGGGGTCATGAGGAGAAGGCACCAGAAAACTCATTCACGTCTGCCTCTGACGTATGATCCTAGGAACCTTTTCCACACACCCAGGACTGGTCCAAGTAACCCACCGGAGGCAAACCGGATCACGACACTCGGGGCTGGAGCGCCGGTTCAATCGCGGGCCATGGAGCCACCTCTAATGAATACCGCCCCGCCTCATTACACACCAATACCACCGGGTCACTTTTCTAACCCTTTGGAGAATCTCTTTGCTGCATCGGCTCGTTTGGTGGCTCTCCCGATGGAAGGCGACTCTCCGACAACAATTGAAACACGAAGGGTGAGAGAACTTCTTCAGACGGCTCTGGCACAGCAGGATACGTACTCTTACAGTCGAGACAGAATCCATTCAACCCTCGCCCAAGCCGGAGCCTGAGCTATAGCAGGCATATGGACTCAGCCGCTATGTCGAGCAATGCTCAATGCCGTAACCAACCGCGTAGGCATGAGCCGGCGCAGGGTGGAGCCCTTAACTTGGCGGATCAGGAGAGAATCCGTCAAGAGGCTGAGTGGGTGGCTCAACTGGCAGCTGAGCAGGCGGCTCATTAGGCTTTTCCGGTTTATCCGGCAACCTCTGTTGAGGCAAGAGTAGCCACAAGAAAAGGAGGTGTCCCTTGCCTGGTGCCGGCTATACGTAATGATCGATTGCCAAAAGACTTTAAAGGGCCTCGTAAGGTGCCTAATTACACGGCTGACTTGCAGCCTGGGGCACGGATTGAAAGTTATGAGATAGCGATGGAGCTGTTGGAGGTCAGCGATGCAGCAATGGCTAAGTATTGCACTATGATGTTGGATGGAATGGCTCGCACTTGGTTTAAAGGGTTGCCACCCAATTCCATCGGCTCATGGGCGGAGTTAAAGGCCCGGTTCATTCAGAACTTCAAGGACACATGTAAACAACCTATGTCAATCATGGACCTGACTAATTGTAAGCAAGAGGAAGGTGAGTCCTAGACCCATTGGGTGCGCCGAGTCAAGGAGATAATACATTCATCTGATAAGATGGATGCCGGCTCGGCGGTCTTAATGTTGGAGAAAAAATGCCATTTTGAACCTCTGAAACAGAAGCTGGGGTGGCTCAAGCGTGACTGTAATGACATGGGCCAGTTGATGGCGGCCCTGGTCAAATATGCTGATTCTGACAGTACCAAGGATCCCATGTCTGATGAAGAAAAAACAGGGAAGGGAAAGAAGAACGGCAACGGCAAGGGTCACCAGCATAACCCGGCGAATTAAGGAGTTAATAAACGTAAGGCTGACGAGTTTGTGGCTAACACCAATACACATGCAACAACCAACGGCGCAAGGGTAGGCCACCTCCTCGATCAGGTGGGTCAGGTCCCACCCTCGAGCAACTGCTGAATGAACCTTGTCCAAGACACGACATGTGGGAAAAGCCAGCTACCCATCTGTGGAAGGACTGTATGATCATGAAGGCATTTAAAAATTCCAACATGTTTGATGGTAGCCACGGACCTGGCGGCGGTTCAGGCGGAGGCGGCTTTCATGGCCCGGGCGCCGGTTTAGGTGGAGGCGGTTTTCACGGTCAGGGCCATCCGGGTAACCAGGGTGGTTATAATCAGTAGCTCGGCCAAAGTAATCAGCAGAACAGCAGCAACAGTCTGGGTATCAGAGCAACCCAAAGCAGTTGAATAGTGGGAAGTACCACGTATTTACCACTAGTTTATGCAAGAGGGACCAGAAGCTTCATAAGAGGGCTGTCAATGCCGTTGAGCCGGTGATTCCACGTTATTTGAGGTGGTCAGAACAACCTATTATGTGGACCAGAGAAGATCACCCTCCCCAGGTTGATAATCCAGGTCACTTGGCCTTGGCGGTGGCACCTTAGGTTGGTGGATATAAGTTCACTAAGGTGCTCATGGATGGAGGCAGTAGCATCAACATCCTCTATTATGAGATGTTTCGTCGGATGGGGTTGACTGATAAGAGTCTTAAACAATCCAACACTGTTATTCATGGTGTTGTCCCTGGTAACTCGGCATACCCAGTTGGTAAGATTGAACTGGAAGTAGCCTTTGGGGATGAATATTATTCCAGGGCTGAGAAGTTAACTTTTGAGGTGGTTAAGATCAAAAGCCCATATCATGCTCTGTTTTGACGGCCGGCGTATGCCAAGTTCATGGCTCGGCCGTGTTATGTGTATCTACATCTCAAGATGTCGGGTTATAAAGGCACCATCACAGTACATGGAAGCCGGAAAATAGCCCTGGAATATGAAGAAGGAGATGCCGCTTATGCTGAGTCTGTTTGTGCGACAGAGAAGTTGAAGTTTTATAAAGATAATGTTGACCCGACAGACATGACATCTTTGAAGAAGCCGACTGCGGAGCATGAACCGGTGTTGAAATTCAAGTCAGCTGATGACACCAAGATGGTTGGTTTTGTGCCTGGCGACTCATCCAAACAGTTCATCATCAGTGCCAACTTGGATCCAAAATAGGAAAGCGCGCTCATTGAGTTCATCCGTGAGAACCGGGACATCTTTGCATGGAAGCCTTCTGACATGCCGGGTGTCCCGAGAGAACTCGCTGAGCACACTCTTAATATTGATTCGAAGTTTAAGCCGGTCAGGCAGTTCCTTCGACGGTTTAACGAGGAAAGGCACAAGGCCATCGGAGAAGAGGTGGCCCGGCTCTTGACGGCCGGGTTCATTGTGGAAGTTTTTTCACCCAGAGTGGTTGGCTAACCCGGTGCTTGTAGTCAAGAAAAAGGGCACCTGGCGTATGTGTGTGGATTACACCGATTTGAACAAAGCTTGTCCGGCTGACCCTTTTTCTCTCCCTCATATTGATCAGATCATTGATGCTACGACGGGTTGTGAGCGTTTGAGTTTTCTGAATGCCTATTCAGGTTATCATCAGATCAAGATGGCAGTCAAGGACTAGGAGAAACAACTTTCATCACTCCGTTCGGAGCCTTCTGCTATGTGTATATGCTTTTTGGGCTTAAGAGTGCCCAGGCGACTTATCACCGGTGTGTGCAGAATTGCCTTCATAGTCATATTGGGCGTAATGTTCATGCTTATGTGGATGATATAGTGGTGAAGTCTAGAGAGAAGGAAACCTTGGTAACAGATCTGAAGGAAACCTTTGATAACCTCCAGGTCTACAAGCTGATGCTTAACCCGGCCAAGTGTGTTTTTGGAATCCCAACAGGCAAACTCTTGGGTTTTTTGGTGTCTAACAGAGGTATTGAGGCTAACCCGGAGAAAATTAAGGAAATCACATCTCTGGACAAACCGGTGTGCATCAATGACGTTCAGCGGCCAGCGGGTCGTGTCACTGCCTTAAGCCGGTTCATAAGCCGGTTAGGGGAGAAGGCAATGCCTTTGTATCAAATGATGAAAAAGGTGGATGACTTTGTCTGGAGTGACGCTGCTAACTCTGCTTTTGAGGATCTGAAGAAACAGCTCGCTGAGCTGCCGGTTCTTGCTGCTCCAGTTGAGAAAGAGCCGTTGTTGTTGTACATGGCTGCTAACTCACATGTTGTCAGCACGGCCATTGTTGTAGAGTGCAAGGAGGCTGGCAAGGAACATCCGGTTCAACGGCCGGTTTACTACGGCAGTGAGGTGCTCATTGAGTCCAAACGGAGATATCCACATTGGCAAAAATTGGTTTATGGGGTGTTCATGGCAACCCGGAAGCTCAAGCATTACTTTCAAGGTCACCCAATTACTGTGGTTAGCTCTGCCCCTCTAAGGGACATTATTCAAAATAGAGAAGCTATAGGACGAGTCGCCAAGTGGGCCATTGAACTTGGATCTCATGGTTTAAAATATGTGCCACGCACTGCGATCAAGTCCCAAGCACTGGTTGACTTCATTAATGACTGGACAGAATTGCAAATACCGGAGGAGAAGCCAGACAACACATATTGGACAATTCATTTTAACGGGTCCAGACAAGTGGAAGGCTCGGGGGCTGGAGTTGTTTTAACCTCTCCTCGAGGTGACAAATTTTGTTATGTGTTGCGATTGATGTTTCCGTGCACTAATAACGCAACTGAATACGAAGCCTTGCTCCATGGTCTTCGGATGGCTAAAGAGAAGAGTCTAAGTCGGGTCCGCTACCTTGGCGATTCAGATTTGGTGGCTCAACAGGTGTCAGGAAAGTGGGATTCCAAGGATCCTCTCATGGCGGCTTATCGCTGTGAGGTCGACGCTGTTGCAGGGCATTTTAAGGGTTATCAAGTGGAACACATTAACCGCAGAAAAAATGAAGCGGCCGATGCCTTAAGCCGGTTGGGATCCCAGCGTAAGCCGGTACCCCCTAACACCTTTTTGGATGTTTTACATAACCCGTCTGTTAACTTTCCTACAGTGGAAGACTTCGCCATTCCTGACCCGGAGGCACAGTTAGTGGCGGCTACTCATGTTATTCCAGATTGGACAATACCATTCCTGGCTTACATGACCCGGGCGAGTTGCCAGAGGACGAGACCCTGGCCCGACAGATAACCCGGCGGTCCAAGTCAATGACGATTTCTGACAGAGAGTTGTATCATCGCAGCGTCACTGGAGCATTTCAGCTTTGTATTTCTCCTGAAGAAGGTCAAGAAATACTTCATGAGATCCATGAAGGGGATTGTGGTCATCATGCTGGGTCAAAGTCTCTTGTGGCCAAAGCTTTTCTTCATGGTTTTTACTGGTTAATGGCTCACGCTGATGTAGAGGATATGGTCAGTAGGTGTGATGGATGTCAAAAATTTGCACAACAAGCGCATGTGCTGGCTCAAGAGTTGCGGATGATTCCAATCACTTGGCCGTTTGCAGTTTGGGGGCTTGACATGGTTGGACCTTTCAAAAGGTCTAAGGATAAAAAGACACGTCTTTTAGTGGCAGTTGACAAATTCACAAAATGGGTTGAGGCAGAGCCGGTGAGTAAGTGTGATGCAGCCACGGCGGTTCAGTTCATGAAAAAGGTGATTTTTCGCTTTGGTTTTCCACACATCATTATCACTGACAATGGCACTAATTTTTCTCAAGGTACTATGGAGGAGTTTTGTCAACATGAGCATATCCGGCTTGATGTTTCTTCCGTAGCTCACCCTCAATCTAATGGTCAGGCTGAGAGAGCAAATCAAGAAATCTTAAAAGGTCTCAAGCCCCGGCTTATGGTTCCCCTACAACGGACGCCAGGTTGTTGGGTTGAGGAATTACCCTCGGTGCTTTGGAGTATCAACACCACTCCTAACAGGTCTACAGGTTATACACCTTTCTTCATGGTTTATGGAGCAGAAGCGGTGCTTCCCAGTGACATCTGTCATGACTCGCCTCGTGTGGCGGCTTACGTTGAAGCTAATAATGAACAAGCCCAACTGGATGCACTTGACTTGTTAGACGAGGAGAGAGACTTGGCGGTGGCTCGATCAACAATTTATCAACAGGACCTTCGCCATTATCACAGCCACCGGGTTAAGTCCATGATTTTTCAAGAAGGTGACCTGGTGCTCCGGCTCATCCAGGATCTGTCTGATGCACACAAACTATCCCCGCCTTGGGAAGGACCTTTTGTGGTCAGCAAGAATTTAAACAACGGGTCATATTACCTCATTGACGTTTGAGAGCACAAAGACTCACGTAAGTCGGAGGAGGAGACCCGCCGGCCATGGAACATTGCTCGGCTTCGGCCATACTACACCTGAGCTACCGGCTGTCGTCATGTATATACTTTGACGTTGTATATATTATGATAAGTAATAAAGCAGGAGCTCTGTCTTTTTCTTCTTCAAAGATCATATATCTTTACTATTTTGATGACTATTAAGGAGCTGATCATATCTGAATCTAGCTTAACATTTCTGGTCCGGCTAATGATCGTATTCGAATCTAGCTGTAAATCTCATGATCACTTGGGGGCTTCTTGTTCAAACATAGGTCGTATTCGAACCAAAGAGAACATAGCTGTCGTAACCCTCTTGATCGGCTCAAAGCCAAACTCACTAGGGGGCTTCTTGATCATATCTAAATCATAGCTTAACCCCTTTTGGGTCTGACTTGGATCGTATTCGAATCAGGGTCATTAATAACCTCTCAAGGTCATTTGGGGGCTTCCTGTTCAAACATAGGTCATATTCGAACCAAAAAGAACATAGATGTCGGTACCCTCTTGATCGGCGCAACGCTAAAGCCACAGGGGGCTATATGATCGTATTCGAATCTTAGATTAACCCCTTTGGTCAGGTTTACTGATCGTATTCAAATCAGAAACCCCCAAATTTCAGTTAAAAAGTTAATTTATGTTGTTTGAAATCTGCTATTTTGTTTTACTGGTCTTTGTTGTCTCAAATCTAAACGATCAGCATGGTTTTTTCACCGGCTTGGCTATTTGACAATAAACCTCCAAGGCACGATAGTCATCAGGTATATAGAAGCATTGACTTCTCAAAAGAAAAACTGAGTCATCAACCTCATCACCCGGGTCATATAGACTGGTAGTCCAGATGCAAAGAACACATGTGTGACTGTGTTATTCATGAATAGATTTTTCTGTGTTTTTTCATTAATCAAAGGTTGTTTCAACCTTGTTTATTTCACGTCTGGTTCTGTTTTTTCTACTATGATAAAATCATTGTTCATGTACCGGGTGTTCTGACCTGTCCGGTGCTAAACCGCCAAGCCAGTTTTTTCCTTTTCTACAGGAACAGAGTTGAAATATTACATATGTAACCATAGATGTGACGCATATATTGACATCAGGAGCAAAAGAGTCACACACGGCATCTTATGCACGATGGCATAGGCAAAATATGCAGTTTTTTAAACTAACCTATTACAAGGCATTAAGAGCCCAAAAGGTTACTGTTTCTCTCTCTTAAGACAGGTCCTAAGCTAAAAGCTGGATTGTTCAGATGGTTATGACTCCCCCTTGGCCGGTTCACCTCCCTCCATTGGTTGAAAGCAGGGACTGGACCAATCAAAGCCGTTCAGAGCAATGAATTCAGCCTCATCATCAATTAAGCCAGCCGGGTCAATCTCTAGGCAAATGTATGTGGGCGAACCGGCAGGATAAGATCCGTCACTTTATAAGAGGGAGTCGCCATCTTCTTATTTTCCATATCAAAACCCGGCTGATATTTATCGATGTTGGTCTCATCTCCAAGGACGGTAGCATGAGGTCGAACTCCCCTCACGCAGGCAATGAAGTCATATTGCTCAAATAGAGTCATGTCTTCCTTCACGGTAGGGTACCCCTTAGCTACATCCGCCGGGTCTAGATCTGGCACCTGGGCTTTGGAGCGGCTCAGGGCAGTCAGGGCTCCAGCTCTGGCATGGGATCGTTTGACCTCTTGAAACCTAGCGAGTAATATCGATAATTTCTTCAAAATGTCACTCAGCCGGTTGGGTCCTTGGTTGGCAGGGGAGATAGCAGCAAGTGCTCGTTGAGCACCAGGATACAACTGCTCCACTAAGGTATAAACCGCCTTCAGTTTGGTCACACTATCTTGGCTCAGATTTTGGCTTCGTGGATGTCGGCGTTCTGGGAACGGGGGTCCCCAGACTTGCCTGCCTGCGGCCTGCGGCGTGACTCAAAAGGGGGCCCAGCGCGGCCCATCTTCACCAACACAAACTCAAGACCCTCGCGAGGGGCCAAGGCTCGCGGGGCGGATGACACAGAGCCTCCTCAGGCACGACCTCGTCAGGTTGTCTCACGAGGAGGCGGAGAGATCAAGGCGGGGTACCTCACGAGGTGCCCGTGACGCAAGCCATGACGACTCAGGGCGCCAGGCGGGCGCCAGCCCGCGCAGCGTCGTCCTTTCCTCTTTGGTGCAAAGGGGGCAAGCCCAGCCGCGGAGTACCGATGCATCAGGCAAAGGTTGCCATTTCGGTGCAACGAGACCAGGACCAGGAGGACTACGAGACGGAGGTCACCGTGGAGCCCAAGACGGCGTCATCACTAGAGCTTTGCGTAGACGAAGACTACTTTTGTCAGGATAGCTGATACTTGCTGTCCCCTTTCAAATTAGCCCGCCATTGTTGGCTCCCTTCCCGCTCGATATTTGGGAAGAGGACCAGGGCCTCTATAAATAGGACCGGCCACCCACATGGCAAGGGGTCGGCTGGTTGGAAGCAAAGAGAGAGAGAGAGAAAGGTGACTGAACTCCTCCCAGCAGTTCATCGCCTCAGCCAAGAACAGACCCTCGCGAGGTTGTTGTTCCTTGTATTGTTCATCATCATCAGCCCAAGAGGCAATCCACACACCACAAACTGGAGTAGGGTATTACACCACAACGGTGGCCCGAACTAGTATAAACCATGTGTCTCTTGTGTTGTTCTTTCGATAGCTTGGATCCTTGCGTGGCGGAGGGGTGCAGGTAGGTAGGAGGCGAAATCTCCGAGCGCACCCCAGTGTCGAACCTCAAGGTCTGCCGGAACCCGAAATCCGACATTTGGCGCGCCAGGTAGGGGTGCGCCGGAATTCGTCTTCCATCACCCCGTTCTCCTCCGACCATCATGCTCATGTCTGACGCTCGTCGGCCCGCGCGGAGCGCCGGGCCGCCCTCGCTTCCCACGTCGCCCAGGCGGCCCCTGTCGGCGGGCGTCCTCGCCGTTCCCCACCACCGGCCCGGTGGGGGACGAGCAGCAAGCATCGTCTCAGCATCCGTCCGTGCGGCGAGACGGCCGCACCGCAACTCCCTCGCTCACCCCAGCTGGATCTTCGTCCCGCATGCTTCATGCGCCCATGGAGGCTCGGGCTACACTCATCGCGGCAAACGAGCTCCTGCGCTGCCGTCCCGCCGATGACGTCTACGAGGAATGGCTCGACCGCATCGCCGAGCTCGTCCGCACCGCAGGGGGCTCTCCTGCGCCGTCCCATCGCGCTACACTAACACCCCCGGTCGTCGCGGCCCTCTTGGGCGGCTCGCAGGCACCGCCTAGAAGTTACCATGTCAAGCCATTCATCCGCCAGGTCAGCGCTGCTTCCACGCAGCAGGGGGCTCCCTGGATCGGGCGGCGCCCGAGACCGGCCTGAGCTTCAGCTCGGAGGACCACCCCTCCAACTCGGCCTACTCGGGTGCGCTCCCCATGCTGTGCACCCCCACCATCTTCCAGGTGGCCGTCACCAGAACTCTCATCTATGGCGGGGCGGGCCTCATCGTGCTCTCAGTCGAGGCCTTCAACCTCCTCTGCATACCCCTGGAACGGCTGCAGCCCAGCCGACCCTTCTCAGGCGTTGGGGGCAGGTCATCCAACTCCTTGGGACAGATCCGGCTCCCAATGAGCTTCGGCACCTACGACAACTTCCGCACGGAGCTGGTCGACTTCGACATCGCCCCCATCGGCCTCCCCTACAACGCCATACTCGGCTACCCAGCGCTGGCCCAGTTCATGGCCGCGACGCACCCGGCGTACAACCTCATGAAGATGCCCGGGAGCAGCGGTGTCCTCACCGTGCGCGGGGACACTGGGGACGCTCTGCGGGTGCTCAAGCTCGTCTTCAAGATAGCGGCGTCGGCACAGCCCGCCGCCTTGGAGGCCCTCGAGCCCAAGGGGGCTGCGCCCACCAAGAAGAAATAGTTGTTCACCCAAGACAAGGCAGAAACCAAGCAGATACCCGTCGATGCGGACGGGTCCACCAACGCCACTTTCACCATAGGCGCCCACCTCAAACCCGAGCAGGAGGAGGCCCTGGTCAGGTTCCTGCGCGCAAACAAGAAGGTGTTCGCTTGGGAGCCAAACCAATTGGCAGGGATCCCCAGGAGTGTAATCGAGCATCACCTCAACGTGTGCCCCAACATGTGCCCTGTGAAGCAGAAGGCCAGGCGGCAGTCCATAGAAAAACATGCATTTATCGTCCAAGAGACCCGCAAATTAGAGGCCGCTGGGGTCATTCGCAAAGTCTGATACCCAGATTGGTTGGCCAACCCTGTCGTTGTGCCAAAGAAGGGAGGGAAGGAACGCATGTGTGTCGACTTCACCAACCTCAACAAAGCGTGCCCGCAAGATCCATTCCCGCTCCCCCGCATCGACCAGATCGTCGATTCCACTGCGGAATGCGACCTGCTATGCTTCCTGGATGCCTTCTCTGGGTATCACCAGATCAAGATGGCGGTAGAAGACGTCGAGAAGACGGCCTTCCTAACCCCGTGTGGGGTGTACTGCTGCACCTGCATGCCATTCGGGCTGCGTAACGCAGGGGCGACCTTTCAGCGACTGGTGCATATCACCTTGGGCCCGCAGCTCGGGAAGAATGTTGAAGCTTACGTCGATGACATCGTGGTAAAATCTCAGGAGGCCAGGACCTTGATACAAGACCTGGAGGAAACCTTCGCGAGCCTCAACGCGATGAACCTACGGCTCAACCCAGAGAAGTGTGTGTTCGGAGTCCCCTCGGGCAAGCTCTTGGGTTTCCTCGTGTCCCCCCGAGGCATCGAGGCTAACCCGGAGAAGGTCAAGGCGGTGGAAGACATGAGCCCGCCAAAGACCCTCAGAGAAATGCAGAAGCTCACGGGGCGCGTGACCGCGCTAGGGCGCTTCATCTCCAAGTTGGGGGAACGAGCCCTGCCCTTCTTCCAGCTAATGAAGAAAAAGGGGCCCTTCGAGTGGACTGAAGAGGCCGACAAGGCATTCTAGGATCTCAAGAGATACCTGACCGGCCCACCGGTCATGGTGGCCCCGCGCCCTCAGGAGCCCCTGGTGCGTTACCTCACCGCCACTCCCTACTCCGCCAGCGTAGCCTTGGTGGCAGTCAGAGAGGAGTGCCGAATCAAAACCGCGGCAGCAGCCCGGGACAAGGCAGAACAGGGACAAGGAAGGCCTACATAAACCGCCACCGCGACTGAGGAGGATCAGCCACCGTAGAGGGGCGCACCAGAGATGGAAGAGGCCCCTCTTCCAGATGGCCAGTCTCAGGAGGCCTCATTGCCTCAAGAGGCGCCACGGTCTCCGAATGGAGCCACCAGCACTGACGCACTCCACCCCGTTGAGCATCCAGTGTACTTCGTCAGCACAGTGCTGCGGGATGCAAGAGCACGGTACCCCATGCCTCAGAAACTCCTCCTCGCGCTACTGGTGGCTTCGCGCAAGCTGCGGCACTATTTTCAGGGTCACCCCATCAAGGTCGTCTCATCATACCCCCTGGAGAGGGTGCTTAGGAGCCCCAATTCAGCTGGGAGGGTCGCTGAGTGGAACATAGAGCTGCAAGCGTTTCAGCTCGAATTCAGCATGACCAGAGTCATCAAGGGAGCAGCGTTGGCGGATTTTGTGGCAGAATGGACGGAGGCGCCAGGCCTCAAGGCCGACGAGGATCGGTCCCTGTCCCCGGGAAGCGAGGCGCCAGAAGGTTGGGTCATGTACTTCGATGGGGCGTTCTCCAGACACGGCGCAGGGGCTGGGGCGGTGCTTATATCGCCCACCCAGGACAAGCTCTATTACGCCGTGCAGCTTTGTTTCCAGCAAGGCGAAAAGGTCTCCAACAACATAGCAGAGTATGAAGGTTTAATAGTGGGCATGAAGGCCGCAGCTGCCCTGGGGGTGAAACGCCTCACCATCAAGGGCGACTCGCAGCTCCTTGTCAATTTCTCCAACAAGGTGTATGAGGCGAAGGATGAGCACATGGAGGCCTACCTTGCAGAGTTCTGGAGGATGGAGAAGCAGTTTTGGGGGTTGGAGTTGCAGCATGTGCCCCGTGGCACCAATCAGGAAGCCGATGACATCGCCAAACGCGTGTCCAGATGGTTACGTCAGGAGCCTGGCGTTTTCGAGGAGCGGCTCTTCAAGCCTTCAGCCTTACCGTCATTATCAAACATGGCTCAGCCCCGGGAGGAGCTCCCCCAGCCACCTGCCTCAGGAGCTCCGGCCTGTGGCCCGGCCTCTGGAGCACGCCTGCTCTTGACGATGGAACCTCAGGAGGGATGTTGGATCATGGAGCTCCGGAGCTACTTAACGCAAGGGACCCTGCCGAAGAAGGAGGAGGAAGCAGAGCGAGTGGCACGCCAGGCCACGGCATATTGCATCAAAGATGGAGAGCTCTACCGGAAGCGACCAAACGATGTATCCCTGCGCTGCATCTCCAGGGAACAAGGGAAGGAACTACTGGAAGATATACACGGCAGGGACTGCGGACATCATTCATCGTCACGGGCCCTCGTCGGCAAGGCATTCCGCAGTGGGTTTTATTGGCCCACCGTGCTCAATGACGCCGTTGAACTAGTAAAAGCTTGTGAGGCCTGCCAGTTCCACGCCAAGCAGATCCATCAGCCGGCAGGGGGCTTGCAGACTATCCCCCTTTCGTGGCCATTCGCAGTCTGGGGGCTTGCCATCTTGGTTCCGTTTCCTCGGGCGCCAAGGGGCTACCGCTACCTTTACGTTGCTGTAGACAAGTTCACCAAGTGGGCTGAAGTGGAGGCTGTCCGCACAATTCCTGCGGGTTCCGTTGTCAAGTTCATCAAGGGCATCGTGAGCCGGTTCGGGGTGCCGAATCGCATCATCACGGACAACGGTTCACAGTTCACCAGTAACCTCTTCAAAACATACTGTGCTAACCTTGGAACGCAGATATGCTACGCTTTGGTGGCGCACCCCCGAAGCAACGGTCAGGCCGAGCGAGCCAATGCGGAGGTCCTGAGGGGCCTCAAGACTAGGACGTTCAAGAAGAAGTTGGAGGCCTGCGGCAGAGGTTGGTACGACGAGCTTCAGTCCGTGTTGTGGTCCATCCGCACAAGCGCGACCAAGCCGACTGGGGAGACCCTGTTCTTCCTGGTCTACGGAGCCGAAGCGGTCCTCCCTCACGAGGTCAGACGTTGCTCCACGCGGGTCCTGGCGTCGATGAGGCGCAACAGGACGCCATGCGGGGGATGGCCCTCGTGCTGGGGGAGGAACATCGCCGAGAAGCCGCGCTACGAGCGGCGAGGTACCAACAGGCGTTGTGGCGATATCACTGCCGCAACATCCGCCCCAGGACTCTCGAGGTAGGAGACCTCGTGCTCAGGCGGGTCCTCTCCAGGGAGGGGCTGCACAAGCTCTCTCCCATGTGGGACAGCCCGTTCAAGGTTGTTCGTGTTTCCAGGCCCGGCTCAGCGCGCTTGGAGACTCAGGAGGGAGTGCCGGTCCAGAACGCATGGAACATCCAGCACCTCCGGAGGTTCTACCCCTAAAAAGGCCCAGAGCCTGTGAAGCAAGGCGAGTGCCTATGAAGCTATCGCGTTTTGGAAAAGGCCCAGAGCCTGTGAAGCAAGGCGAGTGCCTGTGAAGCTATCGCGTTTTGGAAAAGCCCCAGAGCCTGTGAAGCAAGGCGAGTGCCTGTGAAGCTATCGCGTTTTGGAAAAGGCCTAGAGCCTGTGAAGCAAGGCGAGTGCCTGTGAAGCTATCGCGTTTTGGAAAAGGCCCAGAGCCTGTGAAGCAAGGCGAGTGCCTATGAAGCTATCGCTTTTTGGAAAAGGCCCAGAGCCTGTGAAACAAGGCGAGTGCCTGTGAAGCTATCGCGTTTTGGAAAAGGCCCAGAGCCTGTGAAGCAAGGCGAGTGCCTGTGAAGCTATCGCATTTTGGAAAAGGCCCAGAGCCTGTGAAGCAAGGCGAGTGCCTGTGAAGCTATCACGTTTTGGAAAAGGCCCAGAGCCTGTGAAGAAGGCCAACGCCTGTGAAGCTCGCCGCCCGTGACACTCTCACGTAATAATGAGTTGGGGCTGTACACGCCCCGGAGTCTCAGGAGCGCCGGCCTCAGGCCCTGGGGCTCCCTCCCACGCCCAGTGGCAGCACTAAGCTCCACGCTGGTGAGAAGACGTCGAAGACTAGACTAGGTGCCGGACGCGGCTTTTCATTTGCTTTCCGCAGTTGGCGTGTTCCTCTTCATTTGAAGTTTTATTGAAGTTGTTGCCGTCTTTGGCTTGCGGTTCTTCGGCTTTTCACTCTCCTGCCTCGATTTCTCTTGTACAAGGCCTCGCGAGGGGGAGAGCCGAGCACCCTCGCGAGTGTTCCTATCCTAGTCACTCAAAGAGTTCGCGACCTGGGCCCCTTACAGGAGCACCCCTCCAGTGCGTGCCCCACGGGCACCACAATACAAACAAAGGGCCTGGGTCGGTCGCCCCCCCCCACGGCTGAGGCCGGAACTATCCACGCTCGGTCACATAGCCAGAAGGCACGGTAACGAAAGCAAAACGATGATTAACAGCAATAACCCAAACACGCCCCCGCGGGGCTCCGCACTATTGTCTTTGTTACACAGGAAAAAGGGAAAAGGAAGAACAAATCCGGCGCGGCTTGCCTCACACCGGCCCGCAGGGAAGGCCCAAGCCGCCTCCGGAGCTCAGGCAGACTCCCTCTCGTGCTTCACCGGGGCGCGACGGCGGGCGGACACGTTGCCACCCCCCAAGCAGATACGACGGCGTGGAGGCTGATCGCGGCCACCGCTAGAGGAGTCGCCGCCTGAAGAAGAACCGGAGAAGATTGAGGAACCCCGAACGCCGCCCGCCGTGCGAGCGCTGCTCTCTCCATCATTGCCGGAGCTGGGTTCCCAGTCGCGGTCGTCACCCTCGGGGCAACACCCTGCGCGGCGACCATCTTCCCCAAACACCCTCACGTAGAGGGTGGCGTCACCGTCGAACTTGAAGTGTAGGTTGCACCGATGGCTCAGGCCACGCACGCGAGCAAACGTCTGCCAACCGTGGGCCAGGGACAGGCTCCCGGGCGTGGAGACCTCCAGAGAGACCCATGAGGCCCGGCTGCAGCAGCCGTCGGCCTGGAGCCAGAGGCCGCCCGGGGCGCCGGCCGGGAGCTCGCCGAGGAGGAAGCGAGGAAGCGGAAGCCAGGTGCTAGCCGGCTCTGCTGACCACACGACGAACTCCAGCAGCACGAACGCGCGGCCTGGGGGGACGCGCGGCCGGAGCGCCCCCCCCCCCCCCCCGGCTGCAGCAATCCACCCGTCGCTGTGCTGAAGATCGCCTCCACGGCAGCGGGGAGCCACCGTGGTGGCCACAGGATGCTTGCGAGGGCGCCCTCGGCCGCGCTTGGGTGGGGTAGAGGCGGGCTCAACCCGGCAAGCCTTCCCCTTCTCGGCGGCCGAGAACCTCCTCGACGGGGCCATGGAGAAAAAGGAGAAGCAAGGGGGGTGAACTGAAAGGGCGCGCGCCGGTCCATACTTATGGCTGGCGATGGCCAACCAACGGCCCCCACGATCGCAGGTAATTATGACCCGCTTTGCATGCAGGGACTTGTCCAATCCATGCAGTCGCCGAGGCGCCATGGGGAGGTGGGGACGCCCACGTCCAGTCAACTGCCACGCGGCGCCCAAGGCCGCAGGCTGTTAGGGCCCGCGGCGCTTCGCTCTTGCCCTTCCGCCTCCCTGCACGGCCAAGTCCGAGCGCGCCTTGGTCCCGAGGGCTACTGTCGGCGTTCTGGGAACGGGGGTCCCCAGACTTGCCTGCCTGCGGCCTGCAGCGTGGCTCAAAAGGTGGCCCAGCGCGGCCCATCTTCACCATCACAAACTCAAGACCCTCGCGAGGGGCCAAGCCTCATGGGGCGGACGACGCGGAGCCTCCTCAGGCACGGCCTCGTCAGGTTGTCTCATGAGGAGGCGGAGAGATCAAGTCGGGGTACCTCGCGAGGTGCCCGTGATGCAAGCCATGACGACTCAGGGCGCCAGGCGGGCGCCAGCGCGCGCAACTCCCTCCTTTCCTCTTTGGTGCAAAGGGGGCAAGCCCAGCCACGGAGTACCGAGGCATCAGGCAAAGGTTGCCATTTCGGTGCAACGAGACCAGGACCAGGAGGACTACAAGACGGAGGTCACCGTGGAGCCCAAGACGGTGTCATCACCAGAGCTTTGCGCAGACGAAGACTACTTTTGTCAGGATAGCTGATACTTGCTGTCCACTTTCAAATTAGCCCGCCATTGTTGGCTCACTTCCAGCTCGATATTTGGGAAGAGGACCAGGGCCTCTATAAATAGGACCGGCCACCCACATGGCAAGGGGTCGGCTGGTTGGAAGCAAAGAGAGAGAGAGAGAGAGAGAGAGAGAGAGAAAGGTGACTGAACTCCTCCCAATAGGTCATCGCCTCAGCCAAGAACAGACCCTCGTGAGGTTGTTTATAAAGTTAAGTACCGGTTCATTTATGATAAATTGAGCCGGCCCTTGGGGACTACAGGTCAAGTTTATGCTACTCTACTGGACTTTCAGAGGCAAAGTTTCAACCTATATCATAAAGTCTATAGATCATTCAGGATCATCATCTGAAGACTTGGGGGCTGACAGAGTATAAATAAGCCGGAAAACATACCTCATATTTTAGCTGCAATTGCTTGACCATCTCAATTTCCGACTCACGGCTGGAATGCACATGACTGAGATAGCCGGACAGTATGTCACTAGCATTCAGATGAGTCTAGTGAGAGATATCAAACTGTACTTTCTGCCTTTCTAAGGCCTCCTGTTTGGCAGAATGCCTGGCTAGCACAGTAGGATTACCCGGCACAACAAATCTGCTGCTAGTGGTCAGAATGTCATGATCATAGGACATTGGCGGGTTAGCTGAACCGGATGGTCTGACGGTAGATGGATTAACAATGGTATCATCAGCTGACGGTTCAGGAGGGTCCGATTGAGCATGGATAGCCGATCTTCTGGCACTACAGATTGAGCGGCAGGAGTTGATGTTGCCGGCTCAGGTGCAAGATTTCTCGGGTCTTCTGCCGGTTTGATAACTTTAGCTTTCTTGGAGTTCGCTTGACCGTTGAGAAAGATTTTTTATGAGACAGTTAGCATAATAATGCAGTTTTAAAGTTGCAGAGGAAAGACGATTTTCCTTACCCAGGGCAGTCTTGAAAGCCGGAAATTGAGTCTGAGATGAGTCGCCAGACGAGCGAGAAACCTCCTGTAAAAGGTAAAATCGGTGAGGCAAGAGAATAGATTCCTTAATGAAAGCAACAGATGAAGGTGAAAGAAACCTCATTCGGGCGCTTTCCAGGAGCTTGTTGTAAAACAGAAGGCGGTTCGTCATCGTCATTATTCCGGGCCTGACGGCGTCTCTCATGTTGCTGTTTTTTCAAAAGAAAATGAGGGTCCAAATAAGCCAAAGGGTGGAAAAACCTTACTTTCCGGGTTACCAGTCGAAGTTTCTGTCTTGGCAAATGGGCTGAGTCGGAGGAAATAGTTACCTCTTCTTCTACGGCCTGACTGGCCCCTGTGTCGTCCTGGCAATAGTCAGTGTCAATAAGGTTATTAAAAAACTGGCCAAGGGAGTCAAGGGCTACCTCTGACTCAGAATCATCGTCAAGCTTTAACAGGTCTGAAGCAGTGCTCCGTTTCTTCTTGGACCTCCGGGTCGTCTTCCTGGCGGCTATGGCGGCGGCTCTAGCCTTCTTGGCAGCTTCATGGTCATACTTGGCTTTTCAGAAGTCGGATTTGGCCTATAAACAAATAAACATGATAAAAGGTCATGCAAGTATTTAAAAGCATTGAGAAAAACACAAAAAGAGGTGGTCAGGGGTTTCTCACCTCTGGTGCCGGGTTAAGTTTACAGAAGGGGTTTAACCCAACCTTACTGCAGTCCTCATACTTGTCGTTCACAAGGATGGTTGACATTTAAACAATATCTTCTTCAGTTAGTTGTACATAGTTGTAACGCAGAGAGTCATCTGGGCCTCCGCCATATTCATACATCAATTTGGATCGGCGGCTTAGAGGAATGACCCGCCCTGAGATCCAGCAGCGGATCAAGTCAACTCCGGTTAAGCCATTCCCCAGTAAGGCATTGATCCTTTTAATAGATGGAATAAGCTTCTTGCGTTCAGCAGCAGTAAGCTTATCACGGAGCACAAACTTGGAATCCAGACGCTCCGCGCGATAACCCGGCAGTGGTTTTTCGTTGGCTGGAGACGTATCTTGGCAATAGAACCAGGTCGGATTCCAATCTTTGGGATGACTCGGTAAGACTATTAAGGGAAAGACGGCGCCCTGTCGGTGCTGAATTGAGATTCCACCGAGTTCCAAGCTAGGGCCATTGGTACACTCATTCTGGCGGTTCAGATAAAAGTACTCTCTGAAGAGTTCCATAGTCGGCTCTTCTTGAAGATACACCTCACAAAGAACTTGAAACTTGCAGATGTTGGACATGGAATTGAGTCCAATATCTTGAGGGTGAAGTTTGAAAAAATGAAGAACGTCTCTAAAGAACTTTGTGCCGGGTGGTGTAAAATCCCAATTCATGTGGTCAGAGAAGACAATAACTTCACCGTCTTTGGGATTAGGCCATTCCTCGTCCGGGTTAGGTGCATGATAAGACATAACACTTTTCCCTGGCAAAAATCCTATGGTGAAGAATTCCTTCAAGGTATCTTCGGTGACTGTGGAAGGGACTCAGTTGCAGATAGTCGGCGCTTTTGACGGCATGATGATCCAAGGACAAACTAAAAAGAAAGTAACGTGCCAGTTCAATTCAATGGTGAAGTTAAATGATGATGGTGCAAATGAGTAATGGCGGCTTAAGTAAGGCTAATGTCATATAAGGGAAAAGTGAGCCGGCGTAATAAGCCGCCATGACTACAGATATTTGAGAAATGCCTGAAACAGAATTGGCCAAGTGTTGAGGCAAACAAGTTCCCTAATTTCTTGATATTATTCTGGATCAAATGGCCATTCAAAATGGAAAATATTCTAAACCTAAAAATCTAGCACAGATGAGTTCATGAGTTCTAATGAGGTCTTTGTACTAGAAAAAGGGATCTACTGGTATCAAGAATGGGCACAAAAACAACTACCGCATGAGTTTTCTTTTTGGATCAAGAAGAAGCTGGAGTGGAAGAACTACGAAGAAACTGTGATGAATAATGAAGAACACGCAAAAACCTAGAAACCCTAATGCGGATCTGAGGAGCAGGAAGGTAAAACACTTACAGCCACGGATCTTCTGCGGAGGGTCGCCGCCGTTCTCTGGACCGATTCAGGTTGATGCAACGGCCAAGGTCGATGAAGACCAGGTGCTCTGCGACGGCGGCGGAGCTCGAGCAGCAGTAGGGTTACAAGAGGAAGAAGACGAAGAGAGGGAAGAATGAGAAAAGACCAGGTCACGCCTATTTATAAGGGGATAAGCGAACAGGCAGGCGCGGAAATCGAGGAAGACCCAAATAATGATTGTCCAACTAAACGGATGCCTCGATTCTCGGAAGACATTTAAGGATAAAGATCCGTTGAAGATGACGTCATAGCAGGCTTTCGTGTTTTCAGAAGATGACGTCATGGCGGGTTACAGAGTTTTTACAGAGAGAGGAAGATGGATTTCGTTTAAGTATTGAAGATTGACAAAGAACAAAGTTCAAGTCAACCTGGGGCCTAATGTTGGGGATATAGCTACCAGGTAAGACCCGCCCAGGAGGGGCCGGGTCAACCCCAATGGCGAGTTACAAAAGAAGCCCAATAATATTCAAGGCGATAGTTTATTAAGACTTGTAGAAGGCGTATGCCCAGAGGCGGCTTAAGGCCCAATATTGTAAACCGCTGCATGTAAAGAAAGACTTGTAAAGAAAGGCATATAAAAGAAGTCACCGGGCCGGACACGTTTTATGAGCCGGCCGGGACTCTGTAGGCCTCCAAGCGTCAACCCATGTATATAAGGGGACGACCGACAGCGGCTTAGGATGAGAAACAAAAACTCGAAGCCAGGCAAAGCGCATCCGCTCCCTGGTCATCGAAACCCCAACATTTCGAACACAACTAGACATAGGCTTTTACCTTCATCGCAAGGGGCCAAACTAGTATAAACCTCTCATCTCCTTTTTCCCGATTAACCCCTTTAAGCTTCCTAGTTGTGATGGCCCTACGACTAAGTCCTTTTGCTAGGACATCTGCCATGACAATTCCATGACAGGGAGGACATCGCCGGCGAGGGCCGGTCGGATCTAGCTCCAGGGAACGGTGGAGGACGATGAGGCTGCGCGGGGTGGTGCGGCGGAGGCGGTGAGCTGCGATGGTGGCGGTGCTGACCTGCGACAATAGTGCGGTGGCGTGCCAGCGAGGAGGCATCGGGCAGCGGAGAGAGCCCCGGCTCGGGCGGCACGCAGAGGTGTTGACTAGTGGGAGGCGGCGACGCGGTGGCGGGCTTGCGGGGGCAGGACGCAGGCTCGGCGGGCCGGCGTAGTGGGCGGCGGCTCGGACGGCGGCACGGGGTGTGTCCGACGGCATGGAGGAGAGGGATCTAGGGTTTTTACCCGAAAAATGAGGAGGGGGAGGCAAATATGTAGGTAGGGGAGCTAGGAGTGTCCAAATGAGGTGCGGTTTTCGCCCACACGATTGTGATCCAATGAGGGAGAGCATGGAGTGGGTTTAGATGGGTTAGTGGGCTGTTTTGGGGGGTGTTGGGCTGCAACAAAAGAGGGGCTTTTGCGGTTACCCGGTTAACAATAGGGGCATCAAACGACCTCCAAATGGAACGAAATTTGACAGGCGGCCTACCGGTGATGTACCAAGGCCACTCGACAAATCTCGACCCATTCCAAGAATGTTTTTATCCCGCTCACGAAACAAGACTTGAGGGGTGCAATGGGTGTATGTGGAAGTGCCGGATTGGGAAATGGACAACGAGGAAAATGACTGGATGCATGACACGAACACGAATGCAAATGAGATGCACGTGACGACATGAGATGAAATGCATGACATTAACAAAATGCAAAATTAAGACAAAAACCCAACCACAAAGAGAATATCATATCACATAGCCGGAAATGGCAAGGGTTGGAGTTACAAATATGGAAATTTACATCCGGGGTGTTACAACAGGTGTCTCCGATGGTGTTTGTTGAGTTGGCATAGATCGAGATTAGGATTTGTAACTTCGTGTATCGGAGAGGTATCTCTGGGCCCTCTCGACAATGCACATCACAATAAGCCTTGCAAGCAATGTGACCAATGAGTTAGTCATGGGATAGTGCATTGCAGAATGAGTAAAGAGACTTGCCAGTAACGAGATTGAACTAGGTATGGTGATACCGACGATCGAATCTCGGGCAAGTAACATACCGATGACAAAGGGAACAACGTATGTTGTTATGCGGTTTGACCGATAAAGATCTTCGTAGAATATGTAGGAGACAATATGAGCATACATGGTCTGCTATTGGTTATTGACCGGAGATGTGTATCGGTCATGTCTACATAGTTCTCGAACCCGTAGGGTCCGCACGCTTAACGTTCGATGACGATTTGTATTATGAGTTATGTGATTTGATGACCGAATTTTGTTCGGAGTCCTAGATGAGATCACGGACATGATGAGGAGTCTCGAAATGGTCGAGACATAAAGAATGATATATTGGACGATGTTATTCGGACACCAGATGAGTTCCGAGAGGTACCGGGTAATTATCGGAGTGCCGGGGGCTTATCGGAACCCCCCGGGGGAACTAATGGGCCTTCATGGGCCTTAGTGGGGAGAGAGAAGGGCAATGAGGGTCTGGCCACGCCCCCCCCCTTGGGTCCGAAATGGACTAGGGGAAGGGGGTGGCGCCCCCATTTCCTTCCCTTCTCCCTCTCCCTTCCTCCTTCCCCTTTCTCTAGGTGCAATCCTATTAGGACTCCTCTCTCCTGGCGTGCCCTAAAAGGGTCGGCCGGCCTTCCCCTCCCCTCCTTTATATACGGGGGCAGTGGAGCACCCTAGAACACACAAGATCAATTGTCTTAGCCGTGTGCTGTGCCCCCCTCCACAGTTACACACCTCGGTCACATCGTCGTAGTGCTTAGGCGAAGCCCTGCGCCAGTAACTTCATCATCACCGTTGCCACGCTGTCGTGCTGACGGAACTCTCCCTCGTCCTCAACTGGATCAAGAGATCGAGGGACGTCGTCGAGCTAAACGTGTGCTGAACATGGAGGTGCCATATGTTTGGTACTTGGATTGGTTGGATCGCAAAGACGTTTGACTACATCAACCACGTTACAAAACGCTTCCGCTTTCGGTCTATGAGGGTACGTGGACACACTCTCCCCGCTCGTTGCTATGCATCTCCTAGATAGATTTTGCGTGATCGTAGGAACATTTTTGAAATACTACATTATCCAACATAGGGGGTGTTTGGCAGCCGTCATCTAAGAAACTCAGGGCGGCCTAGGTATGGAGATCGGTGGGTAAGCTGCACGGGCAAACCGACAGATGCTGACAATAGAGGCCTTGCGGCGGAAGCGGCGGGGACCTTGATAGGGTTTCGAGCGAGGGAGGGGTGTGTGTGTGTGCACGCACACACACCCGAGGAGGTTTTCGTGTGTGTGTGTGTGTGGAGGGGGGCGGGGGGTGTTTGAGGAAATGATGCGGGTACTGAAAATTTTACAATGAGGGAGTCAAACGCGGGAGTGAAATGCCGGTGCTATTGAAAATTTTGATGATGGTGCATCGCACACGGGCCGGAGGTAAAAATTGAGTGTTATGAAACAGAAAAACCCTCGAGGCGGGCAGATATTTTCAAGGGATGCAGGCGTGATTGGGAACAAGAAACATCAGACACGTTCGAAACACAATAATCGTGTGTTATCAAACAGAAAAAAGCTGCATGCGGGTAGATATTTTTGAGAGGGGAAGCCTCATGGAGCCCAATGCACATGGATAGTTTGAGTGAACCGTGTCTGGTGCGTCATCTGACTTGTCTAATGTTCATAAATTTGGCAAAAAAAGACGCGGGAGTGGGTCAGAACACGAACACACTTGCATGTGGACCAAATTTATGTATGAAAAGGGTGGTTTGATTTTCAAATACCAAATGCAACTTCGATGTGGCACCTATCTCGCAAAGTGCACGCTATTGCTTGCCCCCACCCCCATCGCGTCGGCACGAAGGGAATCCTAAGCTATGAATGCATGCCCCCTCCCCCCCAACCGAGGTTCACCTAGCAAAGTGCGAAGTAGCTAGCAGCCCCCCTTCCTCGTGTCAGCACGAAGGGAATCCTAAGCTATGAATGCATGCCCCCTCCCAACCTAGGTTCACCTAGCAAAGTGCGAAGTAGCTAGCAGCCCCCTAATACGTCTCTAATGTATCTATAATTTATGAAGTATTCATGTCGTTATAGTATCATTCTTGGATGCTTTACAATCATTTTATAGCAACTTTATATCATTTTTTGGGACTAACCTATTGACCCAGTGCCCAGTGCCAGTTGCTCTTTTTACCTTATTTTTTACATCGCAGGAAATCAATATCAAACGGAGTCCAAACACCGCCAAACTTTTTGGAGATTTTTGATGGACTAGAACACCCGGGATGGGCCAGAGCAGCACCTGGGGGTGCCTCGAGGGGGGAACAACCCACCAGGGCGCGCCTGGGGGCCTAGGTGCGCCCAGGTGGGTTGTGCCCACCTCGGTGGCCTCCCACACCCCCTCTTTGCCCTATAAATTCCCAAATATTGCAAAAACCTTCGGGGTTAACCTAGATCAGAAGTTCTGCAGCCGCAGGGCTCTGTAGCCACCAAAAACCAATATAGACCCTTTCTCGCACCCTGCCGGAGGGGGAATCATCACCGGTGGCCATCTTCATCATCCCGGCGGCCACTACGATGAGGAGGGAGTAGTCCACCCTCGGGCCTAAGGGTTTGTACTAGTAGCTATGTGTTTAATATCTCTCTCGTGTTCTTGAGATGTCACCATCTTGATGTATCGCGGGCTTTGTTAATATAGTCGGATCATATTGTGTTTTCCCCTCTCTATCTTGTTATGATGAATTGAGTTTTCCCTTTGAGATTTCGTTGTTATCGGATTGAATACTTTTATGGATTTGAGAACACTTGATATATGTATTGCAATTGAATACTCGTGGTGACAATGGGGTATCGTATTGATTCACTTGATATATGTTTTGGCACTCAACTCGTGGATTCCCGAGGTGACAGTGGGGTAATCTATGCATAGGGGTTGATGCACATTCTTCTCTTTGTTTCTTTGATAGAAATCTTGGGGCACTCTTTGAAGTTCTTTGTGTTGGATTGAATATTATGAATCTATATTTGCTTTGGTGTCATTTTAGTATGAACTCTTGGTTAGATCGATCGGAAAGAATAGCTTCATGTTATTTTAGTAGGAACTCTAGGATAGATTGATCGGAAAGAATAGCTTTGAGGTGGTTTCGTACCCTACAAACAATTCCGTCTTATGTTCTCCCCTAGATAAGAACTTTGGTTATATGATCCAATTATAATAGCACTATTGAGAGATTGCACTAGTGAAAGTACGGACCCTAGGCCACATTTTCAAGCATTGCAATACCGTTTTTGTGCCCATTTACTATTTTCTATCTTGCTGTTTTTATTTATTCAGATTATAAAAAAATATTTCTACCATCCATATTACACTTTTATCACCATCTCTTTGCCGAACTAGTGCACCTATACAATTTGCAATTGTATTGGGCGTGTTGGGGACACAAGAGATTTCTTGTATTTGGTTGCAGGGTTGTCTGAGAGAGACAATCTTCATCGTACACCTCCCACAGATTGATAAACCTTAGGTCCTCCACTTGAGGGAAAATTGCTACTGTCTTACAAAACTCGACGCTTGGAGGCCCAACACAAGTCTACAAGAATAAAGTTGCATAGTAGACATCACCCCCTCCCTCATGTCGGCACGAAGGGAATCCTAAGCTATGATTGCATGCCCCGCCCCAACCGAGGTTCACCTAGCAAAGTGCGAAGTAGCTAGTAGCCCCCACCCTTGTGTCGGCACGAAGGGAATTCTAAGCTATGAATGCATGCCCCCCCCCCCAACCGGGGTTCACCAAGGCAAAGTCCAAAGTAGCTAGCAGCCCCCCTCGTGTCACCACGAAGGGAATTCTAAGCTATGAATGCATGCCCCCCCCCCAACTAAGGTTCACCTAGCAAAGTGCGAAGTATGTAGAAGCCCCCCCCACCCCACACACTTTCAGTCGACGGGCCAGAGAGGCATATCTCACCAAGATGGATCGTAAAATGGACCAAGAATAATCCACCTTGGTCATACAACCTCTCTCTTGTTGTTGGTCAAAGTGATGGTCGTCCATGCAACCCCGAAGATGGGCTAGCTCGCCAATAATCACGCAAGTAGCTAGTCCTCGAAGAGAACCACTGCATGCGTGTGGCCCAAACATATGTATGGAGAGGTGTGTGTTTGAGTAACAATGGAACAACTTTGATGTGGCACCGTGATTTCGAACTAGAAATCCCCACACCCAGTGAGGGTTACGTTGATGATGCATATGTATGTTACACCACACTTCAAGCCAACGACGGGGACTCATGCATGCATGCATAGTATATGCGCTCAAACTTAATTAGGTCTGAATCTCACCATGACCTATACTATGATAACATGAACCAAATGAAGAATCCGCCGTGTTAACCTCTATTGTTGTCGGTCAAGGTGATCATGGATGTCCACGCGGGCCCATGAATATATAGGCTTGTCGCCGATAACCACACGAGGGAGTGTACCTTTCGAAGGCAACCACTACATGCATATGTATGGAGGTGACGTGTGCATGTATGTTTGAATACCATTTCACAACATTGACATGGCGTGTGCATAAAAAATCGTACACTAGCTCCCCACACAGAGCGAGATCAGTTCATGACATGTCGTTGTACTAGCCACTTAGACTCGATGGGATGGATTCATGCGTACACATGCATGTGTGTGTGTGCTCAAACTGTATCATGCATGTCATCCCAGAGCATGACCTATATATATACCTTATTACAAGCAAAAATAATAATCCCCTCCTAAGTCAAATTAACCTCTCTTGTTGTCAAGCAAAGAGTAGTGATGGACCAAGCGGGCCCACAGATGGAAAGCATCGATATCGCTGATAACCGCTTAAGTGGGTGCGAGAGGATAACCACCACCGCTTTGCATGTGGGACAAACATATATATGTTGAATACCCAAAATGCACAACTTTGATGTGCCACATGCCTGAAAAACCGTAAACCATGCACCGACACAGAGCGAGGTTCATGAAGCGTAGTACATATGATGGTCCCCTTCCCCCACTTCACCACATACTATATACTCCTACCATAATATGTACAACCCAAAAGAATCCTCATCGATGGTGAAATTAATTAACCTCTCCCGATGTAGGTGAAAGTGATGCATGCATGCATCGATGATGGCCTCGTGGGCCCACGGATGGAAAGCGTCATACGTGAGTGTCCTAGCTAGGATAACCACCATGTGCATGCATGTGGCCCAAGGAGGTGTTGTGTGATGTTTGAATAGCCAATTTCACAATTTTGATGTGGCACGTGCCTCGGAAACTAAAAAGTCCCGACACTGAGTGAGGTGTACTTGTTCACGGACGCGTACGTATAGTATATATGCTAGTCCCCTCCCACCTCTTCGACGCGTACTATATACCACCATAACACAAACAAAAAAATTCTACCTTGCTGGTCAAATTGACCTCACTGCCGGTTGTTTCGTCAAAGTGATGGACGACGACCTTGCGGGCCCACGGAAAGCGTCACACGCGAGTATCGAGTGTCGTGTAGGACAACCATCGACTGCATGTGGCCAAAACATGTATGTATGAAAGGGTTGTGTAATGTTTTAAATAATGAATTCACGACTCTGATGTGCCACCTGCCTGCCTAACAAAATGACCAACCCACATGGTGGCTCACAACTCGTAGTGTACTGCGAGCCACCCGCCACCCCCAGACGCACAAACCCACACACACACATCGCGAATTCACCGCAACTATGATGCATGTTAAATTAATTATCCCGCAGCGAACATATGTTACCAAAGGAAGGACGTTTTAATTTTGAAAAAATCACATAGATCATTAAGACATTTTAGTACATTAATTGATTGATTTTCTACGAGTATAATGTGAAAAAAATCAAATTTGAGCTACATGCACACGTGACAGTGCACCTAAATGGATTGCAGAAACACATGTGTCTCACTAGGTGCATGTTTACTCCCCGTGCAACAAATTTCAAACATTGAGAATCTTGATTTTTAAATTCTAGTACATCCAAAACCTATTTGAAGTTCATGAAACTTATAGTGTTGTCATATGGACACCAATACAAAGTGGCATTGTACTTTTTTGTCAAATTTGAGACCAGTTTTGATGTAATCTGTATCTAATTACAAACAGGAGATTATTAATAATTGGGAACCAATATCCCAAACAGATTATTTATTCGAACCAGGAGCATTAGACCAACAATGGATACGTGCCATGATTCAGATAAAAAATAAAGCGGCAGCATTAATCATCCAAATAGAAAAACAATATACGTGTCGTCACGCGACCTGTGTGTCGTGCGAGCAGGCGTGAGTTGATGGGACGCATGCGAGCAGTCCACCACGCAGGTAGACCAGGAGGCGTGCGTGCAGGTGTGTCAATTGACAGAGGCGTGCTCGCTGCGTAGTGCCATCGGGAGACATGCGAGTAGCAGTGTCAAACTTTGGTAGGCATGCCAGCAGTCAGGTGCGCAGGCTCACTGGGAGGCCAGCCATCGGTTTGACCGTCGCCCGCCTCTCTCCCACAACTCCCACTACTCCATATTAATGGTGCGCCCGAGCGGCCGCAACCCCCATGCTCGCCACACACACAATCCTCTATCTCCACTTGCATCCTCGATGCCGCTCTCAGTCCTCAGAGCCATCAATGTATGAGGATGCCGCCGAAGAGCCCCATCGGAGGGAGTGGCGATGCCGGGGCTATTAAAGCACAGGGAGCACGACGTGGAGATGGAGACAGAGGTTGCCATCACCGCCGGCGAGTTATCGTTGCACCCTGACGTCATTGAGCTTCCACAGCTGGAGGTGGAGTTCCACACCGACTCTGGTGATGACCCCGGCGACGACTCCGACGACCACTCTGACGACGACTCCGACAAGGACGGATAGCTGGTTAGTCATCTATACCCATTTATGTGTCAAATAGGTCATAGGTTTCTCTAGTTACTCCTGCCTCCCCCCTTTTGGAATAGAAATCATATGGTTATGTTCTCCCTATCCATGAAATCTGAGTAAGTTTTGTTAGATCCGTGTAGTGTATTGATTGTTTGAATGGAACAAGTGATAAGTGATTAGTTGTTTCATCTGTGCTAATGATTTCTGCTAGTAATTCGACTAGGGTTAGTGTTCGTGCTAATAATTCCTAGCCAGGACTTGAAAATTGATATTTTGAATGACCTACATATGTTTGTGCCATTATTTTATTCAAGATTGGTCTGTACATAGAGGACTGTGCATAAAAATTGAACCATAATTTCTGGATATGTATAGATAAATAGACATAAATTCCTAATCCTACTTCATGGAATGTAATCATTGATTTGATACCAAATTTGTTTTACTATTTGTATAGGTGTTGTCTGACGATGTGGAAAGCGAGGATGAAGATGTCCAGAGGAGGTACAAGAGGCAAATCCCGAGGGAGCTTTATGCGGGAATGCATAACACGCATATTAGGACCTGGAACGTCGGCTATCGATACCGATTTTGCGACCACAAGCTTCATGACGCGTATCTAAGTGTTCTGGCGCATGCAAGAGGACGGGCCGTTGGCTCCTTCAAGCAGAAGTATTCTCGCAGGGTGGCGCACGGTGCCTACGCCGAGTACCTGGAGAAGCTTCAGGATCGTGCTGGCATGTGAGATGAGATGTGGGATCGAACTATGTACGCATGAGTATGCTTAATGGCGGTTGAACTATATATGTACTTATGGTTGAACTATGCTTGTGTACGTGTACGCTTATTATGTATGTCTGAGTATGTTTAATCTATATTTAGTTATGTCTAACTGTAGGATATGGATGCAATCAATTCGGTTGATGGAATCTACCTCCGTCTTGGTTTATTGGCCCCCTTTGTAATTTGTGTTAAATTTTGACCAAAGGTTTAACTGATAAAATGTTAGTGCAGGCTAGCAAAAATTATATCATTGGATGGGTATTTGAGCATACTGTTCAATGATATAATTTTTGGTGACGTGCATAAAAAGTTCTTAGTTAAACATTTGGTAAAATATACAAAGGGGATCAATAAACCAGAATGGAGGTAGTACGCCAATCACACACGGTTTCCAAAATTGGAACCGTGTGCAATGACTTTCATTTTGCTTGTTGCGCCAATCACACACGGTTGGCTCTAGCAAACCATCACCTCCAAAATTCTTTGTGGGACAGAAAACCCTCACCACCCAATTCAAAAAAGAAAAAAGAAAACCCTCACCATCCCCACATCACAAAAACCCTTACCCCCTGCCACCCCCTCCGGTCCCCATTCACATCTGCACAAGCTCCTCCGCGTATATGCATGGCACCGCCTATCGTGGCGGTAAACACTTAGCTCGACGCCTACCGCCTATTGCCATCGACTTTCTCAACGCTGCTCACAGTCGACCCAGCTCCGCTCGGTTGGGGAATCTACCACACTAAGGGTTCTTTCTCATGGATAACTAATTTAATGAGATATTATCTCTTCTCTTATCCCAGTTCATCTGCCTCCTTTAATCACCCGGCCAAAATCGCCGTGAATTCATTTTTATTCAAGCTGATTTGATGGTTTTCTTCCGTTCATAGAGTGTACAGTGCGCGGACACATCAGGACCTTGCGGCCTCCGCCAGACATTCCATCTCACCGTACCAGATGACTTGAGGATGGGCGCGGTATCTTCAATCTCACCCCAAATCGGCTGGCATGGCCTACTTACCTGAACATATTCTAAATATTACTACATTTGGATAAAAGGTGCCACATGCACCATATACATCAAAGGGGATTCCCCCCTCTTCTTTCTATATTAGGCAAATTAATGATGTATTGTTCTTTCAATTACTCATATTTCCATGACATCATGTTTAGTCTATCTGTTTAATTATAATTTTTTGTCCTTCGATTTCGATAGTTGTATAGTTGTTTCAATTTGTGCCCATATTTGTATGTTACCATATTTTCTTTAGCAATCCTACCATTTTCTGCAGCGCGTCCCTTGCTATGTAACAGAATATGTAGTGCACAATCTTTCCCTTTACATAAATCAAGACTGCAGGGATGTCATACTACACACTAACCATGGATTTACAATCGTTGCTACTGTAAGACTTGATGAACGTGGTGCCTCCTATTTTGGCACTGGCTTTTGGAAAGAAATTTCTAAGTTTTATGAACGGAAAGCTGGCACTATAATTGCACTGCATATAAAAGGGCCTGGTCATGAGATATATGGTAACTTCCTCAACAATATCATCCGTCCAGACTTTGTTCGAAGTAAGTTTTCTTTTCAACTATCTGCATGTTGAGTTACCCAGTAATATCAAATGAATTGTGTAGTATTTGAGCAACCAACTGTTATTCCCTTTTCATACTATATTCCTACCTAATAACTTCTAGTTATCAATACACTTTTCTACTGACCTGTTTTAACTAAATATTCCCTGTACTCGCATTTCTATCAAAAAGCACCGCTGAGAAAGAAACTCCGGAGATGGAGAACGGGGCTGCCAACAAGCGGAGGCGGGGCGAGCTAGAACCACAAGAGACTCAAGAAGGCCTAGACTTCATCAGCAGTTGACGATGACATGTACCTAGGGTAGGGCAATAGACCTAATCTAAGCACCCTTCCCAAGGACACTGCCCTACAGTCGAAGACATTCAAAGGACAACAAATTCTACCGACTGAAATCACCTCAGGATACAACTCACTCGACCATGGGTTCCACTTGCACAACCCAAGTCTATTCAACCAGGATATAATCATTTGACCACATTAGAAACCACTCGGAGTACAGAAGATCTAAGGTCATTCTGGATGGCAATGGTCACGCGTTCACTCTGTAGTCTTAATGATCATTTATATGACTTTAATACTGGAGTTACCAGTAACGTCCCCTCTTTATGTACATTGAACCTTATGTAACGGGGGATGGCTGGGGTCCTGGCGCACTCTATATAAGACACCCCCTCCTCTGGGACAAGGGTTCGCACCCCTTGTAACTTCACGCGTAAACCAATCGAACAGCCTCCGAGCACCGAGACGTAGGGATGTTACTTCTTCTGAGATGGCCCTGAACTCATAAATCTTGCGTGCACAACTTCACCGTAGCTAGGATCTTGCCTCATCGTACCTACCCCCATTCTACTGTCAGACTTAGAACCAAGACAGTCGGCGCCCACCTTGGGGCGGGTGTCTTAGCGAATTTTCAGTGAGGTTGCAATTTCTCCGAGTCCTATCATCATATTTTCCAGCAGAGGTTTGGTTGAGGGCCGTGAGATCCGTCTTGGCGGGCTCGTTTTCATCGCCAACGACTACGCTTGGCTTCAGGAAGCTCCCCTTGATGTCGAGACACTCCCCGTCCGCGGGGCGACTTACTTTCATGCGTGCGTTCACGGCGTCCTTCTATGGCAGCCGTTGATCTAGTATCGCTCGGCTCCTGCGGTTTCTTCGCTCCCTGCTGTTCGCCGTCAAAAGTGGTCTGGTCGCTCACATCTTCAGCGGTGGGTGAAGCATGCAGTGGCACGTTAGTTGGCCACCGCTCAAGTCGCGGCAATCGAGCCCGACGAACCTCTTTACGGCCTATTCGACTGGCTCCGTCAAGACCTTATCCGAGTGAGACAGCAGTGACCCCACGGTAGAGGTCCTGATGGTCGACACGCCGTGCAGCCCACCTGGCATGTGTCGCAACAGCGGCGACGACGGTGACGGCGATCTGTCACGCGTTCATGAGGAGTACCACCCCGAAACCCTCTCTTCTCAGAAGAGGGAGGAACTTCACCACCGCAATGTGGAGGCGCTCACACGCCTATTGTCGGAGAGACCTCTGAGGCTCGGGCCTTGGAGGAGGCACGCTTGGCCACTTTGGCTGAGCGCACTCGACTAGAGAACCTTCAGCATGCACTCGATGAACGTGCTCGGCGGCAGATCCCCAAGTCTAGTCGACGGTAGCGGCAACTGTTCCCGCCTGAACCATAGGTATACCGCACTCCGATTCAAAATCTTACAGCTGCAGCCCGTATAGTAGAGTCTATTCAGCCATCCCAGTCGGAAACTGGTAGAGGTTTGATGCAGATCAGAGTGCTGCTCCGGGCAGCAGGAGAGCAGAACACTACAGTGTCTCAGTCGCGTAACAGAATTCATAGCAGATCTATGGTGGCTGACACAGTTCAATCGGCTCACAGCCCAAGATCGCCTCCGTGGCATGAGGGGCGAGGGCATCGCCGAGGGTAGTACTTTGGTCAGAACCACGAGTAGCATGATCATCGGCTCGACCGTGATGACCGTCGTCGAGTGCCTACGCCCCCTCTGAGGGGCGAATCATATGTGCCCTGACATTATGATGATAGGCGCCCGTACTGCGAGGAGCAGAGGGTGCCAGTCGACCCAAGAGAGCCAGCGTTTGATGCGAGGTCAAATCTGGGGCAAGGTCTGGTGGACAGGAATCGCGCACACAGAGAAGGGCAGGAGAGAGATCGCCCGACTGGAAGCAGAGTGCATGTTTCTGGTCCCAAGTGTTTTAGCACAGCCATCAGGGTTGCAGAGATCCCTCCCAACATTAGGTTGGCGACTGGAGTTAGTAAGTTCACTGGTGAATCGAGGCCCGACACTTGGCTTGAGGATTACCGAGTGGCTGTACAGATCGGTGGTGGAAACGATGAGGTGGCCATGAAGCACCTTCCCCTGATGCTTGAAGGGTCAGCTAGGGCTTGGTTGAATCAGTTGACTCCGGGCAGTATATTCAGCCGGGAGGAGTTAGCCCGAGTGTTTGTCAGAACGTTCGAGGGCACATGCAAACGACCTGCAGGGTTGACAGAACTGCAACATTGTGTGCAAAAACCGAATGAAACTTCGAGGGATTAAATCTAGAGGTGGACCACTTTGCATCACACCGTGGAGAATGTGTCTCAGCATCAAGTAGTTTGCGCCTTCAAGGAGGGCGTTCGGTATCGGGAGCTCAACCTGAAATTCGGTCGGACAGGAGACATGACCCTGACCCGAATAATGGAAGTAGCCACACGGTACGCAAACGGTGAAGAAAAAGACCGACTCCGCATCGGCAAGGGTAAACCAGTCGGCCAGGATACCAAAGGAGGTAATTCCAAATAGAAGTAGAAGCGCAAAGCGGAACCTGCGGGTCCTGGAGAGGTTGCAGTCGCAACCCAAGGAAAATTTAACGGAAAGCCCAAAGGGCCCTGGATGCCCAAGGAGGTAAAGGATTCAGCAGGGAACGTCGTGTTGGATTTTCCATGTCACATTCACATCAAGAAGGATGAAGAGGGTAATCTGATTTATCCCAAACATACCACTCGACAGTGTCGAGTCCTTATACATCAATTCCGAGAAAAACAACCGAGTGAGAAAGAGAAGGAATCTGATAAGGATGAGGACAAGGAAGAGGATGATGAAGGATTTCCCAATGTCAATTCCACTTTGGTGATTTTTCCTGACATTGAAAGTGAAAGTCGACTGAAAGTCATCAACAGAGAAGTAAACATGGCTGCTCTGGCAACGACGACATATCTGAAATGGTCAAAGACTCCCATCACATTCGACCAGTCCGACCACCCGTCGCACGTCGCCACCCCCAGGAGGCAAGCGTTGGTGGTAGACCCAGTCGTTGGGGACACCTGATTGACCAAAGTCTTGATGGATGGCGGCATTGGTTTGAACATTTTGTATGTTGAGACCCTCCAAGGGATGGGCATTCCGATGTCCAAGCTCAGTGAGAGCAACATGTGGTTCCATGGAGTTATACCTGGAAAGAAAGCCGATTCACTCGGCCAGATCACTCTTGATGTGGTTTTCGGTGTTTCAAAGAATTATCGTAAGGAAAAGTTGACATTTGAAGTTGTGGATTTTCACAGTGCCTATCATGCTATCCTTGGCAGAATTGCATATGCTCATTTCATGGCTCGACCATGTTACGTGTACCTCAAACTCAAAATGCCTGGCCCTAGGGGCGTGATCAAATGCCCATGTTAATCATGTCAGATCGAAGATGGCATGTTAGTGCATTTTACAAATCCTGCAAACCAAATAGGCCTGTAGTAATGTTCAAAACTACATGTAGGTACTAACACATTTTCTTGTTTTGCAGAAAAGATTAGGCCCAGTGGTGGATAATGTGATACAATATAACAATCACGTCGAATGCCTAGATCTGCATCTCTCAGAAATTACTTCGAACTCCTATCGAGGGACCTTACCGGAAATTATATTTGCCAGGTTCTTTGTTCTTAGAGCAAGGGTGCTGAAGGAAATGAGGTTTGCCCTACATTTATTTCGCAAAAATATGGTTTGTTGATCGGCGCCGGCGCCTGCGGCAGAATGGAATAGGCTCCAAAAATGCCGAATTTCATTTTGGAACAGATGACAGAGTAATCAGAAGTCATCGTGTCAACCTCATGCATGACTTCTCAGTTGCTGACCCGTTTGCAAAATTGTGAGGTTTCGAAACCAGACTTAAAAGTGGTAATATTAGTTTGAATCTCTATGATATCCATGTTCAACGGATCAGCGCGAGCGTTTGCAGCTAATGAGCTGAATTTCATTTCTAATATCAGTTTGAACATTGTAATCTTCGAATTTGAGCCATATAACTTTGGAATTTGAAGCTTGTAATATTTTGAGCTTTTGAAGTACAATCGTTGAAATGGCATCATATGAGACTTGTATATTGGTAGCACTATTTTGACCTTAATATGCAATGGTCTTAGATTTTATTAACCATTCTCGAATTTGTTTACCTTGTTGATCTCACAGCACACGATCTGTATAGCTAACTCGACTGCGATCTTCGACATTATTGCACACAGTTGGGTCCTTCCACCATGTGCCCCGTAGAGCGCAGAATTAACTATCGCACTCGAGTGTCCATCATCACCCTTGTGTGTAAATTTCACCTCATCACCCACACGTAAACTTATGACCGAAGTCATTCCACACACATTTTTTACAAAGCATTTTTGCCAATAAAGGCACACGATTTGTCCCTCTTCTAGCCAACGCATGGCCAAACTACCCGGGCGGGAAGCTTGCGCGGTAAACTGCGCGGTAGCGCGGGAACAGGCTCACTGATGATACATTTGGCTCCTCTTTGAGCCCACGTATGCGGTGCAGTGTTGTCAAGCATGCACTGGAATCCTCCGCTATGAACGTCGTGACAAGACGTGGCGATTACAGGGCGGCCGGCCCCCATTTTTTACAGTGGGAATTTAACCCTTGTGTATTTTCAACCTTTCGATCGTGCCCCACCATTGCAGGAAGCACACCCACCACGAGAAATTCTTAAAGGGTATCCTACATGGCTCCAATGGCGCTCCGAGCGGTTGCCGATGATGAGCAGCAGTTCACCATGCGTGCCGTGGTGGACACCCACAAAAGGTTCATGGACCTCTCGGTGGTATACACCAACGACCTGGTCTGGGTGGAGCACTCCATCTGTAGTGACCCAACCTCAAACGGTCAAGTCTCTGTGTATCTGTGACATCTCTGGATCAGTATGCTGGCACACACAGTACATCAATGTATATATCAAAGTGCCATCACATGTAAAATAATGTTAAGCTGATATATACCTTATAAGTATCAACGGAAACAAACAATCGGGTGTGGAGTCCCATCAACGCCATCGGCAGGTTGAGTGTAGACCGTAACCCAACAACGAAACTCACTCGTCGTAGAAATAATCATGCAACATGATACGTTGCAGCCATGTAGGTCAGTACATTGAATGTACTGGCAAGATCACAATAAGAGAAAAAAGATGATAACCTATTATATATGCAATATGGCTTTGTGGCTCTGTGTCTGAGGTTTTTTGCGTAAAAGCTAATTTTATTTTCCCTACAACAAAGGAATATCAGGAGTCTGTACTATGGACTTTTCTATCATGACATGGTTCCGCCAACCGATGTCTCATAGCCCAAAATCATCATAAGTTGCCCACAATTATATTATCGGTCCGGTGTTGAGTATTCCGAGATAGATCCAAGTCCAGAGGCTCAAATTGTTCATAACTGGGGACACGGCTAATCGATTAGGTTTTAACCCTCTGCAGGGGTTTGTACACTTTACCCACAAGATTCGATCCCCCTTTTTAGGTTCTCGCACTCCATGATGTTTGAGAACAAGACGACCAAAACATGATCTTCCAAAGACTTCCTATGACCACTTTTCGGTGCTCATCCAATCCTACTATAGTTCCACATCTGCTAGCACCGTCCCAGCCAGAGTCGCAACTAAGGTCAACCAAGCCAGAGCCCATAATGACTTGCGGTTGCACAGGTAAGCTTCCGGGCATGAAGTACTCTTCTGTCTCTTTGAGTCTGGGTGAAGCTTTCCGCAAGATGTCATGGTGCTTCTCCATGCATCCTGGCCATCCACTCGTTGCCCCAGGGTGCCCATCAAATTCATTCTTCACCCAGTAGTGTGTATTGAATTTCTTGTCTCGAGTCTCAAAATCTTGAGGTCATGAAGTCCTTAAGATGCAGTCCTTGCCAATGCCATCATGAAGTTGTCTCCATTGACGTAGGGGGTCCTTCATACTCACATCACTCCCGAGCACTCATACCAACCCTGTCTACTATAGGGTAGCATTTAAACTACATAACGTCCCAGGCTTGATAACAGGGAGATGGGTTCCTACCTCATGCATTCTACTCAGCTACAAGAAGTCAATAACACTACTTGAGGGATCATGAATGGTGACACTAAATGTAATAAAAACATGGGTACGAATAACATGGTCAAAGTGAACTTGCCGGTACATTCAATGTACTGACCTACATGACTGCAATGTATTATGTTGCAGGATTATTTCTACGACGAGTGAGTTTTGTTGTTGGGTTACGGTCTATAATCAACCTGCCGATGGCGTTGATGGCACTCCACACCCGATTGTTTGTTTCCGCTGAGACTTATAACTTATATATCAGTCTAACGTTATTTTACATGTGATTTCACTTTGATATATACATTGATGTACTGTGTGTGCCAGCATACTGATCTAGGGATGGCACAGATACACAGAGACTGGATCGTTTGAGATCGGGTCGCTACAGATATGGTATCAGAGAACATGTTGACTGTAGGACGTGACCCTAGAAATCAGAAAGCCCCTAGGACAGGATATCTCTAAAACTTTATTTTCAAAAAGACCCTTACTTCTCATCTTTTCTGATTTTATCAAATAGTCCCTCTTATCTCAAATAATCAGAATATACCCCATACCCATTTGACCACATAGAGGATCAACTAAAGCCACTCCAAGAAGGACAAGATATCAGACAACTGATGGCCTCTTTGGAGTGAAGAGGATTTCACCATGCATTAGAAGAGTTGAAGCTACAAAAGTTGAAGACTCCGAAGACTTGAAGAATCTGGAGAATTATTTGACCTTTAGAAGACCAAACCCCTGTTATATACTTACATTAGATGCGACGATTTGTGAGCTATCATTTGTTTGGTGTTTTCTCGACAGCCACAAAATAAAACATGTTTCTCCAAAACTATTTTTTTGTATTATGTGCATCTCTCCCTATCTCTCTTAACTCATCCCAAAACCCTTGGACCCCAATAGATGATGAATGAAGATGGGTGTATACTTCCGAGATGAATGGCACATGCGGAGGTAGCACAGTGGATACGGAACATGGAAGATCGCATGAAGGAGCACCGTATTTAAGGAGAGTATATGGTTCCATACACCCTACGCACTACAAAAAAGACACTTCCGTGATGATACGTGTTTGTCACAGTAGGTCACGTTTTCTGTCACGCATGGACATCCATGACAATTTTATGACAGAATCAAGATAGTCATACCTGTGCTGTCGTAGAAGTATTCCATGACATTACCAACATTATCATCACAGAAGTGTCCACTTCCATGACGATAAATCGCGCGTGATGGAAGTGCTTTCGTCAAGGGTGACCGACACGTGGCATACACCGTAACGGGTTGCTGTTAAGCTATCGGGTCTGGTTTTGGATCCGAAAACATGCTAACATCCCAGACCAATGAGGATTTTCCACGTGTAAAATTCTCATTCGCCGGAGGAAACACATGTTGGCTCACCGTTGGGACAGATGTCATCCATTCATTGGACAGGAGGCGCCTATGATACGTCGACACGTGGCATGGCCCAACAGAGGCCCATTCCGATGAAAAGGCCGGCCTGTTTGACTTGGTTAAAAGGTAATGGATCAGCCCACGGAAAGCCTGTTAACGGCATGTTCGTATATAGCCCATTTACGGCCCGCTAACTCACGGCCCATTATGGCCTATCAGAATTGAGCCTAGTAGCTTCATTTGGGCCATCCAATATGATTCCAGCCCGTTGTAACTTCCAACCCATGTAGGGCCCATGATGTCTTTCGTCCCATACGAGGCCATTTGTAAATCTTGGCCCATTAACAACCTGTGGTGAATCTGGCCCGCAATGAACAGTGTACCCCATTATTCCATTGGGCCGTTTCCAACCCGTGTTATCTTTCGGCCTTCTCAGGGCCCATTTATTCTTGGGTCATTTCCAGCATTCGGTTACTTACGGCCCATTATTGGCCTTTTCTGCTTGTGGGCCAAATTCAGCCCACGGTTACAATCGGCCCGTTTGCGGCCCGTTAATCTGTTGGGCCGTTTTCATAGCATCATCAAATACGGCCGATTAACGACGGCCTGTTATTGTCGGCCCACGAACGGATGATTCCAAATCTAGCCCATTGATGGCCCATAATGTGGTATGTTATTGGCCCATGTTTGGCCTATCGATCATACGGCACATAGAAGGCCCATTGATGCTACAGCCCGTAGAAGGCCCATTGTTTCTACGTCCCTTAGAAGGCCCATTATTTCTACGGCCCGTAGGAGGCCCATGGTAACTACAGTAAATATGTAGCCCATGGTTATTGTGGCCTAGTTTTAAAAAATAGATTATTGCGGCCACTTGCAAACCGCGGAAAAAGAACTGCACTGACTACAAGCAAACAAATAAACAAGACAATAAGGAACTAAATAAGCAAGGAACTTACGCTTGGCTATCATGGCTATTAAACATATTACATCCACTGGGCATCAAAGTTTGCTACCAGTGCAAATATAGGGAACAAAGCAGCATATCATATACACTGGTTGTCAAAGTTGGCGACCAGTGCAAATAAACGCCGCAGCAAAACAAGTCCAGAACTGAAACCACTTCAGAAGAGCTCAAGAAACAATATCATGGGTACCCATAATGCTGGCAAGATGCTTAGCAAGCTTATTAACTTTCTCTTGTTTGGCGCTTAAATCCTCCAGCACTTGTTGTTGCACCAGAAAGTATGCATCTGAATTCTACGGGGACTTCCTCAGTCCTTCAGCTTCCTGTCGCATATGATCGATGTCTTCCAACTTGAAGTTGAGACTCAAGAAGCCGAAGTGATTCAGGCAGCGAGTTCGAAGAGTTGGTGCCAGCAGTAGTAGCCAGTAACTCAAACACTACATCAAGATAGGACTTTGGGTTTATCTCAGTGTCTTCAATATCAGCTTTCTTGGAGACCAACAGGGATGTCTCACTATCTTGAACCTTATCTACATTACTTCCTTTACCATTGCATAACGGGGTACTCTTCTCCAATAATTTTTCCGCGTTCTAAAAGAGAAGCAAACAAACACATCACAGGTTTACAATGTAGTATATGAAACTCATTTTGGTAAACCAGTTTAGTAGTAAAGTTGACAGGATAACAACATGAAACAAACATATATCTATGTAGTATGGTCATTGTATGGTCTATATCATTCTAGTTTATGTTGCCAAATCAAGATAGATACAGTTTGAATCATATTTATTAAAGACAAAGAAGCATAGACAGAATATAAGTGTGGGAAACTACATAGCAATAGCAACACTTGTAATGTGCATGGCATGAGAACATAACTGTTATTTCAATTGAAACTGAAATCAACATAGAGCAAGTTACAATAGTAAACACGTTAAAGAAATAGGTTTAAAACATACATGTTACGCCATTGGAGTTTCAATTGCACCCTTCAAATTTGAAATTAGTTGGTATGAGTAAATACAGTGATGCAAGAGCAAAGTAGTGTGAACCATAGCTACGGACCCTGACCTGAGAACAATTCTTCTTCTGCTCTAAGCGTTGACTTGGGGTTCGGAGCGGTGGTCCTCGAGCTTTGGGCACTGCAGTTGCCTTACTAACTGCTCGTGTTCGGGTCCTCTGTGGTGGAGACGGTGTTGTGTCAATTGGAACTGGGTTACTGTCTGCTGGGGTTGGGGTTAGAAGGGATGTAGCTGGTTCTCTGTCCAACTGGGTAAGGGTACAATCTGCGTGAGTCTGGGTTATGTGTGGTGGGGCTGGTTCTTGGGCAAGTACAATCGTGGTTCTATCTGCATCGACAGGTAGCACGATCTTTTCTGAAGACCATGTTTTTACTCCCACAGATACTGTCATCAGCCCCTCCAATTGAAATGCCTAATAAACAAGAAAAGTAATTGAATGTACAAACATTGTAAGATAGACAGGTGCAATGGATAGTAGGGAAGAAAACAGGGCATGAAATAATTCACATTTATGTTGTCTAACCAAATAGAATAGCATGACATAATTTCACATATACGATGGCTAATTAAATAGGATAGCATGACAGAATTTCACATGTATCATGGCTAACTAGATAGGATAGAATGACATACTTCAAAATATGAGGACTATGTAAACAGGATGACATGATATAACTATACGATGTATCTATTAAAGTGGTTGGCATGCCATAAATCACAAACATGCCGTCAATGGAAACATGATGGCATAATATAATTCATAGATAGAATGACATAATTCAAAATATGATGACTATGTAAACATGATGAGATGATATAACTATATTATGTCTTTAGAAAATGGGTTGGCATGCCATAATTCAGATACATGCTGTCTATACATCTTGGCATGATATAATTCAAATATATGATTTATATACTAAGCAAGTGAGCAGAGGGCAATCGCATATATGATGTGTCAACTAAGGAGATGGCATTCAATATTGTGTATATGATGTAAAAACTAAGCATTGCAATACAACATATGCATGATATGAGTAATATAACTCTGCCATGTTTGAGCATACACCTCAGGAGGATAATAGGACCGGACATCTGCCTCTGAATCCTCCTCTGAAGAGCTATCTGTAACCAGCAAGATATCTGCTTCGGCAGGTAGCATTGTCTGCTCTAAAGACCTCGTTTCACTCCAGATTTCTCCATCACCAATTCAAATGGCTGATGCATAGGAAGAGCAGTTGAATATACAAACATTGTTGACAAATGCAATGAGAAATAGAAAAAAAGGATGTCATGAAATAATTGACATATATGACACTTGGCTAAATAGCATGGCATTGCATAATTCACATATATAATGCCTTGCAACAAGATAGCATTGCATAATTCACATATATAATGTCTTGCACCAAGATGGCATCGCATAATTCACATATATGGTAATTAGAAACTAAACAAGTGGCATTCACACAAAGCATGTCTAAACTAAGCAAATGACATAGCTATGCAAGATACCTGATATGTCTCCGCCATATCTACTTTTCCAAACACTTTTGCCCTTGTTTTGGACTCTAACTTGCATGATTTGAATTGAACTAACCCGGACTAACGTTGTTTTCAGCAGAATTGCTATGGTGTTATTTATGTGCAGAAACAAACGTTCTTGGAATGACCTGAAACTTCACGGAGCAACTTTTCAGAAATAATAAAAAATCCTCGCGAAAGATGAAGGCCAGGGGGCCCACCACCTGTCCACGATGGTGGGGGCGCCCCCCTACCTCGTGGCCCCCCTGGAACTCCTCCGACCTCAACTCCAACTCTATATATTTGGTTTCGGAGAGAAAAAAATCAGAGAGAAGGATTCATCGTGTTTAACGATACGGAGCCGCCGCCAAGCCCTAAAACCTCTCGGGAGGGCTGATCTGGAGTCCGTTCGAGGCTTTGGAGAGGGCAATCCGTCGCCATCGTCATCATCAACCATCCTCCATCACCAATTTCATGATGCTCACCGCCATGCACGAGTAATTCCATCATAGGCTTGCTGGACGGTGATGGTTGGATGAGATTTATCATGTAATCGAGTTAGTTTTGTTAGGGTTTGATCCCTAGTATCCATTATGTTCTGAGATTGATGCTGCTATGACTCTGCTATGCTTAATGCTTGTCACTAGGGCCCGAGTGCCATGATTTCAGATCTGAACCTATTATGTTTTCATCAATATATGAGAGTTCTTGATCCTATCTTGCAAGTCTATAGTCACCTATTATGTGTTATGATCCGTTAACCCCGAAGTGACAATAATCGGGATACTTACCGATGATGACCATAGTTTGAGGAGTTCATGTATTCACTATGTGCTAATGCTTTGTTCCGGTACTCTATTAAAAGGAGGCCTTAATATCCCTTAGTTTCCATTAGGACCCCGCTACCACGGCAGGGTCGGACAAAAGATGTCATGCAAGTTCTTTTCCATAAGCACGTATGACTATATTCAGAATACATGCCTACATTACATTGATGAACTGGAGCTAGTTCTTTGTCACCCTAGGTTATGAATGTTACATGATGAACCGCATCCGGCATAATTCTCTATCCCCAATCCATTGCCTACGAGCTTTCCATATATTGTTCTTCGCTTATTTACTTTTCCGTTGCTATTTCTATCATCACTACAAAATACTAAAAACATTACTTTTACTACTGTTACCTTTTGCTATTGTTGCCACTATTATCATATTACTTTGCTACTAAACACTTTGCTGCAGATATTAAGTTTCCAGGTTTGGTTGAATTGACAACTCAGCTGCTAATACTTGAGAATATTCTTTGGCTCCCCTTGTGTCGAATCAATAAATTTCACTACACCACAACACCAATGCAATGGCATGTAATCTGCCGGGAGAAGGCCCTTGAGAGGGCAGATAAACTACCGGGACAGAGTTTCTCCCGGCAGATAGAACTGCCACAAGAATGGCTGCCGACAAAACTATTTCCCGGCAGATACAAATCTCCTGGCAGTTCTGCTGCCAGGAGGCCTCATTCTCCCGGCAGATTGATGTGTATGCCGGTAATCTAATTGCCTGCAGTTATGATAATCCCTGGCAGATAGTCTGCCCTTGACTTTCACTAGCCACAGTTTTCCTGATCCTGGTAGCATGTATATTTATTTTCACACAGTAATTGACTCAATATTCAGTAGCAAATCTCAAACACATAATGACTAAAAATTCAGCACTTCAACATTCATACATGCATTCAGTAGCATCCAACTACATCAATAAATAGAATTTACATAAGACAATAAGATTTCTTTTGTTCAAACTAAGCTAAACTAATGGTTTGAGCTTGACACATAGCTACAGCCATGTCCAAGAAGACAAATTGCTTGTTCGGAACCTTTTTGTTGGATGACTTCATTAGATGTCTTGTGAATAACAGACTCACGACCATCATGTGAAACTGCATAATTTAAACATGACCACATGTTTCCCGCAGAAGAATCACCAAGCTTGCAATGCTTTTGAAGATCAGAGCTCAACCTCGTGCCACAAGATTGTGTTGTTGCTATGAATACAAGAAACATCATGTAGACATCCTAGTTGACTGGTACAACTACTATCACCTAAAAGTTTTGCAGCACTCTAGCAATCTCATCCTTGTGACAGAACTTACAAGCTTGAGACACAACTTGTTGAACTGCAGAGAAAACAAAATCAAGTTTAAAATTTTCAAAGTACAAACTAGCAACATCTACAAACTAACAAAATATTAACATCAAACCAGGAAGAGATTTAAAAACATCTAATGAAGATATGACAGCTGACATGTACTTTTTCTAGAATATTTCAGACTTTTAGTGTGTGTATAACTAGGAATATTACTATCAATGATTATAAATGATAAATTTTGACACTTCCAAATACAATTCCGGATGTATAGTACATAGTAAGCAGTAAAATACAAGGTCAAACAAGTAGTACACATGAGAAAACTGCATGCCAAGCATAGCATGTTTATACTCCCTCATCCGAAAAAGCTTGTCCCTCAAATGGATGTATCTAGTTGGTGCAATACATAACTTTGAGGCACAAGCTTTTCGGACAGAGGGGGTACTTATCAAAGATAGCATCATGCAGGACCATACAGATAATCAAAATTTCTCATGCCATTTGATGATTAGTTTTGTACCATGTATAGGCCGGAGGCAATATATCTTCCATTTTCAAAGGAAAGGAAGGGCATCACTCCTATCAAGATCTCCTAAGTTGCAAGGGTAAACTACTCGTGGTAGAAGTCCATGCTACCATATTACAAGTTCTATCAAGTTCATCACTCCTATCAAGATCTCCCAAGTTTTCTAGCGAAAGTAACATTAAAAGAGAACATCAAAAGGGATACTACCAGAGTGTGCAAAAGTACTGCATGTCAGAGAAGAAGGCCACAATAAAACATCATAAGTTTAGTTGCATGGATATCCCAACACAAGAAAATTATGAACTCACTCCGAAGGAAGATCACCAACATGCATCCAGTCAGCATCCTTGTCTTCATAGGTTAGGACATACTCATGGTCCCTAAGAGCATCGGTCCTAGAACCATCAGCAAACCTCTTCCATGTTGATGTTTTGCAAGAACTTGTTCTGCCTGTAATACTATGATTTTACTTATGAATCTGCTTCCTTGAAATATAAATCAATTTTAGAGGAAAACAGAAAATACCTATAGTTACACAAAGTTCTGTAAGTAAGGCTAGGAATATTATTTATACTATTACAGAGGCAGCATGATATTCAATTGATACAATGGAAGATACTATATGAAAGTTGAACATCAACAGACTAACCGAACCAGGTTACCAAAAGCTGCTTTACAAACCAGAAAATGCATAAGGAAAAAGTCATTTCTAACTTCACATTTACTATATGCTAGATATTAACCTATATTTGGTAACTTACATCTACAAACAACAAAGGAAAATAACACTACATATATACAGGGCTTGTCCTGACTTTTTCGAGGCCCGGAGCATACTTAAAAAATGGGGCCCATCAAGACAGCAACTACTACATAGTGCATAATTTCATTCAAATAGATATATATGACACAATTTTATTCGACTTCAAATTTGAATAGAAAAATGGGAACACCTGAATCATTGGAGGAGAAAAGTAGAGATTGAATTGTCCAATTCCAAACATCTCGGACTTCAATGGTCCTTGCTGTCCTCGATTCCCTATTTGAGCAAACTGTACACAAAGAGAAGACCAATCAGGGAGCCAAAATTATACAAACTATAAAAAGATCAAATGGAAAATGGACTGAAAAAATACTAGATCTTTTTTAGGTGGCATCCATCCTGGTTGCAAAGAAAATGGGGCTGATGATGTTCTGCCAGCCTGCCCCTGCCGCTGCTCACTGAATGGGCCGGACTACTTATAGGCAGTGTGCTGCAGGAAAAAATGAGAAATCTATTAGGAAGTGATAATGAAAAAATTAAGGGTGATCAAAGGAACCAACCATAATCAATAATGCTAGGTGCTTTGGAAGAGGAGCAAGACTGAGAACAAGAAGACGGCCAAGGGGAGAACAAACGGTGGTTGTGGTGTGAGCCCCTGGCTAGATCGATGGAACCTAGAGCTAGATGCCTCTCATGTTCATCGTGCTGATTCGATTCAAGGATTGTATCAGCTACTCTTTTACCCAGGGCCAGCCCTGCATATATATAGTTGGAAATCGATTAAATGAAAACAGCAACAGTCACCAGTGATGAAGCAACTGAACATCCTCTCGAACTCACGGGAAGTATTCTCATGGCTCAAGTAAGTCTTAAGGTCGCCTTTGCTCGGGTATTCTATCTCGCTTCTACCTTCATTCTCCGCCTTGGTCTTTGTGTGTTGGCAGCTAGCTTGTTCTTTCGCTAGGTCCAGACAGGCAGCCACTCAAAAACTTCTTCACTAAAGATGCATAAAAAACACTTGCTATCAGATTAGGTCAAAGAAAACAACAACTGAATGCATGGTTTTTTAAAAGAGACATCAGCCTTGTGAACGTTAGTGCAGGCCATGCCACAGCTCGCAAATGTCACTCCATATTTATCCAGATAGTACAAGACCTGATTGCTAGCTAATTCCACATATCTATCTTAGAGAATGCAATGCCTGCTACAATAATACTAGCTCATGTGAGACTGCAAATAGTAGTTTAAGTACAGCTGATGAAAACTTCCCAAGTAGATGTAAACTGGTATAGCACCGATTAAATAAACTACAGCAGATCCTTCTAGCACATGGGTCAAACAATTGCTATAAGGATCCAATTGTTTTGTACCATGTAAGTGTCCAAATTTTGGATCACACATCAGCACAAAAGCTCACGAAAGACAAAACAATCTGGATTATCTACTAGAAGAGAGGAGAAATCCATATGTTACCAGGCTGCCGGCATCTTCTGGTTCCTAGTCGCTCACTTCCGTGTCACTTGCAGGGGTGACACCGGGGCACCCAAACCTAGCCGCCAAACTACAATCATGCCGTTGCCACCGGCTGCAATGAAGGTGGCCACCCAAAGCATATGCCCACTTCCAAGCTTCATGCTTTGCTCGGGCCGCCCGGATCTGGAGTTGTGCCCCGCGCCCCGTTGGCCCCCTCTTGCGCACGTCCTTCGCCGGATCTGGGGGCCGCGCAACCGCGTCCTTCCTTGCCGCATCCCCGTGGTAGATCCATGGTGTGGGCAACGGCTTCGTCCTCCTCCGCCCATCGCGTCTCACTCCCTTCCCGTCCTTGTGCAGATAGTCTGGGACGAAGAAGCGAAGGGTGGCTGGCGACAATAGTCGGGGAGGGATCCAGCACTGCGGCGGGATCCTTGGGGGTGGCGAATGGTGGTCGGGCACAGTGGAAGGTGCTCGGTGGCGGAGGTGGTCGGGGTGGAAGCTAGGGCAGGTCAATTTGGATGAGGTTGTGATTTGGGGCAGGCTGCGGACTAGCTAGGGTGCGGCTGTGATTCCTTTGCGTGAAACATTCGGGCATCGGGCGCTCGTCCCAGTTATTTCACTCCCTGGCAGATACTATGACGTGAAAAGTAGTCTTTATTCCCGGCAGTATGGCTTACCTCGTTTGTATACTTCTACCGGCAATTTACTTGCCTTCAAGTAATTTTGCTGGCAGTTATATAATTCCCGGCAGATAGTATGCCCTTATTCAGGTATTTCCCCCGGCAGTTAACTGCCCCTAATCAAGGGTTGTGGTGTAGTGTTTGGGTTGAATACTCTACCCTCGAAAACTGTTGCGATCCCCTATACTTGTGGGTTATCAATACCATACGCACGATATGAGCAACATAACCCTGCCAAGTTAGAGCATGCACCTCGGGGGGGGGGATAGGACTTGTCATCTGTCTCTGAATCGTCCTCTGAGGAGCTATCCGTAACGAGAAAGACATGCGCTTCGTCAGATAGCATTGTCTGCTCTAAAGACCTTGTTTCCACTTTAGATTTTTCCATGACCTGCCGAATGGCTGATGCACAAGAAGAGTAATTGAATGTACTAAAATTGTTGACAAATTTAACTTGTAATAAAAAATGATGACATGATATAATTCACATATAAGATGACTGGCTAACCAGGGTGGCATTGCAAAATTCACATATATGATGCCTGGTTAAACAAGATGGCATTGCATGATTCACATAAATGATAAAGAAACTAAACAGATGGCATTGACACAAATCATGTCTAAACTAAGAAGATGGCATATTTGATGTATACAGTAAGCAATGCAAGACACCATATGCATGATATTACCAACATCAGCATGCCAAGTTAGAGCGAAGACCTCAGGGGGTAAATAGGAGTGGTCTTCTCCTTCTGAATCCCCGTTAGAATAGTTATCTTCCTCTTGATTACGATCCGAAATGGGTGGAGGGGGGCTGCCTTTGCGCCCACCATGGAGCGGTGTCTGCATGAAATTTTATTGCCACGCAAGGCTCGTCTCTTTTGCTCTACATGTTCAGTTCCATTGTACACAATAACTGACATGCATAGGAATAAAACATAGTGAGATTATGTAAGGAGTGCATGCACAAATCTAGAGTGATGGTAGCATACTATGGATAGACCCAAAACCAATGATAGCAGACAGATAATAGCTTTAGTTAAAAATACAGATAATGGCTCCTTTAATGTTTGTTTGCACCCAACATGAAACTCATAGTAGACACCCGAGATTAACCAGATAGTACACATATTGTACTGATTTCTGCCCCAATATGTACCCCACAACCATTTAAAAACTCAGTCCTCAAGGTCATCTGCTCAGTTGATGATGGTAATGCAGTTGTCGTGGCTGTCGGTGGCAGGGAAGAAGATCTAAGGCGGTGAAAGACAGGCTGGAGAGCGGATCCTTGCTGTGTGAACCGTTCCATCGTTGGAGCAGCTGAGCTGGGGTGGAACACATCATAGCAGGAGTAGGACAAACCACACAAGGTTTTCTTTTACATAAATCTGTAACAGAAGTAATTGTGTAAGGGCTTGTTTGAATTTGAGGATTCTAACAATGCAGGGATAGGAAATAGACAGGAATAGGATAGGTATGCATGTGCAAAAAGGAGAATTTAAAAACACAGTATTTCTGCTAATTTGGGTGTTTGATTCGCAAGAATTGGAAGATCACATGATGCAAAGAAGCATGGTGAGATTAAGTCAAACCACAAGAAAATGTACGGTTATAATGCTATTATGCTACTATCTCTTAGTCTTGTGCTTCATGAATAGGAATTTGAAAAGGAGGACAAGTGGACATTAAAATTCCTACAATTTTTCTTTCAAGGAGACACTAAAGGAACAAATCGTACAGTTATCCTTTGCTCCATTCCTTTGAACCAAATTCATGAATAGTCGTGCCATAGGAAACTTTTCAATTCCTATATTTTTCCTTCACTTTTCCTTTCAAGCACTGGCGATTCTAGTAGGCAGGCTTGAGCAAGGAAAATCCTACACTCAAAAAATGTTTTTGTGCTACTTCTATTGCTTTGGACCCAGGCCACTGCCCTACTAGCTCAACTCCCAAGCCCATCGACAAATGCACAGCTCAAACCCGCAGAGATAAATAATGATGGCGTTCAAGAGACTCCATCGTAGATAGCTAAGTTGCCTTGTACCTCACTGCATGTCATATAGTAGGATAAAATAATCGTATTTCACGTTACTACATGTGCTCAGTGGACAGTATATATAACATGTAGAGTAAAAAAAGAAAACAGGAAAGGATTTACCTGACTTACCTGGCGCCCCACCACGGCCCAGCAGTGGCCCAGCCCACCAGGGGAAGGTTGTCTTCAACCTTGTGCCCACTGGCAGCCAGCGCACACAGCCGACCGCGCCACCTCCTGCTTCGCCATGGCGTCTCCCCGCCACCTCCTGCTTCCTTCCCCGTCCTAACCGGGCACCTGGAGACGCCCGAAGCCCCTCTCTCCTCTCCCTCACTCGCTGCTCTCTCTCCTCTCCCCTGTCTCGCTCTCCCCCTCTGTCCCGAGCGCATCGGAGAGCACTGCCGTGCGCCACCGCGACCACTGCGTCCCCCTCGCCCCCTGGACATGCCTAGGAGCTCCACGACGTCGTCTTCGTCATCTCCACTGAGCCAAGCGATCCGGGGCGCGCCATAGCGACGTCATCACCATCATCTTCAACCTCTCGGCCGCCGAGATCGCCGGCGCCCGTCCGTCGTCTCCGACTCGTCCCCGAGCCCGCTGACCATCCCGTCACCTCCGCTGTGAGATTTTGCGTCTGTTCCCCCTCTTCCCGAGCTCGTTTACGCCTCGTAGCCGTCGCCCCCTTGTCGACCGAACCGCGCCGCCGCCCAAGCTCATCGGCAGCAACGCTCCGGTGACCATTTGGTCCCAGACGCGTGTCCACCGAGCTTGCTGCCCCGCGCTAAGCCTCGCCGGCGCCTCCCCTTGCCCGCTTGCACCCCACAACGCCAACTCCGCGCGCACCCGAGCTCCGGCCGCCGCACTCGTCGTCGCCGGCGCCACTCCAGCCGCTCACCGGCCACACCACCACCACGGCTGGATGCGGACGAGCGTCCGCATCCCGTAGCTATACTCCGCGCGCCAAATGGGCCCCTGTAGGCGGAACCCGCAGCGCTCTGCCGCGTCTGGACTCGCCGGCGGCTAAACGCCGGCGACCACTGACTTTTGACCGGCGTGGGTTGACCCCCACAGCCCAGTTGACCCCCCCTCTCTCTCACTAACCTGCGGGCCCCGCCTGACTAATTACTATAGTTAACGCTAATTAACTAACTAGGTTAGCTACTACACTCACTGACTAGTGGGCCCTGCCCAGTTAATTAGGACTAACTAACTTAGTTAGTTGACTGGGTCACTGACCAGTGGGACCTACTGGTCAGGTTTGACCTGGTCAGCCCCGTTGACTCGCTTACGTCATGCTGACGTAGAGCTGACGCAATAATTGATTTCTGGAATTAATTTAAATCAGGAAATTCCAAAAAATAGTTAAAATATCTAAAAATCATAGAAATTCAACCGTAACTCCAAATCAAATAAATTATATATGAAAAATTATCAGAAAAATGCAAGGAATCCATTTATGCCAGTTTCATGCATGAAAAAACAACTTATACTTGTTGTATAAGTGAAAATGTAATAATGGCATGTTATATATTTAATTTGGGGTTTGCATATGAACCCTTGGTTCATATGGACTTCAACCAAATTGATGCTAGATGCATTAGGGAAAATCATAGCATCTTCGAAATGTCATCTTCATGCATCATATTGTTGCATATGGTTGTTTATTGAATGCCGGCGTCGTTCCCTCTCGATAGGTTCTGCTCCGGAAGGTGTCCCGAGTACCTGTCTGAGGAGCAGTGCTTCTTCGTGGATCTATCAGGCAAGCAAACCCCCTTGAGCATCTCAATAAATCCCACTCTCTCGCTCCTACTCCTTTGCTGCATTAGGACAACAACGATTCAAACTGCTACTTTCTGCTGCGGTAGCTGAACTCATTCCTCTGCATGACCTGTCATTGCCACAGTAAATAGTTGAAACCCACTGGCATGAGTAGGAGTTGCTTGAGCCTTGATGTGCCTGCTCATCCATGCTTGTTTTCTTTATGCCAGCTATGCTTAGAGTTGTGTCAGGTCTGATTCATCGGGAATGAATCGGAGTGGTGAACATGTCCTACCGGTAAAGGCTAAGTGTGTGAACAACGTTTTGGTAAAGGTAGCGATGAGAGGCCATGTAGGAGTACATGGTGGGTTGTCTCATTGGAACCGTCCTTAAGCACTGAGTTCTGTGTATGTTATCCAAGTCCAGTTACTACCACACATTGGGTTCCGGTTATCCGGCCCCTCTCGGCTTATTAATCCGCTTGATCTCTGTCGAGGAGTTGCAACTAGTTTGTGGCATTTGTAGGTAGTGCTACTTGTCTACCAGGTGGTGTCCGACGGGACGGGCTTGGGACAGACTAGGCACTGTGGCACGGTGTACCAAGTGCACCCGGATGGTGGGCTTGGGAACCCTGCACACATCATTTGGGGCCGTGAGCGACACCCCGGCCGGATCTCCTTGCGGATGGAACCCGAATAGGCGATAAACCTGGAAGAGACTTGTGTGGTTAGTTAGGTCGTGGCTGACACCCTCACCCGGCTTCCGCTTGAAGGTTGCTGAGGTACATGACGTGTACAGGGCTATAAGTGGCGAGAGCGTGTGTGACGAAGTACACCCCTGCAGGGTCAATATTATCTATTCGAATAGCCGTTTTCCTCGGATATGGTAACTTGGAGGACTTATGTAGTACATAGACAACTTGAAGTGGATACTCTAAAATCCGCAAGATAAGTGTGAGTACTATGGATGGCCTTCTCGTAGGGAGACGGAAACGGATCCATAGTGGAGTATTGATATGGTGAATTTGTGCACTCGTGTGCGTCTTATCACCTCAAGAAGTTTCTGATACTCGTAGTATAGATTAGCCATTGAGTCAAAGCTGGCTTGCTGCTGTTAAACTCCACCACCCCCTTTGTTGATAATGATGCATATGTAGATAGTTCTGAAGTAAGACTTGCTGAGTACCTTTGTACTCATGTTTGCTTATTTATGTTTTGCAGTTGGTTACCCTAGTGACCTCGACGAGTAGCTGGTGTCCCAGATACGATCTTGTACCCTTGGGAGGGTCGTGTTTAGTCAGGCTTCTTAGTCTTTTCCTTTTTGTAGTTGTCTGTACTCAGACATGCAATGCTTCCGTTGCTTGTATGCTCTGAATGATGGGTCATGAGACCCCTGTTTGCATTGAATGCTATGTGGCTCTTCTGGGCCTTTATCTATAGGAGTTTGAGTTATGTTGTGATGCCATGATGTACAGCACATACTTGCATGCTATGCGTATGTGTAACGTGTATTGCTATGTGTGGGGTCCGACAACCTAGTTGTTTACCTTTGATAGCCTCTCTTATGGGGAAATGTAGTCTTGTGCTTCCATGTGCCATAGTAGTCCGCTACAGCCCGGTTCACCGGAGTCCTGCTAGCCCAACACTACTGCTCCGGAACACTTGACTGGCCGGCATGTGAATCACTTCGTTCCTGTGTCTGTCCCTTTGGGAAATGTCACGCGGTGACATCCGGAGTCCTGCCTAGCCTGCTACAGCCCGGGTTCCTGGAGTCCTGTTAGCCAGTGCTACAGCCCGGATTCATACGTTGTTGACCGACATGCTCGAGGTTGATTCATGTATGCCTGTCCCCGTAAGTTAGTGCTACTTTGGGTTCACGACTAGTCATGTCGGCCCGGGTTCTTTGTCATATGGATGCTAGCGACACTATCATATACGTGAGCCAAAAGGCGCAAACGGTCCCGGGCCAGGTAAGGTGGCACCCGTGGGTATACCGTGCGTGAGGCCACAAAGTGATATGAAGTGTTACATGCTAGATCGGTGTGACTTAGGACCAGGGTCCCAACAGAGATGCTGAGGGATGTCAGCATCTGGCAGCGTCGCGTTGATTTTGAGCTAGGGCTAATGGCAGAGATCACAGTCATGGAGTCGACTGCGGAGGAAAGAACATGCACGCCTGCGCAATGGCATGAGCAGTTGGTGCAACCGTTCAAATGGGAGGTAGGAGAAGCCAAATCCCGGGACCAGTTGCAGCGGCGCCGCTGGGCAAGCATCATAGGCGAGGTGAGCTGCCCTCCTTCCCCGCCAGCGATGCAGTGACCTAGTCGGTTGTTGCTATAGTGAACTTGCAACGCCATGTCGGTTTGCAAACTTGACAATCACTCCATCTATATGTATTGTATTCCTGTGAAAATACTTGGTCGTTTGGAAAAAGATGGTAATTGATTTATCACTAGTTTTAGAATGCTTGGTTGTGACAATCAACCGAAGCCACCACCAGAAGTCTCCATCGCGTAATACTTTACGGTCGGTCACACCAACAAACTATCGGTCGGACCCGGGTCTTACCAAAGGGACACGCATCGGCTTGGTCTGGCATGTAAGACCAGTTACATCACTGACTTGTGCGACCGCATTTGAGTAGTGTAGTACCCCCTCTATTTCAGTTTATAAGTCTTGCACATGTATCTAGGTCGTTAATTTGACCAACTTAATAAGAGGCATACATTACAAAAAATCATTACAAACTTCAAATATTCAGAGTATTTTTTATGTTAAACAATTTATTTTATATAAGTTACATTGACGACCTAGATACACATGCAAACCTTGTAAACTGAGATGGAGGGAGTGCTTGAAATTTATGTTCCACTAAACTCACCGGGAGCCATTTCGGGCCTCGAAACCAAAACCATCAATTAAACTTTAGCTTGTTCCCATCACATTCCATAAGTGCATACAAATGCTACCACCTTGTTTCTTGTTTATTAACATATCAACCAATTAGAGATGTGGGGCGTGCATGTTTTCAATGACTCAAGACTACCAAACATGACGTGCAGTGGTTAGTTCATTGCATGCAATTCTATTAATTAGCAAATAAACATTAAGTTCTCTCGTTCTCCCCTCCTTGGTCACGGTGCACAACCTAAGATGACTTATTCACCTAGACGGAGGGAGTAGTATAATTAAGTGCAAACCTGCTCACACCTAATACGTATCAAACCTGAACGTGTTCCCACTATGCATGTTTTAGTACTAGTGCTAGTACTAGGTTATAAAAAGGGGAACTAGTACCTAGCCGAAAATCACTCTACCTCTTCCTCCTCCTAAGTATTTCTTGTTCGCCCGTCCTTGCCATGGCCTGTGTACATAGCTCTAGGTTGAGAACTATCCGAACTACTCGTAACAAGGGAGCGGCCACCAAGACTACGGAAAAAAGAGGGCTCGCCGCCTCGCAGAGACGTCGAAAAATCTCTCACGGGCAGGCGATGGCTCCCAGGAGCGCCCTAGCCGGAGGCGAACATGTTGGCATGCATGACCAGCTCAATAAGCACCTCAATAAACAGAAGGAGTTCATCCACGGCTTGGTGGAGCTACTGAAGGAGAGTCTCGATGACATGCCTACTGAGCTCAATGAGCAGGGGGAGTTAACCGCCGACTTGGTGATGCTGCTGAAGAAGAGCATTACCTCAGAGAAGAAGGCGACCGGCGAAATCCTGCAACTTCAGGAGGACAAGGTAAAGCTCTGCCATGAGCTCGACCTGCTGAAGGAGGAGAACGTCGGCTGGAAGAAGCTGCATGAGAATAGTAGTTCCTCGATGAAGATGTTGCAGGCCCTCGTCATGGAACAGAAGGAGGAGTTGGTGAAGCTCCGCATCGAGCACCCCACTGCTGTCAAGGAACGTAATGCGGCCCCGGAACAGATGATGAAGGCTCGTGTCAATAAATCCCGCGTCATGGACAGAATGAAGAAGATGGCAGAGGAGACGTGCAAGGAGATGGTGGTCGTGGAGGCGATGAAGAAGCAGTTATGACTTCACGGCCAGCAACCCTTCATGTAGTAGAGAGCAGCGCCCCAGACTTGTGTGTGCGTCTTCCTTCTTTTTTCGGGTGATAATCTTCCTTCTTATTTTGCTCTGGTGTTTCTTCTTTTGCTTCGGGTGTTTCACCGCACGTGTAACATTCTCTGCGAGGCATGAATAAAACAATGCTAACAATGAGATGACTAGCAAATTAGATCATTTTTATCGCCATATGGCACTAGGCTGCCATGTTTCATGCTCCTGTGTCATACTACTCCAGTGGAAAACTTGAGTATACCACACGGTTCTTTGCTCCTCATCAGGTCATCGGCATATTTATACGAGCAGTCAAATCACAAGGCCCCGCCTTCTAGCAGTAATGAGCCATCAAATCACAAAGGCCCTCACCTCTCTTGAAACCGACCAAGCTAGACTGTCCCACCCTCTTGCCTTCAAAAAAATACTTTTGTACAGTACTAGTATCGATGGATTGCGCCATGGAGCAAAACTAACAAGATGAAATTAAAGATAACAGGTTGTACATATAGAGAGCGCTCGTCGCCAAATTATGCATATAGTACTATTCAAAAATCTAGTACGTGCTTAAATGGGGTGCTAAATTATATTAAAGAAATTAGCATACCTATTTAATTCTTGGGTTCTTATTATTTATGCCACTAGTTGTGTATCACTACTCAATTTTGCTATTAGAAGTTATAACTACTCAAAATGCCATCGATCCGTGAGATGTCTGCTCAAAAATGCAATTAGATATCTCAAAAATGCCATCGTTAAGTTAGATGTTTGCTCAAAATGCCATTAGACATAGTTATTTTCACGTCAAACCCGTTGACCATGTTATATGAAAAAAATAAGCCGATTCTCACAATGATAAGTGTGGCCCCGCTTGTCAGGACTAACCAAGTGAATAATTTTATAGGAAATAAGAACACTGCTGGGATCAAGTAGGCCCCACACTTTATTTTACTGTAGTGAGATAGAGGGAGAGATGGCATGTTGGTCCATCGGTATTTATGTCATTATAACATGGCCAAAGAGATTTGAGTCATAATAATGGTGTCCCGCACAACACACCCCTCAAATAAAACTAAGCACCCTGAAATTCTTTGACAACTAAACTGCTGGCTATATGATGTTGGCCATATATATTGTATGTATATAATGTGAAGAAACGAGTGGTAGTAGTATACCAACTAAAAGATGAACTGTAAGAAATAGTAGTATGTATGTACTGAAGAGTTAAAGTAACAAGAAGGAACATAACATAGTTCCGCTGGGGGCTCAGCACAACACAACCCTCAAATAAAACTAAGCACACCTGAAATTAAAGTAAGCAAGTAATCCGGTAGACATTTCATTAGAACCACCATGAGTAACGACACTGCCACCCTACTCGGACTCCTCGTCCACGTGCTCGACTTCGTCCTTGTCCCTCTTCCTCTTGGTCGATACTTGTTTTCTTGAACTGCACACTTGGCTCTTGCTCTTCATCCAACCCTTGTAGATATTGAATCAAAGGTAGCCATCCATTGCAGCGTAGTCGATGTGGTCTATATCTAGTACATTACACTCCCATGCATGATGAAACTTGAATGGAGGTTTCTTCAGTGTACCGTACGAACGATGAACCATGGCACCTGCCAGGGTCAGCATTGAAGGCTGATCATGGGAGGGCACCAACCCTTTCTTCTGGAGGTCGAAGGGGTTGCCTACAATGAGGCTTATCCGATCCAGGACCTCCCTGTCGTTCCTAAAGTCTATAGTAACGAATGTGACTCGGTCGTCCTTGGATAAGTTCTTAAAATCCTGGAACTCAACATCGGCATGGCATATGTGGTAGACCAAGCATAAGTCATGCACGCAAACCTGGATCACGGCGGGCTTCTTCTTCTCTGCCTCCTTTAGAGTCTTATCACTTTGCAAGACTGTGGTGTATTTAATATCTAGCCCTGCGATCGACTCATCCTTTGAGTTTTCGAACATGCGTCTGAAGCGAGCAAGGCATCCTTTCACCGTCACGGAAGAACGGGTGTAGATGACGCCGAACTCATCGCCGGTGATGGTTCTAACCTTGTACTCACTGCCGATCATGGAGATTTGGGACGCCATGGATTTGGGAGGAGGGTTAGGGTTAGTGGAACTGCCGTAATGTGAAAGGACGGGACGACTAGGAGCGAACTGTCGTAATGTTAAAGGACGTCTGGGGAAGAGTAGGAGCAAACTGCCAGCGGTTTTTGTAAAAATGCTGAGTGGGACGTGCGAACGGCAGGGTAGTGGCTTGCCTGGTGGATAAATGGATTCATGCACAGTACTATGGAGTGCCAATTAGATGTCATGTCTACTCGACGCCCAATTAAATGGCTTTCGATGTCATGTCAAGCGTCAGAAAATTACAGGTGATACAAAGCTTTCCATTCTCCCATGATACGGGCTTCTGAGAGCCCTTGGACCTGAGATCGAACGGTTGCATGGCGTGATTCAAGACCTATGGATGAATATCCTATCCTGGAGGGTTATTCTACAAATTTTCAGCAACTTAGCATGCGATTGTTCGATCTCAGATCCAAGGGCTGCCAGCAGCCCGTATCATGGTCGTGCCTACCATGACCATCGCCTCGCTCGCGCGGTCGCGCCCTTGGAGATTTAACACAGTGTGTTAGGCTATCTAATGTTGGCATGTCATACATAGTCATCACTTAGTCGCTCATACAACAAGGTTAGCTATAAGGTTGGCTATAAGAGTATTTTTTTACTTCTCACTATCTCTTTCTTTGTAGTATTTATTGCATTTGCCAAGGAGTGACCTCTTCCAATGAAACGGTAGTCTCAAGTCATTAAAAGCATGCACACCCCACATCTCTCATTGGTTGATATGTCAAGAAACAAGAAATGATGTACTCCCTCCTTTCTAGTTTATAGGGCTTATCTCAACTTTTTTGTTTTTCCAATTTATAGGGCTCATCTCCATCTCATTTTTAGTTTCCGAGATGCATTAAATCTTTGCATGTAAGAACTAAAAAGGAACACACCAATGCATGTAATGTGTCTACTTATCTAGAGGCCAAGCATGCATGCACTGCCATTAATCCAATTTAATGCATCACTTTAATTGGGGTAGTTTTGCAAAGTACGAGATACATTCCTCCACTCACAAAATGCCTTGATTGATGAGATTTCAGATTTGAGCCTTTTAAACCGAAAAAGGGGGAGTAGAAGTTAATGCACTGCGCTGGAGTGTTTTGGGATTATTTGGTTTTTTTAAGATGACTTGCACACCTAGACGGAGGGAGTAATTAACTTGGCACATCAGACTTTATGCCTATGTGGCAGGCTTAGCACCTATACGAGCAAGTACAATAGTGGGCTATAAGCCCGCTTACATGGCATTTTTGCATATGTGGAGGAAAGAGGCAAGGAAAAAGTGGAGGAGTGGGCTCTCATGCAACAGCCAGCCTCTACATGGTGGAGCATTGGGAGAGGCACCTGTATACCATGAAGGTGGTCAGGAATCGGGAGACTCACGCCGGTCGTAGCGCCGCAGTTAAAATGATAAAATGGCAAGTCAAATCACGGGGCCCCACCTGTCTAGCAGTAACTCACTGTCAAATCACACAGCCCTACGTTTGCAGTAGCCTACTCCCTCATCTTCTCGTGTCTCTGTCGAACCGACTAGGCGGAACTGCCCCACCTACCGCGCGGGAAAAGCCCCGCTCTCGACTTTTAAATAGTACAGTATACTAATATTGTATCCATGGATTGCGTCATGGAGCAAAGCCTCAAGAAAACGGCGGTACACATGTATATGGAGTATACAACACGCCCGTCGCGTTTGCATGGCACCCCAGACGGTCGGTCGGTCTGGCATGCCGCTCTCTGAATGGAGCGTGCATCATATTGCGTTTGCACACACATGTGGGACCGCAATAGAGAACCGACCATAGGCACACTCCCTGTCCCCGCAAGCCGGCTGAGTTAATAGAAGAGAGAGACGAGCGATAGTACTAGAGAAGTGTTGTACATACGTTGGTGCCTGGACGATCCCTGCATGACACGGAAGATCAGTTCGTCCATGCATGTGACCAGACTCCAGGAGACACACCTAGATTGGCTATCATCTACATATCGTGCAGGCTGTGTAGTATAGGGCTGTAGTTCTGGCGAGAAATCTAAAAAAAGGTTTCTTGTCATCTCGCAATATTAGGTGTCATGTGCTTCGGATCACTTTGAGGGTTCAACAGTGACAACTGAGTTCCTCTAAGGTGCTGGTCATTGGGGGCACATGCATGAAGACTACTCGGCCGCCATCTAGGTCAAGCCGGCTATGTTGATTAGGACATCTATCGACGGACCCCTTGTCAACGAGTTTATCTTTAATTTGAGCTTTGATCCTCGTCTAGTTTGTCCGCCGAGATTCATGGTTTCTCCTTTGGGCAGTGAGGTTATGGTTTCTTGTCATGTGGCATTTTTTCATGTTATATGTTATAATCCAGTGCTTCAGATCAAAATGACGACAACTGTGCCTCCGAGGCACGCGCATGAAAACTTCTCAACAGTCATTGACGAGGTCAAGCCGACTCCCGTAGACAAAAGAAAACTAGTAATCCACTATATAGGCAGGAGCCTCTGCGCTTGGTTGCTAGTGTTGCTCTCTTCACACTGTCTCGTCCTCTCCAGATCTAAACACGACAGCAGTGGCCACTCTCTCTCTCTCTCACTGCTCACCGCTGGTCACAGATCCAGTCGAATCCTCTCCGTCGGGGAAGGTGAGAAGGTGCAACGTTCATGCGGTCGTCCTCAGCGACGGCTCTTACCCACTGCCGGCGCGTCCCGATCAGTGTGCCTTGCCGTTCTCTCCCCAGCACCGCTGGCTAGGGAGGGCCTCCGACCCCTTCTTCCTCGCTGCCATAGTGTGGGCATATCCGGCCTCCCGGCGACCCTCGGGTATAACTTCCTTCAAAACCGGCCTTGCTCTACTTCTCCTGACGTCGCTGCATTTGTATCTTTTACTATTTCCCAGGCCCCTGATAGATACAATCGATTGGCTGTTCGAAAGCCACCTAAATTTTGAACGTTAAGAGGTAAAAGTAGTTCATGCACTTGAATATAGTACTACTTGGTTCAAACAAGGAATAAAGGGGCTGGGGGAAGATCTATTACCTGAATCTAGGACATGGTCGAAAGAGGAAATAATGGGGGCGAAAAGTAGCAGAGACTGGCTATACAAACTCAATATAAACTTGATCTATTGGTTGAAAGGGAAAGAAAGTAGGGACTGGGGGACAAGTCAACAGAGTAAGTCCAGCACTAGATTTGCTAGCCTCACACAGTATAAGGTGGCTATACCAAACAAAAATGGGACCAACCCAGATATCTTGTTCTGATGTTTGTTGCCCCGAGCCACTCTTATGTAATGCCACTGGTAAAATGTAGCAGTCGCACTGTTAAAAGTAAGGACACGTTAAACCAATGTGGTTTTCAATGTCCTGCTAAATTTCCCATTAAGATAAGTTGCTTATTTTTGTTAGAAATGCAACTGTCCTGGTCCACCTACTCTCCCGTTCCCAAATACCAACTCTGTAGCAGCTGTTAATGTAATGTTGCTGGTAAAATGAAGCAATGGCACCATTAAAGTAATGTCATATTTAACAGTTGTCATAGTTAATCCTAATGCCCACACTAATATCTAGCAATATTGCTGCTTTAGAAATTGCTACTGTCCTTGTAGGATTTCCATTCAGATAAGGAACATGCTTCTTTTCATTTGATGTATGTTTCATCACTTGTTTGTCACCCTCCTTTCCACCTTTTTTGTGCAAAGAGAGACATACATTTCACGCTTGATCTTAGTTGAACTGCACAAATGATATCCAAATTATAGTTGAACATTCCATGAGCTTCACAACCAACCTTGATGTTGCTCAATTTTATTGCAACTAATGAAAAAGAAGCTCTGTGGGTTTCGTTTTCTGATGGAAATGGAACTGGGGTTGAAGCCCTTTTCTTAAAAAATGAAGAAGAAGTTGCTAGCTCATGGGACATTGCTTCATTTTAGGTGAACTGCACCAAAAGGTCTGATGAATTGAATCATCCATGTTGGTGACTGGTGTCATCCCTTCTATGATGGCATTGACTGCAGATATGGTTCCCATCACAGGGTATGTAGATTTTTGGTCTGACAGTTTGCCAAAGGTCATGCATGTTGAGTCTGCTCTTGTGCTACTATTTTGGCAGTGCCATGATAAAGCAGTAATGTTATTATTTTGCACCTTAATCTAGTTTCCCTATTAATTTGAGGCAATGTTTTGGCACCGCTAGGGCCATAGATTTTTTTTATATATCGAAAGAGGGGGTTTCCTCTGATTTCATTAAAGAAACCATACCATAGAGAACCATTATCCGACAACATCTCAGTGTAAACACGCAGTTATGCAACTACTACTAGACCGGACTGATTACTAGCAGGAGACAAGTTTGCCACATAAGCTAGGCAGGTAGGGGGACACAACACCAGCTCGACCAAGTTCGGATTACAATCCAAATGCTACCACAGAGACATCAAGGGGGAAGATAGAGCCAGCTTTAGCATCCCAATCTAAGCACCCCTGGCCTCCATCCTTGCGACGCACGGTACACCTCATTTGCCACCTGCTCGACCCTAGTGCCACTGATAAAATGAAGTAATAACACAGTTAAAATAGAGTGAGTGTCCTCTCTATCATTTCATTTCCAATGTAGATAAATAAAGTCCTTCTCTTTGTTAGTATATGTTTCATCAACTAGTCCCATTGTTAATGTTTAAGCATTTTTGCAAACTGGGGTGCTTAATTTTAGTTGATCTGCACAAAAATAGAGAATGGAATGTCTCAAGGCCCCTCCTTGTACTACTGTTGTACACTGATGTTCATCACTGGCAGAAGGTGTATCAGGGAGACTTGGGTCGATTTCCAGTATGAGGTGTACCGTATGAGGCGTCGCAGGGCCCATCTCGCCCTCGCAGCATGGCATACTATGAAACTATCACAATGTTTTCTTCTATTTATTAGTGTATGTTTCATCAACTAGTGCCACTATAATGTAATAACGCTTTTTCATTATCTGTGCAAATAGGGCTATTCAGCTGCATTTTGGTGGAACTGCATAAATGTACGGATGGAACCGGCATATATGCAGAGTGCGAGGTGCTAAGTAAAAATTACCGGCACCAACCCTGCTCCATCTAAGCATTGGCATACACCACCACCAGTGGGATGTGTGGCGCTCATTGTGGATGGATCTTTCTCGGCAGCAAATCCTCTAACCAAATAGTAGCTTAGACTTCAAAAAAATACTAGTAGCTTATATTGGCAATTTTCTAGGGAGTACTCTTTTCTGAAAGAAGCACCAATCTATTTTTCTCTATTTTTACATAGTGTCACAACTTTGACCCAAAGGTCCCGAGCTATTTTAGGGTGATTGGCATAGTACTCGGAGACTATTGTAAGCATGATTTTTATTAGTTGTCACACTGATTGTAAGCATGAGCAGATGGAATATTAGGTTAGTGCGAAGCTTACCTTAAACCCTACCGACACTGTTGAAATGAGACGAGCATCGACAGAACCATGGAGAGCGGCGGGGAAGCGACGTCGCGCCATTCGGCCTCCTCTTGCGGTGGTAGAACGAATACTCATGTGGCTCCGGCTGGCTCTGCACCCTCACGAACGGCACACCGTACTCGATCGATTCGTTATCCTTTGGGTGCTCGACCTTCGACCTGTACGTCCACCACCTCCGCCTGACTTTCACCTCAGGTGAATTTTTCTGCTCCATCGCCTAGAGGAGATACTCGATGAACTCGAAGGACTGCGGCATGACTGCCGTCGAGGAGTACATCGCTGCCCTCATCGCCGATGTCTCGCTCTTTCGCATACATTGCCACATGGCCCTCACCGTACTCAAAATCTCCCACTCATTGTCAAACCAAGTAAGGATCTCCTTCAACCTGGCTAACTTTGCCTGGTCTCCACCGGTGATCTGCCTGATTCGCTGCTGCATCATCTCCATAGATGTCCTTCTGAGTGGTCTGGTGCTAGCTTTGGAAGATGGGAGGAGAGACAGTGGTCTTGGAATAGAGAAGAGGGAGAGGCGAGACGGTGGTTTTGGAATGGAGATGATGGAGAGGAGAGGGGGTGGTTTTGCAAGGGAGAAGAGGGGGAGGCAAGACAGTGGTTTTGGAATGGAGATGATGGAGAGGAGAGGTTTCCCTGCCTTTCGGTCGCTGACAGGTGGGCCCCGCGCTTGGTGGGACCCATGTATCAGTGTCTCAATGGCATGATGGGATAAGTCAGGGGATCCTTGTCCGAGGAGGGAGGAGGTGGTTTTGCAATGGAGAAGAGGGAGAGGCGAAGCAGTGGTTATGGAATGGAGATGATGGAGAGGAGAGGAGGTGGTTTTGCAATGGAGAAGAGGGAGAGGAGCGTGTGGGAGCGATTTAGAGCATCTCTAGCCATGCCCCAACAGCCCCCCAGGCCACTTTTTCGGCGCCGGAGCCGAAAAATCGGCCCAGCCGCGCCCCCAGGACTCATTTTCCCGCCGGATTGGGCCGAAACTGGCGCTAGCAGACCCATGGTGAACCCGGCGCGTTGGGGGCGCCTGGGGACGCCGGATGAAGCGAAAAGGCGCGTGGGTCCTGCCTGTCGGCGGGTGTCTTCCTTTTCCCGCCGTTTCCTCCCCCACTTCCCTCCATCCCCCCCTTTCTCCCGCCATTCCTCTCGCTGCGCGCCACCATGCCGCCGAAGAAATACACCGCCACCAGGCCCACCGTTGCCGCGGATGCTGATGCCCCGCCGCCGAACCAGAGGAAGCCGAGGGCGCCACCGTCAAAGCCGCCTGGGATGATGTCGAACGCCGAGTGGAAGGCGGACATCATACGGCGGGCGGCCGCCACCACCGACCGGCAGAACAGGTCCAAGAAGCAGCAAGAGCGTGCCGCGGAGGCGGCGGCTAGCGCCCGGATGATGCCTCCTCCCATCCATCATCACGTCGCCTGGAGTCAGCCGAGCATCAGGTCGCCAGCCAGCTTTACGCCTCCGCCCCAGCCACGGGGGTGCGCGCCGTCCCCTGGCTATGGCGACGGTTACGTCCACAGTGGGTTCAACCCCAACACCGCCTTCTCGCACGAGCAGCGCACGCCGTCTCCCGCGTTCGCTGGCGTCCAGTACCCCCCATACAACTACTGTCCGCCGGACTACGCCGCCTCCCCGACGTCGCCGCCGACGAATGTGCGTCATGGTGCCCTGCTCTACTCGCAGGCATCGTCGTCGCAACACGGCGGCGAGGAGTCGACGGACGCCGACATGGATGACTGATACGTCTCCAGCGTATCTATAATTTTTGATTGCTCCATGCAAGGTTGTTAGAATCGTGATTTTGAGTCGGATCGGAGCTTCGATGGTAGGATCGCAAATCGTAGAATCTTCACTATCAGGATCGTAGGAACGTAGATTCTATGAACTAAAATCATAGAATCATAGGGGTTAGTTTGGATCGTAAAGTCGTAGAATCGTATAACATGATCGCGATTCTGACAACCTTGGCTCCATGCTATATTATCTATTGTTTTGGACATTATCGGGCTTTATTATCCACTTTTATATTATTTTTGGGACTAACCTATTAACCAAAGGCCCAGCCCAGAATTGTTGTTTTTTGCCTGTTTTAGGGTTTCGAAGAAACGGAATATCAAACGGAGTCCAAACGGAATGAAACCTTCGGGAACGTGATTTTCTCACTAAATACAACTCAGGAGACTTGGACCCTACGTCAAGCCAATCTACAGGAGGCCACGAGGTAGGCAGGCGCGCCTGCACCCACCCCCCCCCCCCCCCCCAGGCACGCCCTCCACCCTCGTGGACCCCCTGTTGCTCCACCGACGTACTTCCTCCTATATATACCCACGTACCCCCAAACGATCAGATATGGAGCCAAAACTCTAATTCCACCGCCGTAACTTTCTGTATCCACGAGATCCCATCTTGGGGCCTGTTCCGGAGCTCCACCGGAGGGGGCATCTATCACGGATGGCTTCTACATCAACACCATAGCCTCTCCGATGAAGTGTGAGTAGTTTACTTTAGACCTACGGGTCCATAGTTAGTAGCTAGATGGCTTCTTGTCTCCTTTTGGATCTCAACACAATGTTCTCTCCCTCTCTTGTGGAAATCTATTCGATGTAATCTTCTTTTTGCGGTGTGTTTATTGAGACCGATGAATTGTGGGTTTATGATCAAGTCTATCTATGAATAATATTTGAATCTTCTCTGAATTCTTTTATGTATGATTGGTTATCTTTGCAAGTCTCTTCGAATTATCAGTTTGGTTTGGCCTACTAGATTGATCTTTCTTGCAATGGGAGAAGTGCTTAGCTTTGGGTTCAATCTTGCGGTGTCCTTTCCCGGTGACAGTAAGGGCAGCAAGGCACATATTGTATTGTTGCCAACGAGGATAACAAGATGGGGTTTTCTTCATATTGCATGAGTCTATCCCTCTACATCATGTCATCTTGCTTAAGGCCTTACTCTGTTTTAACTTAATACTCTAGATGCATGCTGGATAGCGATCGATGAGTGGAGTAATAGTAGTAGATGCAGGCAGGAGTCGGTCTACTTGTCTCGGACATGATGCCTATATAAATGATCATACCTAGATATTCTCATAACTATGCTCAATTCTGTCAATTGCTCAACAGTAATTTTTTCACCCACCGTAGAATACTTATGCTCTCGAGAAAAGCCTCTAGTGAAACCTATGGCCCCCGGGTCTATCTTTATCATATGAATCTCCAACTACTTAGTTATTTACTTTGCTTTATTTTACTTTGCATCTTTATCATAAAAATACCAAAATTATTATCTTATCATATCTATCATATCTCACTCTCGTAACTGGCCCTATAGGGATTGACAACCCCTATTTGTGTTGGTTGCGAGGATTTATTTGTTTTGTGCAGGTATGAGGGACTTGCGTGTAGCCTCCTACTAGATTGATACCTTGGTTCTCAAAAACCGAGGGAAATACTTATGCTACTTTGCTGCATCATCCCTTCCTCTTCGGGGAAAACCAACGCAATGCTAAAAGAGGTAGCAAGAAGGATTTCTGGCGCCGTTGCCGGGGAGGTCTACGCAAAAGTCAACATACCAAGTACCCATCACATACCCTTAGCTCCCGCATTACATTATTTGCCATTTGCCTCTCGTTTTCCTCTCCCCCAATTCACCTTTGCCGTTTTATTCGTCCTCTCTCTCTCTCTCTATCCTCCCTCTCTATTTGCCCCTTTTTGTCCGCTTGCTTTTTGTTTGCTTGTGTGTTAGTTTGCTTGTTTGTCGCGATGGCTCTAGATAATACTAAATTGTGTGACTTCACCAATACCAACAACAATGATTTTATTAGCACTCTGATTGCTCCTCTTACCGATGCTGAATCTTGTGAAATTAATACTGCTTTGTTGAATCTTGTGATGGAAGATCCGTTCTCCGGCCTTCCTAGTGAAGATGCTGCTACCCATCTTAATAGCTTCGTTGATTTGTGTGACATGCAAAAGAAGAAAGATGTAGATAATAATATTGTCAAATTGAAGCTATTTCCTTTTTCGCTTAGAGACCGTGCTAAAGCTTGGTTTTCATCTTTGCCTAAAAATAGTATTGATTCATGGAACCAGTGCAAAGATGCTTTTATCTCTAAGTATTTTCCTCCCGCTAAAATCATCTCTCTTAGAAACGATATTATGAACTTTAAGCAACTTGATCATGAACATGTTGCACAAGCTTGGGAGAGAATGAAATTAATGATACGTAATTGCCCTACTCATGGTTTAAATTTGTGGATGATTATACAAAAAAAATATGCTGGATTGAATTTTGCTTCTAGAAATCTTTTAGATTAGGCCGCGGGAGGCACTTTTATGGAAATCACCTTAGGAGAAGCTACTAAACTCCTAGATAATATTATGGTTAATTATTCTCAATGGCACACTGAAAGATCTACTAATAAAAAGGTGCATGCGATAGAAGAAATTAATGTTTTGAGTGGAAAGATGGATGAACTTATGAAATGATTTGCTAATAAGAGTGTTTCTTCTGATCCTAATGATATGCCCTTGTCTACTTTGATTAAGAATAATAATGAATCTATGGATGTGAATTTTGTTGGTAGGAACAATTTTGGTAACAACGCGTATAGAGGAAATTTCAATCCTAGGCCTTACCCTAGTAATCCCACTAATAATTATGGTAATTCCTACAACAATTCTTATGGAAATTATAATAAGATGCCCTCTGATTTTGATTCTAATATTAAAGAATTTATTACTTCGCAAAAGAATTTTAATGCTAGGATTGAAGAAAATTGCTTAAGATTGATGATTTGGCTAGGAACGTTGATAGAATTGCTCTTGATGTTGATTCTTTGAAACTTAGATCTATTCATCCTAAGCATGATATCAATGGGTCTCTCAAAGCCATGAGAATTTCCATTGACGAGGGCAAAGAAAGAACCGCTAGGATGCGTGCTAAGAAAGATGCCTTTATAAAAGTGTGTTCTTCTAGTTCCTATGAAAATAATGATGAAGATCTAAAAGTTATTGATGTGTCCCCTATTAAATCTTTGTTCTGCAATATGAATCTTGATAATGATGGGACTGAATATGATCCACCTTTACCTAGAAGGCGTTCCAAGAATTCTGAATCTTTTGATCTTGATGCTAAATTTGATAAAAGTGGGATTGAAGAAATTAAAACCCTAGATGTTGCTAAACCCACTATTATGGATTTCAAGGAATTTAACTATGAAAATTGCTCTTTGATTGATTGCATTTCCTTGTTGCAATCCGTGCTAAATTCTCCTCATGCTTATAGTCAATATAAAGCATTTACTAAACATATCGTTGATGCCTTGATGCAATCTTATGAAGAAAAACTTGAATTGGAAGTTTCTATCCCTAGAAAACTTTATGATGAGTGGGAACCAACTATTAAAATTAAAATTAAAGATCATAAATGATATGCTTTATGTGATTTGGGTGCTAGTGTTTCCACGATTCCAAAGACTTTGTGTGATTTGTTAGGTTTCCGTGATTTTGATGATTGCTCTCTAAACTTGCACCTTGCGGATTCCACTATTAAGAAACCTATGGGAAGAATTAATGATGTTCTTATTTTATTGTTCTTCACATAGATTGCAATCCTTCATGTCGTATTATTCTTGGTAGACCTTTCCTTAGAATGATTGGTGCAATTATTGATATGAAGGAAGGAAATATTAGATTCCAATTTCCATTAAGGAAAGGCATGGAACACTTTCCTAGAAATAAAATTAAATTACCTTATGAATCTATTATGAGATCCACTTATGGATTGCCTACCAAAGATGGCAATACCTAGATCTATTCGTGCTTGTTATGCCTAGCTAGGGGCGTTAAACGATAGCGCTTGTTGGGAGGCAACCCAATTATATTTTTATTACTTGCTTTTTGCCCCTGATTAGTAATAAATAAATTATTTAGCCTCTTTTTTGGTTGTGTTTTTTGTGTTTAATTAGTGTTTGTGCCAAGTAGAACCGTTGGGAAGACCTGGGGAAAGTCTTGTTGAACTTGCTGTAAAAAACAGAAACTTTAGCGCTTACGAGAACTGCTGTCATTTTTATTTGGAGAGTGATATTTAGTTAATTATTTTTGAAGATGATTAATAGATAAATTCCTCACGTCCAGAAATTTATTTTAGAATTTTTGGGGTTCCAGATCTTGCGCTAGCTACAGATTACTACAGACTGTTCTGTTTTTGACAGATTCTGTTTTGCTTGTGTTGTTTGCTTATTGTGATGAATCTATGGCTAGTAAAATAGTTTATAAACCATAGATAAGTTGTAATACAGTAGGTATAACACCCATATAAATAAATAATGAGTTCATTACAGTACCTTGAAGTGGTCTTTTGTTTTCTTTCGCTAACGGAGCTCACGAGTTTTCTACTTTAAGTTTTGTGTTGTGAAGTTTTCAAGTTTTGGGTAAAGATTTGATGGATTATGGAACAAGGAGTGGTAAGAGCCTAAGCTTGGGGATGACCATGGCACCCCCAAGATAATCTAAGGACACCAAAAAGCCAAAGCTTGGGGATGCCCCGGAAGACATCCCCTCTTTCATCTACTTCTATCGGTAACTTTACTTGGAGCTATATTTTTATTTACCACATGATATGTGTTTTGCTTGGAGCGTCTTGTATGATTTGAGTCTTTGCTTATTAGTTTACCACAATCATCCTGGCTGTACACACCTTTTGGGAGAGCCATACATGATTTGGAATTTGTTAGAATACTCTATGTGCTTCGCTTATATCTTTTGAGTTATATAATTTTGCTCTAGTGCTTCACTTATACCTTTTAGAGCACAGTGGTGAATTTTTTTAATAGAAACTATTGATCTCTCATGCTTCACTTGGATTATTTTGAGAGTCTTAAATAGCATGGTAATTTGCTTAAAATCCTAATATGCTTGGTATGCAACATTAATAATAAAAATTCTCTTATGAGTGTGTTGAATACTATGATAAGTTTGATACTTGATAATTGTTTTGAGACATGGAGATGGTGATATTAAAGTCATGCTAGTTGAGTAGTTGTGAATTTGAGAAATACTTGTGTTGAAGCTTGTGATTCCCGTAGCATGCACGTATGGTGAAGCGTTATGTGGTGAAGTCGGAGCATGATTTATTTATTGATTGTCTTCCTTATGAGTGGCGGTCGGGGACGAGCGATGGTCTTTTCCTACCAATCTATCCCCCTAGGAGCATGCGTGTAATTCTTTGCTTCGATAACTTGTACATTTTTGCAATAAGTATATGAGTTCTTTATGACTAATGTTGAGTCCATGGATTATACGCACTCTCACCCTTCCACCTTTGCTAGCCTCTCTAATACCGCGCACCTTTCGCCGGTATCATACACCCACCATATACCTTCCTCAAAACAGCCACCATACCTACCTATTATGGCATTTCCATAGCCATTCTAAGATATATTGCCATGCAACTTTCCACCATTCCATTTATGACACACTCCATCATTGTCATATTGCTTAGCATGATCATGTAGTTGACATAGTATTTGTGGCAAAGCCACTGTTCATAATTCTTTCATACTTTTCACTCATGCATCATTGCATATCCCGGTACACCGTCGGAGGCATTCATATAGAGTCATATATTGCTCTAAGTATCAAGTTGTAATTGTTGAGTTGTAAAAAAATAAAAGTGTGATGGTCATCATTATTAGGGCATTGTCCCAAGTGAGGAAAGGATGATGGAGACTATGATTCCCCCACAAGTCGGGATGACACTCCGGACGAAAAGAAAGAAAGAAAAGAGGCCATAAAAAAGAGAGAAAAGGCCCAAATAAAAAATAAAAAGAGAAAAAATGAGAGAAAAAGAGAGAAGGGACAATGTTACTATCCTTTTACCACACTTGTGCTTCAAAGTAGCACCATGATCTTCATAGTAGAGAGTCTCTCATGTTATCACTTTCATATACTAGTGGGAATTTTTCATTATAGAACTTGGCTTGTATTCCAATGATGGGCTTCCTCAAATTGCCCTAGGTCTTCACGAGCAAGCAAGGTGGATGCACACCCACTTAGTTTCTTTTTGAGCTTTCATATACTTATAGCTCTAGTGCATCCGTTGCATGGCAATCCCTACTCACTCACATTGATATCTATTGATGGGCATCTCCATAGCCCGTTGATACGCCTAGTTGATGTGAGACTATCTTCTCCCTTTTTGTCTTCTCCACAACCACCATTCTATTCCACCTATAGTGCTATATCCATGGCTCACGCTCATGTATTGCGTGAAGATTGAAAAAGTTTTGAGAATGTCAAAAGTATGAAACAATTGCTTGGCTTGACATCGGGGTTATGCATGATTTAAATATTTTGTGTGGTGAAGATAGAGCATAGCCAGACTATATGATTTTGTAGGGATAACTTTCTTTAGCCATGTTATTTTGAGAAGACATAATTGCTTTGTTAGTATGCTTGAAGTATTATTATTTTCTATGTCAATATGAAATTTTGTCTTGAATCTTTTGGATCTGAATATTCATGCCACAATTAAGAAGAATTACATTAAAATTATGCCAAGTAGCACTCCGCATCAAAAATTCTGTTTTTATCATTTACCTACTCGAGGACGAGCAGGAATTAAGCTTGGGGATGCTTGATACGTCTCCAATCTATAATTTTTGATTGCTCCATGCTATATTATCTACTGTTTTGGACATTATCGGGCTTTATTATCCACTTTTATATTATTTTTGGGACTAACCTATTAACCGAAGGGCCAGCCCAGAATTGTTGTTTTTTGCCTGTTTTAGGGTTTTGAAGAAAAGGAATATCAAACGGAGTCTAAACGGAATGAAACCTTCAGGAGCGTGATTTTCTCACCGAATACAACTCGGGAGACTTGGACCCTACGTCAAGCCAATCAACAGGAGGCCACGAGGTAGGGGCGCGCCTGCCCCCCCCCCAGGCGCGCCCTCCACCCTCGCGGGCCCCTGTTGCTCCACCAACATACTTCTTCCTCCTATATATACCCACGTACCCCCAAACGATCAGATACGGAGCCAAAACCCTAATTCAACTGCCGTAACTTTCTGTATCCACGAGATCCCATCTTGGGGCCTGTTCCGGAGCTCCGCCGGAGGGGGCATCAATCACGGAGGGCTTCTACATCAAGACCATAGCCTCTCCGATGAAGTGTGAGTAGTTTACTTCAGACCTACGGGTCCATAGTTAGTAGCTAGATGGCTTCTTCTCTCTTTTTGGATCTCAATACAATGTTCTCCCCCTCTCTTGTGGAGATCTATTTGATGTAATCTTCTTTTTGCGGTGTGTTTGTTGAGACCGATGAATTGTGGGTTTATGATCAAGTCTATGTATGAATAATATTTGAATCTTCTCTGAATTCTTTTATGTATGATTGGTTATCTTTGCAAGTATCTTCGAATTATCAGTTTGGTTTGGCCTACTTGATTGATCTTTCTTGCAATTGGAGAAGTGCTTTGCTTTGGGTTCAATCTTGCGGTGTCCTTTCCTGGTGACAGTAAGCGCAGCAAGGCACATATTGTATTGTTGCCATCAAGGATAACAAGATGTGGTTTTCTTCATATTGCATGAGTCTATCCCTCTACATCATGTCATCTTGCTTAAGGCGTTACTCTATTTTAACTTAGTACTCTAGATGCATGCTGGATAGCGGTCGGTGAGTGGAGTAATAGTTGTAGATGCAGGCAGGAGTCGGTCTACTTGTCTCGGACGTGATGCCTATATACATGAGCATACCTAGATATTCTCATAACTATGCTCAATTCTGTCAATTGCTCAACAGTAATTTGTTCACCCACCGTAGAATACTTATGCTCTTGAGAGAAGCCACTAGTGAAACCTATGGCCCCCGGGTCTATCTTTATCATATCAATCTCCTACTACTTAGTTATTTACTTTGCTTTATTTTACTTTGCATCTTTATCATAAAAATACCAAAAATATTATCTTATCATATCTATCAGATCTCACTCTCGTAAGTGGCCCTATAGGGATTGACAACCCCTACTTGCGTTGGTTGCGAGGATTTATTTGTTTTGTGTAGGTACGAGGGACTTGCGTGTAGCCTCCTACTGGATTGATACCTTGGTTCTCAAAAACTTAGGGAAATACTTACGCTACTTTGCTGCATCATCCCTTCCTCTTCGGGGAAAACCAACGCAGTGCTAAAAGAGGTAGCAATGACATCATCACGAGTGGCTCGGCTGCGGCCGCCACTTCCCCTGTATTCGCCGAGGAGCTCTACGACGCTGCCAATTTGGGCGCCGAGCAGGACTTCACCGACGAGGAGGAGGAGGACGCCGACGAGGGAGAGGAGGAGGAGCAGGCGCGTGCGGCAGCGAGGAAGGGGACGAAGAGGAAGCACGGGCGCAGGACGGGCGAGCCACGCATCAAGTGGACGGCCAAAGAGGATGAATGCATCGCCGAAGCGGGGAAGGTCGTCTGCCTCGACGCGATCACCGGCACGAACCAGAGCCCCGACACGTACTGGGAGCGCATCAAGTCGGAGTTTGACGATCGGAAGTTGGTCGACCCGCAATTCGCCGGCATCCACATGATACGCGGCGCGAAGGCCATGGCGAATCACAGGGCAATCATCCAGGCAGCGTGCAACAAATGGCATGGGATCGTCGATGAGGTCGCTGCTCGGCCAAAGAGCGGCGAGAGCGTTGAGGGAAAGGTATGGACACGCTGGTCGCCGCCTCGTTTGATTCCTTCTACCTCGCCGACAATTGTTCTCTTTCGCCGCAGATGCTACGCATGTTCGCCATGTTTCGGCAGGACAGTAGCACCGAGCAGGACTTCAAGTACCTCCATGTGTTTTCCCGGATCGACAAGTGCGAGAAGTGGACAGACGTCCGGCGCACGCTGGCCAAGGCGAGGGAGACATACCAGCCGGCTGCGCCGGCGCCCGAGGCGTCGGCCGGCCGCCCGGATGGCAACAAGAAGGCCAAGTCGGCAAGGGACACCGCGCCTAACGCCGAGCGTCTGCAAGCGTCCATCGAGCAATGCATCGCCGACGCCAAGAACCACGCCGTCGAGAGGGAGGCGAAAGCAGACGTGCGCTGGTCGGCGATCATGTCGACGGGCCAGATCAAGCTCGACCTGCTACGGAAAAATGTAGCCGCCAAGAAGAGGAACACCGACTTGGCCTTCCTAATGGCAGCGGACGCGACGGCGGTGTCGGCGATGGACGGGCCATCAGGGAGTGGTACAAGCGGGAGCGTGGCCTCATCCTGGACGGCCTGCCGACGGAGACGCCCACTGCCACGACCAACGTGTCGACCCGGTCGACGAGCCCCAGTGATGACGTGTCACCTACATCGACGCCCGGGACCCCGCGGACGCCACCTACGGACAACAATGCCGACGCCGACACCGAAGCCGATGCAGAAATACAGGACGATGCCGCCGAGGACATCGATGCAGCCGTCATTTGATGCACTCTCGCCTCCCGTTTTTATTTGCTATGCCGAACTATGTGAGATGATCGCCGAGCTGTGGCAAGTGGTCGCCGAACTATGGCATTTTTTGTAGCGGGAACTGCAGATTCAAAAAAAACAGGGCGTCATTGGGGCCGGGGCTGGGGGCATGGCTAGGCCGAGAACGCCCCAGCGCCAAATTCGCGCTGGGGGAAGGGCTGAAAAAGCGTCGGGGTGCCTAGGGGGGACGAACGGCTGGAGATGCTCTAAGGATTGGACGAGAGAGCCGGCGCGTTGTGACTGGATCAAAATCAAAATCAATTTACCCATAAATTAAGAAAGCGACCCCACATTAACTAGTATCCCTTTTATTCTGGGTCATAATTGACCATGATTTTCAGTATTAACATGATTCATACTGAAATTCAAAACACATTAACTAGGCAGAGCATTTATATTAACAGGGTTAACATCATGTTGGAATTTTTATTCATGCTCAAAAATGGAACTATCAGGCGGTTAACATCATGTTGATCAACATTCATGCATAGCACATCTTCATATGATGCACAGTCAAAAAGGTATGTTATTTTCAAAATGCCCACACAATGTCGAGGGTGCGAAAAACAGAGAAAACGAGGGACGAAGTTTTGGCAAGTGTTGGACGTGGTATGCGTAGATGATAATGGGGACCCACATGTCAATAATGGCAGAGGCAAAAAAATTGGAGATATTTTCCCTGCATCAAGTGGAATCCAACCCGCGTGGAACAGCTGTCGGGTAGTGTCACTTGGCCACTGGGCTAGTTCAGTACTTTGGTTACAAATAAGGCACTGCCTCAGGTGGTCCGATCTCCTCCTATGCCTTTGTGCGCTCGCCGTGGCGCCGCTGTCTACCCTTGTGAACATGCTGAACAAACAAGAGGAATCTGGAGAGGACTGTACATGGAGAGGCGGACAGTTGGGACCCACCAGGTCTATGGTCGTACGCAAGCAAGTGCCTCACCGAAAAAATACTTCATCCTAATGCTATACTGACGTTGGGGCCCATGGGTTTGTCAACATAGTTACAATTTTTTAGGTGCTTCAACGTAGTTACTATAGGAGATAAATTCACAACGAAGCCGGGGAGCGGGCATGTATCATTTATTATCACTGGGGCAACAAGTATCAGCTGGGTTTTGGGCTGCCTCGTCTAGGCTTTGTTTTTTAACATGCGCAGCCCACGACATGCCGGTTTGTATTTTTTGAGGGCCGTCATGTATCGATCAGCCTATGGACCTCCCATCCAAGATTTTATTTTTCCTGAAACATCGGCATCCCAATTTATGTACTTTTTTGAACAAAACGCGGAGGTCTATTCTATTTTTCTATATAAGAATAGGAACGCCTGGTCCAACTTATGTTTCCCTCCTAACTATATTATATATATTTAAATTATTTTATATGTTATTATATATTATTGTTATTTTCATCATATATTTAACAGATACTTACATATGTAAGAAAATAATATCCCACATCCTATTAACTTATAAAAATAATTTCTTAACAATAAAATCCTGGATTTTTTTGGCAACGAAAATCCTCGTATTGTGTACAAAAAGCTTGGTAAAATTTAAGGACCAATGTAATAATAAATCACTTATTATTTAAATATATTTATAACAAAATGTTCAGCCCAATGTAATAATAAATCACTTACTATTTAAAATAACATTGATGCGCCCAACCCAACAATATAATTAGAATCAGCCCAGCAAAATCGTGTATTTCGAAAAAGTGCAAATGGCCTGTAATTTTTTAGGAAAAAAATAAATGGCCGCATGGACGCTACATTATTTGTTCACCCAACCCAGCAAATGAACTCTAATTCTAAAAAAAGAGATCAAATTGACTACAAATTCTGAAAAAAAATGGTTTGAATACATGCCACATTTTTGGAGGCTGAAATGTGGGCCAATAGGTTGAAGCCAACGCAAGTCGTTGTCAACTTAGTCAACAAATGATTCTGACATCGTTAGTCGTTGGATTCACATCCAACGACCGGCATCCATCTTCAATCATTCGTCTTCTTCCTCCAGTGCCGACGGGACCACCTGCTCCCACCTCCTGCTGCTAGCAGCTCTGCTTAGCACGCTTCGCTGTGAAGCGCTACCCCACCGTTGGCCAGGCCATCCCTCCATCCCTCCACACCTCCTGTTCTTCTCCACCGACTGCCGAACCAATCCGCACCATCACTAGTTAACCCTCGTACACCTCTCCGTCTGCAACTCTACTCCCGCGTCTTCCCATCTCCGGCTCATTGCTGTCCGGGGCCTCACCGTCGTCCACCACCTTGGATGCGCTCAGCGCGAAGTGGTCGACGTGGTCAACGAACGACATCCATCGGAAGTAGACTGTGCGTGGAGAGGCTGACAGCTGTGTCCACGGCCACGTGCAAGGAAATGCCTCCTTATTATGCGCAAAATAATGATTCCTCCACCTAACAGCTGGGACCCACCGGTGGGCCTCTGTATTTCGTGAAAAAAACGTTCCCCCCGCTGATAGGTCGGACCCACCAGCTATATCTTCGCACGCAAGGAAGTGCCTCCTTATTACGCACACAAAAATGAATACCCCCTGTTAGCTGGGACCCACCATAGTGGGAGGCTGACTTGTGGGCCTACTAAGTCGACGGGGACGGAGGGCTTTGTCAACTTAGTCAATATGAACGATTCTAGCTCCAGTGACCGTACGATGTCCATCCAACGGCCCTAGTGCTTCTTCAACCTCTAGTCTTCTTGATCCAGCCGCCCAAACCAGCGCCGGTCGTGCCGTGTGCTCCTACCTCCCGTGGCCGGATGTGATGCCGCGGAAGCCTCACCGCCCCCTACTACTCCCACCGCTGGCCTGGCCATCCCTCTACTCACCCACACCCCCTGTTATTCTGCAGCAACGGCAGCCTCACACCATAGCCGAACCAGTGAATCCTCGTACTCCTCTCCGTGTGGGCAACCACTGCCGCGTCTTCCCCGGCTTCGCGTCGTCCCCTTCCTAGGCCTCGCCGTCATCCACCGCCCTGGTGCTCTCGGCACGGCGTGGTCAACATGGTCAAGGAACAACTTCCATCGGAAGAGTACTGTACGTGGAGAGGCTGACAGTTGGGTCCATGGCCGCAGCCAGGAAGTGCCTCCTTATTATGCGGAAAATAATGATTCCTCCACCTGATAGCAGGGACCCATCGAATGGGCCACCGTATATCAGGAAAAAATGTTTCCCCCCTGACTGCTGGGACCCGCCAGCTACATCTTCGCACGCAAGGAAGTGCCTGACAGTCCGGGCCCACATGGTCGAAGCGTACGTAGCGCTGTCATTCTGGTCGCGAATGTGTACGTACATACTAGTCGATGTAGAGGCGCGCATGTGTCGTAGTGGAGGTGCGCACGTGTCGTAGTGGAGGCGCGCACGTAGCATGTACACGTACGTACAACGGCCAGGGTGCAAGAAAGAAAATATGGTCACGTACGTACATACGGGCGGGGTCTCGAACGCCTACTCGCGCATACGTACGGCCAGGACTCGTGTACATGGTTCGGTCGGAACGGAGAAGCTGCGCCGTTGTCATGTTCATGGGGAGGCAACGGAATGCGTCGTGTTCATCAGGAGGCAATGGAATGCGTGTTGTCCATCAGGAGCCAACTGGCTTGGATGGAACAGCCGATGGAAACAACGCATGGCGTATCATAGAACGGAGGAAACGGCCTTGTGTTCGACCGGCCACGGTCGAAACGGGATCCTGTTCATCGGGACGGGTTTGGCGTACCGCAAAACGGAGGAAACGGACCTCCTACGGTGGTAATGGGGTCCTGTTGATCAGGAGGGGTGTGGCGTACCGCAAAACGGAGGAAACAGACTTGTGTTGGAGCGCTACGGTCGAAACAGGGGTCCTGTTCATCGCGAGGGGTGTGGCGTACCGCAAAACGGAGCTCCACGGGATACTGTTCATCTCCACCGTCGACCTCCTCCAGCCTCCACGGGCTACGGTTCATCCATCGTCAACCTCCTCCAGCCCCGACCTACGAGTGTTCATCCACGGGCTCCTATTCATCTAGCCTCCATCGCATGCTCCTCCACCGGCTACTGTTCAACCAGCCCTCTCCACGGGGTCCTGTTCAACCACCCCTCCACGGGCTACTGTTCATTCAGCCCTCCACCGGCTACTGCTAAACCAACCCTCCACGGGGTCATGTTCATCCAGCCCTCCACGGGGTCCTGTTCATCCACCCCCCCCCCCCCAACCGGCTCGACCGATCAGGGTCCTGTTCATCCAGCGGCAACAGCCTCTACTACCACGGGTTCCTGTTCATCCAACCCCCCACCGGGAACTGTTCATCCACCCCCCCCCCAATAACACCCACTGTTCATCCAGAGGCAGCATCGATCGGCTTCAGTTAGCAGCAGTAGCGAAGGAATCACTCAAGTTCGGTTAACAGCAAGGGATCGATCGATCGCTCGGGTTTAGTAACGCGTAGCCTGCAGTGCAATCGCTCGGGTTCAGTTAGAGCCCAACGCCTCACTCGGGTTCAGTTAGAGCGCAACGCCTCGCACACACGCGCATATGTATGAGAGAAATGTGCATCTGTTGGCCCCCGACCACCCACCGTACCCGGGAACTCCCCGATATTTTCCTCGCCCTCACTTCTACCATGTTTTTTCCGTCATGGATGGCCCAAATAATGTCATGCAGCTGTGTCACCGGCCCACCCAAGATGAAAAGCCCATTTTCTGTCATGATTTTTGTCATGGAAGTAGGACCCCACCACATCTATGATGATACCGGGTTTTGTCACAATTATCGTCATAGAAGAGACATAAGTATGACAGAAAAAAATTGTTTGGCCAAAAATGTCCCAAATGTGTCTTTCTTTGTAGTGACGGTGCATCACACAAGGTGCTGCAACATGGCGAGAGATACATCAAGCCATACAAGGATGGAATGGAGCAAATGCTTGGGAAAAATTCAAGACAATTCTATGAGGTCTCATTTTATCCAGAAGCCCCGTGACCCTCAAGTGAAGAAGCCTAGTGCATGCAAGATCTATGGAGAAATAGGACACACACATGAAGAACACAAGGATGGATGCCCTCATTGTGACGAAAATCACCCAACCGGAGAATGCCCAACTAGGCAGGTGACTTGTTTCCTATGTGAAGGAACTACGCATTGCTCTCCTGAGTGTCATATTTACCCCAAGGTACAAAAAATTACCAAGCAGCAGAAAGAAGCCCAAAGGGAAAGTATAAAAGAAACCATGATGAAGGAAGTTCTTGAGGACCCTGAAGAAGAAGGCCTAAATAGATTTTACTCGAACGCGTGCTATTCATGTGGAGAAGAAGGACATTTCTCACAGTATTGTATGAAGGAAAGCCAAGAGTATCTCGGAGACTTTCCGACAGCAAAAGTGAAGTTTGACCCTTAGGAAATAGAAGCTTTGATTATTACGGAAAAACCCAAGAAGCGAAAACAAAGGCATCCCCAAAACAACCCAATTTCTGCAGAGAAGGACCTGAGTCATATCACGTGTTACTGGTGCAAGGATTTAGGTCATTACGTTGATAATTGTCTAGAGAAGAAGCCAAGAACTCAAAGAGGTGACACCCTCCCCAAGAAGCCCAAAGATTAATCGAAAGTCATTTGTTTTTGCTGCAAGCAAGCATGACATTTTGCTAGGGAATGTTCAGATCAGATGAAAGCTTGAGCTGAGTAGTTGAGATCTTGATATTGAAATAAAGAATGTAATAAATGTGGAATGCACTTTTATTTTTGTTGGGGATGTTGAGTTCAGTTATGAAATGGGAATTGTAATAGTTCGTGCAGCAATAAAAGTTGATATGTTTGGAATCTCATATGAGGTGTCATGAGTTGTTTGTTGATTGTGAGTGCCTCTCTCACTATGTCACTCGGACTTAAACCTTGGACCCATGGACAAGCTGACCCAAAACCTTTCCCGGGAAAAACAACCACATTTCACCCAAGGAAATACATACAGTATCCTGAGTACCCCTTCCAACTTATACATGCAGATGACAACCCTTACGAGTCTTCTCTCAAGGGCCCGGAAACGATCATGACCCTAACTAGTGATCAGGATTACCCAAAGATTCTGAAGGACATGATGAAGCACATTCATCTTGAAGGAGATGCAGTTCACAAGGGCTATCCTTTCATGGAGAATGGAGTTGAACTTTGGTACGTGGAGGTACAGCTCCACCGTGTGAAGGGAGTTTGCCCAAAGACTATGGGGAAATACCTTTTCATTTCTCGAGTACCACGAGCAACATTCTTTGACTCTACTCATGAAGCTGCTATGGAAGCCATATGTTAGATTGGAGACATACTTGAAGACACCGTCACAGTCAGGAATACCTGAGAGAGGTGCATGCAGAGATGATGGATATGAAGCACATGCCCATCATGTTGAAGCAGAAGATCGATGATTTCAAGGATCACATTGCACAATTCCAGTAGGATTGAAGCATCTTCATGTAGGGCAATTGAATAAACATAGAAGTAATGCTTGACCATACCAAACTATGTGGATGGCAACATTTGTAATAGAGTACTTTTTAAATTTGAGTTTTGAGAAGTGGTTAAGGTTGTAATAAAGGATTTGATATGAATAGACTATGAATTATGAATGAACCAATACATTTTATTCTAATGGTAATATCCTGTGTGAACACTAGACCGATGGAAAGGAAAATGTTGTTCCATATATAGTTGGAGTTTGGACAAAATAAGTTGGAGTTTTGTTTTAGTTCAGATGGTTACCCCAAGAGTATGAAGGAATGAAGTTCTATTGGATTTAAAGGAGATGTAATGTTGGAATATGGAACAATAGTAACTCCAAGGACGAGTTAAATATATACAAGTGTTGAAGTGGGCCATAACCCACATGACCCGGGATTTAAAAAGGAGCAAGCACAACCTTGTTGCAAGAAGAATTCTGGAAAAAGTTATGATTTCATCAGCAACGTTTCATAGGAGGTTACGTAAACCCAAGAGTTGTGAAGAAGCGATAGAGGTTTTGTTTGGCTTGCAGAACCAATGGTTTTACCCGAACCCAGTTCGTGGAGAAGAGAAGTTCTGCAATGCTTGTGAGGATGCCCAAGTGTTAGAATACGGATTCACTATCTTCGTATGTGGTAATGATTCAAGTACGGGATGGATTGGCCCCCATACCGGAGACTTCTATCATGATCTACCATAAGTTGATGGAAAATCAGAGAGCCTTAAAACCCTAGAAGAGTGTTGACACGACAAACCAAAAGCCTTAGAATGGCAGGACGATGGAAACCCTATACACGCACCCGTTGCCAGTCGTAGGTTATACAGTGAGATTCAACCCATACCCATTTCTTGCAAGAGGAACCAGTAATTGTTGACCCCCATGAGATTTTCGATGGTTGTTTAGCATTGGCGACAGAAATGTCAGCTAAGAGGACCCAGTCTCGGAAGGATCTTATTTTGATGCAAGGACTCAAGATTTTGAGGAAAAGGTTATGCCCTTACCAGAAGAGCACCAGTGATGGAGTTATCCAGGAGAATATGAGAAGACCGACACTATCAACCCAATGGACGGAACCATAACCATGCTTCTAAGGGTGGTAGCACCCAAGACCTTTGTGGTGATCAATGGATTTCCAAGAAGACCCTCCAAACCTAACCTTCTTTCTAGCCTTTGTCAATTTCGAGGACGAAATTCATTTTAGGGGTGGTAGTTTGCAACATCCCAAAATTCTAAATTTTGGAATGTTATATTAAATAAATATTTATGAGTGTTTGTTTGATTGGTGTGTGGTTGATTGTGTGAAACTAAGTGGAATTTGAAAATTATATTTGAAAGTTGAATGAGAGGGAATAAAAGGACATTCCCAAACTTTCACCTTTGCATTTTGATCTCCATGAATTCAAATTCATGTCATCACCAACACCCTAGAGTGAAGATAATATGACTTCTTCCATTTAAAGAAAAGGGATTTGAAAATTATTTGAATTCCATTTGAAATATTTCAAATTTAGAAACTTTAAGCAACTCAATGAGTTCATGAGAGAAGATCAAATGACTTCCTCAAGTATCGGTATGTTTTCGGATTCGTTTTGTTCATGCGATATGTGCAATCTTGGAGCGTCTTTTGCATTTAGTTTTCATTTTTCTTTTATGCACCATGCTAGTATGAGATAGTCCTTGGTTGATTTATAGAATGCTCTTTGCAATTCACTTATATCTTTTGAGTATGGCTTTATAGAATGCTTCATGTGCTTCACTTATATCATTTGAAGTTTGGATTTCCTGTTTCTCTTTACACAGACAACTGCCATTTGTAGAATGCTCTTTTGCTTCACTTATATTTGTTAGAGGGTGGGCATATCTTTTGTAGAAAGAATTAAACTCTCTTGCTTCACTTATATCTATTTAGAGATATGACAGGAATTGGTCATTCACATGGTTAGTCATAAAATCCTACATAAAACTTGTAGATCACTGAATATGATATTTTTGATTCCTTGGAATAGTTTTGCGATATAAAGATGGTGATATTAGAGTCATGCTAGTGGGTGGTTGTGAATTGTAGAAATACTTCTTTTGAGGTTTGTGATTCACGAGGCATGCACGTATTGTAACATCCCAAATTTTCAATTTGGAATGTTATACACTAGATCATCATTCATACCATATTTTCTTGCATTTTGTCGATCCTAGAAATTTCACGCAACTCAAGGACCCTCGGAGAGAGTTGGAGATTTCGTCATTTTCATATTTGAGTCTTCTCAAATTTGAAAAGAGGATCATTGGTTTTGTCGGAGTTTCATTTGCCTTTTTTTTGGATAGGGAAAAATGCGTGTTTTCAAAAATTGCATTTTAGGTCCCGAGAAAAGTTCATTTTGTTCGACTCATTTTTAGGAGTCGGGGAAAATTTACTTTAGAAGTTTTGGAGTTCGTTTAGATCTCTTTTCTTTTTTTTCTCTGCACGCGTAACCGTTTTTTAAAAAAGAGAGAGAGATCCCGCAGCGCCCCTGGGCCAAAGGCCCAGCCGGCCGGCCAAGGCCAGGCCGCGCGCGCCAGCGCCAGGCGCAGGGAGCCGCCGCCGCCCTGGAGTCCTTCTAGGACTCCGTTTCGTTTTTTTTCTTTTCCTCTTTCCTTCTCCTACTCTATTTCTTGTTCCCTCCCCCAAGTAATCTCTCCCCTCACCAATATAAATACCCAAGCCCCCCCCCCTCTAATCCCACACCAAAACCCCAAGCCCCAAGCACCCCAAGCCGCGCCCGCGCCCTGCGTCACACGCCGTCGCCCTTGCTCGCCGACGCCGGAGCCCTTGCCGGAGACCTCGCCGAGGTACCGCGCCGCATCTATATTTCTTTTCCTCGGATCGATTTTCTTCTAAATCTTTCCGATTCTTTTCTTCTCTAAACTGTTCCGGTTTTCTAGATCGGTTTTTTGTTCGGTTTTCTTTTCCAAAACCCTAGATCGGATTCGTTTTCTTTTCCGATTTAGTTGCCTAGAGACCATTCGCCGGACCGTTCGTCCTAACGAACGTGATCACCAGATTCTTCTAGGTTAACGAACGTCCGTTCGTTTAACCGTTCTTCTTTTTCTTTTTGTCGGATTTATTCCGCGATCGCGATCTCAGATCCAATCTTCGTTCTAGTTTATTTTCTCGCTCGTTTATCGGAATCATGTGATTCAAGCGCCTGGAGTTTCGTTTCGAAACCGTCGTTCCAATTAATCAACTTTAACTAAGTTTTTGCTACTGTAAAATTTGACCTAGTTTCAACTTGCTAGAACCGAGTTGTTTTCTTCCGCCGTTTGTTTTCGGTTTCTTTGTTTGGTTCTTTCTTGCTTTGCAACCGGAGTTCTTAAGTTGAACTATCTGGTTCGATCTCTTGTTCGAGTTTTACCTGTGCATTAGATGAGTACTTATTGTATGCTTGTTGTTTGTCTGCGATAGATTACCCGGATTGCGCCGCATGTTACTTCGAATCCCTAGGACTCGCAGATCATCAGCAAGGCAAGTAACACTTTGATCATACCTTTTCTACAAACCAGTTTTATTGCATTAGATCCATCCTCACCCATTGCATGATTAGGATCTAATTAAATTGTGGGATGGAAAGTAGATGAGGTAGTACCTATTACCTGTTTATTATGAAACCTTTGGGAGTTACTTCTACGTTTGCTTATTATGCCATGCTATGCTATTAGACGTGGATTGGGTGAGTGATATCCATGACAGATGTGAGATTGATAATTTTAATGGTTTATCGAAGGTGGCAACTTAAACACACATCTAGGTGGATTGAGGCACCTGATGTCTATCAGGACTTGCCTGTTTTATTTTGTACTGCCACCCAGGCTCAAAGGGATCATAAGATCTTTCATGCTAAATACTTACGTGTGCAGCCACAAGCCATTATGGGCTCTGGCATAGTTGACTAAGTCGTGCGAACTCTTATAGGGGTAGACTAGCAGATGTAGGGGATGTAGGTGGTACGGTCTACTCCATCGTAAGGTGCTAGCGCTTCTGAAAGACTATGTCTTGGTCATCCGTTTCTCAAACACCAGTAGTGCGAGAAAACCAACGGAGGCGATCGAGTCTTTTGGGGAAAAGTGCGCAAACCTCTGCAGAGTGTAACAAACTAATCATGATTAGCCGTGTCCCCGGTTATGGACAATCTTGAGTATCTAGTACTTGAATATCGTGTGAATCTCATCATGTTACTTCTAAGTTAATATTGTTGGGTTATTGATGACTATTTTTAATTGGGATTGAGAATGCTGTCAACCATTCTCAATGTTTAACAACCACCATGATAGTTAAATAAATTTATTCCTTTGCAGTAGGGAAAAATTGGCTTTACGCAAAACAGTAACCATAGAGCTTTCCACTAGCCAAATATGCATATAGGATAGCTGTTTCATTCCATTACTCTCTATGTGTTACTTTGCCAGCATATTCCATGTGCTGACCCGTTTCGGGCTGCAACGTTAATGTTGCAGACTTTTCAGACGACGATTAAGGTGCTTTTAGGTCGTGGTTCTATACTCAGTAATGCCGTTGGAGTTGATGGACCCATTTATCTTCCAAGTCTTCCGCTGTTACCGATATTAGATGGCCTTAAGCCATATTACTATAATAAGTTCTCTTCGGAGACATCGATGTAATAAGTGTGTGATTGCCACTCTGCTATAAATCCTTCAATGTACTGTGTGGTGTCAGCATTATTGATCCAGGGATGACACCGGAGCATAGTAGACTTGATCCATTCGGGCCTGGTCTCTACAGAGATGGTATCAGAGCACACGCTGACTGTAGGACACGACCACTAAGTTAAAGCCATAGATCACTATTCTCTCCTCATTTTCTAACTCCTCATCTTTTCTACTCTTTAGGATGAAGGACGCGAAGATTAAATACGCTCAACCGGATGAAGGCACACCTTTTGGATTTCACTTGAAGGAAGTCACCAAGTACCTAAACATTGGATTACCAAGTTTCACGGGAACCTTCAACACCACTTTGCCTGAAGAGGAGCGCTGGAAGATTCAAGAACACGTTCCGGGAAGGACATTCGTGCCAATCACGAAGCCCATAGATAGTGTTTTCAATGCACCAACTTGGAGTCTAGGAAAGAGCATGGCAGCCCATATCACCATAGGATGCATTGGAGAAGTTTATCAAGATGACCTCAAGGACACTATCTACCAGATTTGCGGACGCCGAGATGAACAATGGGAGTTAGTCAGCACCAAGAAGGATAGATCCATTGCAGCATTCATCCAGGAGTTAAACCAGCACATTCGACGCCACGAGAACCAGATGTGCAATGTTATGATGGAGTTGAAGAATGCGAAGACAAGGATCATCGAGCTAGAAGGAGAACTGAAGGCTACACGCAAGGACTACATGGACGAGATCGTAGCTCTAGCAAGACACAACGTCGATCTTAAGCAAGAGATTGAAGAACTCAAGAGGAAGTTAGCATCCAAAGAGGAAGACGAGTACGTCGCATGCCCGGATAACTACATCATCATCGACGACACCGATTCGGATCCAAGTGAACCCGACTTTGACGACGAAGCTGGAGCGGACATCATGGAGTCTTCCGTCGGTTCAAATTTCTAGATGACCACCAAATATTAGTAGTATTTTCCCCCATGTAAACACTATAGTTCGAGCACTTTTGCGATAGCTAGATCGATTGTATGCCCTTGTTTGATTGAATGAAGTGATATTTGTGTGAATTTGCTCATGTGCATTGGGGTAGTGTTTTCTCTTTAGACCTCATTCTATTCTTATATCTCTTCTTTTCTAAACCCTCAGATGCCTCCGAAACGTGATAATGGATTCCCACCGGAGCTCACTCAGTTGATCCAGCAGCAGAATCAGTTGATGCAGATGTTAGTTCAGAATCAGCAGAACAACAACAACAACCCACCACCACCACCCCTTGTTGACCACTTAGCCCGTTTCCTTAGGCTAAATCCGCCGGTGTTTTCTAGTAGCACTGAGCCGATAGTACCAGACGATTGGCTCCGCAAGATAGAAAGGGAGTTGACCACTGCAGGATGCACGGATGGTGAGAAAGTGAAGTTTGCCGCACATCAGTTAGAAGGACCCGCGGCAGCATGGTGGGAAAATTTCACAGCCACCTTCTAGGTTCACACTGTCACATGGGATCTGTTCCAGCAAGCTTTCCGCACTGCACATGTTTCAGCAGGAGCCATGGCCTTGAAGAAGCGTGAGTTTCGCAACTTAAGCCAAGGAGGAAGGACAGTTGGCCAGTATGTTGATGACTTTAGCAAGTTAGCACGTTATGCCCCAGATGACGTTGCTACGGATGCGGCTAAGCAGGAGAAGTTTCTGGAAGGATTGAATGATGAGTTAAGCATGCAGTTGATGGTAGCGAGTTTCAGAAACTACCAGGAATTGGTAGATCGTGCCATCATGATTGAAGGGAAGCAACAGCAGATTGAGAACCGCAAGAGGAAATATGGACAAGGGAAGTATAACTCTGGAGCCCAGCAGAAGCCCCGTTTTACCCCTAAATCGGGATTTCAATTTCAGCATACCCATGGAGGAAGTAGTTCGCACAACCACAATGGCCACAAAAATGGTAATGGGAATGGAGGAAGCAACGGCCATAATCGGACCACCCCATCAACCCCATCCAAGAGAGACCTGAGTCAAGTCACTTGTTTCAAGTGTTCCAAGACCGGACATTATGCCAATGAATGTCCTGAAGGCCAGAATGGAAATGGCAATGGAAGCTCAGGGAAGAAGCCGAACCCTTTCAATAGGGGACAGGTGAACCACGTTAACGTGGAGGAGGTTGAAGATCAGCTGGATGCAGTAATCGGTAAGTTTTTGGTTAAGTCATTTACCGCACTCGTTCTTTTCGATACTGGTGCATCGCATTCATACATATCAAGGGGATTTGTGGATAAATATAACCTGCCAACCCAAGCCCTTAGGTCACCCATGTTAGTAAGCTCACCAGGAGAGGAGTTTATGGCTAGACGATGGTGTGATCGGTTACCATTAAGGATTGCTAACTATGTTTTTCCCTCGGACCTAATAGTACTAGAATCTCAAGGATTGGATGAATCCTCGGTATGGATTGGTTGTCGATGTATGGAGGAAACATCGATTGTGCTTGTAAGTCAATTTTGCTTACAACGCCAGAAGGAAGAAGGATCAAGTATGTATCCCGGCATGTGCCAAATAGGACACAAGTAAATTTCCTGACAGGAGTCGTGCTGGAGGAAGTACCAGTGGTAAAGGATTTTCCTAATGTATTTTCGGAAGAGTTGCTAGGCATGCCACCGGATAGACACATTGAGTTTTTGATTGAGTTATTGCCAGGTACAGGTCCAATATCAAAGAGACCATACCGGATGCCAGCAAAGGAGTTGGTAGAAATTAAGAATCAGATTAAGGAGTTATTGGAGAAAGTTTACATTCGCCCAAGTTCTTCGCCTTGGGGATCACCCGTACTTCTAGTGGAGAAGAAGGATGGATCATTACGGATGGTTGTTGATTACCGTGGATTGAATGAAGTAACCATCAAGAACAAGTACCCACTGCCAATGATAAATGATCTGTTTGATCGTTTGCAAGGAGCTAAAGTGTTTTCCAAGATCGATTTGCGATCAGGGTACCACCAGTTGAAGATTCGAGAGCAGGACATACCTAAGACAGCATTCACCACAAGATATGGACTATATGAGTATACCTTTATGTCATTTGGATTGACTAACGCACCTGCCTATTTTATGAACATGATGAACAAAGTGTTTATGGAGTTTTTGGATAAGTTCATCGTAGTGTTCATTGATGATATCCTGGTTTATTCGAAGAATGAAGAAGAGCATAAGGAACATTTGCGTTTGGTTTTGGAGAAACTAAGGGAACATCAGTTATATGCCAAATTTAGCAAATGTGAGTTTTGGTTGAAGGAAGTAGGATTTCTCGGACACGTTATATCCGCAGAAGGGATAGCAGTTGACCCCGCAAAGGTTGAGACCATAACCGAATGGGAAGCACCAACGACAGTTGGAGAGATCCGGAGTTTTCTTGGACTCGCAGGATACTACCGGAGATTCATTGAGAATTTTTCCAAGATTGCGAAGCCAATGACGGAGTTGTTGAAGAAGGATACCAAGTTCAAATGGACTGAGGAGTGTGAGGCTAGTTTCCAGGTGTTGAAGAAACGATTGGTTACCTCACCAGTGTTGATTTTGCCAGATCAGACCAAGGATTATGAGGTATATTGTGACGCTTCACGTCGAGGACTTGGAGCGGTGCTTATGCAGGAAGGGAGAGTTGTTTCGTATGCTTCACGACAACTGAAGCCTCATGAGTTGTATTATGCCACGCATGATTTGGAGTTAGCAGCCATAGTGCATGCATTGAAGACATGGAGACATTTCCTCATTGGAAATCATTGTGAGGTGTACACGGATCACAAGAGTTTGAAGTACATTTTCACGCAGAAGGAGTTGAATCTCAAACAAAGGAGATGGTTGGAGCTCATCAAGGATTATGACATGAGATTGCATTACCATCCCTGTAAAGCTAATGTAGTAGCTGACGCATTGAGCCGTAAGAGCCACGTCAATACGTTAATGACGGGAGAAATACCCATGGAGTTAGCAGAAAACCTTCGTGAACTAAGTTTGGAGATAGTTCCGAAAGGCTATGTGGCAGCATTGGAGATTCAGTCAACATTGATGGATAAAATCAGAGAAGCTCAGAAATCTAACAAGGAAATTGCTGCTATAAAGGAGAAACTAAGCAAAGGAAAAGCAAAGGGATTTCGTGAGGATGAGCACGATACCCTATGGTTTGAGGACCGTGTTTATGTGCCAAATAACCTGGAGATCAGGAAGTTGATTCTACAAGAGGCACATGATTCACCATATTCAATTCACCCAGGAAATACCAAGATGTATTTGGATTTGAAGGAGACATTCTGGTGGACCGGAATGAAGAAGGATATTGCAGCCTATGTAGCAGTTTGTGACGTATGTCATAGAGTGAAGGCAGAGCATCAGAAGCCAGCCGGATTGTTGCAACCATTGCCAATACCCGAATGGAAGTGGGATAAGATAGGCATGGATTTTATCATAGGACTACCCAGGACGAAAGCAGGATATGACTCGATATGGGTCGTAGTTGATCATTTGACGAAGGTAGCACATTTCATTCCAGTTAAGACCACTTACACCAGTGCTAAGTTGGCAAAGATATACATGACTAGGATCATTTGTTTGCATGGAGTTCCAAGGAGTATTGTATTAGACAGAGGAACCCAATTTACCTCAAAGTTTTGGAATCAGTTGCATGAAACTTTGGGAACCAGGCTAGAGTTCAGCACCGCTTTTCATCCACAGACAGATGGACAGACCGAGAGAGTCAATCAGATTTTGGAAGATATGTTGAGAGCTTGTGCACTAGATTATGGATCTAGTTGGGACGATAATTTACCGTATGCGGAGTTTTCTTATAACAACAGTTACCAAACCAGTTTGAAGATGGCACCTTTCGAAGCTTTGTACGGAAGGAGGTGCAGGACACCGTTGTCATGAGACGAAGTTGGAGACCGTCAGTTCTTTGGACCAGATTTGATTAAGGAGTCTGAGCAGAAGGTGAAGTTGATTCGCGATAGGCTCAAGGTAGCCCAGTCCAGGCAGAAGAGCTACACAGATTCTAAATGGAAGGAGACAGTTTACGAAACCGGAGACAGAGTATATCTCCAAGTATCCCCACTTCGAGGAGTTAAGTGCTTTGGAGTTAAGGGAAAGTTAGCACCGCGTTTCGTTGGACCATATAAGATCTTGCAACGTATGGGAGAAGTCGCTTATAAGTTGGAATTACCAGAGGGACTGTCAGGAGTTCATGACGTATTCCATGTTTCTTAGCTGAAGAAATGTCATGCCGAGATGGCAGAGGTACCGCTAAGAGATACAGTGCCGCTTGAAGCGATTCAGTTGAAGGACGACCTAACATATGAGGAGAAACCAGTCAAGATTCTCGAGTTTGCCAGCAGAGTTACCCGTAGCAAAGTTATCAAGTTTTGCAAAGTTCAGTGGAACCACCACTCAGAGGATGAAGCCACCTGGGAGAGAGAAGAAGATTTTCTCAAGGACCACCCTCACCTATTTTCTAGCCAACCCGAATCTCGAGGGCGAGATTCATCTTAAGGGGGGTAGGTTTGTAACATCCCAAATTTTCAATTTGGAATGTTATACACTAGATCATCATGCATATCATATTTTCTTGCATTTTGTCGATCCTAGAAATTTCATGCTACTCAAGGACCCTCGGAGAGAGTTGGAGATTTCGTAATTTTCATATTTGAGTCTTCTCAAATTTGAAAAGAGGATCATTGGTTTTGTAGGAGTTTCATTTCCCATTTATTTGGATAGGGAAAAATGCGGGTTTTCAAAAATTGCATTTTAGGTCCCGAGAAAAGTTCATTTTGTTCGACTCATTTTTAGGAGTCGGGGAAAATTTACTTTAGAAGTTTTGGAGTTCGTTTAGATCTCTTTTCTTTTTTTTCTCTGCACGCGTAACCGTTTTAAAAAAAAGAGATCCCGCAGCGCCCCTGGGCCAAAGGCCCAGCCGGCCGGCCAAGGCCAGGCCGTGTGCGCCAGTGCCAGGCGCAGGGAGCCGCCGCCGCCGCCCTGGAGTCCTTCTAGGACTCCGTTTCGTTTTTTTTCTTTTCCTCTTTCCTTCTCCTACTCTATTTCTTGTTCCCTCCCCCAAGTAATCTCTCCCCTCACCAATATAAATACCCAAGCCCCCCCTCTAATCCCACACCAAAACCCCAAGCCCCAAGCACCCCAAGCCGTGCCCGCGCCCTGCGTCACAAGCCGCCGCCGCCCTTGCTCGCCGACGCCAGAGCCCTTGCCGAAGACCTCGCCGAGGTACCGCGCTGCATCTATATTTCTTTTCCTCGGATTGGTTTTCTTCTAAATCTTTCCGATTCTTTTCTTCTCTAAACCGTTCCGGTTTTCTAGATCGGTTTTTCATTCGGTTTTCTTTTCCGAAACCCTAGGTCGGATTCGTTTTCTTTTCCGATTTAGTTGCCTAGAGACCGTTCGCCAGACCGTTCGTCCTAACGAACGTGATCACCGGATTATTCTAGGTTAACGAACGTCCGTTCGTTTAACCATTCTTCTTTTTCTTTCGTCGGATTTATTCTGCGATCGCGATCTCAGATCCGATCTTCGTTCTAGTTTATCTTCTCGCTCGTTTATCGGAATCAGGTGATTCAAGCGCCTGGAGTTTCGTTTCGAAACCGTCGTTCCGATTAATCAACTTTAACTAAGTTTTTGCTATTGTAAAATTTGACCTAGTTTCAACTTGCTAGAACCGAGTTGTTTTCTTCCGCCGTTTGTTTTCGGTTTCTTTGTTTGGTTCTTTCTTGCTTTGCAACTGGAGTTCTTAAGTTGAACTATCTGGTTCGATCTCTTGTTCGAGTTTTACCTGTGCATTAGATGAGTACTTATTGTATGCTTGTTGTTTGTCTGCGATAGATTACCCGGATTGCGCCGCCTGTTACTTCGAATCCCTAGGACTCGCGGATCATCAGCAAGGCAAGTAACACTTTGATCATACCTTTTCTACAAACCAGTTTTATTGCATTAGATCCATCCTCACCCATTGCATGATTAGGATCTAATTAAATTGTGGGATGGAAAGTAGATGAGGTAGTACCTATTACCTGTTTATTATGAAACCTTTGGGAGTTACTTCTACGTTTGCTTATTATGCCATGCTATGCTAGTAGACGTGGATTGGGTGAGTGATATCCATCACAGATGTGAGATTGATAATTTTAATGGTTTATCTAAGGTGGCAACTTAAACACACATCTGGGTGGATTGAGGCACCTGATGTCTATCAGGACTTGCCTATTTTATTTTGGACTGCCACCCAGGCTCAAAGGGATCATAAGATCTTTCATGCTAAATACTTACGTGTGCAGCCACAAGCCATTATGGGCTCTGGCATAGTTGACTAAGTCGTGCGAACTCTTATAGGGGTAGACTAGCAGATGTAGGGGATGTAGGTGGTACGGTCTACTCCATCGTAAGGTGCTAGCGCTTCTGAAAGACTATGTCTCGGTCATCCGTTTCTCAAACACCAGTAGTGCGAGAAAACCAACGGAGGCGATCGAGTCTTTTGGGGAAAAGTGCGCAAACCTCTGCAGAGTGTAACAAACTAATCATGATTAGCCGTGTCCCGGTTATGGACAATCTTGAGTATCTAGTACTTGAATATCGTGTGAATCTCATCATGTTACTTCTAAGTAAATATTGTTGGGTTATTGATGACTATTTTTAATTGGGATTGAGAATGCTGTCAACCATTCTCAATGTTTAACAACCACCATGATAGTTAAATAAATTTATTCCTTTGCAGTAGGGAAAAATTGGCTTTACGCAAAACAGTAACCATAGAGCTTTCCACCAGCCAAATATGCATATAGGATAGCTGTTTCATTCCATTACTCTCTATGTGTTACTTTGCCAGCATATTCCATGTGCTGACCCGTTTCGGGCTGCAACGTTAATGTTGTAGACTTTTCAGACGACGATTAAGGTGCTTTTAGGTCGTGGTTCTATACTCAGTGATGCCGTTGGAGTTGATGGACCCATTTATCTTCCTAGTCTTCCGTTGTTACCGATATTAGATGGCCTTAAGCCATATTACTGTAATATGTTCTCTTCGGAGACATTGATGTAATAAGTGTGTGATTGCCACTCTGCTATAAATCCTTCGATGTACTGTGTGGTGTCAGCATTACTGATCCAGGGATGACACCGGAGCACAGTAGACTTGATCCATTCGGGTCTGGTCGCTACACGTATGGTGAACCGTTATGTAACGAAGTTGGAGCATGAGGTATTTACTGATTGTCTTCCTTATGAGTGGAGGTCGGGGACGAGCGATGGTCTTTTCCTACCAATCTATCCCCCTAGGATCATGCGCGTAGTACTTTGTTTCGATAACTAATAGATTTTTGCAATAAGTATGCGAGTTCTTTATGACTAATGTTGAGTCTATGGATTATACACACTCTCACCCTTCCATCATTGCTAGCCTCTCTAGTACCGCGCAACTTTCGCCGGTACCATAAACCCACCTTATATCTTCCTCGAAATAGCCACCATACCTACCTATCATGGCATTTCCATAGCCATTCTGAGATATATTGCCATGCAACTTTCATCATCATCATATACATGACTTGAGCATTCATTGTCATATTGCTTTGCATGATTGTAAGATAGCTAGCATGATGTTTTCATGGCTTGTCCGTTTTTTATGTCATTGCTACCCTAGATCATTGCACATCCCGATACACCACCCGAGGCATTCATATAGAGTCATATCCTTGTTCTAGATATCAAGTTGTAATATTGAGTTGTAAGTAAATAAAAGTGTGATGATCATCATTATTAGAACATTGTCCCATGTGAGGTTATCAAAATAAAAGTGGCCAAAGAAGCCCAAATAAAAAAGGAGGCCAAAGAAGCCTACAAAAAAGAAAAAAAGAAGAAAAAATGATGAGAGAAAAAGAGAGAAGGGGCAATGTTACTATCCTTTTACCACACTTGTGCTTCAAAGTAGCACCATGTTCTTCATATAGAGAGTCTCCTTAGTTATCACTTTCATATACTAGTGGGAATTTTCATTATAGAACTTGGCTTGTATATTCCAACGATGGGCTTCCTCAAATGCCCTAGGTCTTCATGAGCAAGCAGGTTGGATGCACACCCACTTAGTTTCAATTTGGGCTTTCATATACTTATAGCTCAAGTATATCCGTTGCATGGCAATCCCTACTCACTCACATTGATATCTATTGGTGGGCATCTCCATAGCCCGTTGATACGCCTAGTTGATGTGAGATTATCTTCTCCTTTCTGTCTTCTCCACAACCACCATTCTATTCCACCTATAGTGCTATGTCCATGGCTCGCGCTCATGTATTGCGTGAAAGTTGAAAAGGTTTGAGAACGTCAAAAGTATGAAACAATTGCTTGGCTTGTCGTCGGGGTTGTGCATGATGTGAGTATTTTGTGTGGTGAAGATGGAGCATAGCCAGACTATATGATTTTGTAGGGATAACTTTCTTTGGCCTTGTTATTTTGAAAAGACGTGATTGCTTTATTAGTGGGCTTGAAGTATTATTGTTTTTATGTCAAATGATAGACTATTGCTTTGAATCACTCGTGTCTTAATATTCATGCCATGATTAGATTACATGATCAAGATTATGCTAGGTAGCATTCCACATCAAAAATTATCTTTTTTATCATTTACCTACTCGAGGACGAGCAGGAATTAAGCTTGGGGATGCTGATACGTCTCCGTCGTATCTATAATTTTTTATTGTTCCATGCCAATATTATTCAACTTTCATATACTTTTGGCAACTTTTATACTATTTTTGGGACTAACATATTGATCAAGTGCCTCGTGCCAATTCCTGTTTGTTGCCTGTTTTTTGTTTCGCAGAATATCCATATCAAACGGAGTCCAAACGGGATAAAAACTGGTGGAGATTTTTTTTGGAATATATATGATTTTTGGGAAGAAAAATCCACGCGAGACGGTGCCCGAGGTGGCAATGAGGCAGGGGGGCGCGCCTGCCCCCCTGGGCACGCCCCTGACCCTCGTGGGCCACCCATAAGGCGGTTGATGCCCTTCTTTCGCCACAAGAAAGCTAATATCCGGATAGAGATTGTGTTAAAATTTCATACCAATCGGAGTTACGGATCTCAGGGAATATAAGAAATGGTGAAAGGGAAGAATGTGAGAACGCAGAAACAGAGAGAGACATATCCAATCTCGGAGGGGCTCTCGCCCCTCCCACGCCATGAAGGCCATGGACCAGAGGGGAAACCCTTCTCCCATCTAGGGAGGAGGTCAAGGAAGAAGAAGAAGGAGGGGGGCTCTCTCCCCCTCGCTTCCGGTGGCACCGGAGTGCCACCGGGGGCCATCATCATCACCTCGATCTACACCAACACCTCCGCCATCTTCACCAACATCTCCATCACCTTCCCCCCCCCCCCCTCTATCTAGAACGGTCCACTCTCCCGCAACCCGCTGTACCCTCTACTTGAACATGGTGCTTTATGCTTCATATTATTATCCACTGATGTGTTGCCATCCTATGATGTCTGAGTAGATTTTTGTTGTCCTATCGGTGGTTGATGAATTCCTATGATTGATTTAATTTTCTTGTGGTTATGTTGTTGTACTTTGGTGCCCATCATATGATTGCGCACATGGATCACACCATAGGGTTAGTTGTATGTTGATAGGACTATGTATTGGAGGGCAAGAGTGACAGAAGCGTCAACCTAGCATAGAAATTGATGCATACGGGATTGAAGGGGGACCAATATATCTTAATGCTATGGTTGGGTTTTACCTTAATGAACGTTAGTAGTTGCGGATGCTTGCTAATAGTTCCAATCATAAGTGCATAGAATTCCAAGTCAGGGATGACATGCTAGCAGTGTCCTCTCCCACATAATACTTGTTATCGGTCTAGTAAAGTAGTCAATTGCTTAGGGGCAATTTCGCAACTCCTACCACCACTTTTCCACACTCGCTATATTTACTTTATTGTTTCTTTATCTAAACAGCCCTTACTTTTTATTTACATACTCTTTATTATCCTGCAAACCTATCCGACAACACCTACAAAGTACTTCTAGTTTCATACTTGTTCTAGGTAAAGCGAACGTCAAGCATGCGTAGAGTTGTATCGGTGGTCGATAGAACTTGAGGGAATATTTGTTCTACCTTTAGCTCCTCGTTGGGTTCGACACTCTTACTTATCGAAAACTGTTGCAATCCCCTATACTTGTGGGTTATCAAGACCTTTTTCTGGCGCCGTTGCTGGCGAGCAATAGCGTGGGGTGAATATTCTCGTGTGTGCTTGTTTGCTTTATCACTAAGTAATTTTTATTTGCTGTTCTTAGTTGTTATTTATCTTTAGTTATGGATATGGAACACGAAATACCAAAAAAATTAGGTGTACTTGCTACTCATGGAGATGGGGAACCTCCTAAAACCCTCGATGCTGGTTATGTGAAAAATATTATGTATTACTTTAATAATCCTAATAAAACCCCATTAAATTATGTAATGGGAGTAACATTGGATCAACGTGAATACTTTAGGGATTACCGCTTGACATAAAAAGGGAAACTATTATGGGATCAAATTCATATATTGAATTGGTATGCTAGGCAACTATGCTTGAGATATGATTATACCTGTTGCTCTAAGGTGAAGGCTCCACACCTTCCCTTTTCATGTGAATTTAATGATAATGAAACCTTAGCTTCTTATGCTAATGGTATATACGATTACTATGATGTGGAACAAATAGAAGAATTTGTTGCTTTTAAGGGTGCTTATGAAATTGAATCTATGTTTAAAGAGTTTTAAGATTTTGATGATGTTGTTTATAGACCTGAAAATTGATATGTCCATTTTGCATCATGCTTTTATATCGATATTTATCGCATTATGGAATGTTATTTCATTTTGTGTCACAATACTTATGGCTATTGTCTCTTATTTTACAAGGTTTACATAAGGAGGGAGAATGCCGGCAGCTGGAATTCTGGTCGGGAAAAGGAGCAAATATTAGAGACCTATTCTGCGCAACTCCAAAAGTCCTGAAACTCCACGGAACATATTAAAATAAATAAAGACAAATCCTCGCCAAAGATGAAGGCCAGGGGCCCACACCCTTCTCACAACGGTGGGGGCACCCCCCCTAGGGCGCGCCCCCTACCTCGTGGGCCCCCTGGTGGCTCTCCGACGCCCATCTTCTCCTATATGAAGTCTTTTGATGAGAAAAAGATAATAAGGAACTTTTCAGAACGAGACTCCGCCGCCACGAGGCGGAACCTTGGCGGATCCAATCTAGAGCTCCGACGGAGCTGTTCTGCCAGGGAAACTTCCCTCCAGGAGGGGGAAATCATCATCATCGTCATCAGCAACGCTCCTCCCATCGGGAGAGGGAAATCTCCATCAACATCTTCACTAGCACCATCTCATCTCCAAACCCTAGTTCATCTCTTGTATCCAATTCTTGTCTCTAAGTCCGGTATTGGTGCTAGTAGGTTGCTAATAGTGTTGATTACTCCTTGTAGTTGATGCTAGTTGGTTTAATTGGTGGAAGATCATATGTTCAGATCCTATATGCATATTATTACCCCTCTAATTACGAACATGAATATGCTTTGTGAGTAATTACGTTCGTTCCTGAGGACAAGGGAGAAGTCTTGCTATGAGTAGTCATGTGAATTTGGTATTCGTTTGATATTTTGATAAGATGTATGTTGTCTAGCCTCTAGTGGTGTTATGTGAACGTCGACTACATAACACTTCACCATTATTTGAGCCTAGAGGGAGGCATTGGGAAGTAATAAGTATATGATGGGTTGCTAGAGTGACAGAAGCTTAAACCCTAGTTTATGCGTTGCTTTGTAAGGGGCTGATTTGGATCCAAATGTTTCATGTTATGGTTAGGTTTACCTTAATACTTTTGTTGTAGTTGCGGATGCTTGCAATAGAGGTTAATCATAAGTGGGATGTTTGTTCAAGTAAGAACAGCACCCAAGCACCGGTCCACCCACATATCAAATTATCAAAGTATCGAACGCGAATCATATGAACGTGATGAAAACTAGCTTGACGACATTCCCATGTGTCCTCGGGAGCGCTTTTCCTATTATAAGAGTTTGTTCCGGCTTGTCCTTTGCTACAAAAGGATTGGGACACCTTGCTACACTTTATTTACTTTTGTTACTTGTTGCTTGTTACAATTTATCCTATCGCAAAACTATCTGTTACCACTTATTTCAGTACTTGCAGAGAATACCTTGCTGAAAACCGCTTATCATTTCCTTCTGCTCCTCGTTGGGTTCGACACTCTTACTTATTGAAAGGACTACGATAGATCCCCTATACTTGTGGGTCATCAAGACTCTTTTCTGGCGCCATTGCCGGGGAGTGTAGCGCCTTTGGTAGGTGGAATTTGGTAAGGAAAAATTTATATAGTGTGCTGAAATTTACTGTCACTTGTTACTATGGAAAGTAATTCTCTGAGGGGCTTGTTCGGGGTATCTTCACCCCGTCTAGTAGAGCAAAGAGTTGCTCCTCAACCTACTGAACCTATTGAAAATGAAATTCTTATGAGTATCCTTCGGGTATGATAGAAAAACTGCTAGCTAATCCTTTTACAGGAGCTAGAACAAAGCATCCCGATGAGCACTTAATATATGTGGATGAAGTTTGTGGATTATTTAAGCTTGCAGGTATACCTGATGATGTTGCTAAGAAGAAGGTCTTCCCTTTATCTTTGAAGGGAGACGCATTGATATGGTATAGGCTATGTGATGATACGAGATCATGGGACTATAAAAGATTGAAGCTGGAATTTCATCGAAAGTATTACCCTATGCATCTTGTTCATCGTGATCGCAATCATATATATAATCTTTGGCCTCGCGAAGGAGAAAGCATCGCTCAAGCTTGGGGGAGGCTTAAATCAATGTTATATTCATGCCCCAATCATGAGCTCCCGAGAGAAATAATTATGCAAAGTTTTTATGCTCGGCTTTCTGATAACAATCGCACCATGCTCGATAGTTCTTGTGCTGGCTCTTTTATGATGAAGACCATTGAATTCAGATGGAATTTATTGGATAGAATTAAACGCAACTCTGAAGATTGGGACCTCGACGAAGGTAAGGAGTCAGGTATGACACCTAAGTTTGATTGTGTTAAATCTTTTATGGATACCGATATTTTCTGTAAGTTTAGCACTAAATATGGACTTGACTCTGAGATAGTAGTGTCTTTCTGTGAATCTTTTGCTACTTCTGTTGATCTCCCTAAGGAGAAGTGGTTTAAATATCATCCTCCCATAGAAGTAAAAGTAGCTGCACCTATTAAAGTTGAAGAAAAGACTGTCACTTATAATGATCCTATTGTTCCTACTTCTTATATTGAGAAACCACCTTTCCCTGTTAGAATAAGGGATCATGCTAAAGCTTCAATTGTTGTTCGTAAAAGCAATATTAGAACTTATACACCTCCTGAGCAAGTTAAAGTAGAACCTAATATTGCTATTGTTAAAGATCTCTTGTCTGATAATATTGATGGGCATGTTATTCAGTTCGAAGGTGAAACTGCTAGAATTGCTAAACCTTGTGATAAAGATAAACATAGACATGTGGTAGGCGTGCCTGTTATTTTTGTTAAAATAGGAGATCATTGTTATCATGGCTTATGTGATATGGGTGCAAGTGCTAGTGTTATACTGCATACTTTATACGAAGAAATTAAGAATGAAATTGCACCTGTTGAGTTAGAAGATATTGATGTTACTATTAAACTTGCCAATAGAGATACTATTGCACCAATTGGAATTGTTAGAGATGTTGAAGTCTTGTGTGGGAAAACTAAATATCCTGCTGATTTTCTTGTTCTTACTTCTCCGCAAGATAGCTTTTGTCCCATTATATTTGGCAGACCCTTCTTAAATACTGTCAATGCTACCATAGATTGCACTAAGAATGTTGTTACTGTTGGCTTGGATGATATGGTTCATGAGTTTAATTTCTCATAATTTAGTAAACAACATCGTGAGGAAGAATTACCTAGTAAGGATGAAATTATTGATCTTGCTTCTATTGTCGTACCTCCTACTGATCCTTTAGAACACTATTTGCTAAACCATGAAAATGATATGTTCATGAATGAAAGAATGGAAATAGATGAAGTATTCTTTAAACAGAAACCTATTCTGCATCACAACTTGCCTGTTGAAATCTTAGGGGATCCTCCTCCACCCAAGGGTGATCCCGTGTTTGGACTTAAACCTTTGCCTGATAATCTTAAATATGCTTATCTTGATGAAAAGACGATATATCCTGTTATTATTAGTGCTAACCTTTCAGAGCATGAAAAAGAAAGATTATTGAAAACTCTGAAGAAGCATCGTGCTACTATTGGATATACTCTTGATGATCTTAAGGGCATTAGTCCCACTCTATGTCAACATAAAATAAATTTGGAAGCAGATGCCAAACCAGTTCGTGATCCTCAACGACGTCTGAATCCTAAAATGATAGAAGTGGTAAGAAAAGAAATACTAAAGCTTCTAGAGGCAGGTATAATCTATCCCGTTGCTGATAGTGAGTGGGTAAGTCATGTCCATTGTGTCCCTAAGAAGGGAGGTATTACTGTTGTTCCTAATGATAAAGATGAATTGATTCCACAAAGAATTATCACAGGTTATAGGATGGTAATTGATTTCCGCAAATTAAATAAAGCTACTAAGAAAGATCATTATCCCTTACCTTTTATTGATCAAATGCTAGAAAGATTATGCAAACATACACACTATTGCTTTCTAGATGGTCATTCTGGTTTCTCTCAAATACATGTGTCGGCTAGAGATCATCAAAGACTACTTTTACATGCCCTTTTGGTACTTTTGCTTATAGGCGTATGCCTTTTGGTTTATGTAATGCACCTGCTACCTTTCAAAGATGCATGATGGGTATATTCTCTGACTTTTGTGAAAAGATTTGTGAGGTTTTCATGGATGACTTATCCGTCTATGGTTCCTCTTTTGATGATTGCTTGAGCAATCTTGATCGAGTTTTGCAGAGATGTGAAGAAACTAATCTTGTCTTGAATTGGGAAAAGTGTCACTTTATGGTTAATGAAGGTATTGTCTTGGGGCACAAAGTTTCTGAAAGAGGTATTGAAGTTGAGAAAGCCAAGGTTGATGCTATTGAAAAGATGCCATGTCCCAAGGACATCAAAGGTATAAGAAGTTTCCTTGGTCACGCCAGATTTTATAGGAGGTTCATTAAGGACTTCTCAAAAATTTCACGGCCTTTGACTAATTTATTGCAAAAAGATATACCATTTGTCTTTGATGATGATTGTGTAGAAGCATTTGAAATACTTAAGAAAGCATTAGTCTCTACACCTGTTGCTCAGCCACCTGATTAGAACCTACCCTTTGAAATTATGTGTGATGCTAGTGATTATGCTGTAGGTGCTGTTCTGGGGCAAAGAGATGATAAGAAATTAAATGTTATTCATTATGCTAGTAAGACTCTAGACAATGCTCAAAGAAATTATGCTACTACTGAAAAAGAACTCTTAGCAGTTGTATTTGCTTGTGATAAGTTCAGATCTTATATTGTTGATTCTAAAGTAACTATTCAAACTGATCATTCTACTATTAAATATCTTATGGAAAAGAAAGATGCTAAACCTAGACTTATTAGATGGGTTCTCTTGCTACAAGAATTTGATTTGCATATTGTTGATAGAAAGGGAGCTGAGAACCCCGTTGCAGACAACTTGTCTAGGTTAGAAAATATTCTTGATGACCCACTACCTATTAATGATAGCTTTCCTGATGAACAATTAAATGTTATAAGTACTTCTCGCAGTACTCCATGGTATGCTGATTATGCTAATTATATTGTTGCTAAGTTTACACCACCTAGCTTCACATACCAACAAAAGAAAAAATTCTTTTATGATTTGAGACATTACTTTTGGGATGGCCCACATCATTATAAAGAAGGAGTAGATGGTGTTACTAGACGTTGTGTACCTGAGCATGAACAGGAACAGATCCTACGCAAGTGCCATTCCGAGTCTTATGGAGGACACCACGCTGGAGAAAGAACTGCACATAAGGTATTGCAATCTGGTTTTTATTGGCCTACTCTCTTCAAGGATGCCCGTAAGTTTGTCTTATCTTGTGATGAATGTCAAAGAATTGGTAATATTAGTAGACGTCAAGAAATGCCTATGAATTATTCACTTGTTATTGAACCGTTTGATGTTTGGGGCTTTGATTATATGGGACATTTTCCTGCCTCTAATGGATACACACATATTCTAGTTGCTTTTGATTACGTTACTAAGTGGGTAGAAGCTATTCCAACTAGTAGTGCTGATCACAACACTTCTATTAAAATGCTTAAGGAAGTTATTTTCCCGAGGTTTGGAGTCCCTAGATATTTAATGACTGATGGTGGTTCACACTTTATTCATGGTGCTTTCCGTACAATGCTTGCTAAATATGATGTTAATCATAGAATTGCATCTCCTTATCACCCACAGTCCAGTGGTCAAGTAGAGTTGAGAAATAGAGAGCTCAAATTAATTTTGCAAAAGACTGTTAATAGGTCTAGAAAGAATTGGTCCAAGAAACTTGATGATGCATTATGGGCTTATAGAACTGCATATAAAAATCCTATGGGTATGTCTCCGTATAAAATGGTTTATGGAAAAGCATGTCACTTATCCCTCGAACTAGAACATAAGGCATATTGGGCTATTAAAGAGCTTAACTATGATTTTAAACTTGCCGGTGAGAAGAGGTTATTTGATATTAGCTCACTTGATGAATGGAGAACCCAAGCTTATGAACATGCCAAGTTGTTTAAAGAAAAAGTTAAAAGATGGCATGACAAAAGGATACAAAAGCATGACTTTAATGTAGGTGATTATGTATTGCTATACAACTCTCGTTTAAGATTTTTTGCAGGCAAACTTCTCTCTAAATGGGAAGGCCCCTACGTTATCGAAGAGGTCTATCGTTCCGGTGCCATAAAGATCAACAACTTCGAGGGCACAAATCCGAAGGTGGTAAATGGTGAAAGAATTAAACATTATATCTCAGTTAATCCCATAAATGTTGAAACCAATATTATTGAAACCGTAACCCCGGAGGAATACATAAGAGACACTTTTCGGAACGTTTCAGACTCCGAAAAGGAATAGGTATGTGGTACGGTAAGTAAACCGACTCCAAAACAATTTCTAAGGCAATATTTCTCCGTTTTGGAATATTTAGAAAAATAGAAAAATAAGTAGCAGTCTGGGAAGGACACGAGGGTGGTGGGCGCGCCCTACCCCCCTGGGCGCGCCCCCCTACCTCGTGAGCACCTCGTGTGCCTTCCGGACTCCGTTTTCTTGCACGATACGTATTTTGGTCGGTAAAAATTCATTATATATTCTCCAGAAGGTTTTGACTCCCGTATCACGCAAATTTCCTATGTTTTTGTTTCTGAGCTGTTGCTGCTGTAGATTAGAGCAAGATGTCTTCTCAAGAGTCAATCGGGGAGAGTCGGGTATCTAATCCGGCACCGGAACCAAGGGCAAACAGCGGCGCTAACCACTTTGGGCCAGCAATGGAGGAGGAGATGGAGGCTGACTTGATGAGAGTAGATGCTATGGAGGACCAGGAAGTCACCTCTCTCCTCGGAGCTGGGTTCACGATGGGGGAACTATAGAGCTCAGCTATTCCAAACTCGGTTATCCCTTCTAATGTTAGATTTCTTACTTATGAAAATATGAAGAGGAGTGTCACTTGTTCTCCCACAGCTATGCAACACCCTTGGGTATAAGGAGCTTTAGCTGTCACAGGAAAGCTTCGTCAGGAAATAATGGACTCAAGCAACAAGTCAATAAGCTCAAGGAGGAGAACCGTATCCTGAGAGGAATAATCGCCAAGAATATTACACCAACAACAAAGAAGGAGACATGATCACATGGGTATGGGCACTCCCCTTGGCAACTTCCAAGCTTGGGGGAGGTGCCCCGATATCGTATCACAATCACAACTCCTATCTTTACCATTTTTCTTAGTTCGATCCTATTAGCAGTATCTTGATGCAGTACAATAAAGTTTATGGCATGATCTAGTTTTGAGTTTTGCTTTATGATCTCTCTATGTAATCGAGTTAGTGAGCTATATATAATAAAGATTAGTGTTGAGTCAAGGGCTTGATTATTTCGCCATGATCTTTGGTGAATAAAAGAAAAGAGAAAAGAACAAAAAGAAACAAAGAGTTCATATTGATCTTATTGAGAGTAATGACTTCACATAGAAAGAGTATGATGATTAAAAGTTGCTGGGAGTTGGCAAACATAGCTTTGGTCATTGTTGCAATTAATAGGAAGTAATAAGGAAAGAGAGGTTTTCACATATAGATATATTATCATTGACATCTTTTATGATTGGGAACACTCATTAAAATATGACATGCTAAAGAGTTGATGTTGGACAAGGAAGACAACGAAATGAGTTATGTCTTTCTTGATCTGAGATAAAGTATGTTGTCATGGATCCTCTAACTTGTTGAGCTTGCCTTTCCCCCTCATGCTAGCCAAATTCTCAGCACTAAGTAGAAATACTACTTGTGCTTCCGATATCCCTTAACCAGTTTTGCCATGAGAGTCCACCATATCTACCTATGGATTGAGTAAGATCCTTCAAGTAAGTTGTCATCGGTGCAAAGCAATAAAAATTGCTCTAAATATGTATGATTGATTGGTGTGGGAGAAATAAGCTTTATACGATCTTGTGATATGGAAGTAATAAAAGCGACGGACTGCATAATAAAGGTTCATATCACAAGGGGCAATATAAAGTGATGTTCTTTCGCATTGAGATTTTATGCATCCAACCATAAAAGCGCATGGCAACCTCTGCTTCCCTCTGCGAAGGGCCTATCCTTTATTATTATCTTCTACCTTATGCAAGAGTCATGGTGATCTTCACCTTTTCTTTTTCATTTTATCCTTTGGCAAGCTCAGCATGTTGGAAAGAACATGATATATATTGGATGTAGGGGAGCATGAACCATTATTGTTGACACTACCCTTGAGGTAAAAGGTTGTGGGGCAAAAGTATAAGCCCCTATCTTTCTCTGTGTTCGATTAAAACTCCGTAACCACAAGTATCGCGTGAGTGTTAGCAATTATGGAGGACTAAATGATAGTAGCGTATGTGGACCTGCTTTTTAGCTCTCACATAGACTCTTTCCGATGTTATGATAAATTGCAATTGCTTCAATGACTGAGATTATAGTTTGTCGGAGCCCAATAAGGTTTATGATTTATACTTTTGCATTGTGAATAGATCATCACTTGAACATAAGTAATCATATGACACAATCTATATATGTTGTTGTTATGAGAATAATCATGATGCCTTCATGTCCGTATTTTATTTTTATCGACGCCTCTACCTCTAAACATGAGGACATATTTATTATTATCGGCTTTTCGCTTGAGGACAAGCGAGGTCTAAGCTTGGGGGAGTTGATACGTCCATTTTGCATCATGCTTTTATATCGATATTTATCGCATTATGGACTGTTATTTCACTTTATGTCACAATACTTATGGCTATTCTCTCTTATTTTACCAGGTTTACATAAGGAGGGAGAATGCCGGCAGCTGGAATTCTGGTCTGGAAAAGGAGCAAATATTAGAGACCTATTCTGCGCAACTCCAAAAGTCCTGAAACTCCACGGAACATCTTAAAATAAATAAAGACAAATCATCGCCAAAGATGAAGGCTAGGGGGCCCACACCCTTCTCACGAGGGTGGGGCGCCCCCCCCCCCTAGGGCACGCCCCCTACCTCATGGCCCCTTGGTGGCTCTCCGACGCCCATCTTCTCCTATATGAAGTCTTTCGATGAGAAAAAAATAAGAAGGAACTTTTCGGGACGAGACTCCGCCGCCACGAGGCGGAACCTTGGTGGATCCAATCTAGAGCTCCGGCAGAGCTGTTCTGCCGGGGAAACTTTCCTCCGGGAGGGGGAAATCATCACCGTCGTCATCACCAATGCTCCTCTCATCGGGAGAGGGCAATCTCCATCAACATCTTCACCAGCACCATCTCATCTCCAAACCCTAGTTCATCTCTTGTATCCAATTCTTGTCTCAAAGTCCGGGATTTGTGCTAGTAGGTTGCTAGTAGTGTTGATTACTCCTTGTAGTTGATGCTAGTTGGTTTAATTGGTTGAAGATCATATGTTCAGATCCTATATGCATATTATTACCCCTCTGATTATGAACATGAGTATGCTTTGTGAGTAATTACGTTCGTTCCTGAGGACAAGGGAGAAGTCTTGCTATGAGTAGTCATGTGAATTTGGTATTCGTTTGATATTTTGATAAGATGTATGTTGTCTAGCCTCTAGTGGTAACGTCGACTACATAACACTTCACCATTATTTGGGCCTAGAGGAAGGCATTGGGAAGTAATAAGTAGATGATGGGTTGCTAGAGTGACAGAAGCTTAAACCCTAGTTTATGCGTTGCTTCGTAAGGGGCTGATTTGGATCCATATGTTTCATGCTATGGTTAGGTTTACCTTAATACTTTTGTTGTTGTTGTGGATGCTTGCAATAGAGGTTAATCATAAGTGGGATGTTTGTTCAAGTAAGAACAGCACCCAAGCACTGGTCCACCCACATACCAAATGATCAAAGTATCAAATGCGAATCATATGAACATGATGAAAACTAGCTTGACGATATTCCCATGTGTCCTCGGGAGCGCTTTTCCTATTATAAGAGTTTGTTCCGGCTTGTCCTTTGCTACAAAAGGATTGGGCCACCTTGCTGCCCTTTATTTACTATTGTTACTTGTTGCTCGTTACAATTTATCCTATCACAAAACTATCTGTTACCACTTATTTCAGTATTTGCAGAGAATACCTTGCTGAAAATCGCTTATCATTTCCTTCTGCTCCTCGTTGGGTTCGACACTCTTACTTATCGAAAGGACTACGATAGATCCCCTATACTTGTGGGTCATCAAAAATTTAGCTATCCCGAAATATTGTTATGAGAATTATGAATACAATTACGAAATTAATGCGCTTATTAAGAAAGACTCCGCTGTCCAAGAAGAGGCTAATATTTTGCAGGAATCTATGGAAGAAGAAGTTGATGAAACTGTGAGCTCATTGAATGAAAAAGATGTGGAGGAGAGCGAAGAACAAAAGGAGGAAGAGCGGATTAGCTACCCGTGCCCACCTTCTAATGAGAGTAACTCTTCAACTCATACATTGTTTAATTCCCCGCCGTGCTTACCGAACGATGATTGTTATGATCCCGTTGATTCTCTTGAAATATCCCTTTTTGATGATGCTTGCTATGCTTGTGGCCAAGATGGCAATATGAATTATGCTGATGCAGATGAACTTGCTATAGTTCCTTATGTTAAACATGAAATTGTTGATATTGCACCCACGCATGATAGTCCTATTATCTTTTTGAATTATCCCGACTACACTATATCGGATAAGTTTGCACTTATTAAGGATTATATTGATGGGTTGCCTTTTACCGTTGCACATGATGATTTTGATGAATATAATATGCATGTGCTTGCTGCTCCTACTTGCAATTATTATGAGAGAGGAACTATATCTCCACCTCTCTATGTTTCCAATAGGATAAAATTGTAAGAAATTGTTTATACTATGCATTGGCCTTTACTTTGTGTGCATGAATTGTCCTTTTTATGACATGCCGATGCATAGGAAGAGAGTTAGACTTCGTTGTTGTATGATATATGTTACTTTGTGCTCACTACTAAATTACAAATCATTGTTAATTAAAATTGGCTTTGATATACCTTGGGATCCGGGTGGATTCATTACTTGAGCACTATATGCCTAGCTTAATGGCTTTAAAGAAAGCGCTGCCAGGGAGACAACCCGGAAGTTTTAGAGAGTCATTTATTTCTGTTGTGTGCTTTTATAAAGTTTAATTATAAAAATAATGTGCCAAGGTTTTCCTTTAGGATGTTTACATTTGCTTGATGGTTTGTACGGTGCAGGACAGAAACTTTGGCTGTAGTGCACGATTTTACAGTTTTAGCTGGAACGTCAAATAGTTATGATTCTTTTTGCACCGTCTTCCCATACAAATTGTTTATTTTCCTAATTTTTGTAGAATTTGTCAAGTATCATAAGTATGGTGAATGTTCAGATTATTACAGACTGTTCTATTTTAGACAGATTCTGTTTTTGATGCATAGTTTGCTTGTTTTGATGAAACTATCAATTTATATTAGTCGATTAAGCCATGAAAAAGCTATATTACAGTAGACACAATGCAAAAACAAAATATGAATTGGTTTTCTACAGTACTTAGATTAGTGATTTGCTTTATTATTCTAACGGATCTTACCGAGTTTTCTGTTAAAGTTTTGTGTGCATGAAGTGTTCGATGATCGAGAAGGTCTCGATGTGAGAAGAAGGAAGAGAGGCAAGAGCTCAAGCTTGGGGATGCCCGAGGCACCCCAAGTAAATATTCAAGGAGACTCAGGCGTCTAAGCTTGGGGATGCCCCGGAAGGCATCCCCTCTTTCTTCAACAAGTATCGGTATGTTTTCGGATTCATTTTGTTCATGCGATATGTGCAATCTTGGAGCGTCTTTTGCATTTAGTTTTCATTTTTATTTTATGCACCATGCTGGTATGAGATAGTCCTTGGTTGATTTATAGAATTCTCTATGCACTTCACTTATATCTTTTGAGTATGGCTTTATAGAATGCTTCATGTGCTTCACTTATATCATTTGAAGTTGGATTGCCTGTTCCTCTTTACATAGACAATAGCCATTTGTAGAATGCTCTTTTGCTTCACTTATATTTGTTAGAGCGTGGGCATATATTTTGTAGAAAGAATTAAACTCTCTTGCTTCACTTATATCTATTTAGAGAGATGACAGGAATTGGTCATTCCCATGGTTAGTCATAAAATCCTACATAAAAATTGTAGATCACTGAATATGATATGTTTGATTCCTTGCAATAGTTTTGCGATATAAAGATGGTGATATTAGAGTCATGCTAGTGGGTGGTTGTGAATTGTAGAAATACTTGTGCTGAGGTTTGTGATTCCCGTAGCATGCACGTATGGTGAACCGTCGGGGGTTAGGTGCGACATATGCCAAAGGATGGCTTATCATGGTGGGGGCGAGTAGAACGTCGCCGGTTCCTGGAAACGGGATGAGGCAAAGACATGCACACCGGCGAATCTTACCCAGCTTCAGGGCTCTCCGGGGAGATAATACCCCTATTGCTGCTCTGCGGGGTCTCCGCATGGTCACTATGGCAAAGTGTCTACACGGTTGCTCCTTGAGCTGTTTTCTGGTGGTAGGAGAGGGCGAGGCTAGCTCTCTCCCTTCTATATGATATGGTCTAGTGCTAATGGGTTCCCACCCTTTGCATGCGTGCCCTAGGGGGTTTATATAGGCCTACCCCCCAGGGGTACAATGGTAATCCGGCTGGACGCGGGCCCAGCCGTCGGTGCCTTTGGCCTCCGTCTTCTCTGCCAACCGCTGGGGCCCGCCGACTGGCGTGCCCTGCCGACTGGCCTGGTACGGAGTCGACAGGACGCGTCCGCCGCGGGTGGGTCTTGCCGGCTGCTGATTACTGTAGCCGTGCTTCTGATGATGCGGGCTTGATCATGAGGTCGTGGCAACAGCCCCGCCGCCTGGCGGGCGATCACTATTGCCACTCCCCATCACATCTTGATTAATGGCGCGTGGGCCCCGAGGGAGGGCTCGGCCGACTCCCAGGGGCCGACTCCCGACGGGCCCGACTGGTGGTCCTCTTGCCGTCTCCGGGGGTCTCACTGACTGGTGGGACCCACCGCCTCTGGGCCGTACAGACAAGCCGTCGTGGGTGCAGGATTCGGTCCTGCGGTGCTGATGTCAGGGCCGGCATGGCAATAGTAACACACCGCATGGAGATCTTCCGGGGTACGGCGTGTTGTGGCCATGCCTGCCCCTGGTAAGGGGCAGGAGCGGGCTTCATTGTTGCCGCTCCCCTGCCCCATCCCACTTGATGAGGTCGTCAGGGGTGTTGGAGTCGCAGGCCGACTCCCCAAAGCCGGCTTCTCTAGAAGTCACCAGTCAGGAGTAGGCTTTCCTTGAAGTCGTCCCCGGGACTCGGCCGTGAGTGGTCAGTCGGCCATCTTGCCTTTTGACTTCTTGAAGGCGGCTCTTCGTCATGGGGTCTTGAGGGGCGCAGCCTGCCCCGATGTCTTGAAAGGTTCTGGGGCTCGGGTTGGCCTACCCATGGCCCATTACTCCGACAGTAGTCCCCGAAGCTGGTGAGGCGCCCCGGACGATCGGGCGAGAAGCCTCAGAAGTTTCTCTTTCCGGGTGCTCGACACATGGTCTTTGATTGACTTCTGCCGGGCCGACTAGAAGGAGTCGGATTTGCTCAATTCCGACTCGCTCAATATTTCGAACATCGCGGCGGGATCCAAGTAGCGTGCTAGCTAAGCCTCCAGGCCGCCACCCGTTCTAGGCATGTCATGCGATGACACGTGGTTGGGCCGTCCTGCCAGCCTACGCGCGCGACGGGACATGCCCATAGGCGGGGCCCGCCACTACCACGCCACGGCGCCCGAGCGGATCCGCTGCGGCCCCGGCGGACGGTTGGGATTCCCGTGGAGTTGCTGCGTGCAGTAACTTTATCATGGAACGTGGGGGTCGTGGGGCCGTGGGCGCAGTAAATCCGCACGACCGCCCCCTCGGCTTCACAGCCCACGAGGCTATAAGTAGGGGGAAGAGGGGGGCACGCGCGCCCCTCCTCCCCATCACTCCTCGCTCTCTTCCTTCTCACTGCCCCTTGCTCTCCCCCTTCTTCTTCTTCTTCGCTCCACCGCACGCCCAAGCTCCGGCGAACGCCGCAGCGATCCGCTCGTGATGAGTTCTTCCTCTGCCGCCGCGCCTCCTTCGGTGCGCTCCGGCACTTGGGACGGTTCCGAAGTTCACGAAGACCACATCGAGTTCCTCCGCAGGACTCGTCAGCTCCCCGGCGAGGATCATGTGCGGATGCGCCTTGTGCCAAAGGGGGAGATTTCCCCTGCGCCGCAGGAGGGCAAGCGGGTCATCTTCCGCTCGCACTGCTTGCGCGGGTTGGGGCTGCCGGCGAGCAGTTTCTTCCGATCCTTCCTGGAATTCTACGGCCTCCAGCCGCACCACCTCGCCCCCAACACGGTGGTGCTGTTGTCCGCCTTCGTGGCCTTGTACGAAGGCTTCCTCGGTGTCCTCCCCACCCTCGAGCTCTGGGGGGAGTTCTTCTTCTCCAAGCTCGGCACCCAGGCCGCGGGCGTGCCGGCTCAGTGCGGCGCTTTCATCGCCGTGCGAAGGTCGGGGCCGACAATCCCTTCCCCTCCATCTCGCTGATAAAGTCGGTGAAGATGTGGCAGAGATCCTACTTTTACAACAGGAGCGTCTCCGCGAGGGGGGACTGGGTCAACCTGCCGGCTTTCGAAGCCGGCCCTCCGGCTGGGCGACTACCCAACTGGTCGTACCGGGCAAAGTCGCTGACGCCTGCGGGAGCCGGCGCCATCGCGCGACTCCGAGTGCTGACGCAGTCGGAGGGTTTGACTGGTCCTGACCTGCTGGCCGCCTTCGTGGCGCGCCGAGTTCTCCCACTCCAAGGCCGCCCCCACATGATATGCCAGATGAGCGGGCACCGCGACCCGAGTCGGATGTGCACCAAGGACATGCCTCACAAAGAGGTGGCCTTCATGCTGAACTAACTCTTGGACAGCAAGCTCCTGGAGGATTGGCGGTTCGGGAAGGAGCCGTACTCCCGCGCCAACCCCCCGCCCCTGGTGAGTTGCCTTTCCTTTCTTTCTTTGGATTGTCTTCTCTCTCGCTGAGTTTGTTTTGACCAGTCGGCTTTGGTTAGAATCCCCTCCTCCACCCGCCAGCCGGCAACTCGGGGCCGGCCCGCGAGTTCCTCGCCAACCAGGCGGAGAGCGACGTCGACGACCCTGATCTGGGGGCGGCGACTCTGGAGGACGACGCCGAGGGAGGAGGAGGAACAGCAGGCGACTTCAGGCCTTCAGCCACTTTCACCGACTGGCCTGACGACGACGCCGAGGGGGAAGTTGCCCCCCGCCATCGGCCAGGAGCCAGCCAGCCTGGCGCTGGCTCTTCTGCCGCGCCGGGTACTCCAGGCGGTGGGAAGAAGTGCAGGGCCGTGCCGACCTTGTTCGGAAGTCGGCCGAAGAAACCCAAGGGTTCGGCTGCGGCGACCCGGCGGGACGAGGCGGCCGCGAAGGCCATCCGCTTCCGTAAGGGAGTGAAGAAACCGCCATTGGTCTCCGCGTGAGCATTCTGTCACAATGCTTATTCTTTCTTTGTGACTTTGTCTGATTCTTTGCTTGCCCCCCTTGCTTCAGGGCTCCCTTCACTCTTGAGAGGGTCACCGCCGCCTCCGTCATGGGGTCAGCGGAGACGTCCGCCACCACTCGGCGGATTGACCCCGCTGCTGACCTCCGGGAGGCGACAGAGCAGAATGCGCAGGAGAAGCGCAATGAAGAAGAGGCCGTTCGCCTGGAGAAGGCAGAGGCCGACAAGGCAGAGGCCTCCGCCAAGAAAAAACTGGAGGAGGCCGAAGCCGCCGCCGTGACGAAGCGGCAGGCTGAGGAAGCCGCACGCCGCCAATCGGCGATGTTCGTCACCCCGTTGAACTCTGCGCCGCCGCCTCCGAAGTTCACGGGGTAGACTGGAGAAGCCGGCAGGGAGAGCCCCGTCGTGGAGAGGGAAGGCGGCGACCCCTCTACGCCGGACGTGAACGTTCCGCCCCCGCCTCCGCCGCCGTCTGAAGGTGTGCAAGGCAAGCAGCCAGCGGACCCTCCGATGTCGCCGACCGAGGACGAGGCCGTGGCGAGGCTACTCCTCCAAGTCGGCTCGCCAACGCGCCGCCGTCTGGAGAAGGTGACTTTGGCACCCCGCCCCCTAGAAGCCGGCACTACCAGCTCGGCGATCCCAGACGCCGAAGCGACAAGCGGCGCACCCATTGGGTGGGTGCAAGGAGGCGGCACAGGGCCGCTGAACCGGGCGCTCTTGGACGTCCAGGCGAAGCTTCGTGCTGAGGGCGACGCTTTCCAGAGTTGCACCAAGGCGTTCCTAGCATCGCGGGCAGCCGTCCGGGTATGTTTTTTCCTTTGGTTTTTATTTTCTTGTTCCTCTCTGTGGGGGCGCGCCAGCGCACCCACTGGGTGTAGTCCCCGAGTTTCGGGCTGGCTGCTGAGCAGGCGGCCCGGAACTCCAATTGATGAACTCTGGGTATTAACTTTTTGTCTAAAACGTTTGACGCAGGATTACCACAACCTCCGCGTCACTGCCTTCAACCGTAACGTTGAAGAGCTGGGCAAGCGGACCGCCGATTTGTCGGAGAGCCGGAGTAAGTTCTTTTCCTTCTTTGCGGGGGGCGCTGGCGCACCCGCGGGCTGTAGTCCCCGAGATTCGGGCCGACTGCTGAGCAGTCGGGCCGGATCTCCCCGGCGACCTTCTTTACCTGATGACTTAATGCCTTCTTTCTTTCTTCTTTCCAGGAGCAAACGTTGCTCTTCAACAGCAGCTGAGCGACGCCAACTCCACTTTGCGCGCCAAAGAGGAGGAGTGCAGCAAGCTCACCATGGAGCGCGATCTGCTGGCCACTCAATTGGCAGAGCAGAAGGAGCTGCTTGTGAAGACGCAGAGAGAGGCGGAGGAGACGGAAACCGCCCTTCTAGCCGAGTTCGCGAACGAGCGCTCCTCCTGGTCTGACAAGGAGGCGATGCTGGCCTCCGGCTTCCATGAGATTGAAGACATCGTTGATGGTGAGTTTCTTTACTTTCTTTCTTCGAGCTGCCGATTATAAGTCCTGCCGACTCCTGGTTTTTGACTTGCTTCTTCGTTTCTTCCTGTCTTTGCAGACTTCTTTCCTGGCACTCGTAGGCCGCCATCCAAGCCATCGAGGCTGACCGTGAAGGTCGGAGGGCGGAGGGCGTAGAGATTGCCGCCGACGCCCCCCGAACTCTTGACGAGCACATCCTGAGCATCGAGGCTCGCCTTTGGCCGGGTCACCGGATGCTGGGTCGGCTTCAGCGTGTCGGTGCCCAGGCGATTACCGCCCTGTGGCCAGATATGCAGGCTCCACGCACCCCCAGCCTGACGGCCGACTGGCTAGAGGTCGTGGATGGTCGTCTTGAGGCCTGGAAGGGCTCTTCGGCCCGAGCTAGAGCGCGCCGGGCCTTGGAGTTCGTCAAGGAATGGTATCCGGGGCTAGATCTAGACCGGCTGGCCACGCTTCGGTCGGAGGCCCAGCCGGAGCTGGCAGCTGCGGAAGACGCCCTCGTCAAGCGTGCTACAGCGATCGCTGAGTACACCGACTCCAACATCTTCGTCCCTGAGCGGTCTGAAGACGGCGAGGAGGTACCGCCGGAGTGGTTTGGGATGAACCCAGACTACGGCGAGGACTCGGCGGAGGTGATTGGCTCCAGCATCGAGGAGGAGGGCGAGGCGGAGGACGTAGGCGAGGCGGAGGCACCAGAAGACGGAGCAGACGGCCAGCCTCAGCTCGACCGCGCCTCCAGCAATGAGCCGCGTGCAACCGAGTCGACTGCCGCCGGAGGCGATCAAGCCGAGACTACCCAGTCGGCCGCCCCGACGCCTGACGCTGCCGCCTCCTCCGACCCTCTGAATCCGTCTGCTGCTTCCTAAGATACCGCTTTATCTTTATTTTATCTGCTTCAGTAGTCTTTGAAGAACTTGTTAATTCGCACAATTCCACCCGCGGGGTGTATTTTGAACTTCTGCTCGAAGATTCGTCCAAGGGCCTATGTTATGTAAATATATTTATCCAAGTTCTATCTTTTCTTGCTCATTGCTCTTTTGGCTTTTTTCCTTTGCCTCTTTCTCTTAGTTGCCTGCCTTGCCAATCGGACAGCCGCTCTGCGGACTGTCGCTGGATCAAATGCTTGGCTACTTTGAGAAGGCAAGTACTTAGCCGTTTTTAAGAGTTTTTGAGTAAGTTGAATAGAAGGCAGCAATCCGACTATTCGAGAGTCGGTTTGCGAAAAAGACTGAAAGCTATCTTGAGCTATGTTTTATGCTTTGAGTCCTTAACCATTTTTCATGTGAACGCCCATTCTACCTTACCTCTGCCCACCGTACAGTCGCTCTGCGAGCTGCGGCTTCTGACGGAAGACGGTTTAGGTGTTACACACTACTTGTCCGGCTGCAGGAAGCATTTCATAGTGCAAGGCGGCAAGTCCCCGGGCCGACTTGTCGAGCCCGGTGCCCAGCGGCATGACAAAGAGTAACATACTTGTTGGCATAATTTTTATCATACAGACAAAAGAGGGCAGTCCCCGAGCTCGTCTCGGGGGTTCCGAAGTCTTGGTACTTTAATACAAAAGGTAGCGTGGTACATACTGCATCAACTGTAAAATCTTCGGAGGAGATTTGCATTCCATGGCCGCTTCGTCTCCTTGCCGGAGTCGGCCCTCTTGCGTGCTTGGGGCTTCTGAGCATCAATCAGGTAGTAGGAGTCGTTGCCCAGTACTTTGCTGATGATGAAAGGTCCTTCCCAAGGCGCTGGCAGCTTGTGCTGGCCAGCTGTTCGCTGGATCAGCCGAAGCACAAGGTCACCTTCTTGGAAGGATCTTGGCTTGACCTTCCTGTTGTGGTATCGGCACAGGCTCTGCTGGTAGATGCTGGACCGGCTGAGTGCCAACAGCCGGCCCTCTTCCAGCAGATCGACGCCGTCTTGTCGTGCTTCTTCCGCTTCCTCCTCGGTGTACATGGTGACTCATGGGGAGTCGAACTCTATGTCCGTTGGGATGACGGCTTCGGCACCATAGATGAGGAAGAAAGGCGTGAAGCCGGTTGACTTGTTTTGGAGTCATGCGCAGACTCCAGAGGATGGCTGGGAGCTCATCGAGCCAGCAGCCAGCCGAGCGCTCGATCAGTCGGGGCTTGATGCTGGACAGGATGAGGCCGTTTGCTCACTCCACCTGGCCGTTTGACTGTGGATGGGCGACGGACACTAGGTCCAGTCGGATGCCCTGTGTTGCGCAGAAACGGGCCAAGGCGCCTTTGGCGAAATTTGTGCCATTGTCGGTGATGATGCTGTGTGGTATGCCGTACCAATTTGTGATATCGACGATGAAAGTCACGGCAGTCGGACTGTTCAGCTTCTTGATTGGCTTCGCTTCTATCCACTTGGTGAACTTGTCTACTACGACAAGTAAGTGAGTTAAGCCACCTCGTGCTGTCTTGAATGGTCCTACCATGTCTAGACCCCAAACTGCAAAAGGCCAGGCAATGGGGATGGTCTTGAGTGCAGAAGCCAGCTGGTGCGGCTTGGAGCTGAACTTCTGGCACCCTTTGCATTTTTGGACCAACTCCTTGGCCTCTTCCAAGGCAGTTGGCCAGAAGAAACCGTGTCGAAAGGCTTTGGCGACGAGTGCTCTTGAAGCCGCATGGTGGCCGCACTCGCCTTGATGGATGTCTTTGAGAATCGCTTGGCCTTGCTCTGGCTCTACGCAGCGCTGGTAGACACCAGTGACGCTGCGCCTGACCAGCTCTCTATTGACTATGGTGTAGGCTGCCGCCCGGCGTTGTATTTGCCGAGCTGAGGTCTCATCAGTCGGCAGCTCTTTGTTCACCAGGAATTTGAGGATGGGCTGGGCCCATGAGGGTGCTGCTATTTCTTCGACCTGCAGAACTGCGACTTGGACGAGGGCGGTTGGGCTGGGAGGCGGCGGGTTGGAGTCAACAACCGCTTGCTGGGTTAATGAAGTCCCCAGGCCGACTGGCGCGGCCCTTGGGCCGAGTTCTGGAGTCTTCGAGTCCGCCGCCGCAGTCCCCGGGCCGGGTTCGACTGTGGCGGCTTTGGAGTCATCCGCCAAAATCCCCGTACCGACTGCCGGGGCTCTGGAGTCAGATCCGACGTCTTTAGGAGGAGCCGGCACAAAAATGGAGTCTGATTCTGGTGAAGGCTTGACATACGGCTTGAGGAGGCGTTGAAGGGCGACGCCAGATGGTATTGCTTGGCGGGTAGAGCAGATTCGTGCCAAGGCATCTGCTTGGTCGTTGTCGTTTCTTGGCACATGGAGGAACTCACACCCTTCGAAATACCCGCTGAGTTGCTGCACGAGGAAACGGTAACTCGCCATGTTTGCATCTTTCGCGTCCCATTCGCCACATGATTGCTGGACCACTAAGTCCGAGTCGCCATAACACAAGATTCGGCGGATGCCAAGTTCTTTGGCAAACCGGAGCCCGTGAATGAGCGCCTTGTACTCGGCGATGTTTTTGGAGGCGGCAAAATGGATTTGTAGTGCGTATTTGAGCTTGTCGCCTTTAGGAGAGGTGAGGACGACGCTGGCTCCCAAGCCGGTGCGCATCTTGGAGCCGTCGAAATGCATCCGCCAATGGGTGGAGTCAGGCGCTGGAGGTAGGTACTGGGTCTCGGCCCGGTCAACGAGGAAGTCAGCCAGTGCTTGTGACTTGATAGCGGTGCGGGGCTGGTAGTGGATGGTGTAGGGAGCCAGCTCTATGGCCCACTTGGCCACCCGGCCAGAAGCATCTCGGCTCCCAATGATCTCGGCAAGTGGGGCCATGTAGACCACCGTAATTGGATGCTCTTGAAAGTAAGGCTTCAATTTCTTGGCAGCAAAGTGTACGCCATAGCACATCTTCTGGTAGTGGGGGTAGTTCTGCTTGGAGGTCGACAGTACCTCGCACAGGTAATATACCGGTCTCTGGATAGGTAGCGCCTTGCCTTCCTCCTTGCGTTCCACTACAATGACCGTGCTAACTACCCGGCTGGTGGCGGCGATGTATAGGAGCATAGGTTCCTTGGGAGTCTGAGCCGCCAGGACGGGTGGAGTAGTCAGCATCTTCTTCAGCTGGAGAAAAGCTTCGTCCGCCTTATGGTTCCACTCAAAAAAGTGGTCTTCTTCATGAGTTGGTATAAGGGGAGAGCTTTCTCACCCAGCCGACTGATGAATCGGCTGATGGACGCCAAGCAGCCGGTGAACTTCTACACATCTAGCAGTTGGTTGGGTACCTCCATTCTCTCAACGGCCTTGATCTTTACTGGGTTGCATTCTATGCCGCGTTCAGAGACCAGGAAGCCAAGGAGCTGGCCGGCTGGTACTCTGAAGACACACTTCTCGGGGTTGAGCTTGATCTAGAATCGGCGCAGGTTCTCAAAAGTCTCCTTAAGGCCTTCCAGCAGTGTTCCATGCTTTTCTGTCTTCACCACCACGTCGTCCATGTAGACGTGGGCGTTCCTGCTGAGCTGCTTGAGGAGGCACGTCTGCATGCAACGTTGAAAGGTGGCGCCGGCATTCCTTAAGCCAAACATCATGGTGAGGTAGCAGAAGGCTCCAAACGGCATGATGAAGGCGGTCTTCAGTCTGTCTGTCGGGTTCAGCTTGATCTGGTGATATCCTGAGTATGCATCCAAAAAACTCAACAGCTCACATTCGGCTGTGGAGTCTATCACCTGGTCGATTCTTGGTAGAGCAAATGGGTCCTTGGGGCAGGCCTTGTTGAGGCTCGTGTAGTCAATACACATTCGCCACTACTTGTTCTTCTTCAGTACCAGGACTGGATTTGCTAGCCATTCTGGAAAGAACACTTCCATAATGAAGCCAGCTGCGAGGAGTCGGGCTATCTCTTCTCCGACAACTCTTCTCTTCTCTTTTGATAGGCGGCGCAGGGGCTGCTTGACAGGCTTTGCGTCAGATCGGACGTGTAACTTGTGCTCGGTGAATTCCGTCGGTACACCTGGCATGTCTTTGAGGGACCATGCGAAGATGTCCCGACTCTCATGGAGGAAACCGACGAGCTCGCCTTCCTATTTGCTGTCGAGGTTTGCACCTACGACAGTGTACCTCTCTGGATGCTCCGGATCCAAGGGTATCTTCTTTGTTTCTTTGGACGATTTGAACGAACCTTCAGCCTCCGACTCCTTCGGGTTGGGCGATACCTCTGGCTGCTTGCCGGCCATCGCCACAACTCGTTCAAAGAGTCGCTTCTCGGCCGCAATCACCAGAGATTCGGCTAGCCGACTGCTCTCAGCCGCGCAGGCAGACGACTTCCGGTAGTCGCCGGCCACAGTCAGAATTCCCCTAGAACTGGGCATCTTCATCTTGAGGTAGGCGTAGTGGGGGACCGCCATGAACTTGGCCAAGGTGGGTCGGCCGAGTAGTGCATGGTATGGGCTCTTGAGGTCCACCACCTCAAACCAAACAGACTCTCGGCGGAAGTGATCTTTGTCTCCAAAGAGAACGTCCATCAGGATCTTGCCGATTGGTGAGCAGGAAAGCCCAGGAACAATGCCGTGGAACACAGCCCGGCTGTTCTGAGCTGCCTTTGCTTGATTCCTAACTTCTCCATGGTGTCCTTGTACATGATATTGATGTTGTTGCCTTCGTCTATCAGAACTCATGAGAAACGTGCAGCTCGTCTATCCGTAGCAAAGGTGGCGTGCAAGACCAAGGCATAGGAGCCCGGACTTGGCATCACCTCTGGGTGGTCAGCCCTGCTCCAGTTGATGGGCTTTTCGGACCAGTGCATGAACTCTGGCATCTCTGATGCACCGCGTTCACCTCTTGTCGCTGCAGCCGCCTGCTGCGTCGATCATCAGCCATGCTGGTAAACACCACGTAGGCTCCGTGCTCTTCAGGGTATTCGTCTTGTACTGCGCCGACTGGCCTGACAGCCGGCTGCTGGGGCGGAGGCGGCTGCCAAGCAGGCGGGGGTGGCAGGAGGCCGTCTCCCTTGGCAATCCTGGTGAGCCAGTGGCACTTCCGGGTGGTGTGGTTTGACGGCTTCGCGCCTCTATGGAACTTGCACAGTCCATCCAGGGTCTGTTCGTAGGAGAAGGCCGGCAACCAGTTTGGCTTGCCGCCTTTCTGTCGCTTGGGCGGAGGCTGCTCATCTGGCTACTGGGCTTCAACGGTCGCGACCTGCCGGCTGCTGAAAGCCGGCTGCGGGGCCTTGCGCTTGTGGTCACCCTGCTGTTGTCGCCGGTTGGCGTCTCCCGCCCGAGTTCTTGGAGCTTGAGGGGCCACTTTGCCAGTTGTGCTGATTTGAATCTCTGCCTTCATGGAGGAGTTGGCCGTGGCGTACTTGTCCGCTATGATCAGCAGCTCGTCGAGGGTTTCTGGCTCGTCGCAGAGGAGCTTGTGCTTGAGGAGGGTGCCTTCTCTACACCCAGTTGTGAAATACTCGATGGCCTGCACCTCGTGCACGCCCTCGCAGGAGTTCCAAAGCTCGGCCCAACACGTGAGGTAATCGCGAGTCGACTCGTCGGGGCCTTGCACGCACAAGGAGAGCTGACGAGGCTTGGGAGGACACTTGTACGTGCTGGTGAAGTTGCGGACGAACGCTTCGGTGAAGTCGACCCAGTTGTTGATGCTGCGGGGCTTCAGGCTGTTCAGCCACGTCCGGGCCGTGCCCTGGAGCATGAGCGGAACGTACTTCACGGCGACGCGCTTGTTGCCGTTTGCCATGCTGACAGCCGTGGAGTAGTCGACTAGCCAGTCTTCCAGCTTCACGGAGCCGGTATACTTGGGCGTGTCTCTTGGGAGCGTGAATCCTCTGGAAAAAGGCTCGTCTCGAATGCGGGGCCCAAAACAAGGCGGACCCAACTCGTCTTCTTCTTCCAACGCCAGGGATTGGTGAAGCCGGTCGATCCGGTGGCGGGCGTCATTCTCTCCAACTCCCTCCCGGCGGCCAAGGCGGTCGCCGAGAGTCGGATGGTCAACAGGCGGCGGGGAGACTTGCCTCTCCTTGCGAGGAGGGGGGGTGGGCAGTCGTCCCGTCGTTCCACTGCTCTCGGGTGGCCGTCTCGGTCGCGCTCTATGGTAATGCGAGTCTGACTGTGGCTGACGGCCGGATCCTTGTCTCTTCTACCTCGGGCGCCGCCAGTCGGTGTCTGAGACGTCGCGCCTTGATCTCGGCGAAGGTCGTTGTTTCGCCGCTGCGGCGCCTCCGTGCGGCAGCCAGCCTCGTACTGCGCGCCAGCCGCGTCGAGGAGCCACTGGACTCGCTCCGTCATTAGGCGGTGTTCTTCGCCCTTGAAATTGTCCAGCTCGTCCGCCGCTGCCTGGGCGGCTCGGATGTTCTTCGCTGGTGTAGCGTACACAGGGCGGCTTGCCCCAAACAGGTTGGCGATGGCTACGCCGCGCTGCTGGACCGTGCCAAGGCGGCTGGGCCCCGCCGGGGCCGACGAGCCGCCGACGGCGCGATCCATCTCCCGCTGGTAGGCTTCTGACAAGCGTCTCATGTTGGCCAGCTTCTTCGCGCCTTCAACGAGCTGAAGGCGGCGCGCCTCCAACGTCTCCGCGTCAGCGTTTTCCGGAATGGGCGCAGTTAGGTCTTCTAGCGCCGCGTCGAGTGAGTCGTGCGCTCCTCTGTCGGGGAGCTCATCATGACTGATGACGAGCACCTCGGTGACGGTGCTTCCGTCGCTCTCAGCGCGAGGGAGAGGTTCGTCGTAGACCACCACATTAGTGGGGAACGCGTCGAGCGACGCGGTGTCGGAGTCGACCAGCATCGGGTCGGTGGAGCCCATAGACTCCAAGTCTACGGCAGGCTCGCCGGAAACATGGACTTGATCGAGGAGTCCCGCGAGGAGGTTCTCGGAGCCGTCCGTGCCTGCGTTGGATGCAGGCTCGTCAGAGAGGCGAACCTCGCCGACAAGTTCGGCCAGGCAGCTGGCTGCGCAGGCGATCTCGACGCCGCGCAGCGCGTTGACGCAAACTCCATCTGGCGTGCCTGGCTGGTTGCGCTCGCCAGGGAGGAAAAGGGTTCCCGTCCAGAACAGGTCTCCGGACGGCGGTGCACCAAGCCCCACGGTGGATGCCAAATGTCGGGGGTTAGGTGCGACATATGCCAAAGGATGTCTTATCATGGTGGGGGCGAGTAGAACATTGCCGGTGCCTGGAAATGGGATGAGGCGAAGACATGCACACGGGCGAATCTTACCCAGCTTCAGGGCTCTCCGGGGAGATAATACCCCTACTGCTGCTCTGCGGGGTCTCCGCATGGTCACTATGGCAAAGTGTCTACACGGTTGCTCCTTTAGTTGTTTTCTGGTGGTAGGAGAGGGCGAGGCTAGCTCTCTCCCTTCTATATGATCTGGTCTAGAGCTAATGGGTTCCCACCCTTTGCATGGGTGCCCTGGGGGGTTTATATAGGCCTACCCCCCAGGGGTACAATGGTAATCCGACTGGACGCGGGCCCAGCCGTCAGTGCCTCTAGCCTCCGTCTTCTCTGCCGACCGCTGGGGCCCGCCGACTGGCCTGGTATGGAGCCGACAGGCCGCGTCCGCCGTGGGCGGGTCTTGTCAGCTGCTGATTACTATAGCCGTGCTTCTGATGACGCGAGCTTGATCATGAGGTCGTGGCAATAGCCCCGCCGCCTGGCGGGCGATCACTATTGCCACTCCCCATCACATCTTGATTAATGGCGCGTGGGCCCCGAGGGAGGGCTCGGCCGACTCCCAGGGGCCGACTCCCGACGGGCCCGACTGCTGGTCCTCTTGCCGTCTCCGAGGGTCTCACTGACTGGTGGGACCCGCCGCCTCTGGGCCGTACAGACAAGCCGTCATGGGTGCAGGATTCGGTCCTGCGGTGCTGATGTCAGGGCCGGCATGGCAATAGTGCCATGCCGCACGGAGATCTTCCGGGGTACGGCGTGCTGTGGCCATGCCTGCCCCTGGTAAGGGGCAGGAGCGGGCTTCATTGTTGCCACTCCCCTGCCCCATCCCACTTGATGAGGTCGTGAGGGGTGTTGGAGTCGCAGGCCGACTCCCCAAAGCCGGCTTCTCTGGAAGTCGCCAGTCAAGAGTCGGCTTTCCCTGAAGTCGTCCCTGGGACTCAGCCGTGAGTGGTCAGTCTGGCCATCTTGCCTTTTGACTTCTTGAAGGCGGCTCTTCGTCCTGGGGTCTTGAGGGGCGCAGCCTGCCCCGATGTCTTGAAAGGTTCTGGGGCTCGGGTTGGCCTACCCATGGCCCATTAACTCCGACATGAACCGTTATGTAACGAAGTTGGAGCATGAGGTATTTATTGATTGTCTTCCTTATGAGTGGCGGTCGAGGACAAGCGATGGTCTTTTCCTACCAATCTATCCCCTAGGAGCATGCGTGTAGTACTTTGTTTCGATGACTAACAGATTTTTGCAATAAGTATGTGAGTTCTTTATGACTAATGTTGAGTCCATGGATTATACGCACTCTCACCCTTCCATCATTGCTAGCCTCTCTAGTACCGCGCAACTTTCGGGGTACCATAAACCCACCTTATATCTTCCTCAAAACAGCCACCATACCTACCTATCATAGCATTTCCATAGCCATTCCGAGATATATTGCCATGCAACTTTCATCATCATCATATACATGACTTGAGCATTCATTGTCATATTGCTTTGCATGATCATAAGATAGCTAGCATGATGTTTTCATGGCTTGTCCAATTTTTTGATGTCATTGCTACGCTAGATCATTGCACATCCCGGTACACCGCCGGAGGCATTCATATAGAGTCATATCCTTGTTCTAGATATCAAGTTGTAATATTGAGTTGTAAGTAAATAAAAGTGTGATGATCATCATTATTAGAACATTGTCCCATGTGAGGTTATTAAAATAAAAGTTGCCGAAGAAGCCCAAATAAAAAAAGGAGGCCAAAGAAGCCTACAAAAAAGAAAAAGAAAGAAAGAAAAATGATGAGAGAAAAAGAGAGACGGGGCAATGTTACTATTCTTTTACCACACTTGTGCTTCAAAGTAGCACCATGTTCTTCATATAGAGAGTCTCTTGAGTTATCACTTTCATATACTAGTGGGAATTTTCATTATAGAACTTGGCTTGTATATTCCAACGATGGGCTTCCTCAAATGTCCCAGGTCTTCATGAGCAAGCAGGTTGGATGCACACCCACTTAGTTTCAGTTTGAGCTTTCATATACTTATAGCTCAAGTGCATCCGTTGCATGGCAATCCCTACTCACTCACATTGATATCTATTGATGGGCATCTCCATAGCCCGTTGATACGCCTAGTTGATGTGAGACTATCTTCTCCTTTTTGTCTTCTCCACAACCACTATTCTATTCCACCTATAGTGCTATGTCCATGGCCCACGCTCATGTATTGCGTGAAAGTTGAAAAGGTTTGAGAACGTCAAAAGTATGAAACAATTGCTTGGCTTGTCATCGGGTTGTGCATGATGTGATTATTTTGTGTGGTGAAGATGGAGCATAGCCAGACTATATGATTTTGTAGGGATAACTTTCTTTGGCCTTGTTATTTTGAAAAGACATGATTGCTTTATTAGTAGGCTTGAAGTATTATTGTTTTTATGTCAAATGATAGACTATTGCTTTGAATCACTCGTGTCTTAATATTCATGCCATGATTAGATTACATGATCAAGATTATGCTAGGTAGCATTCCACATCAAAAATAATATTTTTTATCATTTACCTACTCGAGGACGAGCGGGAATTAAGCTTGGGGATGCTGATACGCCTCCGTCGTATCTATAATTTTTGATTGTTCCATGCCAATATTATTCAACTTTCATATACTTTTGGCAACTTTTTATACTATTTTTGGGACTAACATATTGATCCAGTGCCCAGTGCCAATTCCTGTTTGTTGCATGTTTTTTGTTTCGCATATATCCATATCAAACGGAGTCCAAACGGGATAAAAACTGACGAAGATTGTTTTTTGGAATATATATGATTTTTGGGAAGAAAAATCCATGCAAGACGGTGCCCAAGGTGGCCACGAGGCAGGGGGCGCGCCTGCCCCCCTGGACGCGCCCCTGACCCTTGTGGGCCACCCGTAAGGTGGTTGATGCCCTTCTTTCGCTGCAAGAAAGCTAATATCCGGATAGAGATCGTGTTAAAATTTCAGCCCAATCGGAGTTATGGATCTCCGGAAATATAAGAAACGGTGAAAGGGAAGAATCTGAGAATGCAGAAACAGAGAGAGACATATCCAATCTCGGAGGGGCTCTCGCCCCTCCCACGCCATGGAGGCCATGGAACAGATGGGAAACCCTTCTCCCATCTAGGGAGGAGGTAAAGGAAGAAGAAGAAGGAGGGGGCTCTCTCCCCCTCGCTTCCGGTGGCACCGGAGTGCCACCGGGGGTCATCATCATCACCGCGATCTACACCAACACCTCCGCCATCTTCACCAACATCTCCATCACCTTCCCCCCCCCCCCCCCCCCCCTCTATCTACATCGGTCCACTCTCCCGCAACCCATTGTACCCTCTACTTGAACATGGTGCTTTATGCTTCATATTATTATCCAATGATGTGTTGCCATCCTATGATGTCTGAGTAGATTTTCGTTGTCCTATCGGTGGTTGATGAATTGCTATGATTGATTTAATTTGCTTGTGGTTATGTTGATGTCCTTTTGTGCCCATCATATGATTGCGCACGTGGATCCCACCATAGGGTTAGTTGTATGTTGATAGGACTATGTATTGGAGGGCAAGAATGACAGAAGGTTCAACCTAGCATAGAAATTGATGCATACGGGATTGAAGGGGGACCAATATATCTTAATGCTATGGTTGGGTTTTACCTTAATGAACGTTAGAAGTTGCGGATGCTTGCTAATAGTTCCACTCATAAGTGAATAGAATTCCAAGTCAGGGATGACATGCTAGCAGTGGCCTCTCCCACATAATACTTGCTATCGGTCTAGTAAAGTAGTCAATTGCTTAGGGGCAATTTCGCAACTCCTACCACCACTTTTCCACACTCGCTATATTTACTTTATTGTTTCTTTATCTAAACAGCCCTTACTTTTTATTTACGTACTCTTTATTATCTTGCAAACCTATCCGACAACACCTACAAAGTACTTCTAGTTTCATACTTGTTCTAGTTAAAGCGAACGTCAAGCGTGCGTAGAGTTGTATCGGTGGTCGGTAGAACTTGAGGGAATATTTGTTCTACCTTTAGCTCCTCGTTGGGTTCAACACTCTTACTTATCGAAAACTGTTGCGATCCCCTATACTTGTGGGTTATCAACCTCCCGCCGAGCTGCACGGGACAGAGCCTCGAGCGCGCACGTCCGCAACCGCCGGCGAGGCCTCTCGGGATAGTGCTTATCCCGCAGTCCCCGCGCTCCCTCTTTACGCCTATAAAAGGCCCCTGGCCTCCTCTTTCTTCCTTGCCGTCTCGCACAACTCCATGCCGCTCACAGTCGTCGCCCCGTTCATTTGCATCTTGCCGGCCGAGCCAACTCTGCCGGAGAAATACGTCTCCAGTGACCACACCCTTGCCTCCAAACTTCTTCATTTTGATATATGTAACCATGCGCATCTTGTTGACATCTACTCATTGTCTAGGTCTCGCCTGAGCCACTGTCCCGACGACCTATGTCCTCGTCGGATCACGGACCCACCATCCCCGCACAGCATGACCCCGATGTCCCCGATGTCCCCGACGCTAGCCGCCTCCACCACCGGACCGGCCACGTCGCGCCCGTCCTGTTTGTCTCCTTCCCTGCCGCCGGAGGCCACCGCAGTCGTCGCCCCATCCACCGCCCGACGCACGCGCCATCGTCTCCTGTTCATCGTCGTCGCCGCGATAAGACGAAGCCCCCTTTTGTTTAGTTTAGTTTTTTATTTTATTTGTTGTAGATCGGTTAACCGTGCAGTTTTATTTTAAACCGATGTTGGTTTTTCTTTTAGTTAGCCATTGCCGCCGTTTAGCTTAGATTGTGGCCATCCAATGTATAAGCTACGCAGCGAACACCTTTCGGCCATTAGGATTCTGCCATGTGGACAAGGGCCTGTTCGCTGTGTTATTTTGTTTATGTTTCACTGTTTAGCCCTTTTATCACAGATTAGTCCCTGAACTTTGAGTAGCCACAACTTTTTAACCCTAGATCCAAACTCGATGAAACCAACAGCAAATTCTTTGTCATGTTTAGATCTATCCAGTAGTGTTATCTTTTTGAACTTTTGTCAGATTCAAATTTGAAATTTATTCAGATTTGAATTCAAACTTCAACTGGCCACATCTCCTAAACCGTCGCTCCGATTAAGTTGATCCTTTTTGCGTTCTATCAGCGTAGCCAAACCCTATGAATTGGACCAATCTCATGGCACTTTTCACACAACTAGGATCTGTCCATGATAGTTTCACTTATATGCCTTGTATGCACTATAGTTCAAATCACATTTTGAACCCATGACACATGTTGTTTTACACTCAGAGAATTTTGTGATAGTTGAGTGTGTTGGATTTTCATTTGGTTTTTCCGAGTCTTTTCATGTTGCATGTTATTTGGTTCTCTGAAATGATTGCTTACATGAATAATGTTTGACTTTATAGATTTTCATCGGAGAGTGACGAATAGTTCTATTAAGTAAATTTCTGAGAGCAATATAATCTTCGTCAACTATTACCAGGCAAGTTCACATTTGACCATTCTTCAATTACCTATGTTTTGTATATGCACTTAGTCCTTTGTGGTAGGACTGCATGGTAGGAACTTATGCCGGATGGCTACGCTTTTACCTAGTAGTTCATTTGAGGTAGGTCTGAACCTTACAACCTTGTCACCATCGTGTAAGTTTATTTCTGCCTCACAAATGTAGACGTGGATTGAGAAGTGTTAATGGTGAGACATGAGTGACAAAGTAGTAATCAGGACCAACACTTTTAAATGAACTATTTGGGCGGAAATTGTTTGAATGGTGGTGAAGTACAGTGGGGCACGCATGGGAAATCCATGGTGGTGCACCACTAGTGGTTCGTCCGCCCAGGATCGAATGGATCAAACGTATTTTCATGTCTAGAAGCTTACGTGTGCAGCCACAAACCAATATGGGCTTTGGCTTAGTTGAGTAGATAGTATGACCTCTTCCGGGATAGGCTAGCAGATGTATAATGAGTAGGTGTACCGGCCTATCCGTGGGTTAAGGGGGAATGCTTTCGAAAGACTATGTCTCGGTCATCCTATTCTCAAACGCCAGGCAGTGCGAGAACTTCAAGGGAGGCGATCGAGTCTTGTGGGGAAAAGTGTGCGAACCTCTGCAGAGTGTTAAAACCTAATCGATTAGACGTGTCCCCGGTTACGGACAACTTGAGCATCTAGTAGTGGAAATGTCGGGAGATCTCATCACCTTTAATTAAACAGTTGGGTTTTAAAACAAAAATTTGGGAATGGATTGAGTTGGGTTTGCCAAATCATCCTATGCTATACTATAGTGGTAGAATAATATCTTTTATTTTAGGGAAAAACTAGCTTTATGCAAAAAAAACTAAACTTAGAGCTTTCCACCAGCCAAATTGCATGTACAAATAGGTTAATTATTCTTATGATGTGACTTGCCAGTACATTCAATGTACTGACCTACAGGGCTGCAACATCTTATGTTGTAGGAATTTCTACGACGAGTAAGATTTATGTTGTAGGGTTACGGTCTACACTCAACTTGCCGTTGGCATTGATGGGACTCCACACCCATTTGATTGTTTCCAGTGAGACTTATGAGGTATATATCAGCTTTACGTTATTTATACATGTGATTGCACTTTGATATATACATCGATGTACCGTGTGTGCCAGCATACTGATCCAGGATGGCACAGATACATAGAGGCTTGACCATTTGAGGTCAGCTCGCTATACCATCCATATCATGGAGATGTTGCTTGCCGAGGAGAAGTACAAGGTGGTTGGGTTCGACCTCGAGTACACCCATGCTCGTGCCGGGTCTCGTCCCAAGGTCATTGTCACCCAGATGTGCGTGTGCCACCACGTCCTCATCTACCACTACTGCCTGGCCACAAGGCCTTACGAGCGTTTCGCTAGGTTTGTCAATAGCCCCCACTACTTGTTCGCTACAGTGGACATCACCAATGATGTAAACATGCTCGAGAATTCGGGCATCGCCTGCCAGAATCTTGTCGACATCCAGGGCCAATACAAGATCTAGGGCAGCAAGGAGCATGAGAAGGACTCACTAGTTCACCTCGCCGAGGCCATCATCGACCCCTACTACAGAGACATGAAGGATTCGTGCAACAAGGACAAACGTGCCTGGCACTCGGCCTGGATGGAGAAACTCGACAAAGCTCACGTCATGTACACGGCCAAGGAGGTGTAAACGAGCTACGACATGTACAGGCGGATCGTTGACATGAGGAAGTGCCTCCTTCCCCAAAACGGCCAGGGATCTAGCCGGAAGCAGAGCAATGGCAAGTGTCGTCGCAATAATAAGTACATGATTAGATCCTCTTTTCTCCTACTTTAGTATGCATGTAATTGCTTACTTTGGTGTGTGGAAATGTTATGTGTGTAGTCACTTGTGTAATTGTATGCTTAATTCGGTTATGCAATGCTGTCTTTTTAAGTATATATGTTGATGTTGTGTAGACAGAGCGTAGATGTTGTGCGGACAAAGAAAATCACATCGCACACGGACTAAACAATGGAACCCGTCGGTGATGTTTTCATCAATCACTCACAATTGTATACCAGCGATCGTTTGCTCACAACACACACACAACTTGTTAGTAGTAATCGTCTGTGTTGTTATCGGTCTTCGCACATGTTTCCAATTACAGACCTGTTTGCCGCGTATCACACACATCTTGTAAAGTTGAACCGTATATGTTCTCTTGTCTCAACGCAAATAGTACATCCGAGTGAACCGCATGTCGTATATCGCACACACCTTGATCTAGCTGACCATTTCTTTTGTGTTGCCTAATCACAAACAGTTCATCCAAGTGAATCGTATGTTGTATATCGCACACGCCTTCATCTGGCTGCCTATTTCTTTTGTTCCTCCTCATCGCAAACGGTTAATTAAACTAAACGGTATGCCCTGCATCGCACACACAACTAAAATCTGAACCGTGTTTGATGCATCCTCCATTGCAAAAGTTTTGCACCTTTTTTGACGGTTATTTTACACCACCATTTGCGATTGCATCGCACACAGTTTCGTCGAAGGGTCTCTGATCATAGTGTCGCGTTAGCAGCATCCTGCAATAGTGATGGATCCAAATCAGCCCCTTACGAAATATCACATTAACTAGGGTTTAAGCTTCTGCCACTCTAGCAACCCATCATCTAATAACTACTCCACAATGCATTCCCTTAGGCCCAAAGATGGTGAAGTGTCAAGTAGTCGACGTTCACATAACAACACTAAGGGAATCGCAACATACATATCATCTGTTGGGGAACGCAGTAATTTCAAAAAAATTCCTACGCACAAGCAAGATCCATCTAGGTGATGCATAGCAACGAGAGGGGAGAGTATTGTCTACATACCCTCGTAGACCGTAAGCGTAAGCGTTATGACAACGCGGTTGATGTAGTCGTATGTCTTCATGATCCGACTAATCCTAGCACCGAAGGTACGACACTTCCGCGATCTGCACACGTTCAGCTCGGTGACGTCCCACAAACTCTAGATCCAGCTGAGTGTCGAGGGAGAGCTTCCTCAGCACGACGGCGTGATGACGGTGATGATGAAGTTACCGACGCAGGGCTTCGCCTAAGCACTACAACGATATGACCGAGGTGGAAATCTATGGAGGGGGGCACCGCACACGGCTAAACAATCAACATGTGTGTCTATGGGGAGCCCCCTCACCCGTATATAAAGGAGTGGAGGAGGGGAGGGCCGGCCCTCTCTATGGCACGCCCTAGGGGAAGTTTTACTCCCATCGTGAGTAGGATTCCCCCTTTTCCCTAGTTGGAGTAGGAGAGGAAGGAAGGAGGAAAGAGGGAGAAGGAAAGGGGGGCACCCCCCCCCCCTTCCCTAGTCCAATTCAGACCCAAGGGGGAGGGGGCGCGCGGCCTTCCCTGGCTTCCACTCTCTCTTGCCACTAAGGCCCAATAAGGCCCATATACTTCCCGAGGGGTTCCGGTAACCCCCTCGGTACTCCGGTAAATGCCCGAACTCACCCGGAATCATTCCGAAGTCCAAACATAGGCTTCCAATATATCGATCTTTATGTCTCGACCATTTCGAGAATCCTCGTCATGTCCGTGATCACATCCAGGACTCCGAACTACCTTCGGTACATCAAAACACATAAACTCATAATACCGATCGTCACCGAACGTTAAGCGTGTGATACGTCTCCATCGTATCTACTTTTCCAAACACTTTTGCCCTTGTTTTGGACTCTAACTTGCACGATCTGAATGGAACTAACCCGGACTGACGTTGTTTTCAGCAGAATTCCCATGGTGTTATTTTTGTGCAGAAATAAAAGTTCTCGGAATGACCTGAAAATCAACAGAGATTATTTTTGGAATATATAAAAAATACTAGAAGAAGAATCCACATCAGGGGGCCCACACCCTGTCCACGAGGGAGGGCTGATCTGGATTCCGTTCGGGGCTCTGGAGAAGGGAATCCGTCGCCATCGTTATCATCAACCTTCCTCCATCACCAATTTCATGATGCTCACCGCCGTGCGTGAGTAATTCCATCGTAGGCTTACTGGACGGTGATGGGTTGGATGAGATTTATGATGTAATCGAGTTAGTTTTGTTAGGGTTTGATTCCTAGTATCCACTATGTTCTGAGATTGATGTTGCTATGACTTTGCTATGCTTAATGCTTGTCACTAGGGCCCGAGTGCCATGATTTCAGATCTGAACCTATTATGTTCTCATGAATATGTGTGAGTTCTTGATCATATCCTGCAAGTCTATAGTCACCTACTATGTGTTATGATCCGGCAACCCCGAAGTGACAATAATCAGGACCACTCCCGGTGATGACCGTAGTTTGAGGAGTTCATGTATACACTATGTGTTAATGCTTTGGTTCGGTACTCTATTAAAAGGAGGCCTTAATATCCCTTAGTTTCCAATAGGACCCCGCTGCCACGGGAGGGTAGGACAAAAGATGTCATGCAAGTTCTTTTTCCATAAGCATGTATGACTATATTCGGAATACTCCCTCCTTCCATCTATATAAGGCCTAATGCGTTTTTCGAGACTAACTTTGACTAAATGTTAGAGCGATAATATATGACATGCAACTTGCACAAAGCATACAGTCAAATTCGTATGTGAAAGGAGCTTTCAATGATATAATTTTCACATTATGCATGTCATGTACTATTAATCTTGTCAATAGTCAAAGACGGTCTTGAAAAACGCATTAGGCCCTATATAAATGGAAGGAGGGAGTACATGCTTACATTACATTGATGAACTGGAGCTAGTTCTGTGTCACCCTATGTTATGACTGTTACATGATCGATCGCATCTGGCATAATTCTCCATCACCGATCCAATGCCTACGAGCTTTTCGTATATTGTTCTTCGCTTATTTACTTTTCCGTTGCCATTGTCACAATCACTATAAAACCCAAAAATATTACTCTTGCTATCGTAACCACTACTATCATATTACTTTGCTACTAAATACTTTGCTACAGATATTAAGTTTCCAGGTGTGGTTGAATTGACAACTCAGCTACTAATACTTGAGAATATTCTTTGGCTCCCCTTGTGTTGAATCAATAAATTTGGGTTGAATACTCTATCCTCGAAAACTGTTGCGATCCCCTATACTTGTGGGTTATCAAGACTATTTTCTGGCGCCGTTGCCGGGGAGCATAGCTCTATTCTTTGAGTCACTTGGGATTTATATATGTTTATCACCATGAAAAACTTGAAAGATCCAAGAACCAAGATTTATCCCTCAACTACGAGGGGAGGTAAGGAACTTCCATCTAGCTCTGCACTTGATTCACCTTCTGTTTTGAGTAAACTTGCGACACCTACATATGCTATTGATTCCGATAGGTCGCATGTTATTGATGATGCCACTTCTGGTTTGCATGATATTTATGATGAAACTACTTCTATGCTTTATACTACTGTGCCACTAGGTGAATTTCTTGATGAACAACTTGCTAGGGCTAGAGAGAATGAAATTAGTGAAACGGATAATATTGATGAAAGTGATGATGAAGATTCTCCCCCTAGATATGAATTGCCTTTTGTTCCTGAGGGTTATGTTATGGATGAAGAAACTGCTAGAGACTTCTTAGCTTGCAATGATAGATCTGATCTTAAGAAATTATTAGCTAAGCTTAAAGAAAAATCTTTGAATGCTAGAAAGAAATATGACCCTGCTTTTGCTACTTCACCTATTTTTATTACTGATAAGGATTATGATTTTCTGTCGATCCTGAGATAATTACTTTGGTTGAATTTGATCCTTTTATGGCTATGAATCTGAAACTGTTGTGGCACATCTTACTAAATTAAATGATATAGCCACCTTGTTTACTAATGATGAGAAAACTCGCTACTATTATATCCTTATATTATTTCCGTTCTCATTAAAGGGTGATGCTAAGATATGGTTTAATTCTCTTGATCCTGGTTGTGTGCGTAGTCCCTAGGATATGATTTATTACTTCTCTGCTAAATATTTCCCCGCTCAGAAGAAACAAGCTGCTTTGAGGGAAATATGTAATTGTGTGCTAATTGAAGAAGAGAGTCTCCCACAAGCTTGGGGGAGGCTTCTCCAATTACTTAATGCTTTGCGTGATCATCCTCTCAAGAGAAATGAAATACTTGATATCTGTTATAATGGACTAACCGATGCTTCCAGAGACCACTTGGATAGTTGTGCTGGTTGTGTTTTCAGGGAAAGAACAGTTGATCAAGCGGAAATTCTATTGGATAATATGTTGACTAATGAAAATAATTGGACACTTCCTGAACGAACTCCTAAGCCAACTCCGAAGAAAAGGGGTATTCTATTTCTCGGTCCTGAAGATATGCAAGAGGCAAAGAAATCTATGAAAGAAAAATGTATAAAAGCTGAAGATGTTAAGAATTTACCTCCTGTTGAAGAAATACATGGTCTTAATTCATCACCTATTGAAGAAACACACGGTCTTGATAACCCGACATGGGTAGTAAAGGTAAATTCTCTCTATAGATATGATAAAGCTGAAATCCCTCCTGCTAAGTTTGCTAGCCAATGTTTGGATGAATTTGATAACTTTATGGTTAAGCAAGAAGATTTTAATGCTTATTTTGGTAGACAACTGAAACATAATGCTTATATGAATGAACACTTGAGTGATTATATGGCTAGTGTTAAAGGTGAACTTAAACTTATTAGTAAACATGCTTCTATGGTTACCACTCAAGTAGAACAACTACTTAAAGCTCAGAATGATTTGCTCAATGAATTGAATAGTAAGAATAATGACTTTGTTGTTAGAGTTGGAACTAGAGGAGGTAAAGTGACTCAGGAACCTTTGTATCCGGAGGGCCATCCTAAGAGAATTGAGCAAGATTCTCAGAGAATTAATATTGATGCACCTAGTCCTTCTAAGAGGAAGAAAAGTAAAAATCATAGGATTGCATGCTTCTAGTGAACCTGTTGTATACACACCTAAGAATCCCAATGATATTTCTATTTCTACTGCTGAAACACAATCTGGTAATGAACATGAACCTAGTGATAATGTTAATGATGATGTTCATATTGATGCTCAACATAACAATAATAATAATATATAAATTGAACATGTTGTTGATCTTGATAACCCACAATCAAAGAATCAACGTTATGATAAGAGAGACTTCGTTGCTAGGAAGCACGGTAAAGAAAGAGAACCATGGGTTCAGAAACCCATGCCTTTTCCTCCTAAACCATCCAAGAAGATGGATGATGGGGATTTTGAGTGCTTTACTGAAATGATTAGACCTATCTTTTTGCGTATGCGTCTGACTGATAGCTTAAAATGAACCCTTATGCTAAATATATGAAGGAAATTGTTACTAATAAAAGAAAGATGTTGGAAGCTGAAATTTCCACCATGCTTGCTAATTATACTTTTAAGGGTGGGATACCAAAGAAACTAGGAGATCCAGGAGTACCAACTATACCATGCTCCATTAAAAGAAACTATGTTAAAACTGCTTTATGTGATCTTGGAGCCGGTGTTAGTGTTATGCCTCTCTCTTTATATCGTAGACTTGATTTGAATAAGTTAACACCTACTGAAATATCTTTGCAAATGGCTGATAAATCAACTGCTATACCTATCGATATTTGTGAGGATGTGCCTATTGTGGTTGCAAACGTTACTATTTTAACGAACTTTGTTATTCTTGATATTCCCGAGGACGATAGTATGTCTATTATTCTTGGAAGACCCTTTTTGAATACTGTAGGGGTTGTTATTGATTGCACCAAAGGCAATGTCACTTTTCATGTTAATGGTAATCAGCATACAGTACACTTTCCAAGGAAACAACCTCAAGTCCACAGTATCAATTCTATTGGAAAAATTTCAACAATCACTATTGGAGGTTTTGAATTTACTCTTCCTACTATCAAGAAGAAATATGATATTCTTATTGTTGGGGACATGCATATCCCCGTAGAGTTAATCTAGTGTTATTCAAAATTTCTCCGGTTTCATGTTATTCGAAATGAGTTTGTTAACAAGACCTGATCAACCTTGTTAGTGGATTCCTTTTGATGAGCATGAGATGGATGAAGTTAGAAAGCACAACTCTCTGTACCCTCTTTTTACTTTCTGTTATTTATATTAAATAAAGCAAAAATAGTAATTTCTGTCAGTTTTCTGAATTATCCATGCAATAAAAAATACCCCGAAAATAAAAGTTCTCCAAATGCCCTGAAAATTAAATATGATTTTTTCTAGAATATTTGAGAATATCTGGCACTAAAAACACAGCAGGGGGAGCAGCCACGTGCCCAAGAGGGTGGAGGGCGCGCCCACCCCCTTAGGCGCGCCCCCTACCTCGTGGACCCCACGTGGGTCCCCTCCACTTATTCCAGCCACCACACACTCCTTCTTCCTCCAAAAAAATCACCGACCAGCTCAAGCACGAGTTCTAGCTCATCTTGCTGCCATTTTCGATCTCCTAGCTCAAAGCTCCATTCACAAAACTGCTTTGGGGGATTATTCTTTGGTATGTGACTCCTCCAATGGTCCAAATAGTTTTTGTTCTAGTGCTTTCTTCATTGTAACTTTTTGCTTCTTAGGCGACCCTGTTCTTGAGCTTGCATGTCAAATTTATATGGTCAAAAGTAGTTTTAATGCATGATATTGCCTCTAGGCACTTGTAGGAGTAGTTGCTATCAATTTTGTTGAGTTTGGTTCACTTTTATTTTGAGGTTACTAAAAATTTCAAAAAAATTCAGAAAAAAGATGAAGAGATTTTTGAGGGGCTCGTCGAGCCGAAGTTCGAAGGACAAGCAAAGTGAGGAGGATAAGAGGCCCAAATATAATCTCCCTCGCACCGCGGAAGTTCGGCCGTGTGAATGGCCTTGTCATGATTTCTTGAGAGCAACCGGGATTTATTATGATTTTTATAAATTGGCTGAGAATGCAGGCCTCACCGACTTCCTCCACGACCAATGTGACTCACTAATATTTTTGTGGAAAATTTTCATTTCCATGCTAGGAGGTCACCACCATCGGTGGATTTCTATTTATATGATGAGTATAAGGAGATGTCCCTTTTTGATTTCTGCTGGGTCTGTAAGATACCCTTTACAGGCAGCATAGAAGAACCACATCGTAGTGATGTGGAAGGATTTATTGATATGATTGCTGTAGGGGAAACTAGGAAGGTTTCCGATGCAAGAATTACTAGCATACATTTTCCTGTTCTACATTACTTTGCAATATTTGCAAGTAGATGCTTGGTTGGTCGCGGAAACTGTGGCAACCTTAGTGCCCCTGATATTGTTATTTTGTGCCATGCCTTGTTCTGTGATGACACATTTAGTGTGGGCGCTATTGTTGCAAAGCGGTTAAATCTTAACCGTACTAAGGGCCCCATCTTGGGAGGTATCTTCGCCTTGCGCCTCGCTGCACACTTTAACATACCTATTAGGCATTATGAGAAGGAAGAGAAGTTGCTACCTCCGTTTTTTCTAGACTATAAGAGTATGGTAGCACATGGTTTTATCGCTAAGAATAAGGAAAAGATGCTTAAATACAAGCTGGTTTTTGATAATAATCACCCTGAGACTATCACTTTGCCTGCTCCTTCCTTGTTTGACTTATCTGTAGGCAAGTACCTTGTTCCGCCGGAGGCCATTCACGCCTACCAAAACCCCACATCAGCTACAGAGCCTGAGCCGGAACCACAATTTGATCCTTCATGATAGTCTGTTTACTAGTGGGATCCGTAGGAGATTGCCAACCAGTGGCAACCCGAGGCTCCTTCTCAGTACAACCCCAGTTACAGCTTTGGATATCCGCCAGGCCAACCGTGGCAATAGACCATCTTAGGCCAAAAGCCTAAGCTTGGGGGAGTACGTATTTCTCACCGACATTACATTCTTGTTCACACACTCATGCTAGTTGACGGTGCTCATACTTTTTCATTGTAATATCCATGCTAGTTTATTTCCCTTTTATGCTTTCTTCTTGTGTGTTTGATAAACCTTAAGAAAAAACCAAAAAAAATAGTTGTAGCTTTTAGTCAGTTTACTTTCCATGCCTGTAGTAGTAATAATTAGAAAACCCAAAAGATTTCTCGTTCTTCTTTTGCTTGTTGGGAGCTTTCCCGTATAAATAGTTTTGTTTCTTTTCTTTGGGGGTCGAGAGGAGAAGACCATAATGAAAATGTTGAGTGGCTCTCATATGCATTATTGTTGATCTAACAAAGAGCCCATATTACCTTGTATTCTCTCTTGAATTGAATGCTTGCAGATTCCAGCTTAGTCCAATGCACGTGCACTATTATTATTATCCACACTATTCGGTCGTGCAAGTGAAAGGCAATAATGATGATTATATGATGAACTTATTGAGATGAGGAAAGCTGGTATGAACTCAACCTCTCTTGTTTTTGTAAATATGATTAGTTCATCGTTCCTGATTCAGCCTATTATGAAAGAAACATGTTTGCAATGAAAATTAGATATTATAGTTGCTTATGCCATGCTTAATTAGCTAGGAGCTTATAATGGTTTACCTTGCGTGCCGACATGCTATTAAAATGGTTGTGATGTGGTATGATAGGGTGGTATCCTCCTTTGAACGATTCGAGTGTCTTGACTTGCCACATGTTCACGCATGTAGTTGAAACAAAATCAACATAGCCTCTACGATATTTATGTTCATGGTGCATTATATCCTACTCATGCTTGCATTTGGTGTTGATTAGTTTTAATGCATGTTCATGACTGTTGTCGCTCTCTAGTTGGTCGCTTCCCAGTCTTTTTCTAGCCTTCACTTGTACTAAGCGGGAATACTGCTTGTGCATCCAACTCCATAAACCCCAAAGTTGTTCCATATGAGTCCACCATACCTACCTATATACGGTATCTACCTGCCGTTCCAAGTAAATTTGTATGTGCCAAACTCTAAACCTTCAAATAAACATTATGTTTTGTATGCTCGAATAGCTCATGTATCAACTAGGGTTGTATGTATCTTCCATGCTAGGCGGGTTACTCTCAAGAGGAGTGGACTCCGCTCCTCACTCACGAGAAAATGGTGGGTCACCGGGATGCCCAGTCCCATGCTTTATGCAAATAAAATCAAAATAACTGCAAACAAAACTCCCCCGGGACTCTTGTTAGTTGGAGGCACTCGTTGTTTCGAGCAAGCCATGGATTGATGCTTGTTGGTGGAGGGGGAGTATAAACTTTACCATTCTGTTTGGGAACCGCCTATAATGTGTGTAGCATGGAAGATATCGAGATCTCTCGGTTGTTATGTTGACAATGAAAGTATACCGCTCAAAATATTATTCATATCTATTTCGAAACCAAACTCTGGCACCTCTACAAATCCCTGCTTCCCTCTGCGAAGGGCATATCCCTTTACTTTTATGTTGAGTCATCATCCTCTTATTAGAAAGCACCAGTTGGAGAGCACCGCTATCATTTGCATCCATTACTGTTGGTTTACATTGAGTATGACTTGACTGGATCTCTTTTACCATGAATTACAATGTCTAGTCGGTCCTTGATCTTTAAAGGTGTTCTCCATTTATGTTTTGTGGTCTTAGAAAGGGCTAGCGAGATACCATCTTGTTATATCATATTATGATAGTTTTGAGAAAGTGTTGTCATCCGAGATTTATTATTATTGCATGCTAGTTGATTATGCCATTGATATGAGTAAACATGAGACCTAAATGTTATTGCGAATGTGGTTAGCTCATAATCGTTGCTGAAAACTTGAATGGTGGCTTTACATATTTACAACATGTCGGGGTAAATAGCCACGGGTAGCCCAGCCGGCTTCCCCTGGCCCCTCAGAAAAAATTGTGAGCCCGTCCGGCTCATAAGAAGACTCAAGACTTAGGCCGGCTCCCCCCTAGCCGGCTAACTTCCTGGCCGGCTTGGGGGGCGGCCTGCTCCTTCTACCCCCGCAAAGAAAACTATAGAGGGACGGCTACGACATGGCCGGCTGCGGCAGGGTCGGCTATGACTAGGCCGGCTATGGCACGGCCGGCTATCGCAGGGCCGGCTCCGACAAAGCAGTCAACACCGTACCCGCGATGTATGCGCCCACCCTGCGATGACAAAGCAGGGCGTGGCTACAGTGGAGCCTGCCACCCCCAAAATCTGGAGCACGCCTGGTACAGCGCGTCGTGCGGGCAACTGCGGCCCGCCCGGCGCGGCACTGTAGTCTCGGCGGCTCTGACGCCGTCCACGACGGGCCGCCAGTGTGGCCCCCGAGGCGGTGGGCCCCTTCGGGCAGAGAGATGCCGAAGGCGGCCACCCCTCCTCTCAAGCCGGCAAGACGGAGGGCCGGCTTCTCGCAGCCGGCCTGCCGCCTTCCCCGGAGGGGACGCCCATTAAGAAGACAAGGTGCGGCGGGGCTACAGTAATCGCCCGCCAAGGCGGCGTTACTGTAGCCACGCTTACCCCGACCAAGCCTGCGCCAACAAACACGGAGCAACAGTAACCGGCCGCCGACCAGGCCCTGGCCGGTGGGGCCGGCCTGTCGTCCCAGGAGCCGGCAGTCGGCGGGACCCACCAGCCGGCGGGCCCCAGAAGCCGGCGGAGAAGCCGGCGAACATAGTCACCGACAGCTGGGCCTCGCGCCCAGTCGGATTACCATTGTACCCCCGGGGGGTAGGCCTATATAAACCCCCCGGTGCACCCATGCAAAGGGTTGAACTCTTTCTCTAGACATAGACACGTACAAGGAGAGGAGACGGGCTGTGCTAAGCCCTTCTTCCTCCTTCCTCCCCAAACAGCTCAAGGAGCATTGTAGCCACCTGTGAACTTAGTAACCATGCGGAGACCCCGCAGAGCAGCAGTAGGGGTGTTATCTCCCCGGAGAGCCCTGAAGCTGGGTAAGATTCGCCGGCGTGCATGCCTACGCCTCATCCCGTTTCCAGGCACCGGCGACGTTCTTTTGGTCCCCGCAATGATAAGCCACCCATTGGCATATGTCGATCCTACCACCCGACATTTGGCGCCCACCGTGGGGCCAGGTGCACCGTCGTCCGGAGACCTGTTCTGGACGGGAACCCTTTTCCTCCCTCACGGGCGCAGCCAGCCCGGCTCGCCCGATGGCGCTTGCCGCGACGCGCTGCACGGCGTCGCCGACGTCTGCGCGGCTAGCGGCCTCGCCAGCCTCTTCGACAATGCCCGCATCTCCGACGAGCTCGCCTCTGATGCGGGCACATATCACCTCGCCAACCTCCTCAGCCAGCTCCACGTCTCCAGCGAGCCCGCTGCGGACTTGGAGTCGGTTGGCTCCACCGACCCGATGCCCGTCGACTCCGACGCGGCATCCTACGACACCTTCCCCACCAACGTCACGGTCTACAACGACCCGCTCCCTCTGGCTGGCGATCGCGATTCTGATGCCCCCGAGGTGATGGTTATCGGCCTCGACGGCCCGACTGACGAGGGCGCCCGCGACTCCCCGCGCGCGGCAGCCCAAGACTTGTCCGTCCCCCTTCCGGCTGACGCCAACGACGAAGTTCTGGAGGCACGCCGCCTCGCTCTCCTCGCGGAGGGCCGGCGGCTGGCCTCCGTAAGACGCCTCACCGAGGCCTACCAGCGCGAAGCTGATCGCGCCGCCTTTGGCACGCCGGCTCCGGCTGGCCCTAGCCGGGCCGGCGCCGTCAGGCAACACGGCGCCGTCATCGCCGACACGCTCGGCGTGGATCGCCCGGTCTACGCCACCCCGCTCGAGAACCTGCGCGCCGCCCAGGCGGCCATCGACGAGCTAGACGGCTTGGAAGCCAAAGATCTCCCCCATATGACGCGGCGCATCCAGCAGCTAATCGATACGGCCGCACGACGGCACGAGGCCGACGCCTGCGCGGGAAGCCCTCCCCCGCGCCGCGAGCACGGCGCGACCTCCCGGTCGCCGACTACCAGCTACACCCGCGCGCGGCGCGAGAAAGAGCCGGCGCCCAGCCGGTGCAGAGACCAGTCTATTACCTGAGCGAGGTGCTGTCCACCTCGAAACAAAATTACCCGCACTATCAGAAGATGTGCTATGGCGTGTACTTCGCCGCCAAGAAGCTGAAGCCGTACTTTCAAGAGCATCCCATCACGGTCGTATGCACTGCCCCGCTTGCCGACATCATAGGCAGCCGGGATGCATCCGGCCGGGTGGCCAAATGGGCCATCGAGCTGGCCCCCTACACCATCTTCTACCAACCCCGCACCGCCATCAAGACGCAAGCGTTGGCCGACTTCCTCGTCGACTGGGCCGAGACCCAGTACTTACCGCCGGCGCCCGACTCCACCCATTGGCGCATGCACTTTGACGGATCAAAGATGCGCACCGGCTTGGGAGTCGGCGTCGTCCTAACTTCTCCAAAGGGCGACAAGCTCAAATACACGCTGCAGATCCACTTTGCCGCCTCCAACAATGTCGCCGAGTACGAGGCACTCATACACGGGCTCCGGCTGGCCAAGGAGCTTGGTATTCGCCGGATCCTGTGCTATGGCGACTCGGATTTGGTGGTGCAGCAGTCTTCTGGCGATTGGGACGCCAAGGACGCAAACATGGCGAGCTATCGTTTCCTGGTACAGCAAGTCAGCGGATACTTCGACGGATGTGAGTTCCTTCACGTGCCGTGGGCCGACGACGAGCCAGCCGACGCCCTGGCTCGAATAGGTTCCACGCGGCAAGCAATACCAGCCGGCGTCGCCCTGCAGCGCCTCCTCAAGCCTTCAATCAGGCCGTCTCTGGAGTCCGATTCCATTTTCGTGCCGCCTAACCCCGAGGGGGCCGGGTCCGGCTCGAAGAATCAAGCAGCCGGCCCGGGGACTTCAATATTCGGCTCGGGAACTGCGGCAGCCGGCCCGGGGACTGCGGCAGCCGGCCCGGGGGCTGCTGTAGCCGGCCCGGGGACTTCTTCAGCACAGGAAGCGGCGGCCGACTCCAGCGCTGCACACCCACCCTGGTGGCTCTGGCCACATTGGCGGCTGAGGAGGTCGCCGCCCCATCATGGGCCCAAACCATCCGCAACTTTCTGGTGAACCATGACCTGCCGGCTGACAAAAACGAAGCAAGACAAGTCCAGCGCCGGGCTGGAGCATACACAATCGTCAACAGAGAGCTTGTCAAGCGCAGTGCCACCAGAGTCTTGCAGCGATGCATCGAGCAGGAGAAGGGCATCGCGATCCTCAGGGATATACACCAAGGAGAATGCGGCCATCACGCCGCATCAAGGTCACTGGTCGCCAAAGCCTTCCGCCACGGTTTCTTCTGGCCGACTGCTTTGGACGACGCCAAAGAGCTAGTCAAACACTGCAAAGGCTGCCAGCTTTTCAGCTCGCAGCAACACATGCCGGCTTCGGCACTCAAGACCATTCCCATCACCTGGCCCTTTGCCGTCTGGGGGTTGGATATGGTGGGCCCATTCAAGACGGCGCGTGGCAGCATGACTCATTTGCTCGTCGTCGTTGACAAATTCACCAAGTGGATCGAGGCGAAGCCGATCAAGAAGCTGAATGGGCCGACTGCAGTGACGTTCATTGCAGATATAACAACCCGGTACGGCGTACCGCACAGCATCATCACCGACAACGGCACAAATTTTGCCAAAGGTGCCCTGGCACGGTTCTGCGCTGCGCAAGGTATCCGGCTGGACCTTGCATCAGTCGCCCACCCACAGTCAAACGGCCAGGTGGAGCGGGCAAATGGCCTCATTCTGTCCGGCATCAAGCCTCGACTGGTCGTACCCCTGGAGCGTTCAGCCGGCTGCTGGCTCGATGAGCTGCCGGCTGTCCTATGGAGTCTGCGCACTACTCCCAACAGATCAACCGGCTTCACTCCCTTCTTCCTGGTATATGGTGCCGAGGCGGTCATCCCAACAGACATCGAGTTCGACTCGCCTCGGGTAACCATGTACACGGAAGCGGAAGCCAAAGAAGCACAAGAAGACGGCGTCGACCTGCTGGAAGAGGCCCGGCTGTTAGCCCTCAGCCGGTCCGCTATCTACCAGCAGGGTCTGCGCCGCTACCATAGCCGGAGGGTCCGCCCAAGATCCTTCCAGGAGGGCGACCTTGTGCTCCGGCTGATCCAGCGGACAGCCGGTCAGCACAAGCTCGCAGCCCCCTGGGAAGGCCCCTTCATCATCAGCAGAGCCTTGGGCAACGACGCCTACTACCTCATCGACGCACAGAAGCCAAAGGCACGCAAGAGAGACGACTCCGGCAAGGAGTCGGAGCGACCGTGGAACGCAAACCTCCTTCAAAATTTTTACAGTTAAAGCGCAGTATGTGTCATACCCACTTTTTTATTTAGTATGATACGGTAGGCTCCCCGAGAAAGACTCGGGGACTGCCACCCGTTGTTTTATGAATGAAAGTTATCATGCGTATGGTATTATCTTCTCATTTATTTTGTACGGTACCGGGTCCGACGAGTCGGCCCGGGGACTGGCCGACTAGAGTTATATCAAGAACCTTACCCACAGTCAGACAAGTAATGTGTCGACACCCAGGCTTGGCTCTTGCCGAAATCGCAGCTCGAAGAACCGACTGCCCGACTGGCAAGAGCCACCAACCGGAAAGGGTGCGCACATGAAAAACGGCTAGGGACCAAACAGGCTCGCATATATAACAAAAGCCGGCTCGCTGCCTCCCGCCGACCGACTACCAGAGTAGCCGGCCGGCCGGCTTACATTCAGTCTACTTCAAATCCAAGAAAACTCAAGTACTTGCCTTCCCAAAGAGGGAAGGTGGCAAAGGAAAGAGCCTAAGGACAAAAAGTGCACTCGGATGAACGCCAACACATGCGCATATTAATATATTACACAAAAAGCCTCCAGAGAGGTCGACATTCAGCATTGTTCGATACACCCCCAGTGGGTGGAATTGCAGAAACTTGAACTTGTCCAAAAAGAAAGACAGGGACGAAACGAAAGGCAGTTCAAGCCGGCGGGGCCGTAGACGAGCTGGATTAGGTGGCGGAGGTAGTCGCGCCGGCTGAAGGAGCGGCCGACTGACGAACCTCGGCTTGATCGTCGCCTCCGGCAGAGGGCGCGCTCCTGCGTGGCTCGTTGCTAGAGGCACGGTCGGCTGGGGGACGGTCGGCCGCCCCACCAGTCGGCTCGGCGTCTTCGCTGTCCTCTTCCTCGTCGTCTTCGCCCTCGTCGCTAGAGGCGATCTCTTCCGCCGAGTCCTCGCCGTCCGCCGGGTTCAGCCCGAACCATTCCTCCGGCTGGGCGGCGCCATCGTCGTTAAGCTCCGGCACGAAGACGCTGGTGTCGGTGCACTCGGCGATCGTCGAGGCGCGCTGCGCGATCGCCGGCCGCACCTCCTCCAGTTCGGCGTCGGCTTCCGACCGCCACGTCCGTAGCTGGTCCAGGCTTAGCCCTGGGTACCACGCGCGGACGAACTCCAGCGCGCGCCCGGCTCCAAGACGGGCCGCGGACGCCTTCCAGGCCTCGAAGCGGCCGACTGCGACCTCGAGCCAGTCGGCCGTCCGGCTTGGGGTCCGGGGAATTGCCTGGCCGGGCCAGAGCGCGGCCAGCATCGTCGCCCCGGCGCACTGGAGTCGGCGGAGCAACCGGTGGGCCGGCTGCAGCCACGCCTGGACGGCGATAAGCTGCTCCGACAATGTCCGGTTCGCATCCGGCGGAATCACGACCCCGGCTTGACGGCGCTCCTCGCGGTAGGCTTCGATGGCTTGGGCGGCTAGGACAGACTGGCCGGGGAAGTACTCTGCGCAAGACAGCAAACACAAGTCAAAACAAAACCATAGGCGGCCGGCGATTGGAAGAAGAGCAAGGAAGACAGCCTACCGTCAATAAGATCCTCGACCCGGCCGAAGCCTTCTTCCAGTGCCCGGCGCGTCTCGGCCCAGCTCGCCTCCCTGGCCCCGAACTCCGCCCTCAGGGCAGCCTCGTCGTCCTGCGCTTTTTGCAAGGCCGCCTTGTGGCTCTTCTCCTGGTCGGCCAGTTTCGTTGCCAGGCGGTCGCGCTCCTGAGCCAGATCAGCGTACTCGGCGTCCTTGGCACAAAGAGCGGCCTGCACCACGCCGAGTTCCCTCCGCAAGTCGGTGTTGGCCTCTGCATGAGCAAGAAATAAAGAGAAAAATCAGCAAAGGGAAAGTCGTCAAGAAAGATCCGACCCGACTGCGCTGCAGTCGGCCCGGATCTCGGGGACTACACCCAGTGGGTGCGCTGTCGCGCCCCCACGAGAAGTTAACCATGACAAGACACTTACGCCGGCTGCTGGCGAGGTCTTCGGTCCTCCGGCTTAGCTCCCGAGCCTGGGAGTTGAAGGCGGCCGCGCGAGAGTTGTGATAATCCTGAAGATCAGAAAAAACAGTCAACATAGTCGTCTAGTAAGATCCGACCCGACTGAGCTGCAGTCGGCCCGGATCTCGGGGACTACACCCAGTGGGTGCGCTAGCGCGCCCCCACGGAAAAAATTCAAAGGACCAGAGCGGTCAAGGAGTGAAGACATACCCGGATTGCAGACCGCGTCGACAGAAAATCCTGAGTGAATTGCCTCAGGAGGCCGGCCTGCGCCTGCAACCGGCTCCGAACCTCTTGGGCCGCGACGTTCAGCTCGCCGCTCCCTCCGCTGGGAGTCCACCCGGACGTGGCGGAGTTGGCCGCCTCCAGGGCATCTGCCGTCCGCTCGGCTCCCGCGGCTCGGCGCGTGTCCGGCGGGGCCGTGCCCCCTCCGGCGGGCCGGTCCGCCGCCGGCTCGATCTCAAGGCCGGCTCCGGCCTCGGGTGTAGCCCGGGCCGGCTCCTCCGGCACCGCCGACGATCGGCCGCCTTCGCCTGCTCCGGCTGGCGCTGCCGGCGACGTCCTCTCGGCGGATCCCTCGACGACCTCGCCCCTCTGTACCGGCGGCTGCTCGGGGATAATCTCCTCCGCCGTGGGCAGAGGGACGTCCGGATCCAAGGTCTGGAGGGGGATGGCGAGCAGCGGAGTCTGGCTGCGCGCGCTTTCCACCTCCGCCTCCACGGCCGCCCGCTCCGATGGAGCCTCGGCCGCCACGCTCGCTCGCCCTGGCGCCGTTTGGGCGGCCTCTCACTCCGCCGTCGCCCGCTCGGCCGCCTCCCTCTCTCGGCGCGCCTCGCGTGCGTTGCGCTGCGTGGCTGCGTCAAGTTCGGCGCGGGGGTCCACTCGGCGGGACCCTGAAGAGCCGGCGCCCGGCCCGACCACGGAGCCGGCTGGGCCTCTTTCGAGGGAGAGCGGCGCCCTGCTCAGGAAATCAGAAAACATTCAAGGAAAGAAAACTTCAGAATAACAAGCACGCAGGCGGCTACTAGACTTACGCGGAAACTGACGGGGGCTTCTTCACCGCCTTTCGAAAGCGGGCCGCCTTCGCCGCCGCCTCCTCGCGCTTCGTGGCCGCGGCGGAGGCCTTCGGTTTCTTCGGGCGGCTTCCAAGAGCGGGAGCGCAGCCCGGCGTTTTCCCTTCCCGCCGCCGGCAGTCGGCGCGGCGGACGAGCTCGCGCCGCGGCAGTCGGTTGCCGACTGGCGGCGAGGGAGTTCTCCGGCTTCGAAGTCGTCCGGCCAGTCATCGAAGCTGGCCAAGAGCCCGGTGCCGCCGAGCTCGGCGGCACCCCCCGTGGCGGCGTCCTCCATGGCGACGGCGGAGAGATCCGGGTCGTCGGGGTCATCCACTGTGCGGTCCGGGGCGTACTCACGGTCGACTCCGGCTGCCCCGGCTGGCAGCGGGAGGAGAGGATTCTGATAAAGGAAAAGAGAAAAATGGTCGCCTGGTCAGAAGCCGGCTATCCCAAGCCGGCAGACGACGAGAGGAAAAGCTTACCACAGGCGGAGGCTGGGCGCGAGAGTACGGTGCCTTGCCGAATTGCCACTCGTCGGTGAGCTTCAAGTTGGCGACGTAGTTCGCCATCAGAGCCACCTCGGCGTGCGGCATCTCCCAGGTACTCAGCCGGCAGGGATCGAACCGGCCGCTCATCTGGCACATCATGTGCGGCCGGCTTTGGAGAGGCAAGATCCGGCGCTCGACGAAGGCGGTTACCAAGTCGGACGCAAGCAGACCCTCCAATTGGATCATCACCCGAACCCGGGAGATGGAAGCGTTCCCCGCTGGAGAAAGGGACTTCGACCGGTAGCCCCAGGTCCGCCGCTTCCCAGTCGGCGGGCCGGCTACGTAAGCCGGCAGGTTGACGTAGTCGCCGTGCCGGGCGACGTTCTTGACGTAGAAGTAAGACTTTTGCCACAGCTTGACCGACTGGATCAGAGGAATGTGGGGGAAGGGGTTGTCGTCGCAGGCCCTCTTCGTCGCGATGAAGGCGCCGCAGGGAGCCGGCACGCCGGCGGAGACGGTGCCGAGCTTGTTCTGGAACAGTTCGGCCCAGAGCTCCAGCGTCGGCAGCACCCCCAAGTACCCTTCGCAGAGCGTGACGAAGGCCGAGAGTTGGAGCACCACGTTGGGCGTGACGTGGTGCGGTTGAAGATTGTAGAACTCGAGAAACGATCGCATGAAACTGCTCGCCGGGAAGCCGAAGCCCCGGAGGAAGTGCGTGCGGAAGACGACGCGCTCGCCTTCCTCCGGCGCCGGCGAGACCTCCTTCGCGGGCGCCAGGCGCACCAGCACGAGGTCGGCGGAGGGCAGACGCCGGGTCTGGCGGAGGAACTCGATGTGCTCGTCGTGGATGTTGGACCCGTCCCACGAGCTCGACAAGGCCAGCGACATGGCGACGTGGGAGGGCTACGGCGCGAAGCTGCGTCGAGCAAGAAGAAGAGCAGGAAGAAGAAGAGCAAGGGGGATGGGGAGCGGGGGAGCGAGCAGGCCCGTGCCTCTCCCCCTCCCCTCCTACTTGTAGGCGCGTGCGCCGGAGACGAGGAGGCGCGGCGTGGGGGATCGTGGGGATCAATCGTGCCCATCTCCCCCACGCTCGCGTTAATTACGCGCCTTGATGGCGCAGGGTAACGGCCGCGGGGAGGCGAGCAGCCCCCTCGGGCCACAGAAGATCTGCGCCCGGGCCGAGGCCGGGGAGTGGCGGGCCCGGACCTGCGGCGGCGTCCCGTCGCGCGCGTGCGACGGCAGGATTTCCCCGCCACGTGGCTCGTCGTGGGGCCCGCGGCCGGCCCGCGGGTCAACCACGGTCGCCCTAATAAAGAAAAGTGTTCTGAAGCCGGCTGCAACAACGCAGTCGGCCCCTCACGGTATGAAGCCGGCCTAGCTTCCCGTCCTTCCATCTGCCGTGAAGCTCGCCCGCCTTCGGGGACTACTGTCGGGGTAAATAGCCACGGGTAGCCCAGCCGGCTTCCCCTGGCCCCTCAGAAAAAATTGTGAGCCCGTCCGGCTCATAAGAAGACTCAAGACTTAGGACGGCTCCCCCCTAGCCGGCTAACTTCCTGGCCGGCTTGGGGGGCGGCCCGCTCCTTCTACCCCCGCAAAGAAAACTATAGAGGGCCGGCTACGACATGGCCGGCTGCGGCAGGGTCGGCTATGACTAGGCCGGCTATGGCACGGCCGGCTATCGCAGGGCCGGCTCCGACAAAGCAGTCAACGCCGTACCCGCGATGTACGCGCCCACCCTGCGATGACGAAGCGGGGCGTGGCTACAGTGGAGCCTGCCACCCCCAAAATCCGGAGCACGCCTGGTACAGCGCGTCGTGCGGGCAACTGCGGCCCGCTCGGCGCAGCACTGTAGTCTCGGCGGCTCTGACGCCGTCCACGACGGGCCGCCAGTGTGGCCCCCGAGGCGGTGGGCCCCTTCGGGCAGAGAGATGCCGAAGGCGGCCACCCCTCCTCTCAAGCCGGCAAGACGGAGGGCCGGCTTCTCGCAGCCGGCCTGCCGCCTTCCCCGGAGGGGACGCCCATTAAGAAGACAAGGTGCGGCGGGGCTACAGTAATCGCCCGCCAAGGCGGCGTTACTGTAGCCACGCTTACCCCGACCAAGCCTGCGCCAATAAACACGGAGCAACAGTAACCGGCCGCCGACCAGGCCCTGGCCGGTGGGGCCGGCCTGTCGTCCCAGGAGCCGGCAGTCGGCGGGACCCACCAGCCGGCGGGCCCCAGAAGCTGGCGGAGAAGCCGGCGAACATAGTCACCGACAGCTGGGCCTCGCGCCCAGTCGGATTACCATTGTACCCCCGGGGGGTAGGCCTATATAAACCCCCCGGTGCACCCATGCAAAGGGTTGAACTCTTTCTCTAGACATAGACACGTACAAGGAGAGGAGACGGGCTGTGCTAAGCCCTTCTTTCTCCTTCCTCCCCAAACAGCTCAAGGAGCATTGTAGCCACCTGTGAACTTAGTAACCATGCGGAGACCCCGCAGAGCAGCAGTAGGGGTGTTATCTCCCCGGAGAGCCCTGAAGCTGGGTAAGATTCGCCGGCGTGCATGCCTACGCCTCATCCCGTTTCCAGGCACCGGCGACGTTCTTTTGGCCCCCGCAATGATAAGCCACCCGTTGGCATATGTCGATCCTACCACCCGACACAACAACAAGAGCAAACAGAGTTTGTAAAAGTTTTTCTTTTTCACTTTCAGTTTATCAACTGAATTGCTTGAGGACAAGCAAAGGTTTAAGCTTGGGGGAGTTGATACGTCTCCGCCGTATCTACTTTTCCAAACACTTTTACCCTTGTTTTGGACTCTAACTTGCATGATTTGAATGGAACTAACCCGGACTGGCGCTGTTTTCAGCAGAATTGCCATGGTGTTATTTTTGTGCAGAAATAAAAGTTCTCGGAATGACATGAAAATCAACAGAGATTATTTTTGAAATATATAAAAAATACTGGAAGAAGAATCCACGTCAGGGGGCCACACCCTGTCCGCGAGGGTGGGGGGCACGCCCTACCCCCCTGAGCATGCCCCCCTGCTTCGTGGCCCCCCTGACGCTCCATCGACCTCAACTCCAACTCCATATATTCGTGTTCGGGGAGAAAAAATCAGAGAGAAGGATTCATCGCGTTTTACGATACGGAGCCGCCGCCAAGCCCTAAACTCTCTCGGGAGGGCTGATCTGGAGTCCGTTCGGGGATCCGGAGAGGGGAATTCGTCGACATCGTCATCATCAACCTTCCTCCATCACCAATTTCATGATGCTCACCGCCGTGCGTGAGTAATACCATCGTAGGCTTGCTGGACGGTGATGGGTTGGATGAGATTTATCATGTAATCGAGTTAGTTTTGTTAGGGTTTGATCCCTAGTATCCACTATGTTCTGAGATTGATGTTGCTATGACTTTGCCATGCTTAATGCTTGTCACTAGGGCCCAAGTGCCATGATTTCAGATCTGAACCTATTATGTTTTCATGAATATGTGTGAGTTCTTGATCATATCCTACAAGTCTATAGTCACCTACTATGTGTTATGATCCGGCAACCCCGAAGTGACAATAATCGGGACCACTCCTGGTGATGACCGTAGTTTGAGGATTTCATGTATTCACTATGTGTTAATGCTTTGGTCCTGTACTCTATTGAAAGGAGGCCTTAATATCCCTTAGTTTCCAATAGGACCCCACTGCCACGGGAGGGTAGGACAAAAGATGGCATGCAAGTTCTTTTCCATAAGCACGTATGACTATATTCGGAATACATGCTTACATTACATTGATGAACTGGAGCTAGTTCTGTGTCACCCTATGTGATGACTGCTACATGATCGATCGCATTCGGCATAATTCTCCATCACCGATCCAATGCCTACGAGCTTTTCATATATTGTTCTTCGCTTATTTACTTTTCCGTTGCTATTCTCACAATCACTATAAAACCCCAAAATATTACTCTTGCTATCGTTACCACTACTATCATATTACTTTGCTGCAGATATTAAGTTTCCAGGTGTGGTTGAATTGACAACTCAGCTGCTAATACTTGAGAATATTCTTTGGCTCCCCTTGTGACGAATCAATAAATTTGGGTTGAATACTCTGCCCTCGAAAACTGTTGTGATCCCCTATACTTGTGGGTTAACAGCGTGCGGACCCTACGGGATCGAGAACTATGTAGACATGACTGAGACTCATCTCCGGTTAATAACCAATAGCAGAACCTAGATTCTCATATTGGTTCCTACATATTCTATGGAGATCTTTATCGGTCAAACCACATAACAACATACGTTGTTCCCTTTGTCGTCGGTATGTTACTTGCCCGAGATTCGATCATCGGTATCTCAATACCTAGTTCAATCTCGATACCAGCAAGTCTTTTTACTTGTTCCATAATGCAACATCCCGTAACTAACTCATTAGTCACATTGCTTGCAAGGCTTATAGTGATGTGCATTACCGAGAGGGCCCAGAGATACCTCTCCGATACACGGAGTGAGAAATCCTAATCTCGATCTATGCCAACTCAACAAACACCATCGGAGACACCTATAGAGCATCTTTATAGTCACCCAGTTACGTTGTGACACTAAGTGTTCCTCTGGTATTCGGGAGTTGCATAATATCATAGTCATAGGAACATGTATAAGTTATGGAGAAAGCAATAGCAGTAAACTAAATGATCAAAGTGCTAAGCTAACGGATGGGTCAAGTCAATCACATCATTCTCTAATGATGTGGTCATGTTCATCAAATGACAACTCTTTGTCCATGGCTAGGAAACTTAACCATCTTTGATTAACGAGCTAGTCAAGTAGAGGCATACTAGTGACACTCTGTTTGTCTATGTATTCACACATGTACTAAGTTTCTGGTTAATACAATTCTAGCATGAATAATAAACATTTATCATGATATAAGGAAATATAAATAACAACTTTATTATTGCCTCTAGGGCATATTTTTGTCATCATCAAAATATCGAACGAATATCAAGTTCACATGATTACTGAAAGGATCGAGATGGACCTAGAGGGGGTGAATAGGTACAATTACAAATTTTAATTTGTTACTTAGCAATTTTAGGCAATAATGCGGAATATGAAGGTGAGCCTAACAATTGCAAGTATGATGCTAAGCAAGATAAACAAGTAACACAAATATGTAAGTAAGCAAGCACAATATGATATAAGTAAGTGCTAAGAGACAAGTAACCACAAGTAGAGAATTAGGGTTAGGAATAACCGCAACTCTGAGAGACGAGGATGTATGCCGATGTTCACTTCCTTGGAGGGAAGCTACATCACCAATAGAGAGGTGGATGTTACCACGAAGGCACACCAATGCCATGAAGTCTCACCCTATTCTTCCTTTGAGACAACACCACAAAGGCGTTTCTCAACCACTAGTGGTAGACCTTGGGGTAGTCTCCAAACCATCACAAACTTTTCTGGGGGTAATCACAATGGTCGATTCCTCTCCGAAAGACTCCTACCGCCTAGGAGTCTCCAACCTCCAAGAGTAACAAGAACAATGGGGAAAAGCTCAAGACTTGCTCAAATCACAAATTCCTTTGGTGCAAAGAAGGGGAAGGAGTGGATCTATCACTTGGTCAGACAACTTCTCTCAAATGCTCTCAAATCCCTTAGGGATCTAAGATTTGGTGTGGAAGAGTGAGAGAGAGAGAGAGTAAAATGTGTTCTAGGGTTTGCTCAAAGTGAATGGTCAACCCTCTCCCTGGGGGGGGAACAGGGCAATATATAGTGTGTGAGAAAATATGGTCGTTGTAGTGTAAGTGACAGGATAGGCCGGACATCCGGCCTAGTGTACTATATGTAAACAGAAGCAGAAAGCAGAGAATAGAACAGAGGGCCTGGACATCCGGGGCACAGCCCGGACATCCGGTGAGACTGGAAGACCCGGACATCCGGCAAGGTGGCCGAACATCCGGCTGGCCCACACAACTGAAGACGCACTCTGGATAGCTCAGGTCGGACATCCGGAATCACTGGTACGCGTTGGTGTTATACAAATGGTTTTTAACCCCTTTCCACGACGGCATTTGGAACCGTCGCCAAGTGAGTGTGGGTGATAGGGGGGTTCTTCCCACATGACCCAGAAATCGTTGGGGATAGGCCCTCCTGGGACACCAAATGAGCTCGTATGCGATCGGGCGAGGCATCAAAACCCAATCACTTCCGTAGGTACGTACATCCCACACGGTGAATTCCAGAAAAACATTTCCATAGGTATGTACATCACACACAGTCAATCCAAGGAATACGTTTCTGTTCTTATGTACATCCCACACAGTCAAATCAAGGAAAATGTTTCCGTTCGTATGTAGTGAAGGAAATGTGCCCTAGAGGCAATAATAAAGTTGTTATTTATATTTCCTTATATCATGATAAATGTATATTATTCATGCTAGAATTGTATTAACCGGAAACTTAGTACATGTGTGAATAAATAGACAAACAGAGTGACCCTAGTATGCCTCTACTAGACTAGCTCGTTAATCAAAGATGGTTAAGTTTCCCAGCCATAGACATGTGTTGTCATTTGATGAACGGGGTCACATCATTAGAGAATGATGTGATGGACAAGACCCATCTGTTAGCTTAGCACTATGATCGTTTAGTTTATTGCTACTGCTTTCTTCATGACTTATACATGTTCCTATGACTATGAGATTATGCAACTCCCGAATAGCGGAGGGACACTTAGTGTGCTATCAAATGTCACAACATAACTGGGTGATTATAAAGATGACCTACAGGTGTCTCTGATGGTGTTTGTTGAGTTGGCATAGATTGAGATTAGGATTTGTCACTCCGATTGTCGGAGAGGTATCTCTGGGCCCTCTCCGTAATACACATCACTATAAGCCTTGCAAGCAATGTGACTAATGAGTTAGTTGCGGGATGTTGTATTACAGAATGATTAAAGATACTTGCCGGTAACGAGATTAAACTAGGTATGGTGATACTGACGATAATCTCGGGCATGTAACATACCGATGACAAAGGGAATAACGTATGTTGTTATGCGGTTTGACCGATAAAGATCTTCGTAGAATATGTAGGAGCCAATATGAGCATCTAGGTTCTGCTATTGGTTATTGACCAGAGATGTGTATCGGTCATGTCTACATAGTTCTCGAACCCGTAGGGTCCGCACGCTTAACGTTCGATGATGATTCGTATATGAGTTTATGTGTTTTGATGTACCAAAGGATGTTCGGAGTCCCGGATGAGATCACAGACATGACGAGGAGTCTCAAAATGATCGAGATATATAGATTGATATATTGGAGGGTTATATTCGGACACCATAATGGTACCGAAGTGTATTGGGTATTTTCCGGAGTATCGGGAGGTTACCGGAACCCCTCGGGGGATTAATGGGCCACAATGGGCCTTAGTGGAGATGAGAGAGGGCCGGCCAGAGGTGGCGCCCCCCCCCCCCCTTGCCCAGTCTGAATTGGACAAGGGAAGGCCCCCCTTCCTTCTCTTCTCTCCTCTTTCCCTTCTTCTCCTTCTTGGACTAGGAAAGGGGGAAACCTACTCCTACTATGAGTAGGATTCCTCCCCCCTTGGCGCACCCCTTCTAGCCGGCCGTCCTCCTCCTCCCCTCCTTTATGTACGGGGGAGGGGGCACCCCATAAACACACAAGTTGATCTTTAGCCGTGTACGATGCCCTCCTCCATAGTTTTCCACCTCTGTCGTATTGTCGTAGTGCTTAGGCGAAGCCCTGCGTCGGTAACTTCATCATTACCGTCACCACGCTGTCGTGCTGACAAAACTCACCCTCGGCCTCAGCTGGATCAAGAGTACGAGGGACGTCACCGAGCTGAACGCGTGCAGATCGCGGAGGTGTCGTGTGTTCGGTACTTGATCGGTTGGATCGCGAAGACGTTCGACTACATCAACCGCGTTACTAAACGCTTCCGCTTTCGGTCTATGAGGGTACGTGCACACACTCTCCCCGCTCGTTGCTATGCTTCTCCTAGATAGATCTTGCGAGATTGTAGGATTTTTTTTTGAAATTGTACTTTCCCCAACATGTACATCCCACACAGCTTTATGTGTAGGCTCGTGTGTGAAAGGTGTAACTATCACACGCGCTCTGCCTTGGTTAACTGCTTGCTTTTATCAACTACATCACACACGATTTGATGAAGAAAACTGTGTGGCATTGGGCTATCCATCACAAGCGCTCTTACTGCTAGTACCGTTTGCAAAGTTCCATGATGCATTTAGCAGGTTTATTAGTTTACAATTAATAATTCCAGTATTACGCAAATTAACATTTCATATAGAACAACTATTTGCCAATTTCATATCAGGCACATAAATATATTATAACATCACCGTACGATAGCTACATGAAAACAGCACAATACAACATATAGCTAGTTCAACTTCATAAGAACAATATTAGAACAATATATTCATTTCCCTAATCGAGATCATCCAGGATCGTCTTATCCACCTCTGCTTTCAGTTCGGTAAGAACCTATTTTGCACTGGCCAACTGGGAAAGTGCCTCCTCCTTCCCCGACACCATCTTAGCAAAGTATGATTTAAAAAATCTGACCTCATTCTCCACCTTCCTCTTTTCATCCCGCATATTCAAATATTCTTCAGTGTTGACAACACTTTCTCTATTCTCTTCCTCATACATGCTCTAGAGCTTCGCTAGGCACATCTTCAAAGACTGTGGCCACTCTTGATCAACCCACTCCAAGTAAGAACACTTCCGTTCATCCTATAATATTTAAAACTAGATTAGTAACAACTGTAGGTGAAATGGGTTTATAGCAACATAGTAAATCACCAATGCTTATTTTGAGAAACTAAAGAAACATGTTAATTATGACATATCTTCTCAAAAAGATCAATGTGCAAATGAATTAATTGCTACTGAGACAACAACCAAATCTGGAACATCAGAAGCTATAATTAACTACAACAATGCTACAAGTTCTTACTCATGTACAATAAATAACAAATTGAACATTTCATGAGGAAGGTAAATATAACTGCAACAACATAGCGACAGTGTTTGGATGACATCAAATTGATACTAGCAGGTGTGTACATGCATAAATTTAGTAACATAGAACTAATAGCACTAAAGTCGTCCACTATGTAAGCCAAAACTGGTGTAAAGACAACTGTTGCTACATCTCGCACCGGTGCCCTACACTGGCGAGCTGATGCAGCGAAAAAAAATCAGGGACCCAGACTCCGGAGCACGTAGTTGCTCCGATGCCTAGTTCCTTCGTGCCATAAAGATTTAGTATTTTACTGCTTGGCTGCTCGGATGTGTGGACCAAAGTTGGCTGCACAAACTGCTGAAGCGGTGCCAAATAATTTTCTAATGGCACTGCTGATGAGATGGCAACAATTTAAGATACTAGGTACAAACTTTGACACTGTCTTAGGATGTGTTTGGTTGAAGGAGTGGTATGAATGGGTTGGGACCATGACAGTGTTTGAATCACATCTAACAAATGATTTGTAACAACAAAAGGGTGTCTAACCTTCTCTGCACATGCCAGAACTTCCTCCCACTGTCCACAGATTCAAATGCAACTAGGTTCACGCATAGAGATTGATGGTGACAACGAGCAGATAGATCTTCAGACACCCCGCTCCATTCGTTGCCACTGATGGTCCCAGGGAGCTACAAGAGGAAGAAATGACTCAAATCGACCATCGGGTAAAAATCCTTCATGCCAAGTCATAGCCTGAGAGAGAGAGGAGAGGCATACCTGGGTGGTGAAAGATTCATCGCCGGAGGAGGAACCGCTGGAGAGGTCTTTGAAGAAGACCATGACGACCCCGGCGGTAGGATGCGAGACGGCGAGAGCGAGGAAGCGGCTATAGCTTAGGAAGGAAGGAGGAAACAAGGTAAATGTGACTTGTGGTCAGGGAGAAAAGGGGGTGGGGAAGGGGGAGGGGGCGGGGTAGATATTTTGGCGGTAGGCCAAAATTTTGGAAATGTGTAGGGAAACTTTGCGCGTGGTGCCACCGGACTATTCACTTTGAACGATTGTGTGCATCGCAAACGATTCTTTTGCTTTACGCGCATGGGATGAGTTTGATAATTCAAATTTTGGTGGAAATTTCCCCGGGTATGTCATTGCATAATTTAACATTGCTTGCTACTTTGGGCACACAAAATAGCGTACAGCAGACAGACCACACTTACTGAATCGAGCAATTTAGTAATTAAACAGAGCCAGTTGACCTAAACATTGCTCTAACAAAAGACCAGCATTAAAAACAAAGCCTAAGTACGCATAGTTTTAACAAATCCGCCATCGCGCCGTCCTATGCATCGCCGGTGTGAGATGAGACGTTGATGACTTGTCCTGGCAACATGCTGCCATTGGTGGACTCCGCATCCCCCTGCTGAAGTCGACTGCGTCCACGTCCTCGGCCTCGTCCTCGGTGCCGCCCTCAAGGTTGTAGTACTCATAGTAGTGGCTACGCTAGAGCTCGCGTTGGTACTCCACCGCCGATTCCTCGACGGACAGACTCTTCTCTACATCGACCTCGGCCACGCGCAACTCATCCTCCCAGCACTCCTCGATCTCCGCCGCCTCCTGCATCTCCAGCTCCCGCTCGGTGACCTCATGAGAAAGCAGGTGCTCCATGGCCACCGTCGCCTTTTCGGACATGGGTTGCATGCTGGAGTCCAAGGTGGCCAGGAATATATTGGCGTGTGCATCCTCGATCTTGGCGTGGATGGCCTCGACCTGGGCCAGGGCGACATCGGCGGCACGGACGCCAGCTTGAGTGCTCTCGGTGTTTGTAGACACCGTCGTAGCAGCTGCTGCAGCCGTCTCGACTGCTGCGGCTTCCCTGTCGGCTGCCACAGACGCCCTCTTGGTAGAAGCGGACACGCTCAATGCAGATGCGGCAGCACTCTCGGCGTAGGCGGCCGCGCTCTCGGCGCAGGCGGCGGTGCTCGAGGGGGACGTGTCCATCGTACGGGCCTTCATGAAGCGTTTCCACGGCGTCATCTTTGCAAGAAGGGGGGTGCGGGAATAGGGATCGGGATTCGTGGATTCGGGGGTTGCTGGCACTGGAGTAGATGAGCCGGCGTAGCTTAAGGAGGGAGACTTAAATGGACCCAGATATTTTCATCGCAAACGGTTCCTACAAAAAAATGTGTGTGATATTGTAGATATTTTTTATTAGCTGTGAAAGACGAATTTGGAGTAAAGTGGCAACGGATGGTGTTTTAAATGTATGAGAAATTTTGTAGTACTAATACAACTGTCATGTCAAATTTTGGAAAAATTCAGGGGTCATTTGACCTTTTAAGACATTTAAGTGATTTTCTAGCCATTTAATGACCGTACTTGAAATTTTACTACATGTACATGCAACAGCTAACCATAACGGTTTGAAAGTCATATTTTATGTACTAGTGTGCGATTTAATTCCATTTGCAGTAAATTGGAAGGAATTTTCAAACATATTGGTATAACGGCTATGACACAATTAAGCATGGAGTGCCATGGCATTTAAATTCCAAAAAAATAAAAAATATATCAAAAACACATGAAACCTTGGTTGGTGTGATGTCATGCCACCAAGACAATGTGGTAAAAAATTTGGCATGTGTGAATAAAGTTTGGACACACACCCCACACAAACCGGAGCACCTCGCTAGAAGGCTCGTGATTCCGAGAGGGAACAATGCATGTTTGATGACAAACAGGAGATAGCTTCCTTTTACAACCTTCAAAAAAATTCTATGTGTAACGTGCACTAATACAACTGTCATGTAAAAATTTGGAAAATTTCAAGGGTCATTTGACCTTTTGAAGACATTTAAGTGATTTTCTATCCATTTAATGACCATAATTCAAATTTGAACTACGTCTACATGCAACGCCTAACCATAACGGTTTAAAAAATCATATTTTTGTGTACTTATGTGAGAGTTAAAAAATCATCAGGCGATGTAAATATCTGGTGTTCAAAAAAGAAAATGTAAAGATGAGGCAAGATAACCGGCCCCCACACGATTGGCACTCTATCTGGCGGCTCGAGGTTTGGTAGGTGAGTGGCGGGGATCATTAATCAAACACAGTTCTGTATTGGAAACCGTCGGCTATTATGTTCGCACATGGATTTTGCTGCGGGAATCGTGTGTAATTCAAACTACAATACTCGTAAATTCTGGCGACCGGCGTGTGTACTGTTCCCGTCGATCTAGATTCCAGCCGCCAATAAATACTACCTTTCTCATGCCGTCCCACCTGCATTCTCATCTACATCCTCCCCTCGCTCACCCTCTCTCTCTCAAGTCTCTGCCATGGCACCGCCGGTCTGCCCACGCACCGACGAGGAGTCACCCCCCCCCCCCCCCCGAGGACGCTCACTTGAATAGCAGCGATGAGGACCCCTATGCGCCACCGGATGAGGTTGCGCCGGAGCCCCCAACTTTGGATTGGTTCTGTGGCCAGTACAATCTTTGTCTGTGGAAGTCACTGTCGCTAGCTGAGAAAGTCAGGCAAGTGGCGTTCAACATGGAGATGGAGGAGGAGGAAGTACCAAGCGGCCTATGAAGCCCGTGATGCCGCCTAAAAAAGGAGGCGGGGGAGCTTTGGGGGCGGGCGCGTCGTCATGCGGAGGAGGTGTACGAAGACGGGTACTTCGCGAGGAAGGCCAAAGGTGCTGGGCACCTCATCGCTGTGTGGAGGTGGGCCGATAAGCTCCAGCGTGCCACCGACGAGGAGCTCCGGTGGGCGCCAAACGAAATGGCAAGATCGTTCGCGCTCGTCCGCCAGCAAGAGGCAGATTGGTGCGTCAAGCGCTGCGAGGCGGAGGAGGCGGAGTACTGCCTCCACATTGGGAAGATGCCGCGCACCAGGGAAGGGGCTGCCGGAATACTGGCCCCAGGAGGGATTATTAGTTCTAGTATTGTTCGTTTTCAATTTTATGCATTGTACCTAGTAGTTAAGTATCATCGTGTATATGTGATGATATTATATATATATTCTGTGATCAACTAATGAACAATTAATATATATATATATATATATTATGAATTCCATTTTCTATCTGTTTTTGTATACTAATTTGAATCTAGCTATTATCATCCACATATACAGAATGGAAAGTGTATATACACACATTGAAACAAAACATATAAGAATGGAAAACAAAGTACACACATTGAAACAGAGGAATAAACAGAGCAATACTATGATTGCTGTGAATACATAGCTATCCACGTCGGAACGACTCAACAAAATAAAATGCATCCATGAGACCAATGACCAGCAGCCCTTGCCTACGGTAGCTCTTGGCTCTGCCTGAACTCGCGCAGGCATTCGTCCAAGCGGTCAACACACCCGCGGTACATCTGGAGCGCGATCTCGAGCTCCAAGTTGGCTATTTCATCGGAGATCACCAGCTCGAGGATGTGACGGCCATGTTCCTCTACTGCGACCAGGTGGACACCTGGGCCAAGGAGGCGGTTGAGCCTACCGACTAGTGCGTTGGCATCGAGTAGGTCGCGAACAAGGCGAGCGGCGCGATCCATGCGAAAGGCGCGACGGACGTCCGGTGCAAGTACGGCGCGGCTGGCCTCTGGTGCAAGTACGGCGCAGAGGGTCTCTGCCCACTCCTGGCGAGGAATGGGGGTACTGACGGGACGTGTACCCAACTGCGACACCGTGTCGACATCAGGCAAGCGCCGATGGATTTGCTCTTGCTATGTGTCGCGCCATGCCTCTCGCTCTGCAACGCTCCAATGGTCTCGCCGTGCGGCGAGCCGCAGCCTATCGGCGCGGACGCGCCTAGCTTGCTCTACGGCGCGCCATAGATCATGTTGTGTAGCGAGCTGCAGCCTGTCGATGCTGACATGCCTATCTTGATCTGCGGCACTCAAGCGCGATGCGCCAAAGGTCTGCTCAACCCTAGTGATGACGCGCATCACGGCATTGTCCATCACGTTGCCGGGGAGCGCCTCGGCCTTGACGGGTCGTGGCGTCTGCTTGTTTTCCTCGTCGACAAGGTTGATGGCAGAGGCGGCACTTTGGTGGGTTGGCATGCTTGGAAAAGGTGGATGTGCTATAGGCAGCGCTTGTCGCCTCCGTGCGTCACGCGCCGCCTAGGTTTATGCGCAATATTGCTGGGTGGCGGTAAATAGTTGAGGAAATGGCGGGAAACGATGGCGTGTTCATAAAACGCCATCAATTAATGGAAACTTAGCATAGAAGGAATATCGAGGTAGCACAAGAAGTAGATGATGATCAGATGAACACAGACCACACTAGGGAACCCGTCGGTGATGAATTGATGATCAATCGCAAACGATTGAATACTAGCAAGCGTTTGCCCACAACACACACGGCTTATTCCATCACAAACAGGTCAAATGGATCAACTGTATGCCACGTATCGCACATTGTCAAAAAGTAATGCGGTAGACCTTCTTTAACATGTGTTAAAAAATAAAAAAATAAAAACAAGGACCTCGAGGTTAAATTAACTCATGGGATGGGTCACATCAGTCATTTAATTTGATAGGTATGACCCATCCTATCAGTTAAATTAACATCAACACAACTTCCCATCCAGTCACCCATCTGATGGCTGCTCTAGCCTGAGCACACTTAACTTGAGAGTTCTCTTACATGAGCTACTGGTGGAACAGCTAGTTCTTGCTGATATAGGATGCCTCTTTGCATCTTTATGGCGTATCCGGATGACCGCCCGTCCCCCAATGGCCAATAGATGTTGTGTAGACAAAGCATATCACATACGTATTATTAGAAGCAATCATCTATGTTATTATCGTTCATCACGCACATTTCTGATTATAGACCTATTTGTCGCGTATCACACACATCTTGATATATTGAACCGCTTATGTTCTCTTGTCTCAACGCAAACAATTCATCCAAGTGAACCGCATGCCGTATATCGCACACACCTTGATCTGGATGACCATTTCTTTTGTGTTGCCTAATCACAAACAGTTCATCCAAGTGAACCGTATGTTGTATATCGCACACGCCTTCATCTGGCTGCCCGTTTCTTTTGTTCCTCCTAATCGCAAACAGTTAATTGAACTGAACTATATGCCCTGCATGGCACACGCAACTAAAATCTGAACCGTGTTTGATGCATCCTCCATCGCAAATGTTTTGCACCTTTTTTGACGGGGTTTTTACATCACCATTTGTGATTATTGCATCACACATAGTTTCGTTAAAGGGTCTCTGATCGTAGTGTCGCGTTAGCCGCATACTACAGTAGTGATACACGAGTAGAACACAAAGAGTTGTGGGCGTTGATGCTCAAATTGCTTACCTCTATTGTCTTGTTTGGGTTCGACGGTATTGTGGGATGAAGCGTCTCGAACCAATCTTACATGTCCTCGCACATGAGACCGGTTCCACCGACTAACATGCAACTTGTTTTGAGGTGGCTGGCGAGTGTTTGTCTCTCCTACTTTAGTTGAATCTAATTTTACGAAGGGGGTCCTTGTAGAAGGTTAAAAGGCAACTTGATTATCACCGTTGTGGCTTTGCGTAGGTAAGAACGGTTCTTGCTAGTTGCCCATGGCAGCCATATAAAATTTGCAACAACAAAGTAGAGGACATCTACCTTGTTTTTGTAGAGCATGTTGTGATGTGGTATGGCCAAAACATGATGTGATATATGCTGATGTATGACATGATCATGTTTTGTAATAGGTTCATGACTTGCATGTCGATGAGTACGGCAATCGGCAGGAGCCATGGGGTTGTCTTTAATTTATTAGTCGCCATGTAATTGCTTTACTTTATCAGTATGCGTTAGCAATAGTTGTAGAAGCAATAGTTGGCGGAGATGACCACGTGACCACACAATGATGGAGATCATGGTGTCATGCCGGTGACAATGGAGATCATACCGGTGCTTTGGAGATGAAGATCAAAGGCACGAGATGATAATGGCCATATCATGTCACATATTGATTGCACGTGATGTTTATCCTTTTTATGCATCTTATTTTGCTTAGAACGACGGTAGCATTATAAGATGATACCTTCACTTAATTTCGAGAAATTGTGTTCTCCCTGAGTATGCACCATTGCAAATCTCATCGTTTCAAAGCACCTTGTGATGATCGGGTATGATAGACTCTGTGTTCGCATACAACGGGTGTAAGCCAGTTTTACACATGCAGAATACTTGGGTTGAGCTTGATGAGCCTAGCATGTACAGACATGGCCTCGAAACACAGAAGACCGAAAGGTCGAACATGAGTCATATAGTAGATATGATCAACATGAAGATGTTCGCCATTGATGACTACCCCATCTCACGTGATGATCGGACATGGGTTAGTTGATTTCGATCATGTGTCACTTAGACAAGTTGAGTGATGTTGATTTAAGTGGGAGTTCATTAGTAATTTGATTAACTGAACTAAATTATCATGAACTTAGTCTTAATTGTCTTTGCAAAATTTGTGTTGTAGATCAATGGCCCGTGGTGTAGTTCCCCAGAATTTTAATGTGTTCCTAGAGAAAGCTAAGTTGAAAGTTGATGGAAGCAACTATGCAGACTGGGTCCGTAACTTGAGGACTATCCTCATTGCTGCACAGAAAACTTATGTCCTTGATGCACCGCTAGGTGACGCACCCTCTCTAGTGTCATCTGTGGATGTTGTGAACATCTGGCAGGCAGGTTCTGGTGACTACTTGATAGTTCCGCGCGCCATGTTTTACGGCTTAGAACCAGGGCTCCAAAGACGTTTTGAGCACCACCGAGCATACGAGATATTCCAGGAGCTGAAATTGGTATTTCAAGCTCATGCCCGGGTCAAGAGGTATGACATCTCTGGCAAGTTCTTTAGCTGTAAAATGGAGGAGAACAGTTATGTTAGTGAGCATATACTCAGAATGTTTGTGTTGCACACCTGCTTAACTCAGTTGGGAGTTAATCTTCCAGATGACTCGGTTATTAACAGAATTCTCCAATCACTGCCACCAAGCTATAAGGGCTTTATGATGAACTATAATATGCAAGGGGTGGAGAAACACTTCCCGAGCTCTTCGCGATGCTCAAGGCCGCGGAGGTAGAAATCAAGAAGGAGTATCAAGTGTTGATAGTTAAAAAGACTACTAGTTTCAAGAAAGGCAAGGGAAATAAAGGGAACCTCAAGAATAACGGTAAAGCAGTTGCCGCTCCCATGAAGAAACCCAAGGCTGGACCCAAACCTGAGACTGAGTGCTTCTACTGCAAGGGGAATGTTCACTGGAAGCGGAACTGCCCCAAGTACTTGTCAGATAAGAAGGCTGGCAATGTCAACAAAGCTATATTTGATATACATGTTATTATGTGTACCTTACTAGTGCTCGTAGTAGCGCCTGGGTATTTGATACTTGTTCGGTTGCTCATATTTGTAACTCGAAACAGGAGATGCGGAATAAACGAAGGCTGGCTAAGGATGAGGTGATGATGCGCGTCGGAAATGGTTACAAGGTTGATGTGATCACCGTCGACACGCTACCTCTACATATACCTTCGAGATTAGTTTTAAACCTAAATAATTGTTATTTGGTGCCTACGTTGAGCATGAACATTACATCTGAATCTTGTTTATTGCGAGACAGTTATTCTTTTAAGTCAGAGAATAATTGTAGTTCTATTTATATGTGTAATATCTTTTATGGTCATGCACCCCTTGTGAATGGATTATTCTTGTTGAATCTTAATCGTAGTTATACACATATTCCTAATATTGATGCAAAAGATGCAAAGTTAATAATGATGGTACCACATATTTGTGGCACTGCCGCTTAGGTCATATTGGTGTAAAGCGCATCAAGAAACTCCATGTTGATGGACTTTTGGAATCTCTTGATTATGAATCATTTGAGACATGTGAACCATGCCTCATGGGCAAGATGACTAAAACTCCGCTCTCCGGAACAATGGAGCGAGCTAGTGACTTGCGGCAAATAATACATACTGATGTATGCGGCAATGAGTGTTGAAGACCGCGGTGGATATCGTTATTTTCTTACCTTCATAGATGATTTGAGTAGATATGGGTATATTTACTTAACGAAGCACAAGTCTGAAACATTTGAAAAGTTCAAGGAATTTTAGAGTGAAGTGGAAAATCATTGTAACAAGAAAATAAAGTTTCTACAATATGATCGTGGAGGTGAATGTTTGAGTTACAAGTTTGGTATGCATTTAAGGCAATATGGAATTGTTTCACAACTCACGCCACCTGGAACACCACAGCGTAATGGAGTGTCCAAACATCGTAATCGTACTCTATTGGATATGGTGCGTTCTATGATGTCTCTTACCGGTTTTCCACTTTCATTTTGGGGTTATGCATTAGAGACAGTCGCATTCACTTTACATAGGGCACCGTCTAAATCCATTGAGACGACACCGTATGAGTTGTGGTTTGGCAAGAAACCTAAGCCGTCGTTTCTTAAAGTTTGGGGATGCGATGCTTATGTCAAGAGGCTTCAGCCTGATAAGCTCGAACCAAAGCGGGGAAGTGTGTCTTCATAGGATACCCTAAAGAGACCATTGGGTATACCTTCTACCATAGATCCGAGGGCAAGATCTTTATTGCCAAGAACGGGTCCTTTCTAGGGAAGGAGTTTCTCTCGAAGGAAGTGAGTGGGAGGAAAGTGGAAGTTGATGAGGTAATCGTACCTTCTCTCTAATTGGAAAGTAGCACATCATAGAAATCAATTCCCGTTATGCCTACACCAGCTGAAGAGGAAGCTAATGATGATGATCATGAAACTTTGGATCAAGTTCTACTGAACTTTGTAGGTCGATCAAGGTACATTCCGCACCAGAGTGGTATGGTAATCTAGTATGAGAACAAAGTATGGACTTTCGTGGACTTGCCTGATGATTAGCAAGCCATTGAGAATAAATGGATCTTTAAGAAGAAGCCAGTTGTTGATGGTAATGTCACCGTCTATAAAGCTCGACTTGTCGCAAAGGGTTTCTGACAAGTTTAAGGGGTTGACTACGATAAGACTTTCTCACCCGTAGCGATGCTTAAGTCTATTAGAATTATATTAGAAATTGTCGCATTTCATGATTATGAGATCTGGCAAATGGACGTCAAAATGGCATTCCTTAACGGGTTTCTTAAGGAAGAGTTGTATATGATGCAACCAGAAGGTTTTGTCGATCCTAAGGATGCTAACAAAGTATGCAAGCTTCAGCGATCCATCTATGGACTGGTGCAAGCATCTCGGAGTTGGAATATATGCTTTGATGAGGTGATCAAAGATTTTGGTTTTGTACAAACTTACGGAGAGGCTTGCATTTACAAGGAAGTGAGTGGGAGCTCTGTATCATTTCTAATATTATATGTGGATGACATATTGTTGATTGGAAGTTTGAGTTCTCCACGGTGATACGTGGAAGTGAAGTTTGAGAATCTTATTACTATTAGTTGCTTGGTACCCTAGAGTTTGTTCCTCTTGGGTGCTTGGGCGCCCTAAATGGTTGGTGGTGCTTCGGAGCTCAATCATTGTGGTGTATAGCTCGGGGCAAGCATCGGGGTCTCCAATTAGGTTGTGGAGATTGCCCCGAGAAATTTGTACAGGTTCCGGTGACCGCCCCCAAGGGTTGCCAAAGTGTACGGGTTCGGTGACCGCTCCCAAGGGTTGCCAATTATAGGATTCGGTGACCCCCCTCTAGGGTCCCTTAGTGGAATCACGACTTCTTGCATTGTGCGAGGGCGGGAGGAGATTACGGTGGCCCTAGTGGCTTCTTGGGGAGCATTGTGCCTCCACACCGCTCCAAACGGAGATTAGCATCTGCAAGGGTGTGAACTTCGGGATACATCATCGTCTTCACTTGCCTCAGTTATCTCTTACCCGAGCCCTTTACTTATACACTTTACTTTGTGATAACCATAGTGTTTCATGTTATTTATCTTGCTATCACTTAGTTGTTTATCTTGCTTAGCATAAGTTGTTGGTGCACATAGGTGAGCCTAGTTGTTGTCGGTTTTATGCTTGACAAATTAACCACTAGGTTTATTCCGCATTTGTTCAATCCTAAACCATAATTATTTTAAAGCGCCTATTTACCACCCCCCCTCTAGGCGACATCCACGATCTTTCAGGATGCTTGCTTGCCACCAAATCTGATATTGATGATCTAGATTTCAGAAAATGTGTTTCTTATGCTTTTGTGTGCAAAGAGGCATTATTTTCATTCGAGGACGTGCCTTCCTCTTTGCCTCATGCTGTCACTAACATTTTGCAAGAATTCGCTGACGTCTTTCCACAAGACATGCCACCGGGATTACTACCTATTCGAGGGATTGAAAATCAGATTGACTTAATTCCCGATGCATCCCTGCCCAATCGTGGGCCATTCCGTATCAATCCATAGGAGCCGAAAGACATTATGCGTCAAGTACAGGAGCTGCTCGACAAAAGCTATACGCGAATCTCTTAGTCCTTGTGATGTTCCTATTGTACTAGTGCTAAAAAGGGATGATACATCACGTATGTGTATGGATTGTAGAGGCATTGATAATACTACTATTCGTTATCGTCATCCTATTCCTAGGTTAGATGATATGCTTGATGAATTAAGTGGCTCTACTATTGTCTCCAAAGTTGATTTGCGTAGTGCATTACATCAAATTCGTATGAAATTGGGAGATGAATGGGAAACAATGTTTAAAACTAAGTTTGGCTTATATGAGTGGTTAGTCATGTCTTTTGGGTTAACTAATGCACCTAGCACTTTCATGAGATTAATGAACGAGGTTTTATGTGTTTTCATTGGACGATTTATGGTAGTCTATTTTGATGTTATACTGATTTATATCACATCTTTGGAGGAACATTTGGAAGATTTACGTGTTGTTTTATTGCGCTACGTGACGCATGTTTGTTTGGTAACCTTGGGAAGTGCGCCTTTTGCACCGACCGAGTATCTTTTCTTGCCTTTGCACCTGGAGGTCTTGTTTGGTTACATTTGCGTAAGGATAGGTTTCCTTATTTGTGCAAGTCAAAACTAATGCCACGTACTGGTGGTCCTTTTAAGGTGTAAGAGAAAATAAATGATAATGCATATAAACTTGAGCTACATGTAGATTTTGGGGTTAGTCCCACTTTTAATATTGCAGATTTGAAGCCTTACTTGGGTGAGGAAGATGAGCTTCCGTCAAGGACAACTTCAACTTAAGAAGGGGAGGATGACGAGGACATCACTAATAAAGTCACGTCCACAACCCCTACTGCTACATATACTGGACCAATTACTAGAGTCCGCGCATGCCAATTAAATTATCAGGTACTTTCGTTTCTTGGTAATGACTCTAATGTTCATGAGAATATTATGCTGCCTAAATTCGATACATTTGTTTTTCTTATAAATGAAGGGCCAAGCATGAACAAGAACGATGAACATTGGAGCATGATCAAGCATGGAGAAGATGGCGCATGCAAGAGGAACAAGAACAAAGTTTCTGGTGAAGTTTCCAGCACTTTGAAGCCACCATGATGACATACAAGTGCATGGACGAAATATACAAGATGCCCTTTGATAAATTTCGTCCATTTCTTAATACAGGTGTCGCGTCACCTTATTTTTGGGTCGGGCCCATGTAATTTCGAAATACTACTTATAGACTACTTTTTAGAGTCCGTATTATAGGAGGAATGACTCAGGAGATGTTTTAGTCCCACTTTGGCACCTTGCCATGGGGGGATGGGGACGAAATCCCCTCTCTTTTCTCCTACAAATACAACACTTAAGGTACAGTTTAGACTTTGGATTTTGTTTAAATTAAAGTTCGTCATAGCTGCAACTCGCATATTTCGTTTGTGTTCAACTATCATACCAAAACGTCACAAAACCTCATTTGATTAATAAAGTTTTTCTTTTATATTCGTAATATCCAGATTTCAATCTTAATTTTTATTTGTTCTTCATTTGCTCGCAGGAAATAGACCGTCGGAGTTGATTTAGCGATTGCTAAGACACGAGGTCTTCACACGCTCATAGTCGGATCAAAAGACGGGACACCTTTGCCTCTATCAAAATCCAACAACTCCAACGCGAGTAGCAATGTCCTTGAAAATCGGTGCTGCAATTGTCACGGAAAACCGTCTTCTGAAGAGTATTAACAACGCATGCACAATCAGACTGGATAACCAGTTTTTGACAACGAATTTGATTTGTGCGATGAATTCTGTCAAAAACTGCTTGTGCTTCAGCGGTAGCCGCGTCTATCACATATGGAATAAGCTAGGAGCCCGCAGCTAAAAATCTTCCCTTATCATCTAGAGTTGGTACGAGGTGCTCATACACCACCAAGAGAGGATCGACGAAAGGTCAATTAGCTAAGGTGTAGGTACGATAACCACACATTGACGCCCTACAAGACGCAAAATGGCCGCAACCTGCGTACCGGGTTGCACGGCACTTGGGATCACCATGCATGCGCTCAGCAAATAAAGCGCAGCGGTGGTCGCTCATGGCTCCCGTGACGTGTCGCCTCCCAAACGTTTGTGTTGCCGTTCCGTTTGGACGGATACCCGACGTGGACGTGTCGCCCCGGCCCCTCTCATCATCGATTAAAGCCGTCATCATCATGGAAGGCAAGAAAGGCGGTGGCACGGACGAACCCATGAGCTTGGGCATGGGCTGGCCCCCATTGCAGCATGTACCGGCACAGTTTTATTCCCTCTCGTCACTGCTGCCGTCCCATTCGGGCAATGCAGCGCGAGACCACAGTGAGAACCTGAGCCTCCAAATCCGAACAGTAAGTAAAGATTCAGACGGAGCGTCGAACGGAAGCAAAGGCGGTCGTACTACTAGTCATATCTCTCTACTTTCGGCACGCAGATTTTTCACTGGCCGCGGTACTTTCGTTTTTTTCGCTACCAAGAGCTCAAGGCAAAGAAGAAGATAATAACCACGACGTGTCGGCGTCGCGTCCCGTCCCGTGTTGTCCCATCCGGTCGTGGAGCTACTCATCGTCTACCACGGCTAAGTTAATCATGTGAGCTGCCGTCACCCCCTCTCCCCCTACATGGTACAATCGGAAACCCTACTACTAGTCGCGTAGCACGGTGATGGTGACGACGGTGATCTAGCCTAGCAAAAGCAAACAAACCAACGCGAGAAAATGGGACAACAAATGCGAGGTCGGCCAGTTGAGGGAAAGGATCCCAGCAAATCCGGCTCCTGTCCGCAGGTGAAGCAAGGAACGACATTCGTGTACCCAAGGTTCATTTTCCCTGCATGAACGTGAGAGCTTGGACGGCTCCAGAAAGTTGTGGTATTCGGTTCGAATTTGAGCATCAACGACTAAGAGCATCTCCAACAGACGCCCGTCGCGCCGCGCGCAAAAAATAGATATGCCGCGCGCGCATCAGCTGGTTTGGCGCGGCGCGTAGCGCTGGCTCCAGCGACCACGCTAAAATACAGCGCGCGCGACTCGCCGGTGTATTGCATATGGCATTTTTCAACACAAAATGATGAACATTTTTAACACAATAAAAATTTCACACAAACAAGTTGATGAAGTTCATGCCTACGAATTTAAAATCATGCCCACAAGTTCATCCAAACAAGTTGACGAATGCATTCAAAAAATAAAAAAATGAAAAGTTAATTTTTTTTTTACCTTGGAGGCATTTCGTCGAACATGTTGTGTGCACCGGCCGCCGGCTCAACGAGGGAGCTTGCCGGCGCTTTGGCAGCCACCGCGTCTGTCGCACGCCCCGCAACCTTCTTCCTCTTCGCCTTGGAGGTGCCGGAGCCGTCCTCCGCCTTGTTTTTCTTCGCCGATGTCTTGCCCTTCTTTGGCCGCGCCGCATTGGGGAGCTTTGAGGAGGAGGGGCGGCGGCTCGGGCCGGCGCCGGCGCGACGCCACCCGCCGCCAAGGTCATCCGCGGCGGCATGAAGAGGCCGCGCGCGAGGCCGCTCGTCGGAGCTCCGGCGGAGGCGAGGCCAACGCCAGTCGGGCTAGGGTTTGCGGCGGCGGCGGCGGGAACGGGGGGGGGGGGGGGGGGGTCGCGGCTATAGGACGGGGTGAGCGGGGTGCCGGCGCGTGCGTCCATGGGTGCGGGTCGCCGGCACCGGCGCGCGCGGGGCTTTGGAGGAGGAGAAAAAGAGCGCAGCACGAGCGTCGTGTGCCGCGCGCGGAAGCGGGCGCCGTAAATACACCGCGCGAGGTACCGCTTTCTAGCGCGCCCAACTGCTTATACCGCGTGCGCGGTTATTGTGCGCGCGTGCTAAAATGGGGAATTTTGCGGCGCGGCGCATGTTGGAGATGCTCTAACCCATTGTTCCATTCCATACAACCAACCACCCCTGATGCGTTGCGATGGAAACCCTCGACCGGTCTCCGGATTTGGCTCCGTCGTACTGTACTCACTCGCATTCAGATTCAGAAGCAGAGACAGCCCCACACCACTCGTCCAGTCTCATAATGACTGACTCCACCACACCGTGCCGCACACAAGACTGCGTATGGTCCTCGCGGCCATCGCAGAGCAGCAGCAGCAGCAGCAGCAGCAGACAGGCAGCCATCGCATCACCATTCCGAATCCAAAATTAAATCAAGCGCCATTGCAATTTGCAGATAGCCCAGTACTACCAATAGTGGTGGCGGGGGGATAAGGGCCCACTCGTCAGAGGCCCGAGGCCCACAACTGCCATGCCAGTACTGGGTAGGGGTACCAACCTACCTAGGTGATGCAGCAGTAGCAGTTGGGCCAACCAACAACACATGCTGGGTGGACAGGGGTGACATGGCATCGACGGCAGAGCCCGCTCTTCAAGAGCCATCAGCGTGAAGGCGTACTGTAGTGGTACCAGGCAGACATTCCAAGCTCTACCTGTCATGAAATCAATCATGGTACCACCAGAGCATACTGTACCGCATACAAGTCGGAGTAGATAGATAGAAACCAGTGGAGCAGCGTATGAGTGCCACCAGTGCGGTACACGCATGCGAGGAGCGACGCGGGACAGTTTCGGTGCAGACACAGGGAAATGGGCATAGGATTCTCATTGCTACTGTACCAGCCATACAAAGATGTGAGCGTCCCAGTGAAAATGGCCATCAAAACTCAAGGGATCGAATACACAAGTCTTATCTAGTGCTACAAGCAGTCTGTAGTTCGTATTGGTAATAATGAACAAGGCTTTGCCGTTGGCATCAGGGAGAGGAGGAAAAAGAATTAGTGTCACAAATTACAGGCCTATCTATGTACTACTAACAGCAGTGGTTCTGTCTTACCAGCCATATACAGGATTCTGTACCTGAGGGGGCAGCAGGTGCATGTCCACGCTATGTTGCTTGTTGTAGTTCAGGGTCCCGGGCACCGCCCCAGTCGACAGCCGGAGGAGCTCGCTGCCTGTGAAGCAGTAGTGGGCAAATGCTAGACCGCCATCCACAATGTCCGACATGTTTGGCAACGAGGCTGATTTCTTCATCCTCCTGTCGACGCTACTTCCAGAGGTGCTGGCAGAATCACCATTGCTGCGCAGGACCTTGTCCAGTTCCGAGTGCTCCATGAACCTCTGGGTGGCAGCCTCCCACGAAAGGTTGTACCGCTGCTCAGGTGTGAGGGGCTGGGGATCACGGGTCATTGCTTCCTTCACTTTGGCAACGAAATCCTCTGACGTTGTGTACACCAGACAGTTTGGGAATGATCTGAAGAAATCGTTGGATGGGTGATCTGCGCAGACCACAAACTTGCCCATGGCTAGCGCCTCAGCAGTGGCGGTGCAGAGGACATCACTAATGCTCGGGTTTACAAAAACCTTGTACCTGGAAAAAGAACACAAGAAGGAAGAAGCATTCAGATCAATGACATCGCAGATGTACAAGGAAAGGCATATGTTTTCAAAGCTGGATGGTTTGGATCTTTACCCATGAAGAGAATCGTCTGCATGATCTCGGCCTTTATGGAAGTTAAGATTCAAATCCAGCTTCTTGGCAGCTGATTGCACTTCAACTGAATCTTCACCATTTCCATAGACGTCCAATTTGAAACCGTCCAAATCTGTCTTGTGCTTCGCAAGCAAATCTATCAGTTCTCTGTAGCCTTTGGCCCAGACCATCTTCCCCAGAAAATAAGCTCCTTTGGACATGGACTGCTCGCCAGATTCCCTCTCTGCTGCTATTCTCTCCCCAACCTCCAGAAACTTGGGATTAACACCATGTACATTGCAGATCATGGATCTGGCTAGATCTTGAGTTGCCCCTGATAGTCGCAAAACCTACACGTATCAATACCATCAGCTCAGTGAGCAAAAACAACCTAGCACATAGTTATTGAAATATATGTATATATGAAGAAGAGTTCACAGTGTGTGCACTCAAACATCGCAATAAACAGTCATAGTACAGTGCATAATTACCTTGTGGCAATAAGCTCTGGCAATAAGGTTGTTAATGTGCTTGACAAAAAAAGCTTGAATAGCGCCATTCTTCTCTCTCTTGATATACTCCAAGTAATTTGTATGCACAATACCAACAACATGATTAAATTTATCAGTCCAACGCTTTCCATGATGGTACCAGTTCAGATGCTCAGGTTCTTCCAGAATTGCAATGTCAGCTTCCTTTGATGATATAAATTGTGAAGTGTCCCCAGCAGGAATTATACTTCTCCTTTCTTTCTGAAACTGCAGCCAGGGCAGATAAATGGTTAGACAACTAAAACACATAGCGTTTGACATTATGTAATGAAAAAGAAACCCTACCTTTCCAGGGTAGAATGATATTCTGAAGTCGGTTTTAAATCCAACTCTTTCCTCCAGCCAATTCCTTATATAAGTTTCTTGGTCTTCTGGAGAACTAAAAGTCATGTTATTCGGATAGACGAGCTCTTGGTCTGACTTGCAAAGCCAGGGCACCATCAAGGTTACATATTGCTTGGAAGATTTAGCCAAGTATGCAGCTCGAAACAAAGGATTTACAGCTGTTCCCGTCATCCAGGGAAGACTGGCGGTAGTGACAATGGCAACATGTCTCTTGTCAGCTACATCATATTTTTGCCCATCATCCCAAAACCCACCTTCATAATGATGCCCTGTACTCTGAAGGACGCTAGCTATTCTTAGGTCAAGTTCATCACAAGTATTGTCATTTCTGAAGGAAGATGATTCACTAGTTGACAATGGATCATATGCAAAGTGGTCCTTGCGCTTGCTGCATAGAGACTCCACCAACTTGTCACACACATCTATTCCACACGAGAAGAAAAAAATCAGTACGGCACAAGCTCACACACATATATTCCAATATTCTGCAGACCTTAGATTTTGTTGAACTAAAATAAGACCCCTTACCTCTTTTTATACCAAGTTGGTCAAACAATGGTACAGATTGCTTTAGAAAATACGCAAGGAGTTCGTTTAAATCCAGTGGTGGAACTTCCTGCACTAGATCAATATATATTAAGAAATGCACAAAGCAGAAAGGGGTAGCTAATCCCTGGGCATGCATGCAACATGCATGCAAATGTGTTAATATATACATGCTTCACATGTGAATGATGCTAAATCATGCAGTTAGGAGCTTGATTATGGGGCATGGTGCATAGGACTCAGCCAACCAAGGCCCACGAAACTGAATTGTTTCAGCATGCATTGATTTATTATACATTATTACTTCCCTCCTCGTCTACATGATTACATCTCTAAAAGTACTCTTCTAGTAGAATTAAGTAGACCATGCGGTTACAAGAAAAACATGTCGATCTCATGAGCTATGATGCTGAAGAATAGTCTTCCTGGTAGGACAAAGAGATGCCAAGAAGAGGCCATGATGTTAACACTCAAGAGGACATAGATTCTATGGCACTATTGGCACCTGGCACGCATCCACATTGAAGAATGTACGTATGCGGGAGGATGGAAGAGAGCAGTTCTATAATCAAGATTATTTAGTAGGGTGAAAACTGGGTTCTGCTCCGAATCGTAGTCCTCGCGGGAATGGTCGCAAAATGCGAAGGATTTACTAGGCTTCTTGTGTCTTTTCATTCTTTCGATCTAGCGTGGCATTGGGCCCACACACCTACACTTAGCATTCCAGAAATACTGACTAGATTATGTTCCCTACATCAAAAGGTGAAATTGATTTATTGTCAATGCCAGAAAAACTGAAAAATAGTAGATTGACAGGGTAACATCCCTATACGTCCCCACTGTTCAAAATATCAGCCGATATTTAAGTTAATCGGCCAGTTAATCCTGATTCCTTAGGTCACAGATGTGATAACAGCATATCCTTCGCGTTAACTGGTCTAGCGGATTAAGGCTGATTTATCCCACTGGGCCGATTAACTGGAGAGAGAAATTTGGGCCCAAAAGTTTGGCACATTCCCTCCTTTTACCCCAAAACTGGGTGTTTACTGTTTAGGTCACAGCCCGTTCCCTCCCTTCTCACTCTCCCCTCCCCTCCTGTAGTAGTAAGCCTCGTTGGAGAAGGCTGGAGCAGCCGTCGCCGCCGCCACCCCTCTCCGAGCAGCAATCTGATCTATGCTATATGCTGCTGCTACTGCTGCTTATTGCCTCTCTCCTTTACTGCTGCTGCTGCTATGCTATATGCTGCTGCTTATTGTCTAATGTGATGTATTTGACTAGTTGTTGATATTTAGCAATCTGTGGCTGCTTCTAGCACTGCAAATGCTCCATCTTTGAAGTGAAGATATATAGATATGGCCCTAATTAACCTACTGATAAATGGGTTACCGATAAATTCAGTTAATGGGTTGATTCCCCGATTAATCCCTACTCCCCAACCGACCGAGCAGCTACAAGTTACCGATATCCTGAACATTGTACGTCCCTGCAAAGCTGAAAAAAAAGCATATGCCTACAACATGCAGCCACCCCGTGTCTAACATGTGGGTCAAGAGGCATATAATGGTTTACAATATTTTGCAAGGGCATAATACAAGGATTGTACAACCTTATTTGACCCTCATTCTGAAAACAAGATAATGCTACCAACTCCAATATTTAGTAGTTTACAGCAGGAATGAAGCCAATGAACTGAAGGCAGCAATTATCACAATTAGTTTTGCTCTTCAAAAAACATCTCTTGCAGTTGTAGGTATTGCAAAGTATTCATGCAGAAAAGTTCACTAACCCTGATAAACAGAAACTAGCATATGCACAAAAAAGTGATGCTCTAATGCACAATGCAACAGAATATGAAACCAGATGACTAACCTCAGATGCTTCAGGTGCAAAGCTCATCGATTTCTGCAATAAGAATTGCAATTGTACATCATGTTAGTGCACTCATATATATGTACTCAATGAAAAATAGTACTGTAGAAGATTTGGTATAGCAGGCTGCAACATGTAAATCACAGAACAAGTTTAATTAAGGTCCGTGCACTGCAAGCAAACTGGGGTTATGCAACTTTTGCAAATAATATATGTACAACTTTCAACTGCTGATTTTTGCGAGCGAAACTTCATGCATTTGATAAATGACTCACACCACACTTAACATGTGATTTATTATCCTGAGATGATTCTGATGCCCTGGACTTCCCATAAAGGTTCCATTATTTACACATATTCTAACATGAAACCCCAAAAATTGCATGGGCTCAAGGCACCAACCGAGAGAGTCTTCATTAACTTCTGGCATGCAGTTTTCTTACAAAGTAGCCTTAGATTATTTTGACTAGTAAGTAGATGATTTTTTTTTTCTTGCCGGGAAGTAGATGGTATTTAAATTCAGTGTGTCCAGATTAACTAAGACCAGGCAAGGAATGAAACTAAATTAAAGTCATCCCCTAGCTATATTATTCTTAGACTCAAACCTCTTGCGATTTTTTACACCTCACATTTCAAGCCTACGAGCACAACAATGAACAAAAACACCCAATTTCATTTTCAGATAAGCCAATCTAGAGGACATATTGTCGACAACTCAACACGAACTTGTTGATCACAGCACTGAACGTTTCCCCTCTAAATCATAAGCATAAAACTTGATCCAAGCGAACCACAACATTTGCTCGACTTCCTCAACATCAAGCTACAATTTCAGAATCGAATTGCCCCAACAATAATTCAGAATTGAAAAATTCCAGAGTAAAATCAAAGATATGTCCACGGTCCAGCATTAGTGACCCAACTCAATTTGACGAACTTGACCTAAGAATAGCTAGCGTCCTTCAATTGGCGAGGCTTGCAGTTTATTTACTCGTGGATGCAACTCAAACGGCAAGGCCGCAGTTTATTTATTTACTTGTGCACGAAGGACGGTAGAATTGGTGAGGGTTTGGAAGCTTACCAGGCTGAGCTTGACCTTGTGGAGCACGTCGCTGGCCTGGTCCTGGCGCTTGCGGTCGAGGTCCCTGAGGCGCGCCTTGACGGCCCGTATGGGCTCCCACTCCGCGGCGTCCTCGTCCTCCCACCTCCACCCGGTCTTGGCCCCCCACCCCCTCCCGACCTCGGCCTCGAACGCCTTCCCTATCGCCGACAGGTCCAGGCGCGTCCTCCCGATCCCCGGGGCGGAGGAGGAGGAGGAGGAGGTGGTGTTGTAGGCCCTGCGGAGGCGCGCGAAGAGGTCGGGCTCCGGGACCGGCGCGCTGAGGAAGGTCTCGAGCTCCCCGGCCCGCGCGCGGATGAGGCGCAGGTCCTCCCGCAGGCTCCGGGAGAGGAAGGAGAGCGCCCCCTCCCCCGCCGCGGCGGGGCGCGTGTCGACGCCGAAGCTAGCCATGCGGCTCGGCTGCGTCCGGGCTGTAGGGTTTTGCTGGTGGTGGTGACGGTGGCGGTGGCGGAAGAGGAGGCGGAGGCGGTGGTGTGAGGTGGGGCGGAAGGATGGGGGCCGAGGGGAGAAGGAAGGAAGGGGAGGAGGAGATTTCGCGGGCCCGGCGGCGTGGACCCGGTCTAGTGGAGGAGTGGCAACGGAAGTGGAGGAGGAAGGAAGGGCGAGGTTGCGCGGCCACGCTTGTGCCATCTGCCGGACGGGAAGCCGACGGCTCAGATCGAGACGGCAGGAGATCGACGGTGCTGAATTTTCTAACCTTTTTTTTCTTCTAATTACCACGTCGGCGCACGTACAAGTGTACTGACGTACAGTACTTGCTGTGCTGGTTTATGTTAGGTATATATTGACGTTTTTTATAGTTGAATTTTGACGGCAACCTTCGTAGCATAGAACTCTTTGCTGGAGCCATCACAGAGGCATGGAATTGCTTCCAACTTAGATTTTATGGAATCGCCCCTTGATATGCACAAGAAATCACCTAGGGAAATAACTTACCTTTCCTTACATATATTTAACACAGTCGAATTACTAGCGCGGGAGAAACAAGACCAAAAAACAGGCTGAATTTCGCAGTCCTTGCATCGAATGTAATTCGGGTTCAGTTATTACTCCAGCCAGCAAACACAGGACTTGTCGACAGCCAGCAAAAGAAAGACACGGAAGTAGACACACCGGATGCATGCGGCACTGCAATGCAATCAGATAAACACGAACAAGAGACCAAGGGTGAAAGCAACGCTAACAGTAGCTTGGCACGGCAGCGCTCAGTTTGGACCTTTGCACGCCCTGCACTCCAGCCCCGGTCGGCAAACCGAAAGCAACGGCCGTGCTCTTCTTGGCAGACAGCCGTCGAGCAAACGGCACCCACGACCGGGCACGGGGATCGGAATCCGGCACATTCCGTGGATCAGGAGAACGGCATGACGGGTGAGTTCACGGTCAGTATTTCCTCCGAGGATGCAGCTGGAAGGCCATCCTTGCCTTGCCTTGCCTTGCCTTGGCTGCCAGCCACCGATTGCTCCTTCATCCATCGTCTCCATCTGTCTGTCGGCACCGGTCGGTGTAGCAAGTGTCTGGCACAGGGAAGAGCTGCTCCGGCAGCCACAAGATACTCGTGGTTGAACATGAAAATGCAGTGACACTTCAATTTCTCCTGCTAGTTTCCCAACCAGGTTGAACTTGTTTTGCCTGTTGCCAGCAATGCCCAACTCGGTATTCCCTCGCGCCCACGTGCCGCGTGCAAGATGGATGCTTTTGCATCAACATGAGGATTTACATCAGAGAGTTAATTTGCTCAAGCATCGTTGCACATATGTTCAGAATAAGATGCGGTGATTGCCGTGCAGCGGACACAGTAGAGAAGAGACTAACCATTGAGCAGATGTTCTATGCTCGGCGAACTGAAACCATAGCAGGAGGTACAGTCTCCATCTTGAGAGAATGCCAGAACTCTGCAACTGAATCCTAGTAGATCTCACAGCAGGTTCTTGGAAATCACAGCTCCATTTCTTAGATTCTCCTAAAAAGGAGACAACGCCTCGTTTTATAGGTTACTGGACTTGCAACTTTGTGCTGAAAGATGCAAAACAGCGAAAACTCAGTAAGCAGACTTCCTGTATTTTGATAGTTCCCACCACATCCAGCTTCAACAAAATTTGATCGAAACTGCTGACAGGTTCGACTATTAACTTTGGCGACTTCTCTTTGTATTGCATTACGGGCTGCCGGGCTCCATTAAGCTTGACAACTTACAGTCCAGAAATGTACACCCATCATCAAGCTAATCTTTACCCCTAAAAAAAAATCATCAAGCTAATCAGAGAGCTTAGACAATCGGCAACTGAGAAAACTGACGGGCATTCCACTGGAGATGGTCTATAGTACCGCCGTTATTCATTTTATAGCAATCTGATAGATGCCTTCAAACTGTGCTTCCATACAGGTTCAAGCAGTGAAGTGTGCTGGCGCTCATGTGGTTCGTCCACTGCAACATAGGCTTCTACAAAATTCAGAGGGTGTTTGGTTGAAAAGTCCTAGGACTTTTTCTAGTCCAGGGACTAATCAAAAAAGACTCTCTAGTAGAGTCTTTTTCTAGTCCCTGTAGAAAAAGTCCCTCCCGTTTGGTTTCTAGGATTTTTTAGGGACTTTTTCTAGTCTTTGAGACTAAAAAGTCCCTGAACCAAACACCCCCTCAGATCTCACCGGCCAGGGGCTTGTGTTGTACTGCATTACTGCATGAACTTCAAGAACCGCCATTGCCGTCAATCAAACTATGTGTTATCAACTCCATATCACAATGGTTTTGATCACTGATCTTGGGCTAACAGCCTAACACAATGGCCAGTTTGTCAACTGATCAATATGCCAAAATTCATACAATGCCATACTCGCTCATCAGCCTAGCCACTCTCTCAGCCACATCGACACGGCCATGCGCCCGGCACGCCGCCAGCAGCACCGTGCAGATGATCCTGTCCGGTCGCGCCTCCATCCGCGCCAGCAGCCCCTCTGCCTCCTCGACCTCCCCGGCCCGTCCCAGCATCTCCACCATGCAAGTGTAGTGCTGCAACGCTGGCCTCCGCACCCTCGCAAAGACTTCCCTCCCCTCGCTGACCATCCCGGCCCTAGCGCACGCGGCGAGGACCACCGTCACCGCCTTGTCGTCCATCTCCCCCTCCCAGCCGCGGAACAAGCCGAGCACCTCCCGGCACCTGCCGTGCGCGGACATAGCGCTGGCCAGCGCGGTGCGCGCGGAGAGTGTCTGCTCCTGTGCGGGCAATCCGTCGAACACGCTGCGCGCGGAGGCTGGGTCGCCGCACGCGGAGTAGGCGTGGATGAGCGAGGGGACGAGGACCGCGCCTCGGCGGAGCGCGGCGGCGTGGAGGGAGGCCACGAGCGAGAGAGACGGCAGGGAGGCGGCACGGCGGAGGAGCTCGGCGTAGTGCCGCCGCATGGCTGCAGCCTTCGGGCGGCAGGGTTGGAGAGAAGGGATTGCACTTTGGTAAAACCGGCTGCTCTGGGCCGTTGGATTGCTCGTAAGTACAATATTTACCGTCGCAAAAACTACCGCGCGCTCTAGACGAACAGCCGCCAGGACCAACCCAAACCAAAAAAGTACTCCCTCGTTTCAAAATAGATGACCCAACTTTATATTAGTATAAAATTGGGTCATCTATTTTAGAATGGAAGGAGTATAAAAAAATATTGTTGGGGATTTTTCAATAACACTAAAATCATTTACTTAGAATTATTTCTTCATAAAGTGCATTGTATGTTCATTGTCATTAATATGAAAAATGACATTGACTTTATTGCAATCAATAACAGCCCATGCAGTATTCAAGAAGGGTCTACCAAGGATAATCGACATGTTGTCGTCCTCGAGCATCTCAAGTATAACAAAATCAGTCAAAATAATAACATTAGCAACAACAACGGGCACATCCTCACAGATATCGATAGTTATGGCAGTTAATTTATCAGTCATTTGCAAAAATATCTCAGTAGGTTTGAGTTTATTTAAATCAAGTCTTTTATATAAAGAGAAAGGTATAGCACTAACACCAGCTCCTAAATCACACAAAGCACTTTTCACATAATTTTTTTGATAAAGCAAGGTATAGTTGTATTTCTGGATCTCCAAGTTTTTAGGTACTCCATCTTTAAAAGTATAATTAGCAAGCATAGTGGAGATTTCAGCTTCCGGTATTTTTCTCTTATTTGTGATGATGTCTTTCATATACTTTGCATATGGAGGCATTTTCAAGATATCAGTCAAGCGAGTAGCAAAAAGACTGACATCGGCATTTCAGCAAAGCGTTCAAATTCTTCATCATCATTCTTTTTAGTTGACTTGGGTGAAAAATACATAGGTTTTTGAACCCATGGTTCTCTTTTCTTACCCTGTTTTCTAGCAACAAAGTCTCTTTTGTCATACCTTTTATTTTTAGGTTGTCGGTTATCAAGATCAACTGGTGGTTCTATCTCAACATCATCGTCTGGTTCTTTATTATTTGGTTGGGTATCTTCATGAACATCAACATTATCTTTTTCATTATCACTAGGTGAGTGTTCATTACCAGACTGAGTTTCAACATCTGAGATAGAAACTTCATTATAATTGTCAGGAGGTTTTTCTATTTCAGGTTCACTAGGAGCATGTGAAGTCCTATCATTCTTCTTTTCCTTTTCTTTCTAGAAGAACTAGGTGCACTAGTGTTAGATCTTTGTCAATCTTGTTCAATTCTTTTAGGGTGTCCCTCAGGATAAAGTGGTTCCTGAGTCATTTTACCTCCTCTAGTTGCAACTTCAACAACAAAAATCATTCATATTATTATTCATTTCATCAAGTAATTCTCTTTGAGATGTAGCAACTTGTTCTAATTGAGTTTGAATCATAGAAGCATGTTTTCCAACACCTCTAACATCATTTGATATTCTAAATAACAAGTAACTCAAGCGAGCAATCATATCATAATTGCATTTCAATTGTTTCATAACATTTGCATTGAAGTGATCTTGTTTTCTAATGTAGTTTTCAAACTCATAAAGGCATTGACTAGGATGCATATTGTAAGGATTATCACTATCATTAAACTTCATAAGAGAATTTACCTCTACCACCTTAGGCAGTGGTGGTGTATTAAGCCCATGTATTTCTTCAATAGGAGGTAAATTTTTAACATCCTCAGCTTTAATACATTTTTCCTTCATAGATTTCTTTGCCTCTTGCATATCTTCAGGACTAAGATATAATATACCCCTTTTCTTGTTGGAAATATGCCCTAGAGGCAATAATAAAAGCATTATTATTATATTTTCTTGTTCATGATAATTGTCTTTATTCATGCTATAATTGTGTTATCCAGAAATCGTAATACATGTGTGAATAAATAGACACCAACGTGTCCCTAGTAAGCCTCTAGTTGACTAGCTCGTTGATCAACAGATAGTCATGGTTTCCTGACTATGGACATTGGATGTCATTGATAACGAGATCATATCATTAGGAGAATGATGTGATGGACAAGACCCAATCCTAAACATAGCACAAGATCGTATAGTTCGTTTGCTAGAGTTTTTCCAATGTCAAGTATCCTTTCCTTAGATCATGAGATCGTGTAACTCCCGGATACCGTAGGAGTGCTTTGGGTTTATCAAACGTCACAACGTAACTGGGTGACTATAAAGGTATACTACGGGTATCTCCGAAAGTGTCTGTTGGGTTGACACGGATCAAGACTGGGATTTGTCACTCCGTATGACGGAGAGGTATCACTGGGCCCACTCGGTAATGCATCATCATCATGAGCTCAAAGTGACCAAGTGTCTGGTCACGGGGTCATGCATTATGGTACGAGTAAAGTGACTTGCCGGTAACGAGATTGAACAAGGTATTGGGATACCGACGATCGTATCTCGGGCAAGTAACATACCGATTGACAAAGGGAATTGTATATGGGGTTGCTTGAATCCTCGACGTCGTGGTTCATCCGATGAGATCATCGAGGAGCATGTGGGAGCCGACATGGGTATCCAGATCCCGCTGTTGGTTATTGACCGGAGAGCAATCTCGGTCATGTCTACATGTCTCCCGAACCCGTAGGGTCTACACACTTAAGGTTCGGTGACGCTAGGGTTGCAGGGATATGTATATGCAGTAACCCGAATGTTGTTCGGAGTCCCGGATGAGATCCCGTACATCACGAGGAGTTCCGGAATGGTCCAGAGGTAAAGAATTATATATAGGAAGTGCTATTTCGGCTATCGGGACAAGTTTCGGGGTCACCGGTATTGTACCGGGACCACCGGAAGGGTCCCGGGGGTCCACCGGGTGGGGCCACCTATCCGGGGGGGCCCATGGGCTGAAGTGGGAAGGGATCCAGCCCAAAGTGGGCTGGGGCGCCACTTCCCCTAGGGCCCATGCGCCTAGGGTGGGGGAAACCCTAAAGGGGGTGCCCCCTTACTTGGGGGGCAAGCCCCCACCCCTTGGCCGCCGCCCCCCTAGGAGATTGCATCTCCTAGGGCCGCCGCCCCCCTAGTCCCCCTATATATAGTGGGGGATGGAGGACCTCTAACCTACGCCTTTGGTGCCTCCCTCTCCCTCTCCAACACCTCCTCCTCCTCCATAGAGCTTGGCGAAGCCCTGCCGGAGTACTGCAGCTCCATCACCACTACGCCGCCGTGCTGCTGCTGGAGCCATCTTCCTCAACCTCTCCTTCCCCTTGCTGGATCAAGAAGAAGGAGACGTCACGCTGACCGTACGTGTCTTGAACGCGGAGGTGCCGTCCGTTCGGCGCTACGATCTCCGGTGATTTGGATCACGTCGAGTACGACTCCCTCATCCCCGTTCTTTGAACGCTTCCGCTCGCGATCTACAAAGGTATATAGATGCATCCGATCACTCGTTGCTAGATGAACTCATAGATGGATCTGGGTGAAACCGTAGGAAATTTTTTGTTTTCTACAACGTTCCCCAACAGTGGCATCATGAGCTAGGTCTATGCGTAGTTCTCTTTGCACGAGTAGAACACAATTTGTTGTGGGCGTAGATGTTGTCAACTTTCTTGCCGCTACTAGTTTTATTTTGCTTCAGCGGTATTGTGGGATGAAGCGGCCCGGACCAACCTTACACGTATGCTTACGTGAGACCGGTTCCACCGACTAACATGCACTAGTTGCATAAGGTGGCTGGCGGGTGTCTGTCTCTCCCACTTTAGTTGGAGCAGATTCGATGAAAAGGGTCTTTATGAAGGGTAAATAGAAGTTGACAAATCACGTTGTGGCTTTCACGTAGGTAAGAAAACGTTCTTGCTAGAACCCTATTGCAGCCAAGTAAAACTTGCAACAACAATTAGAGGACGTCTAACTTGTTTTTGCAGCAAGTGTTCTGTGATGTGATATGGCCAAAGTTGTGATGAATGATGAATGATATATATGTGATGTATGAGATCATGTTCTTGTAATAGGAATCACGACTTGCATGTCGATGAGTATGACAACCGGCAGGAGCCATAGGAGTTGTCTTTATTTTTTTGTATGACCTGCGTGTCATTGAGAAACGCCATGTAAATTACTTTACTTTATTGCTAAACGTGTTAGCCATAGTAGTAGAAGTAATAGTTGGCGAGCAACTTCATGGAGACACGATGATGGAGATTATGATGATGGAGATCATGGTGTCATACCGGTGACAAGATGATCATGGAGCCCTAAGATGGAGATCAAAGGAGCTATGTGATATTGGCCATATCATGTCACTATTATTATTTGATTGCATGTGATGTTTATCATATTTTGTACATCTTGTTTACTTAGAACGACGGTAGTAAATAAGATGATCCCTCGTAATAATTTCAACAAAAAGTGTTCCCCCTAACTGTGCACCGTTGCGACAGTTCGTTGTTTCGAAGCACCACGTGATGATCGGGTGTGATAGATTCCAACGTTCACATACAACGGGTGTAAGACAGATTTACACATGCAAACACTTAGGTTGACTTGACGAGCCTAGCATGTACAGACATGGCCTCGGAACATAGAAGACCGAAAGGTCGAGCATGAGTCGTATAGAAAATACGATCAACATGAAGATGTTCACCGATGTTGACTAGTTCGTCTCACGTGATGATCGGACACGGCCTAGTTAACTCGGATCATGTTATACTTAGATGACTGGAGGGATGTCTATTTGAGTGGGAGTTCATTGAATAATTTGATTAGATGAACTTAATTATCATGAACTTAGTCTAAAATCTTTACAATATGTCTTGTAGATCAAATGGCCAACGTTGTCCTCAACTTCAACGCGTTCCTAGAGAAAACCAAGCTGAAAGACGATGGCAGCAACTATACGGACTGGGTCCAGAACCTGAGGATCATCCTCATAGCTTCCAAGAAAGATTATGTCCTACAAGCACCGCTAGGTGACGCACCCGTCCCACAGAACCAAGACGTTATGAACGCTTGGCAGACACGTGCTGATGATTACTCCCTCGTTCAGTGCGGCATGCTTTACAGCTTAGAACCAGGGCTCCAAAAGCGTTTTGAGCGACATGGAGCATATGAGATGTTTGAAGAGCTGAAAATGGTTTTCCAAGCTCATGCCCGGGTCGAGAGATATGAAGTGTCCGACAAGTTTTTCAGCTGTAAGATGGAGGAAAATAGTTCTGTCAGTGAGCACACACTCACAATGTCTGGGTTACATAACCGCTTGACTCAGCTGGGAGTTAATCTTCCGGATGACGCAGTCATTGACAGAATCCTTCAGTCGCTTCCACCAAGCTACAAGAGCTTTGTGATGAACTTCAATATGCAGGGGATGGGAAAGACCATTCCTGAATTATTTGCAATGCTAAAATCAGCAGAGGTAGAAGTCAAAAAGGAACATCAAGTGTTGATGGTGAATAAAACCTCTAAGTTCAAGAAAGGCAAGGGTAAAAAGAACTTCAAGAAGGACGGCAAGGGAGTTGCCGCGCCCGGTAAGCAAGCTACCGGGAAGAAGCCAAAGAATGGACCCAAGCCCGAGACTGAGTGTTTTTATTGCAAGGGAAGTGGTCACTGGAAGTGGAACTGCCCCAAATACTTAGCGGACAAGAAGGCCGGCATCACGAAAGGTATATGTGATATACATGTAATTGATGTGTACCTTACCAGTACTCGTAGTAGCTGTAACGCCCTCGATGCGGCTATGTCTCCCACGTGTCGAGGCACGACTTAGAGACATAGGCGCATTAAAAGCAATGTCGCAAGTCGGGAATCATTACACAACCCATGTACATATATAATATAAAGGGGGAATAATAATATAGTTGGCTTACACTCGCCACGTCACATCAAAGTACATAAATAACATCCATCATACAATCACTCATGGCCCGACTACGGCGCCAAAATAGAAAAGACCCCCAACAAGCGACTAGGCCCTGAATCTAACCCCGAATAGGCACCACTACTGATCATCAGGAAAAGACAGATAGTATCGCTGAGAGTCCTCGTCGTACTCCCACTTCAGCTCGAGCGCGCCATCCGGAGAAGTGTCATCGGTCCCTGCATCTGGTGTAATAGTAATCTGTGAGGCACAAAGGACTCAGCAATCTCGCACCCTCGCGATCAAGACTATTTAAGCTTAATAGGTAGGAAAGGGGTAATGTAAGTGGAGCTGCAGCAAGCGGCTAGCATATATGGTGGCTAACTTATTCGCAAAGGAGAGCGAGAAGAGGAGGCAAAGCACGTGCGGAAAACTATATAGAGCAGCCTACGCAAACATAACTCCAACGCCGTGTCCACCTCCCGGACTCCGCCGAGAAGAGGCCATCACGGCAACACACTCAGTTGATTCATTTTAATTATTTAAGTTCAAGTTATCTACAACCGGACATTAACAAATTCCCATCTGCCCATAACCGCGGGCACGGCTTTCGAAAGATCAATCCCTGCAGGGGGGTCCCAACTTAGCCCATAACAAGCTCTACGGTCAACGAAGGAATAGACCTCCACCCAGGACCCACCGATCAGACTCGGTATCCCGGTACAACAAGATGATTCGACAGGTCAAAACTAGTCCAGCAACACCGCCCGAATGCGCCGACAAATCCCGATAGGAGCTGCACATATCTCGTTCTCAGGGCACACTCAGATGAGACATCCTACGAGTAAAACCAACCCTCAAGTTGCCCCGAGGTGGCCCTGCAGTCTACTCGGTCGGACCAACACTCAGAGGAGCACTGGCCCGTGGGGGCTAAAATAAAGATGACCCTCGGGCTCCGGAAACCCAAGGGAAAGAAAAGGGTAGGTGGCAAATGGTAAAACCAATGTTGGGCATTGCTGGAAAAGCTTTAATCAAGGCGAACTATCAAGGGGTTCCCATATAGCCCAACCGCATAAGGGACGCAACAATCCGGGAACATAACACCGATATGACGGAAACTAGGGCGGCAAGAGTGGAACAAAACACTAGGCGAGAGGCCGAGCCTTCCACCCTTTACCAAGTATATAGATGAGTAAAGATAACATAGCAATATAATGATATCCCAACAAGTAAATAAATGTTCCAACAAGGAACGGCTCCAATCTTCACCTGCAACTAGCAACGCTATAAGAAGGGCTGCGCAAAGCGGTGACATAGCCAATCAATGGTTTGCTAGGACAAAGGTGGGTTAGAGGCTCAATCATGGCAATTGGGAGGCTGACAAGCAAGTGGTAGGCATCGTAGCATTGGCAAAGCAAAAGAGCGAGCAAACTAGCATAGCAAAGATAGTAGTGATTTCAAGGGTGTGATCATCTTGCCTGCACAGTTGTCAGAATTGACTGGATCCTCAAAATCAAACTCAACGGGCTCCTCGTTAGCGAACTCGTCTCCCGGCTCTACCCAACAACACAAACAAGCAACAAGGATACAATCAACCACGTGCAAGGGCAACCAATAAGATGCAAAGATGACATGCTATGCGGGATGCGATGCGGGATGCAAAATGCAAGATGTAACAGGAAATGCATGAAACTGGCCTCAACATGGAAATCCAAGTGTGCCACTGGATAGAGGGAAAGAAATCACCTGAAAACGATATAAAGATCATGGCAATCGGAGCTACGGTTTAGAAATGGCAAGCGTTTTACTAAACGAACCGTTCTGCGATTTACAGCAAGTAGGCTCCTAAATGCAACAAAATGAACATGCTACAGCCACCAAACATGAAAACAAATTGCATGGAAGTGATGTACTCAAGAAGCTTAACAAATCACCAGGACTGAGGCATAGGCAAATTCATCCATTAAGGGCTTCAAACAAGCATGACAAAACTGAATAAGCAAAACAGATTTCAGACTTAGCGAAATTAACGCTAGTCTGGAATTTCAGACCACGATGCTCTCTTCGGAGCAGCAAAACAGCATGAAGAAAAACCTGAACATGGCAAGTAAGAGCATGGCATGGAGCTACTCAACAAGCTTAACAAAACACCCAAAATTACCTGGGGCCAAAAGGGTTCACAAAATACTCTACCGAGCACACGAACATCGATGAAACACAATCAGTTTTCAGACTTAGTGAAAACTGGGACATGCTGAAACAATAACTCACGCAGGCATGTAAACGAGCTCGATGCTCTCACCACGGTGCAAGTCATGGCAAGGCAAGCATATATCCATTAAGAAGGCACAAAATTCTAGCTAGACATGGCGAGAACAATGGCATAGCATGCATGGATCACTAGCAATCACTCCGGCAAAATCGCTAAATAGCTCACGATCTGCCCAAAACAGCAACTATGCAAAAGTTGAGCTCGATTGAGTCAAACTAGGGGGCTCCAACATAACAAGTAAAGACATGGATGGATTAAGCACAACAAGCATAACAAATCACTCTTACTGATCATCCTCAAAAGAGGCACGGATCACTAGGAAACAAGCTGGACATATAGCATCGTGAACTAAAACAACCCAGACTTAGTGATTTTCACTAAGTCCCTGAAATCAGTAAACTCAGGCAGCCCCCTTCGCAAGCTTGCACAAGACAACACACACATCCTAAAAATGCATGGAAGGCACCTCTGGAAAGAAGACAATATGCTTCACAATTCATCCCAAAGGGGCACAGGCATATCATGCACGGATTAAACATGGCAAAAATGACAAAAGTGCATGTTGAACTAACGGATCTGCAATTTAACTCTTGATGCCTCCTTCCAACAGCATTTTGGGCACCAGGATGACCTCAAATGCAAATGATGCAATGGAATGAAATGATTTACTCGTTGATACGAAGATTTTGACATATCATATGCCCAAATCGGAGCTACGGATGCGGAGATATCACTGGTCAAAGATGGCATAAAAGATTAAGAGGGAGAGGGAAAAGTCAACCGTCTCAAAATATCCCAGATCTAGGGTTACTGTAGCACGCGGCGCGGCACTGTAGCAGGACGTCCGATCCGGCGATGGCGGCGGCCGGCGACGAGGGAAGGCGAGGCCGGCGAGGGCGCGGTGGCCGCCGGCGAGGGGAGGCGAGCGGCGCGGACTCCGGCGCGGCGGATCCGAGCGGGACGGCGAGGTGGCGCAGCGAGCTTGGCGGCGAGCGGCGCGGACGTCGAGGCGGCGCGGCGGCCCGAGGCGGCGGCGACACCCAGAGTCGACAGCGGTGGGGCGGCTCGCGGTGGCGCCGGCCACCGGAGTCGTGGAAGAAGGCGGCGGCGCGTCGGGAGGCGCGGGCGGCGCGCGGGGCCCGGTCGGGCGACGGGGAGGGCCGGCCGCGGGCCGGGGCGGCGGCGGGCGCCGGTTGCCACGTGGCAACACCCGGTTGGCGGCGGCGGGATCTGGACGCTGTCTGGCTCGTCCGGACACGTCCGGCGGCGGCGGAGGGATTTTTTAGGGTTTCGAGAGGAGGAGAGAGATCCGAATTTCGGGGGGTCTATTTATAGGCATAGAGGGAGCTAGGAGAGTCCAAATGAGGTGCGGTTTTCGCCCACACGATCGTGATCGAACGACCAAGACGATGGAGCAGAGTTTGGTGGGTTTTGGGCCAAAATGGAGGGGTGTTGGGCTGCACACACACGAGGCCTTTTCGGTCCCTTGGTTAACCGTTGGAGTATCAAACGAAGTCCAAATGACCCGAAACTTGACAGGCGGTCTACCGGTAGTAAACCAAGGCCGCATGGCAAGTCTCGGCCCAATCCGGAAATGTTTAATCCCCACACACGAAAGAAAGCTAGAAATGGCCACCGGAGGAGAACGAAGCACCGGAATGCAAAACGGACAACGGGGAAAATGCTCGAATGCATGAGATGAACATGTATGCAAATGCAATGCACGTGATGACATGATATGAGATGCACGAAAAGACAAAAACAACACATGGAGACAAAGACCCGAACCCGAGAATTAAATATAACTTAATGCCGGAAACGGCATGAGTTGGAGTACAATTCGGGAAGGTTACATATGAGGCATTACAACACTCCACCACTACGAAAAGATCTCGTCCCGAGATTTAGGACTGAAAGAACTCCGGGTACTCAGAACGGAGGTGATCCTCGCGTTCCCAGGTAGCTTCATGGTCGGAATGGTGTGACCACTTAACTTTGAGAAACTTGATTGACTTGTTGCGAGTTTTGCGTTCAGTCTCTTCAAGGATTGCAACTGGGTGCTCACGGTAGGAGAGATATTCTTGGAGCTCAATGTCCTCGAAGTTGACGGTGCGCTCAGGCGTCTTGAAGCACTTTCAGAGTTGCGAGACATGGAACACATCATGAACATTGGCAAAGGTTGCAGGAAGCTCGAGTTGATAGGCGAGGTCACCTCTCTTGCTGACGATCTTGAAAGGCCCGGCGTATCTTGGGGCAAGCTTCCCTTTGATACCGAAGCGACGAGTCCCTTTCATAGGAGAGACGCGGAGGTAGACATGATCTCCGATCTCGAAGGCCAAATCACGGTGCTTGCTGTCGTAGTAGCTCTTCTGACGAGATTGGGCTGCTTTGAGGTTATCACGAATGACCTTGCACATTTCTTCTGCCTCTGTGATCAGGTCATTACCCAGCAGCTGACGTTCACCGGTTTCAGACCAGTTGAGAGGTGTACGGCACTTCCTTCCATACAGAATTTCAAATGGGGCCTTGCCGGAACTTGCTTGGAAACTGTTGTTGTACGAGAATTCAGCATAAGGAAGACAATCCTCCCACTTCATGTCGAAGGAGATAACACAAGCCCTGAGCATATCTTCAAGAATCTGGTTGACACGCTCGACTTGACCGCTTGTTTGAGGATGGAAAGCAGTGCTGAAGCGAATGTTGGTGCCCATGGCCTTCTGAAAAGAATCCCAGAACTTGGAGGTAAAGATGCTGCCATGGTCTGAAGATATCACTTGAGGAATACCGTGCAGAGAGACAATTCGAGAGGTGTAGAGCTCCGCCAATTGAGCTGCAGTGATTGACTCTTTGATAGGCAGGAAATGAGCCACTTTGGTGAGCTTGTCGGTGACAATGAATATAGCATCATTGCCACGCTTGGACTTAGGAAACCCAGTCACGAAGTCCATTTCAATGTGGTCAAACTTCCATTCTGGAATGGCGAGAGGTTGGAGGAGACCTGCTGGCCTCTGGTGTTCTGCTTTCACTCTTCTGCAGACATCACATTCATTCACGAATTGAGCGATCTCGCGCTTCATTCGAGTCCACCAATAAGTTTGCTTCAGATCTTGATACATCTTCGTGCTCCCAGGGTGGATGGAGAGGAGAGAGTTGTGAGCCTCATTCATGATCACCTTACGAAGTTCACCTTTGGGCATAACAATACGATCCTCGAAGAAGAGAGTGTCCTTGTCATCAAGTCGGTAGCACTTGTACTTGGACTGACTCTTTGCAATACCAATCTTCACCTTTTTCACCATAGCATCAAGAAGCTGGGCTTGGCGAATCTGGTCTTCCAAGGTAGGAGAAACTTGAAGGTTGGTGAGGAAACCTTGAGGAACAACTTGCAGATTAAGTTTGCGGAAGGCTTCACAAAGCTCGGGTTGATAAGGCTTGAGAATCAGACTGTTGCAATATGCTTTTCTGCTCAAAGCGTCAGCAATCACATTAGCCTTGCCTGGAGTATACTCGATACTCGGATTGTACTCTTGAATCATTTCAACCCATCGAGTCTGCCTGAGGTTGAGATTAGGCTGAGTGAAGATGTACTTGAGACTCTTGTGATCAGTGAAAATGTCCACTTTCCTTCCCAAGAGAAGATGTCTCCAAGTCAACAATGCGTGCACAACTTCCGCCAACTCGAGATCATGAGTGGGGTAGTTCTTCTCATTAGGCTTCAACTGGCGAGAGGTATAAGCAACAACTTTCTTCTCTTGCATCAGTACAGCACCTAGACCTTGGAGAGAGGCATCACAAAAGACCTCGTACGGCTTGGTTTCATCAGGCGGAGTTAGAACTGGAGCCGTGATCAATTTCTCTTTCAAAGCGTTGAAAGCAACATCACACTCCGGAGACCAAACGTACTTGACGTGCTTCTGAAGAAGATTCGAGAGAGGCTTTGCGATCTTGGAAAAGTTTTCAATGAATCTTCGGCAATAGCTTGCAAGACCGAGGAAGCTACGGAGTTGCTTCACATTCTGAGGAGGTTCCCAATTAACAATTGCAGACACCTTCTCAGGATCCACGGAAATGCCCTTGGCAGAGATAATATGGCCAAGATAAAGAACCTCATCGAGCCAAAACTCACACTTGGAGAACTTGGCGTAGAATTGATGTTCCCTTAGCTTGTCAAGAACCAAACGCAAGTGTTTGGCATGATCTTCCTTGTTCTTCGAGAAAACCAGGATATCATCGAGATAGACCAAAACAAAGTCGTTGGTGTAGGGGTTGAAGATGAAGTTCATCATGCGCGAGAACGTCGGAGGAGCATTGGCGAGGCCAAAAGACATAATAGTGTATTCATATGACCCATAGCTTGTTCTGAATGCCGTCTTTGGAATATCTTGTTCACGAATGCGAATTTGATGATAACCCATACGGAGATCAAGATTGGAGAATACTTGGGCACCCTTGAGTTGCTCGAACAGCTCATTAATGTTGGGAAGTGGATATTTGTTCTTGATGGTCTTCTTGTTCAATGGACGATAATCAACACAAAGTCGGTCCGTTCCATCCTTCTTCTTCACAAAAAGAACACCACAACCCCACGGAGAAGTACTAGGCCGAATGAGACCCATTCTTTCTTGCACATCGAGTTGTTTCTTCAACTCCTTCAACTCTTCGGGGCCGAGCTTGTAAGGCCGTTTGCACACCGGTTCCGTACCGGGCTCGAGTTCAATAACAAATTCAACCGGCCGGTTTGGAGGCATGCCTGGGAGTTCTTCAGGGAAGACATCTTGGTACTCACAAACAACCGGAATCTGCGAAATAGCATCCAATTCACCCTTTTCATTGAGAGAGAACAACTGGATGGTATTATCCCGAGCAGCAAAGACAATGACATCTTCAGATGAATGGGTCAGTAGAATCTGCCTGGCTGCACAATCGAGGTGAGCCTTGTGTTTAGAGAGCCAGTCCATCCCAAGAATGAGGTTGATATCAGAATTACCAAGAACCACCGGAGAAGAGAGAAACTTGTAATCGCCCAATGTGATAGAAATATCGGGAGCAACCAAACTTGAAGTCAACAGCTTGCCTGGAGAAACAACTTGCATGGCTTTGGGCATAATCTCAGTATCAACATTGTGCTTCGATGCAAACGGGCATGACAAGAAAGAATGCGATGCACCAGTATCAAAAAGTACTTTTGCGGGAACATCGTTAACAGGAAGGTTACCCATGATCACATCTGACGAATCCTCTGCTTGAGCTGCATTCACCATATTGACCTTGGTGTTCTTGGGATTATGCTTGACCACAGCTGTACTTGCCGATCTGACAGGAGGAGGAGGAGGAAGACGCCTCTGGTTGAAACACTTGTTGGCATAGTGACCCTTCTGTTGGCACTTGTTGCACGCGACCTCTGAGAGCGGACGGTGGTACGGAGCACTTGATCTTGGAGCTTGAGACGAAGTCTTGTTCTGAAAGCCTGGGTTGGGTGGGTGGGACGAACCTGTTGGGGAACACAGTAATTTCAAAAAATTTCCTACGCACACGCAAGATCATGGTGATGCACAGCAACGAGAGGGGAGAGTGTTGTCTACGTACCAACGCAGACCGACTGCGGAAGCGATCACACAACGTAGAGGAAGTAGTCGTACGTCTTCTTCCCGATCCGACCGATCCAAGCACCGTTACTCTGGCACCTCCGAGTTCTTAGCACACGTTCAGCTCGATGACGTTCCTCGGGCTCCGATCCAGCAAAGCGTCGAGGAAGAGTTTCGTCAGCACGACGGCGTGATGACGATCTTGATGTACTACCGACGCAGGGCTTCGCCTAAGCACTACAACGGTACGATCGAGGTGGAATTTGGTGGCAGGGGGCACCGCACACGGCTAAGGAACGATCTCAAGGATCAAGTTGTGTGTCTATGGGGTGCCCCCTGCCCCCGTATATAAAGGCCAGGGGCAAGGGGTTCGGCCGGCTAGGAGGGAGGCGCAGGGAGGAGTCCCACTCCTACCGGGAGTAGGACTCCTTCCCCCAAATCCTATTCCTAGTAGGACTCTCCGGGAGAAAGAGAAGAGAGGGGGGCCGGCCCCTTCTCCTAGTCCTAATAGGACTAGGGAAGGGGGGTTCGGCCGGCTAGCTTGTGGGCTGCCCCTTCTCTCTTTTCCACTAAGGCCCAATAGGCCCATTTGCCTCCCGGGGGGTTCCGGTAACCCTCCCGGTAATCCGGTAAAATCCCGATTTCACCCGGAACACTTCCGGTGCCCAAACATAGGCTTCCAATATATCAATCTTTACGTCTCGACCATTTCGAGACTCCTCGTCATGTCCGTGATCTCATCCGGGACACCGAACAACCTTCGGTACATCAAAATGCATAAACTCATAATAACTGTCATCGTAACGTTAAGCGTGCGGACCCTACGGTTTGAGAACAATGTAGACATGACCGAGACACTTCTCCGGTCAATAACCAATAGCGGGACCTGGATGCCCATATTGGCTCCTACATATTCTACGAAGATCTTTATCGGTCAGACCGCATAACAACATACGTTGTTCCCTTTGTCATCGGTATGTTACTTGCCCGAGATTCGATCGTCGGTATCCAATACCTAGTTCAATCTCGTTACCGGCAAGTCTCTTTACTCGTTCCGTAATACATCATCTCACAACTAACTTATTAGTTGCAGTGCTTGCAAGGCTTATGTGATGTGCATTACCGAGAGGGCCCAGAGATACCTCTCCGACAATCGGAGTGACAAACCCTAATCTCGAAATACGCCAACCCAACATCTACCATTGGAGACACCTGTAGTACTCCTTTATAATCACCCAGTTACGTTGTGACGTTTGGTAGTACCCAAAGTGTTCCTCCGGTAAACGGGAGTTGCATAATCTCATAGTTACAGGAACATGTATAAGTCATGAAGAAAGCAATAGCAACATACTAAACGATCGGGTGCTAAGCTAATGGAATGGGTCATGTCAATCAGATCATTCTACTAATGATGTGACCTCGTTAATCAAATAACAACTCCTTGTTCATGGTTAGGAAACATAACCATCTTTGATTAACGAGCTAGTCAAGTAGAGGCATACTAGTGACACTCTGTTGGTCTATGTATTCACACATGTATTATGTTTCCGGTTAATACAATTCTAGCATGAATAATAAACATTTATCATGATGTAAGGAAATAAATAATAACTTTATTATTGCCTCTAGGGCATATTTCCTTCAGTCTCCCACTTGCACTAGAGTCAATAATCTAGATTACACAGTAATGATTCTAACACCCATGGAGCCTTGGTGCTGATCATGTTTTGCTCGTGGAAGAGGCTTAGTCAACGGGTCTGCAACATTCAGATCCGTATGTATCTTGCAAATCTCTATGTCTCCCACCTGGACTAAATCCCGGATGGAGTTGAAGCGTCTCTTGATGTGTTTGGTTCTTTTGTGAAATCTGGATTCTTTGCCAAGGCAATTGCACCAGTATTGTCACAGAAGATTTTCATTGGACCCGATGCACTAGGTATGACACCTAGATCGGATATGAACTCCTTCATCCAGACTCCTTCGTTTGCTGCTTCCGAAGTAGCTATGTACTCCGCTTCACATGTAGATCCCGCTACGACGCTTTGTTTAGAACTACACCAACTGACAGCTCCACCGTTTAAAGTAAACACGTATCCGGTTTGCGATTTAGAATCGTCCGGATCAGTGTCAAAGCTTGCATCAACGTAACCTCTTACGGTGAGCTCTTTGTCACCTCCATATACGAGAAACATATCCTTAGTCCTTTTCAGGTATTTCAGGATGTTCTTGACCGCTGTCCAGTGATCCATTCCAGGATTACTTTGGTACCTCCCTGCTAAACTTATAGCAAGGCACACATCAGGTCTGGTACACAGCATTGCATACATGATAGAGCCTATGGCTGAAGCATAGGGAACATCTTTCATTTTCTCTCTATCTTCTGCAGTGGTCGGGCATTGAGTCTTACTCAACTTCACACCTTGTAGCACAGGCAAGAACCCTTTCTTTGCTTGATCCATCTTGAACTTCTTCAAAATTTTGTCAAGGTATGTGCATTGTGAAAGTCCAATTAAGCGTTTTGATCTATCTCTATAGATCTTTATGCCTAATATGTATGCAGCTTCCCCGAGGTCTTTCATCGAAAAACTTTTATTCAAGTATCCATTTATGCTATCCAGAAATTCTATATCATTTCCAATTAGCAATATGTCATCCACATATAATATCAGAAATGCTACAGAGCTCCCACTCACTTTCTTGTAAATACAGGCTTCTCCAAAAGTCTGTATAAAGCCAAATGCTTTGATCACACTATCAAAGCGTTTATTCCAACTCCGAGATGCTGGCACCAGTCCATAAATGGATCGCTGGAGTTTGCATACTTTGTTAGCTCCTTTTGGATCGACAAAACCTTCTAGTTGTACCATATACAACTCTTCTTCCAGAAATCCATTCAGGAATGCAGTTTTGACATCCATTTTCCATATTTCATAATCATAAAATGCGGCAATTGCTAACATAATTCTGACGGACTTAAGCATCGCTACGGGTGAGAAGGTCTCATCGTAGTCAACCCCTTGAACTTGTCGAAAACCTTTTGCGACAAGTCGAGCTTTATAGACAGTAACATTACCGTCAGCGTCAGTCTTTTTCTTGAAGATCCATTTATTCTCAATTGCTTGCCGATCATCGGGCAAGTCAACCAAAGTTCATACTTTGTTCTCATACATGGATCCCATCTCAGATTTCATGGCCTCAAGCCACTTTGCGGAATCTGGGCTCACCATCGCTTCTTCATAGTTCGTAGGTTCATCATGATCTAGCATCATGACTTCCAGAACTGGATTACCGTACCACTCTGGTGCGGATCTCACTCTGGTTGATCTACGTGGTTCAGTAGAATCTTGATCTGAAGCTTCATGATCATCATCATTAGCTTCCTCACTGATTGGCATAGGTGTCGCAGAAACAGTTTTCTGTGATGTACTATTTTCCAATAAGGGAGCAGGTACAGTTACCTCGTCAAGTTCTACTTTCCTCCCACTCACTTCTTTCGAGAGAAACTCCTTCTCTAGAAATGATCCATTCTTAGCAACGAATGTCTTGCCTTCGGATCTGTGATAGAAGGTATACCCAACAGTTTCCTTTGGGTATCCTATGAAGACACATTTCTCCGCTTTGGGTTCGAGCTTATCAGGTTGAATCTTTTTCACATAAGCATCGCAGCCCCAAACTTTAAGAAACGACAACTTTGGTTTCTTACCAAACCATAGTTCATAAGGCGTCGTCTCAACGGATTTTGATGGTGCCCTATTTAACGTGAATGCGGCCGTCTCTAAAGCATAACCCCAAAACGATAGCGGTAAATCAGTAAGAGACATCATAGATCGCACCATATCTAGTAAAGTACGATTACGACGTTCGGACACACCATTACACTGTGGTGTTCCGGGTGGCGTGAGTTGCGAAACTATTCCACAATTTTTCAAATGTATACCAAACTCGTAACTCAAATATTCTCCTCCACGATCAGATCGTAGAAATTTTATTTTCTTGTTACGATGATTTTCAACTTCACTCTGAAATTCCTTGAACTTTTCAAATGTTTCAGACTTATGTTTCATTAAGTAGATATACCCATATCTGCTTAAATCATCTGTGAAGGTGAGAAAATAACGATATCCGCCGCGAGCCTCAATATTCATCGGACCACATACATCGGTATGTATGATTTCCAACAAATCTGTTGCTCTCTCCATAGTACCGGAGAACGGTGTTTTAGTCATCTTGCCTATGAGGCACGGTTCGCAAGTACCAAGTGATTCATAATCAAGTGATTCCAAAAGCCCATCAGTATGGAGTTTCTTCATGCGCTTTACACCGATATGACCTAAACGGCAGTGCCACAAATAAGTTGCACTATCATTATTAACTTTGCATCTTTTGGCTTCTACATTATGAATATGTGTATCACTATCTTCGAGATTCAACAAGAATAGACCACTCTTCAAAGGTGCATGACCATAAAAGATATTATTCATATAAATAGAACAACCATTATTCTCTGATTTAAATGAATAACCGTCTCGCATTAAACAAGATCCAGATATAATGTTCATGCTCAACGCTGGCACCAAATAACAATTATTTAGGTCTAATATTAATCCCGAAGGTAGATGTAGAGGTAGCGTGCCGACCGCGATCACATCGACTTTGGAACCGTTTCACACGCGCATCGTCACCTCGTCCTTTGCTAGTGTCCGCTTATTCCGTAGTCCCTATTTCGAGTTGCAAATATTAGCAACAGAACCAGTATCAAATACCCAGGTGCTACTGCGAGCTCTAGTAAGGTACACATCAATAACATGTATATCACATATACCTTTGCTCACTTTGCCATCCTTCTTATCCGCCAAATACTTGGGGCAGTTCCGCTTCCAGTGACCAGTCTGCTTGCAGTAGAAGCACTCAGTTTCAGGCTTAGGTCCAGACTTGGGTTTCTTCTCCTGAGCAGCAACTTGCTTGCTGTTCTTCTTGAAGTTTCCCTTCTTCTTCCCTTTGCCCTTTTTCTTGAAACTAGTGGTTTTGTTAACCATCAACACTTGATGCTCCTTCTTGATTTCTACCTCCGCAGCTTTCAGCATTGCGAAGAGCTCGGGAATAGTCTTGTTCATCCCTTGCATATTATAGTTCATCACGAAGCTCTTGTAGCTTGGTGGCAGTGATTGGAGAATTCTGTCAATGACGCAGTCATCTGGAAGATTAACTCCCATCTGAATCAAGTGATTATTATACCCAGACATCTTGAGTATATGCTCACTGACAGAACTGTTCTCCTCCATCTTACAGCTATAGAACTTATTGGAGACTTCATATCTCTCAATTCGGGCATTTGCTTGAAATATTAACTTCAACTCCTGGAACATCTCATATGCTCCATGACGTTCAAAACGTCGTTGAAGTCCCGATTCTAAGCCGTAAAGCATGGCACACTGAACTATCGAGTAGTCATCAGCTTTGCTCTGCCAGACGTTCATAACATCTGGCGTTGCTCCAGCAGCAGGCCTGTCACCCAGCAGTGCTTCCAGGACGTAATTCTTCTGTGCAGCAATGAGGATAATCCTCAGGTTACGGACCCAGTCCGTGTAATTGCTACCATCATCTTTCAACTTTGCTTTCTCAAGGAACGCATTAAAATTCAACGGAACAATAGCACGAGCCATCTATCTACAAGCAACATAAACAAGCAAGATACTATCAGGTACTAAGTTCATGATAAGTTTAAGTTCAGTTAATCAAATTACTTAGGAACTCCCACTTAGATAGACATCCCTCTAATCCTCTAAGTGATCACGTGATCCAAATCAACTAAACCATAACCGATCATCACGTGAGATGGAGTAGTTTTCAATGGTGAACATCGTCATGTTGATCATATCTACTATATGATTCACGCTCGACCTTTCGGTCTCTGTGTTCCGAGGCCATATCTGCATATGCTAGGCTCGTCAAGTATAACCTGAGTATTCTGCGTGTGCAAAACTGGCTTGCACCCGTTGTAGATGGACGTAGAGCTTATCACACCCGATCATCACGTGGTGTCTGGGCACGACGAACTTTGGCAATGGTGCATACTCAGGGAGAACACTTCTTGATAATTTAGTGAGAGATCATCTTATAATGCTACCGTCAATCAAAGCAAGATAAGATGCATAAAAGGATAAACATCACATGCAATCAATATAAGTGATATGATATGGCCATCATCATCTTGTGCTTGTGATCTCCATCTCCGAAGCACCGTCATGATCACCATCGTCACCGGCGCGACACCTTGATCTCCATCGTAGCATCGTTGTCGTCTCGCCAATCTTATGCTTCCACGACTATTACTACCGTTTAGTAATCTAGTAAAGCATTACATCGCGATTGCATTGCATACAATAAAGCGACAACCATATGGCTCCTGCCAGTTGCCGATAACTTAGTTACAAAACATGATCATCTCATACAATAAAATCAGCATCATGCCTTGACCATATCACATCACAACATACCCTGCAAAAACAAGTTAGACGTCCTCTACTTTGTTGTTGCAAGTTTTACGTGGCTGCTACGGGCTTAAGTAAGAACTCATCTCACCTACGCATCAAAACCACAACGATAGTTCGTCAAATAGACTCCGTTTTAACCTTCTCAAGGACCGGGCGTAGTCACACTTGGTTCAACTAAAGTTGGAGAGACAGTCTTCCGCAAGCCATCTATGTGCAAAGCACGTCGAGGGAACCGGTCTCGCGTAAGAGTACGCGTAAGGTTGGTCCGGATCGTCTCAACCAACAATACCGCCGAACCAAAGTATGACATGCTAGTAGGCAGTATGACTTGTATCGCCCACAACTCACTTGTGTTCTACTCGTGCATATAACATCAAACCATAAAACCTAGGCTCGGATGCCACTGTTGGGGAACGCAGTAATTTCAAAAAATTTCCTACGCACACGCAAGATCATGGTGATGCACAGCAACGAGAGGGGAGAGTGTTGTCTACGTACCAACGCAGACCGACTGCGGAAGCGATCACACAACGTAGAGGAAGTAGTCGTACGTCTTCTTCCCGATCCGACCGATCCAAGCACCGTTACTCCGGCACCTCCGAGTTCTTAGCACACGTTCAGCTCGATGACGTTCCTCGGGCTCCGATCTAGCAAAGCGTCGAGGAAGAGTTTCGTCAGCACGACGGCGTGATGACGATCTTGATGTACTACCGACGCAGGGCTTCGCCTAAGCACTACAACGGTACGATCGAGGTGGAATTTGGTGGCAGGGGGCACCGCACACGGCTAAGGAACGATCTCAAGGATCAAGTTGTGTGTCTATGGGGTGCCCCCTGCCCCCGTATATAAAGTCCAGGGGCAAGGGGTTCGGCCGGCTAGGAGGGAGGCGCAGGGAGGAGTCCCACTCCTACCGGGAGTAGGACTCCTTCCCCCAAATCCTATTCCTAGTAGGACTCTTCGGGAGAAAGAGAAGAGAGGGGGGCCGGCCCCTTCTCCTAGTCCTGATAGGACTAGGGAAGGGGGGTTCGGCCGGCTAGCTTGTGGGCTGCCCCTTCTCTCTTTTCCACTAAGGCCCAATAGGCCCATTTGCCTCCCGGGGGGTTCCGGTAACCCTCCCGGTAATCCGGTAAAATCCCGATTTCACCCGAAACACTTCCGGTGCCCAAACATAGGCTTCCAATATATCAATCTTTACGTCTCGACCATTTCGAGACTCCTCGTCATGTCCGTGATCTCATCCGGGACTCCGAACAACCTTCGGTACATCAAAATGCATAAACTCATAATAACTGTCATCGTAACGTTAAGCGTGCGGACCCTACGGTTCGAGAACAATGTAGACATGACCGAGACACTTCTCCGGTCAATAACCAATAGCGGGACCTGGATGCCCATATTGGCTCCTACATATTCTACGAAGATCTTTATCGGTCAGACCGCATAACAACATACGTTGTTCCCTTTGTCATCGGTATGTTACTTGCCCGAGATTCGATCGTCGGTATCCAATACCTAGTTCAATCTCGTTACCGGCAAGTCTCTTTACTCGTTCCGTAATACATCATCTCACAACTAACTTATTAGTTGCAGTGCTTGCAAGGCTTATGCGATGTGCATTACCGAGAGGGCCCAGACATACCTCTCCGACAATCGGAGTGACAAACCCTAATCTCGAAATACGCCAACCCAACATCTACCATTGGAGACACCTGTAGTACTCCTTTATAATCACCCAGTTACGTTGTGACGTTTGGTAGTACCCAAAGTGTTCCTCCGGTAAACGGGAGTTGCATAATCTCATAGTTACAGGAACATGTATAAGTCATGAAGAAAGCAATAGCAACATACTAAACGATCGGGTGCTAAGCTAATGGAATGGGTCATGTCAATCAGATCATTCTACTAATGATGTGACCTCGTTAATCAAATAACAACTCCTTGTTCATGGTTAGGAAACATAACCATCTTTGATTAACGAGCTAGTCAAGTAGAGGCATACTAGTGACACTCTGTTGGTCTATGTATTCACACATGTATTATGTTTCCGGTTAATACAATTCTAGCATGAATAATAAACATTTATCATGATGTAAGGAAATAAATAATAACTTTATTATTGCCTCTAGGGCATATTTCCTTCAGCCGCACCCCTCCCCATGGGCTGGTCCGAATTGGACTAGGGAGGGGGGCGCCCCCTTCCTTCCTTCTCCTTTTCCCTTCCCTTTCCTTCCCTCCTACTCCTACTAATTGGAAGGGCTCCTAGTTCTACTAGGAAAGGGTGAATCCTACTCCCGGTGGGGGTAGGACTCCCCTAGGGCGCGCCATAGACAGGGCTGGCCCTCTCCCTCCTCCACTCCTTTATATATAGGGGCAAGGGGCACCCCAAAGACACAACAATTGATCTCTTGATCTCTTAGCCGTGTGCGGTGCCTCCCTCCACCATAATCCACCTCGATCATATCGTAGCGGTGCTTAGCCGAAGCCCTGCGTCGGTAGAACATCATCATCGTCGCCACGCCATCGTGCTGACGAAACTCTCCCTCAACACTCGGCTGGATCGGAGTTCGAGGGATGTCATCGAGTTGAACGTGTGCAGAACTCAGAGGTGACGTGCGTTCGGTACTTGATCGGTCAGATCGTGAAGACGTACGACTACATCAACCGCATTGTGCTAACGCTTCCGCTTTCGGTCTACGAGGGTACGTGGACACACTCTCCCCTCTCGTTGCTATGCATCACCATGATCTTGAGTGTGCGTAGGAATTTTTTTGAAATTACTACGTTCCCCAACGCTCCACCCCTAGGGCAGGACCGCGGGCTCTGAGCCGGTTCGCGCCCTGTTCCTCCTCTCCCTGGAGCTCTATGAGATTCCCGACCACGCCTGGCATCGCTCCTCCGCCGAGTTCGTCCTCTCCCCGTTCTGCAAGGTCGAGGACCTCACGCCGGAGAGGCGCAGCATGTCGACTTTCAGGCTCACGGCCTGGACCACGAACCCTGATGGCATCCCGCACACCGCCGAGCTCCTCATCCCGGACGAGGATGCCGTGGCCATCGATGCTGATCCCGACAGTGCCGAGCGCCTCACGCTTGGGCATGCGCGCTTCCCTGTCCGGATCCACATCGTGGCGTGCACAGACTTCCGCCGCCCCCGAGGCCGCCGTCCCCACCGTCTACGCCTGGGGATGAGGCGGGCCACGACCAAGACTCCCCTCCCCTCCCTCCCCGGTGGCCGGAGCGCCATGATTTCCCTCCTGCGGGTTCCAGCTCGTAGCACCCCTCCCAGCGTCGTGGTGGTCGCCGGCGTCATCGTTATCGTGCCCACGCTCCACCGCCCAGCCGCTCCTGGAAAGGCGTTCTTGGCCCCCACCCCAATGCGGTCGCTGACGTCAACCGTGTTCCTGCCCTGCTGCGATTGGGTGCCCCTCCCCTTTCGACAGTGCGGGCCCTAAGACCGTGGTCATCCATCCTGCTGCTGACCGCCAGAAGGGCCCACGTTGCTGCTTCGGGCTGGGAAGGAACACGAAGACCAGCCCATTTCAAATTCTGGCGACGTGGTCTCCCCCCGTCCTCATCCCAGCCCCCGCCCTATCGACGCGTGCCTTGATCGCGCGACACAACCCCGGCCCCACCTCTTGAGGAGACCAACCAGGATGACTCGGGCTCCCCCGCCCAACGGGTGGTTGCCAGCCCCTCCCCTGTGGCTCCGGATGACCACACGCCACCGCACGCAGCCTCGGATCCCCCGCCCCCCGCGCATGGCACTGTCGGCGCTACCTGCCAAGCGCCTGGCCCAACTCTGTGCGCTGACATCCCATATGTCGACACCCACAACCGGGCCATGCAACCTTCTCTCGGCGGCCGCTGCGGTGGGTCCAGCCCCGCCAGGTGCATGCTGGCCGCCCCATTGGATGCCGATCTGGGAGCCCCCCTGCTGCCGACAACGACACCACCATGCAAGCCAATCAGCGCGCTGCGGACCATGCACCCCCTGGCCTCGTTTCTGGACGTGATTTGCGTCCACCCCAAGCATGTGCTTCCCACCCCGCCTCCATGCCGACGCAGGAACGCGGTCCCACCCAATTTCACCCCCAAGTGTAGTTTCAGGATTTTGAAGGCTGACCGTGGTTTGATTCGGAAATGAAGGCTAAGCGTGTGCTGCTTAGGCGCCTTGGGCTCATTGCGAGTGACGACGCTCCCATCTCCAATGACATGCTGACCAAATATGCCCGCATCTTCGAGCGACCACTTGCGGAGGACATGTTGGAAGTGTCGGTGTCAAAACCGGCGGATCTTGGGTAGGGGGTCCCGTACTGTGCGTCTAGGCGGATGGTAACAGGAGACAAGGGACACGATGTTTTTACCCAGGTTCGGGCCCTCTCGATGGAGGTAAAACCCTACTCCTGCTTGACTAATATTGATGATATGGGTAGTACAAGAGTAGATCTACCACGAGATCAAGGAGGCTAAACCCTAGAAGCTAGCCTATGGTATGATTGTTGTTCGTCCTACGAACTAAAACCCTCCGGTTTATATAGACACCGGAGAGGGCTAGGGTTACACAGAGTCGGTTACAATGGTAGGAGATCTACATATCCGTATCGCCAAGCTTGCCTTCCATGCCAAGGAAAGTCCCTTCCGGACACGGGACGAAGTCTTCAATCTTGTATCTTCATAGTCCAGGAGTCCGGCCGAAGGTATAGTCCGGCTATCCGGACACCTCCTAATCCAGGACTCCCTCAGTAGCCCCTGAACTAGGCTTCAATGACGACGAGTCCGACGCGCAGATTGTCTTCGGCATTGCAAGGCGGGTTCCTTCTCCAAGTATTTCATAGAAGATTTTGAACACAAAGGTAGTGTCCGGCTCTGCAAAATAAGTTTCCACGTATCGCCATAGAGAGAATAATATTTACACAAATCTAATCTGCTGACGTATTCCATAGCATGACATCACACCATGGCTAAGTCTTTATTCGAATCGCTTTACTGTCCCACCTCAGCGCGTTTAGCGAGGCGGTTTCCTTGGCACGTCTTGTCAAAGCAGAGATCGTGTCCCCTTATTCCAGGATTCTCATCAATACGGGCGTGGGTAACCCAACCGCGCCATTGATTACGGTGCTTGGGAGATAAGCGAGTTTTACCAGGCTGGTGGGGATGCATAGTCGCGTCCACCCATATAAGGGGATAAGGATCCACCTTTTCATCCACGCCTTCTTCCTCCTTTGCCTATCCATTTCCGTGCACTCGAGCTCCAGCGCCCAAGTCCACACACCCCACCTCAACCTTCTCCAGCCATGTTCGGAGCGGGAGGCAAGTGGATGGTCTCCTCCATCACGGAGGGACACATCAAAAAACTGAGGAAGGCCGAATACTTGTCTAACGACATTGCGCACCGGCTTCCCGAAGAGGGGCAGCTCATCCCCACCCCTAGGCCCCACGAGAGGGTGGTGTTCCTCCCCCATTTCCTCCACGGACTGGGCTTCCCTCTCCACCCATTTGTCCGGGGGCTCATGTTCTACTATGGCCTGGACTTCCATGATCTGGCCCCGAACTTTGTCCTCAACATCTCGGCATTTATCGTCGCGTGTGAGGCTTTCTTCTACATCCGCCCCCATTTCGGCCTTTGGCTCAAGACTTTCAATGTCAAGCCGAAGGTGGTGCGCGGCATCCAGGCGGAGTGCGGAGGCTCCATGGTGGGAAAGATGCCCAACGTCCTATGGCTCGAGGGCTCCTTCATGGAGACCCTAAAGGGGTGGCAATCGGGGTGGTTTTACATCACCGAGCCGCGCGGCCCTGAATGGGTCGCAGCCCCTGAGTTCCGATCCGGACCCCCTACGCGGCTCACCTCCTGGAAAGAGACGGGCCTATCATGGGGTAAAAAAGGAGAGTTGACCGAACTCCAAACATGCGTCCAAACCCTGGTGGACAAGAAGCTCAAACTTGTCAACGTAGTCCAGGTTATGCTCATCCACCGGATCCTCCCATGTCAACAACGGGCTTCCAACATGTGGGAGTTTGACCCGGCGCAGCACCGAACTCTGAGCGGGCTCTTCGACACAACGTACGAAGATGCCTGGAAGGTGCTTTTCAAGGGCGCCGAGGCCCCCACATCCGCTACCAAGGATCGCGGATTCAGCATGCAGCGTCACGCTAGTGCGGTAAGCTGTTTTTACCTTTTACAGGGTATTAGTTTTTCATAGTTTGACTCCATGCGGGATCTAAGCTCCCTTACCTTTGATAGGATTGGCAGGAGACGTCCGGACAGATCAACTATCCGGCTCCTTTGCCCGAAGGCCCAGCGGACGCTCGCTTGGCGAAGCTGCTGGTTCCGGCACCCTATGTGGTGCCGGAGAAGAAGGCCAAGAAGAAGGCCACGGGGACTCGAAAGAGTGCCCGGCGCCTGGAGGTGTCGGATTCATCATCCGACGACTCCAAGACGCACTCCTCCCGTGAAGACGAGGAGGAGGAAGAAGAGACCTCTCCCCTCCAGCGGGGGGAGGGAAGAAAAGGAAGGCCGCCCCAACTAGGGAGGCCGAAGGGTCCAAGAAGGGGAAGACCCTTCCTCCGAACTACTCCACCAACACCGACGATGACGAAGAGGAGTGGCCGCACAGGGCCAAGCCCCTGGCGAGATCGTAAGTATTCGGACACCAGAGCAATTCATAGTGTTCCTTTCTTGCACAACTCCTCCTTACGCCGAATATGACTATGCAGTCCGCCCAAGGCCGGGCTCAATGAGTCGTCGAGCGGCTCCCTGGATTCGTCGGACGTGAATTCACTTCCGCCCGCTACCTCCCCCCACCCTACGGACGACGCCGAGGTGCTGTCCCAACAGGTTCCAAGCCAGGAGGAGGTGGTCCTGGAGGCGCCGCAAGGCGACCTCCCGGACTCCAGGCGCAAAGGGGATAAAACTCCCAAGGGCTCCAAGTTCGGCCTTGAGCCGGACACCGCGCCGGAACCTTCGATGGTTCCAGACTCCGGTAGGTAGCCTCCTTCCAAGAGGAGCAAGCCTACCGAGCCGGTGACCTCTGTCCAACCAGAGGCACCGGACAATTTGCTGGAGGTGCTTAACGGTGCCTCCATCGATGAGGGGCACCGCACTATTATGAGTGCGGTGATCCAGAAGGTTCAGTTCGCCAAGAGTGGACTGACTGAAGCCTGTGCCAGCCTTCTAATAGGCTTTGAGGTAAGTAAAGAATATGTAAAAATATTACCGTATAGACGGTAGCCCCTGATGCTCTGTTCGGCGTTCGGAAAGAAAAGCCGAATAGAGGATCTAATAACATTCGCAGGAGTCTAACATAATCAAGTCAATATGCGTATGCAGGCTTCGCTGCTGGCCTCCGCCGCACTGACTGCGGAGGTGGATACGCTGAAGCAAAACCTCGTGCGGTCCGAGAACGAGCTCGGCCATGCCAAGAGGCAACTCGAGGAGAAGGAAGGTAAGTAATACCTTGCGCAAGTATATAGAGAAGATGTGGTTGCAAAAAATTACAGGATCAACGTGCTATTATAGGGGCCACGACCAAGGTGGCAACCCTTAAGAAAGCGCTGTCCGAGGCCGAAAACAGAGCGGCCGCGGAGCACACAAAGAGAGGGAAGCAGGAGGCGCGGGTGGAGGAGTTGCAGAAAGAGCTCCAGGCTCTCGTGAAAAAACATGAGAGTTTGGAGCTTGACTCAAAGACGCAAGCGTCCGAGCTTGCGGCAGCCCTTGAAAGCGCGAAGTCTGCCAAGGCCAAAGCCCAGAGAGCCCTCCAAGAAATTGAAGCGATGAAGAAGATAGCGGCGGGTAAGGCATTCATTATGCAAAGCAAGCACATGAAAGTGAATTACTTGTTACTTACCCGAGTCCGGAGCTCTCCAGGAGCATTCGTAGATTTGCCCCGCAGTGCGTCTGATGCCGCCGCCTACTACCGATCCGGGGAGGGGAGCTCGATGGAGAAGGTGTTCTGGTCTCAGTATGCTGAGGCCGGACACCTGGTGCCTTTGAGCGACCAGCTGAAGCAAATGGTCGAGCTCCACAAGGTGGCCAAACAGGCCATAAAGGGCCTCATAGTTCGGCTTTGGCCTGGAGAGGCTCTGCCTGGGAGCTACTTTGGGCTGGTGAGGCGGCTGGTGGATGCCTGTCCACGGCTTGAAGTAATCAAGCGCTCCGTCTGCATCGAAGGTGCCCGTAGGGTGCTTGCCCGCGCTAAAGTGCACTGGGGCAAGATGGATGCGGAGAAGCTGGTGAAGGACGGGCCGCCGCCGGGCAAGGAGCATCGCGTCCCGGAAGCGTATTATGAGGGCGTCCTGAAGGGTGCCCGCCTTATAGCGGATGAATGCTCCAAAGATGTAATTTTTGAGTAAACTCGCATTTGTGATCGTGTATGCTGAAAACTTGTTCATATGCGCTAAGCAACGCTTTTGAATTTAAAATATTACCTTATGTGCGGCCGTTTATCAAATCTTAGAGATGGCGAGTCGTCAGCTTCTGCCCCCATGCCACGAGTGCTGGGGTGTTCGGGATAAACATGAGCGCTCTTTTTCCCATTCTTGGGTCCTTCGAGGGAGGCGCTCAACACAACGAACAAGGCAATCGGACTATAATGCTTGAACACTCTCACTTAGCCATAGAATTCTATAATTTTAAATTTCGGCGAAGCCCCTAGTGTTCGGAAGACCGAGTTCGGGGTGCTATCCAAGCTTAGGCCGGACAAAGCCGACTCCTCGCTCTAAGCGGCATAAGTCTTTAGGGACTCGAAAACCTCTCAAACAGCGACCAGCTCTCGCCTCATCATGACGGTCAGTTTTAGCTTTCTCTACTGAGGTGCTTAGCCCAGCTCAACTGGGGCACAATCGCAATAGTTCTCGTAGTGCTACCTTAGCCGATATAACGGAACGTAAGGTACCAAAACATAGGAGCCGGGCAAACCCAACTATTGACCCAAGACATGATTCGGAGCCGATGCATATAATGCTATAAGTTCGGGGTGCCGCACTTGTGGAAGTGTTCGGACTTCTCACACCGTATTGTGGGGTACTTAAGCCCCTGGTGTATTGGCTGTACCAAAGTGTACGTGTGCAACATGTCATTAATGAACATATATTCGTAAAAAAGAGTAATGCAATAATAGACGGAAGCTATGCATTGTTTATTTAAAAAAGCTGCGATCAAAGCAGAACGATACAAATAGTACAATAAGCAAAAGATGAGACTATTTACCATGTCCTTTCCAGGGGCGAGCTGCGGAATGGTATGTGAAATAGGTATACTGCTCGTTATAGAGACCACCTTAGAGTTCTATAGTGCGGCGTAGCTTTCTGCTTCCCTGGTTGTATCGTTTGTGCGGCAATTGTACTGCCGGACAAGCCTTCTGAAGAATGGAGTCCTGAAAATAAGAGAAAATTAAGAAATCGGCAGCCCCTAGTGCGGTTTAAGCCGTGTTTCGGGCGTGCCGTGATGGTGCCCCTCCCCCTGTGCCCATGGTATTTCCAGAGCGTAGTTATGTACGTGCAACACTGGTTTCGCAAGTTCGCGAGGGCTGGGGTTGGGGCTGCATTGCTACGCTTGCTCGGAACGTGTCAGGCGGTCTTGTTATAGGTTACTCCGGGCGCGCTTGACGGTGTCCACATGTTTAATGGCCGGACTGAAGAATTGCCTTGAGAGGCTGTTTTGTACTTCCGCTGCGATAGCCGCCATATGCTCCTCCGTTCGGAGAGAGCGTTTGGTGTTTCCATTGACCGTGATGACTCCTCGAGGGCCTGGCATTTTGAGCTTGAGGTATGCGTAGTGCGGCACCGCATTGAACTTGGCAAATGCGGTTCGCCCGAGCGGTGCGTGATAGCCACTGCGGAACGGGACTATGTCGAAGATTAACTCCTTGCTTTGGAAATTATCCGGAGATCCGAAGACCACTTCAAGTGTAACTGAGCCTGTACAGTTGGCCTCTACACCTGGTATGATGCCTTTAAAGGTCGTTTTAGTGGGTTTAATCCTCGAGGGATCGATGCCCATTTTCCGCACTATATCCTGGTAAAGCAGGTTCAGGCTGCTGCCGCCGTCCATAAGGACTCTAGTGAGGTGAAATCCGTCAATAATTGGGTCTAGAACCAATGTGGCGAATCCGCCATGACGGATGCTAGTGGGGTGGTCCCTTCGATCAAAAGTGATCGGGCAGGAAAGACCATGGGTTGAACTTTGGGGCGACTGGCTCCATCGCGTATATGTCCCTTAGCGCATGCTTCCGCTCCCTCTTGGGGACGTGAGTTGCATATATCATGTTCACCGTCCGCACTTGTGGGGGAAAACCTTTCTGCCCACTATTGTTCGGCGGCCGGGGCTCCTCCTCGTCATCGCTATGCAGCCCCTTGTCTCTGCTTTCGGCATTTAACTTGCCTGCCTGCTTGAACACCCAACAATCCCTGTTGGTGTGATTGACTGGTTTTTCGGGGGTGCCTTGTATCTGGCATGAGCGGTCGAGTATTCGGTCCAAACTGGACGGGCCCAGAGTATTTCTTTTGAATGACTTTTTCCGCTAACCGGGTTTAGAGCCTCTGAATCCGGCATTAACTGCCGTATCCTCGGCATTGTCGCCGTTAATGCGGCGCTTTTGCTTGTTGCGACGCGACCTGCCACTGCTGTCCTTGGTATCCGAATTACCAGGGCTCTTGGTCATGTTATTGCCGCGAGCTAGCCAGCTGTCTTCTCCCGCGCAAAAGCGGGTCATAAGTGTCGTGAGGGCTGCCATAGATTTCGGCTTTTCCTGTCCTAGGTGCTGTGCAAGCCACTCGTCGCGGATGTTATGCTTGAAGGCTGCTAGGGCATCTGCGTCCGGACAGTCGATGATTTGATTTTTCTTGATTAGGAACCGTGTCCAGAATTTTCTGGCCGATTCCTCTGGCTGCTGAATTATGTGGCTAAGGTCATCGGTGTCTGGTGGTCGCACATAAGTGCCCTGGAAATTGTCGAGGAATGCGGTTTTCAGGTCCTCCCAACAACCAATTGATTCTGCTGGCAAGCTGTTAAGCCAATGCCGAGCTGGTCCTTTAAGCTTGAGTGGGAGGTATTTGATGGCGTGTAGGTCATCACCGCGGGCCATGTGGATATGAAGGAGATAGTCCTCGATCCATACCGCAGGATCTGTTGTGCCATCGTATGATTCAATGTTCACGGGTTTGAAACCCTCGGGGATTTGATGATCCATTACTTCATCTGCGAAGCATAGTGGGTGTGCGATGCCTCTGTATTGGGCTATATCACGACGTAGCTCAAACAAGCTTTGTCTACTGTGTTCGGCCCAGCCGGATTGACTGTATCCGGAGTGACGATTACTGTCTCGTGCCGTGGGGCGCCCACGTGATCCGTAGATCGATCTTGTTTGCCTTGCCTTGTCCTCCAATATATCTCGCAGGCCTGGCGCATTTTCCCATGCCTTGGTATTTTTTGAGCGGCGCCGGGGTGCGACTTGAGTGGAGGGCCGAGAGGCCTCTCTGTCGTGGCCATGGGGTGGCCGGTTGGCCGCATCATGCGCTGGTGATGTAGGTTTAGGTGCTTCCTCCTCTAATCGGGGTAGCAACCTGCGCTTTGGGTAGCTCTTGGAGGGGCGTTTGAGTTCATACTCTTCGACCGCAAGGACTTCAGTCCATCTGTCGGCTAGCAAATCTTGATCAGCTCTAAGCTGTTGCTGTTTTTTCTTGAGGCTGCTCGTCGTGGCCATAAGCCTGCGTTTGAAACGCTCTTGTTCGACGGGATCCTCCGGCATGACAAATTTATCGTCGTCGAGGCTTGCCTCGTCTTCGGAGGGAGGCATATAATTATCGTCCTCGACCTCTTTGTCTGCCGCTCTCTCATGAGGGCTGGCTTCTCCATCCTCCTGTGCTGAATCTTTCTGGAGGTGGTTGTCTTCGGCACTGTCCGGGGTGTTATTATCTCCCGTGCCGGAATCACCGTTTTTGCTTTGGCGGGATTTAGAGCGGCGCCGCTGACGCCGGCGCTTAGGCTGCTTCTTGGAGGGGTCATCCTCCGCTGTTCCATCGCCATTGCCTTCTTTTGGGGTGTCCACCATGTATATATCATACGACGAGGTGGCTTTCCAGTGCCCTATAGGCGTTGGTTCTTGATCGTCTCCTGCATCGGCGTCCATACCATCGATGTCTTCGGAGTCGAAGCCGAGCATGTCGGTTAAATCATCGACAGTGGCTACGAAGTGGGTGGTGGGTGGGCTTTGAATTTCTTCATCATCCGCATCCCAACCTTGCTGACCATAGTCCGGCCAGGGCTCTCCTGATAAAGAGAGAGACTTTAGTGAATTTAGAATATCACCGAAGGGCGAGTGCTGAAAGATGTCCGCGGCGGTGAACTCCATGATCGGCGCCCAATTGGGTTCGATCGGTAGGGGCGCGGAGGGCTCGGAGTCTGGAGAGGAGTCCGGCTCCTTGGAGTCACGGGCTTCACGGAGAATAGGGCTGGTGTTCGGCTCGATGCCGTAGAGATTGCAGCCCCTGAGGCGGTGTCCAACCACCCATCCTCGATTGGCGCAGTTAGCTCTGAATTAAGGGTCGGAGCTAATGCGGGTGCGGCCTCCAAGGCACTGTTCGGCGGCAGAGCTAGATCATGCCCATCATGACAGTGCGGCGCGCTCGGCTGCGGCTCAAATCCGTCGAAGATCAAGTCTCCGCGGAGGTCGGCCATGTAGCTCAAACTTCCAAATCTGACCTGATGGCCAGGGGCGTAGCTTTCGATCTGCTCCAGATGGCCAAGCGAATTGGCCCATAGTGCAAAGCCGCCAAATACGAAGATCTGTTCGGGGAGAAAAGTCTCACCTTGGATCGCATCGTCGTTGATGATCGGAGGAGACATCGGGCCAAAAAGTGACGACACAGAGGAACTCTCAATGAAAGCACCAATGTCGGTGTCAAAATCGGCGGATCTCGGGTAGGGGGTCTTGAACTGTGCGTCTAGGCGGATGGTAACAGGAGACAAGGGACACGATGTTTTTACCCAGGTTCGGGCCCTCTCGATGGAGGTAAAACCCTACTCCTGCTTGATTAATATTGATGATATGGGTAGTACAAGAGTAGATCTACCACGAGATCAAGGAGGCTAAACCCTAGAAGCTAGCCTATGGTATGATTGTTGTTCGTCCTATGGACTAAAACCCTCTGGTTTATATAGACACCGTAGAGGGCTAGGGTTACACAGAGTCGGTTACAATGGTAGGAGATCTACATATCCGTATCGCCAAGCTTGCCTTCCACGCCAAGGAAAGTCCCTTCCGGACATGGGACGAAGTCTTCAATCTTGTATCTTCATAGTCCAGGAGTCCGGCCGAAGGTATAGTCCGGCTATCCGGACACCCCCTAATCCAGGACTCCCTCAGGAAGCCTTGTGGATTTCTATGGTTGGCAGGTGCCAAGCTTCTCCAACCCCGAGACCTGCCCGAGCGGGCGCCGCCGCGCCTATTCGAGGCGTAGCCTTCCTTGCGGTCTTGCTACAACGCCCCCCATCCCCCCATGGATTGTAATCTCAAAATTATGTTTTGGAACATGCGAGGCTTAAACTCCGGTGCTAAATGGGTCGTGCGCAGTGTGATTTCCACTGCATCCCCCTCCATTGTATGCCTCCAGGAGATGAAACTCGCCCATTTTTCGGACCCCCTCGTCCTTGACACTCTTGGCCCACAGTTCGAGGATTTTTACTTCCTGCCGGCAACCGGCACCCGCGGCGGCATTCTCCTTGCCTGGTGGCGATCTGATACCTCCATTTCCAACCCGTTGATTGGCGAGCACCATATCACGGCGTTGGTCACCCTGTTGGGGAACGTAGTAATTTCAAAAAAATTCCTACGCACATGCAAGATCATGGTGATGCATAGCAACGAGGGGAGAGTCTGATCTACGTACCCTTGTAGATCGCAATGGAAGCGTTGACACAACGTAGAGGAAGTAGTCGTACGTCTTCTTCCTGATCTGACCGATCCAAGCACCGTTACTCCGGCACCTTCGAGTTCTTAGCACACGTACAGCTCGATGACGATCCCCGGGCTCCGATCAGCCAAAGCTTCGGGGAGGAGTTCCGTCAGCACGACGGCGTGGTGACGATCTTGATGTTCTACCGACGCAGGGCTTCGCCTAAGCACTACAACGATATGATCGAGGTGGAATATGGTGGCAGGGGGCACCGCACACGGCTAAGGAACGATCTCAATGATCAACTTGTGTGTTTAGAGGTGCCCTCTGCCCCCGTATATAAAGGATCCAAGGGGGAGGGGCTGGCCGGCCAAGGGAGGCGCGCCAGGAGAGTCCTACTCCTTCTGGGAGTAGGATCCCCCCAATCCTAGTTGGAATAGGATTCATCAAGGGGAGGAAAGAGAGAGAGGGGGGCCGGCCACCTCTCCTAGTCCTAATTAGGACTAGGGGAGGGGGGAGGCGCGCGGCCACCTTGGGCTGCCCCTTTCTCCTTTCCACCAAGGCCCACTATGGCCCATATGACTCCCGGGGGGTTCCGGTAACCTCCCGGTTCTCCGGTAAAATCCCGATTTCATCCGGAACACTTCCGATGTCCAAACTTAGGCTTCCAATATATCAATCTTTATGTCTCGACCATTTCGAGACTCCTCGTCATGTCCGTAATCACATCCGGGACTCCGAACAACCTTCCGTACAGCAAAATGCATAAACTCATAATAACTGTCATCGTAACGTTAAGCGTGTGGACCCTACGGTTCGAGAACAATGTAGACATGACTGAGACACATCTCCGGTCAATAACCAATAGCGGGACCTGGATGCCCATATTGGCTCCTATATATTCTACGAAGATCTTTATCGGTCAGACCGCATAACAACATACGTTGTTCCCTTTGTCATCGGTATGTTACTTGCCCGAGATTCGATCGTCGGTATCCAATACCTAGTTCAATCTCGTTATTGGCAAGTCTCTTTACTCATTCGGTAATACATCATCCCGCAACTAACCCATTGGTTGCAATGCTTGCAAGGCTTAAGTGATGTGTATTACCGAGAGGGCCTAGAGATACCTCTCCGACAATCGGAGTGACAAATCCTATTCTCGAAATACGCCAACCCAACATCTACCATTGGAGACACCTGTAGAGCTCCTTTATAATCACCCAGTTACGTTGTGACGTTTGGTAGCACACAAAGTGTTCCTCCGGCAAACGGGAGTTGCATAATCTCATAGTCATAGGAACATGTATAAGTCATGAAGAAAGCAATAGCAACATACTAAACGATCGGGTGCTAAGCTAATGGAATGGGTCATGTCAATCAGATCATTCAACTAATGATGTGACCTCGTTAATCAAATAACAACTCTTTGTTTATGGTTAGGAAACTTAACCATCTTTGATTAACGAGCTAGTCAAGTAGAGGCATACTAGTGACACTCTGTTTGTCTATGTATTCACACATGTATTATGTTTCCGGTTAATACAATTCTAGCATGAATAATAAACATTTATCATGATATAAGGAAATAAATAATAACTTTATTATTGCCTCTAGGGCATATTTCCTTCAGTCTCCCACTTGCACTAGAGTCAATAATCTAGATTACACAGTAATGATTCTAACACCCATGGAGCCTTGGTGTTGATCATGTTTTGCTCGTGGAAGAGGCTTAGTCAACGGGTCTGCAACATTCAGATCCGTATGTATCTTACAAATCTCTATGTCTCCCACCTGGACTAGATCCCGGATGGAATTGAAGCGTCTCTTGATGTGTTTGGTCCTTTTGTGAAATCTGGATTCCTTTGCCAAAGCAATTGCACCAGTATTGTCACAAAACATTTTCATTGGACCCGATGCACTAGGTATGACACCTAGATCAGATATGAACTCCTTCATCCAGACTCCTTCGTTCGCTGCTTCCGAAGCAGCTATGTACTCCGCTTCACATGTAGATCCCGCTACGACGCTTTGTTTAGAACTGCACCAACTGACAGCTCCACCGTTTAAAGTAAACACGTATCCGGTTTGTGATTTAGAATCGTCCGGATCAGTGTCAAAGCTTGCATCAACGTAACCTCTTACGGTGAGCTCTTTGTCACCTCCATATACAAGAAACATATCCTTAGTCCTTTTCAGGTATTTCAGGATGTTCTTGACCGCTGTCCAGTGATCCACTCCTGGATTACTTTGGTACCTCCCTGCTAAACTTATAGCAAGGCACACATCAGGTCTGGTACACGGCATTGCATACATGATAGAGCCTATGGCTGAAGCATAGGGAACATCTTTCATTTTCTCTCTATCTTCTGCAGTGGTCGGGCATTGAGTCTGACTCAACTTCACACCTTGTAACACAGGCAAGAACCCTTTCTTTGCTTGATCCATTTTGAACTTCTTCAAAATCTTGTCAAGGTATGTGCTTTGTGAAAGTCCAATTAAGCGTCTTGATCAATCTCTATAGATCTTAATGCCCAATATGTAAGCAGCTTCACCGAGGTCTTTCATTGAAAAACTCTTATTCGAGTATCCCTTTATGCTATCCAGAAATTCTATATCATTTCCAATCAACAATATGTCATCCACATATAATATCAGAAATGCTACAGAGCTCCCACTCACTTTCTTGTAAATACAGGCTTCTCCAAAAGTCTGTATAAAACCAAATGCTTTGATCACACTATCAAAGCGTTTATTCCAACTCCGAGATGCTTGCACCAGTCCATAAATGGATCGCTGGAGCTTGCACACTTTGTTAGCTCCCTTTGGATCGACAAACCCTTCCGGTTGCATCATATACAACTCTTCTTCCAGAAATCCATTCAGGAATGCAGTTTTGACATCCATCTGCCAAATTTCATAATCATAAAATGCGGCAATTGCTAACATGATTCTGACAGACTTAAGCATTGCTACGGGTGAGAAGGTCTCATCGTAGTCAACCCCTTGAACTTGTCGAAAACCTTTTGCGACAAGTCCAGCTTTATAAACAGTAACATTACCGTCAGCGTCAGTCTTTTTCTTAAAGATCCATTTATTCTCAATTGCTTGCCGATCATCGGGCAAGTCAACCAAAGTCCATACTTTGTTCTCATACATGGATCCCATCTCAGATTTCATGGCTTCAAGCCACTTTGCGGAATCTGGGCTCACCATCGCTTCTTCATAGTTCGTAGGTTCATCATGATCTAGCAGCATGACTTCCAGAACTGGATTACCATACCACTCTGGCGCGGATCTTGCTCTGGTTGATCTACGAGGTTCAGTAGTATCTTGTTCTGAAGTTTCATGATCATTATCATTAACTTCCTCACTTATTGGTGTAGGTGTCGCAGAAACAGTTTTCTGTGATGTACTACTTTCTAATAAGGGAGCGGGTACAATTACCTCGTCAAGTTCTACTTTCCTCCCACTCACTTCTTTCGAGAGAAACTCCTTCTCAAGGAAGTTTCCGAATTTAGCAACAAAAGTCTTGCCTTCGGATCTGTGATAGAAGGTGTATCCAATAGTTTCCTTTGGATATCCTATGAAGACACATTTCTCCGATTTGGGCTCGAGCTTATCAGGTTGAAGCTTTTTCACATAAGCATCGCAGCCCCAAACTTTCGGAAACGACAACTTTGGTTTCTTGCCAAACCATAGTTCATAAGGCGTCGTCTCAACGGATTTTGATGGTGCCCTATTTAACGTGAATGCGGCCATCTCTAGAGCGTATCCCCAAAACGATAGCGGTAAATCAGTAAGAGACATCATAGATCGCACCATATCTAGTAAAGTACGATTACGACGTTCGGACACACCATTACGCTATGGTGTTCCGGGTGGCGTGAGTTGTGAAACTATTCCACAATTTTTCAAATGTACACCAAACTCGTAACTCAAATATTCTCCTCCACGATCAGATCGTAGAAACTTTATTTTCTTGTTACGATGATTTTCCACTTCACTCTGAAATTCTTTGAACTTTTCAAATGTTTCAGACTTATGTTTCATTAAGTAGATATACCCATATCTGCTTAAATCAACTGTGAAGGTGAGAAAATAACGATATCCGCCACGAGCCTCAATATTCATCGGACCGCATACATCTGTATGTATGATTTCCAACAAATCTGTTGCTCTCTCCATAGTACCGGAGAACGGTGTTTTAGTCATCTTGCCCATGAGGCACGGTTCGCAAGTACCAAGTGATTCATAATCAAGTGGTTCCCAAAGTCCATCAGTATGGAGTTTCTTCATGCGCTTTACACCGATATGACCTAAACGGCAGTGACACAAATAAGTTGCACTATCATTATCAACTCTGCATCTTTTGGCTTCTACATTATGAATATGGGTATCACTACTATCGAGATTTAACAAGAATAGACCACTCTTCAATGGTGCATGACCATAAAAGATATTACTCATATAAATAGAACAACCATTATTCTCTGATTTAAATGAATAATCGTCTCGCATTAAACAAGATCCAGATATAATGTTCATGCTCAACGCTGGCACCAAATAACAATTATTTGTTGGGGAACGCAGTAATTTCAAAAAATTTCCTACGCACACGCAAGATCATGGTGATGCACAGCAATGAGAGGGGAGAGTGTTGTCTACGTACCAACGCAGACCGACTGCGGAAGCGATCACACAACGTAGAGGAAGTAGTCGTACGTCTTCTTCCCGATCCGACCGATCCAAGCACCGTTACTCCGGCACCTCCGAGTTCTTAGCACACGTTCAGCTCGATGACGTTCCTCGGGCTCCGATCCAGCAAAGCGTCGAGGAAGAGTTTCGTCAGCACGACGGCGTGATGACGATCTTGATGTACTACCGACGCAGGGCTTCGCCTAAGCACTACAACGGTACGATCGAGGTGGAATTTGGTGGCAGGGGGCACCGCACACGGCTAAGGAACGATCTCAAGGATCAAGTTGTGTGTCTATGGGGTGCCCCCTGCCCCCGTATATAAAGGCCAGGGGCAAGGGGTTCGGCCGGCTAGGAGGGAGGCGCAGGGAGGAGTCCCACTCCTACCGGGAGTAGGACTCCTTCCCCCAAATCCTATTCCTAGTAGGACTCTTCGGGAGAAAGAGAAGAGAGGGGGGCCGGCCCCTTCTCCTAGTCCTAATAGGACTAGGGAAGGGGGGTTCGGCCGGCTAGCTTGTGGGCTGCCCCTTCTCTCTTTTCCACTAAGGCCCAATAGGCCCATTTGCCTCCCGGGGGGTTCCGGTAACCCTCCCGGTAATCCGGTAAAATCCCGATTTCACCCGGAACACTTCCGGTGCCCAAACATAGGCTTCCAATATATCAATCTTTACGTCTCGACCATTTCGAGACTCCTCGTCATGTCCGTGATCTCATCCGGGACTCCGAACAACCTTCGGTACATCAAAATGCATAAACTCATAATAACTGTCATCGTAACGTTAAGCGTGCGGACCCTACGGTTCGAGAACAATGTAGACATGACCGAGACACTTCTCCGGTCAATAACCAATAGCGGGACCTGGATGCCCATATTGGCTCCTACATATTCTACGAAGATCTTTATCGGTCAGACCGCATAACAACATACGTTGTTCCCTTTGTCATCGGTATGTTACTTGCCCGAGATTCGATCGTCGGTATCCAATACCTAGTTCAATCTCGTTACCGGCAAGTCTCTTTACTCGTTCCGTAATACATCATCTCACAACTAACTTATTAGTTGCAGTGCTTGCAAGGCTTATGCGATGTGCATTACCGAGAGGGCCCAGAGATACCTCTCCGACAATCGGAGTGACAAACCCTAATCTCGAAATACGCCAACCCAACATCTACCATTGGAGACACCTGTAGTACTCCTTTATAATCACCCAGTTACGTTGTGACGTTTGGTAGTACCCAAAGTGTTCCTCCGGTAAACGGGAGTTGCATAATCTCATAGTTACAGGAACATGTATAACTCATGAAGAAAGCAATAGCAACATACTAAACGATCGGGTGCTAAGCTAATGGAATGGGTCATGTCAATCAGATCATTCTACTAATGATGTGACCTCGTTAATCAAATAACGACTCCTTGTTCATGGTTAGGAAACATAACCATCTTTGATTAACGAGCTAGTCAAGTAGAGGCATACTAGTGACACTCTGTTGGTCTATGTATTCACACATGTATTATGTTTCCGGTTAATACAATTCTAGCATGAATAATAAACATTTATCATGATGTAAGGAAATAAATAATAACTTTATTATTGCCTCTAGGGCATATTTCCTTCAGTCTCCCACTTGCACTAGAGTCAATAATCTAGATTACACAGTAATGATTCTAACACCCATGGCGCCTTGGTGCTGATCATGTTTTGCTCGTGGAAGAGGCTTAGTCAACGGGTCTGCAACATTCAGATCCGTATGTATCTTGCAAATCTCTATGTCTCCCACCTGGACTAAATCCCGGATGGAGTTGAAGCGTCTCTTGATGTGTTTGGTTCTTTTGTGAAATCTGGATTCCTTTGCCAAGGCAATTGCACCAGTATTGTCACAGAAGATTTTCATTGGACCCGATGCACTAGGTATGACGCCTAGATCGGATATGAACTCCTTCATCCAGACTCCTTCGTTTGCTGCTTCCGAAGCAGCTATGTACTCCGCTTCACATGTAGATCCCGCTACGACGCTTTTTTAGAACTGCACCAACTGACAGCTCCACCGTTTAAAGTAAACACGTATCCGGTTTGCGATTTAGAATCGTCCGGATCAGTGTCAAAGCTTGCATCAACGTAACCTCTTACGGTGAGCTCTTTGTCACCTCCATATACGAGAAACATATCCTTAGTCCTTTTCAGGTATTTCAGGATGTTCTTGACCGCTGTCCAGTGATCCATTCCAGGATTACTTTGGTACCTCCCTGCTAAACTTATAGCAAGGCACACATCAGGTCTGGTACACAGCATTGCATACATGATAGAGCCTATGGCTGAAGCATAGGGAACATCTTTCATTTTCTCTCTATCTTCTGCAGTGGTCGGGCATTGAGTCTTACTCAACTTCACACCTTGTAGCACAGGCAAGAACCCTTTCTTTGCTTGATCCATCTTGAACTTCTTCAAAATTTTGTCAAGGTATGTGCATTGTGAAAGTCCAATTAAGCGTTTTGATCTATCTCTATAGATCTTTATGCCTAATATGTATGCAGCTTCCCCGAGGTCTTTCATCGAAAAACTTTTATTCAAGTATCCCTTTATGCTATCCAGAAATTCTATATCATTTCCAATTAGCAATATGTCATCCACATATAATATCAGAAATGCTACAGAGCTCCCACTCACTTTCTTGTAAATACAGGCTTCTCCAAAAGTCTATATAAAGCCAAATGCTTTGATCACACTATCAAAGCGTTTATTCCAACTCCGAGATGCTTGCACCAGTCCATAAATGGATCGCTGGAGTTTGCATACTTTGTTAGTTCCTTTTGGATCGACAAAACCTTCTGGTTGTACCATATACAACTCTTCTTCCAGAAATCTATTCAGGAATGCAGTTTTGACATCCATTTTCCATATTTCATAATCATAAAATGCGGCAATTGCTAACATGATTCTGACGGACTTAAGCATCGCTACGGGTGAGAAGGTCTCATCGTAGTCAACCCCTTGAACTTGTCGAAAACCTTTTGCGACAAGTCGAGCTCTATAGACAGTAACATTACCGTCAGCGTCAGTCTTTTTCTTGAAGATCCATTTATTCTCAATTGCTTGCCGATCATCGGGCAAGTCAACCAAAGTCCATACTTTGTTCTCATACATGGATCCCATCTCAGATTTCATGGCCTCAAGCCACTTTGCGGAATCTGGGCTCACCATCGCTTCTTCATAGTTCATAGGTTCATCATGATCTAGCATCATGACTTCCATAACTGGATTACCGTACCACTCTGGTGCGGATCTCACTCTGGTTGATCTACGTGGTTCAGTAGAATCTTGATCTGAAGCTTCATGATCATCATCATTAGCTTCCTCATTGATTGGCATAGGTGTCGCAGAAACAGTTTTCTGTGATGTACTATTTTCCAATAAGGGAGCAGGTACAGTTACCTCGTCAAGTTCTACTTTCCTCCCACTCACTTCTTTCGAGAGAAACTCCTTCTCTAGAAATGATCCATTCTTAGCAACGAATGTCTTGCCTTCGGATCTGTGATAGAAGGTATACCCAACAGTTTCCTTTGGGTATCCTATGAAGACACATTTCTCCGCTTTGGGTTCGAGCTTATCAGGTTGAATCTTTTTCACATAAGCATCGCAGCCCCAAACTTTAAGAAACGACAACTTTGGTTTCTTGCCAAACCATAGTTCATAAGGCGTCGTCTCAACGGATTTTGATGGTGCCCTATTTAACGTGAATGCGGCCGTCTCTAAAGCATAACCCCAAAACGATAGCGGTAAATCAGCAAGAGACATCATAGATCGCACCATATCTAGTAAAGTGCGATTACGACGTTCGGACACACCATTACGCTGTGGTGTTCCGGGTGGCATGAGTTGCGAAACTATTCCACAATTTTTCAAATGTATACCAAACTCGTAACTCAAATATTCTCCTCCACGATCAGATCGTAGAAATTTTATTTTCTTGTTACGATGATTTTCAACTTCACTCTGAAATTCCTTGAACTTTTCAAATGTTTTAGACTTATGTTTCATTAAGTAGATATACCCATATCTGCTTAAATCATCTATGAAGGTGAGAAAATAACGATATCCGCCGCGAGCCTCAATATTCATCGGACCACATACATCGGTATGTATGATTTCCAACAAATCTGTTGCTCTCTCCATAGTACCAGAGAACGGTGTTTTAGTCATCTTGCCTATGAGGCACGGTTCGCAAGTACCAAGTGATTCATAATCAAGTGATTCCGAAAGCCCATCAGTATGGAGTTTCTTCATGCGCTTTACACCGATATGAGCTAAACGGCAGTGCCACAAATAAGTTGCACTATCATTATTAACTTTGCATCTTTTGGCTTCTACATTATGAATATGTGTATCACTATCTTCGAGATTCAACAAGAATAGACCACTCTTCAAAGGTGCATGACCAGAAAAGATATTATTCATATAAATAGAACAACCATTATTCTCTGATTTAAATGAATAACCGTCTCGCATTAAACAAGATCCAGATATAATGTTCATGCTCAACGCTGGCACCAAATAACAATTATTTAGGTCTAATATTAATCACGAAGGTAGATGTAGAGGTAGCGTGCCGACCGCGATCACATCGACTTTGGAACCGTTTCCCACGCGCATCGTCACCTCGTCCTTTGCTAGTGTCCGCTTATTCCGTAGTCCCTGTGTCGAGTTGCAAATATTAGCAACAGAACCAGTATCAAATACCCAGGTGCTACTGCGAGCTCTAGTAAGGTACACATCAATAACATGTATATCACATATACCTTTGCTCACTTTGCCATCCTTCTTATCCGCCAAATACTTGGGGCAGTTCCGCTTCCAGTGACCAGTCTGCTTGCAGTAGAAGCACTCAGTTTCAGGCTTAGGTCCAGACTTGGGTTTCTTCTCCTGAGCAGCAACTTGCTTGTTGTTCTTCTTGAAGTTTCCCTTCTTCTTCCCTTTGCCCTTTTTCTTGAAACTAGTGGTTTTGTTAACCATCAACACTTGATGCTCCTTCTTGATTTCTACCTCCGCAGCTTTCAGCATTGCGAAGAGCTCGGGAATAGTCTTGTTCATCCCTTGCATATTATAGTTCATCACAAAGCTCTTGTAGCTTGGTGGCAGTGATTGGAGAATTCTGTCAATGACGCAGTCATCTGGAAGATTAACTCCCATCTGAATCAAGTGATTATTATACCCAGACATCTTGAGTATTTGCTCACTGACAGAACTGTTCTCCTCCATCTTACAGCTATAGAACTTATTGGAGACTTCATATCTCTCAATTCGGGCATTTGCTTGAAATATTAACTTCAACTCCTGGAACATCTCATATGCTCCATGACGTTCAAAACGTCGTTGAAGTCCCGATTCTAAGCCGTAAAGCATGGCACACTGAACTATCGAGTAGTCATCAGCTTTGCTCTGCCAGACGTTCATAACATCTGGCGTTGCTCCAGCAGCAGGCCTATCACCCAGCGGTGCTTCCAGGACGTAATTCTTCTGTGCAGCAATGAGGATAATCCTCAGGTTACGGACCCAGTCCGTGTAATTACTACCATCATCTTTCAACTTTGCTTTCTCAAGGAACGCATTAAAATTCGACGGAACAATAGCACGAGCCATCTATCTACAAGCAACATAAACAAGCAAGATACTATCAGGTACTAAGTTCATGATAAGTTTAAGTTCAGTTAATCAAATTACTTAGGAACTCCCACTTAGATAGACATCCCTCTAATCCTCTAAGTGATCACGTGATCCAAATCAACTAAACCATAACCGATCATCACGTGAGATGGAGTAGTTTTCAATGGTGAACATCATCATGTTGATCATATCTACTATATGATTCACGCTCGACCTTTCGGTCTCTGTGTTCCGAGGCCATATCTGCATATGCTAGGCTCGTCAAGTATAACCTGAGTATTCTGCGTGTGCAAAACTGGCTTGCACCTGTTGTAGATGGACGTAGAGCTTATCACACCCGATCATCACGTGGTGTCTGGGCACGATGAACTTTGGCAACGGTGCATACTCAGGGAGAACACTTCTTGATAATTTAGTGAGATATCATCTTATAATGCTACCGTCAATCAAAGCAAGATAAGATGCATAAAAGGATAAACTTCACATGCAATCAATATAAGTGATATGATATGGTCATCATCATCTTGTGCTTGTGATCTCCATCTCCGAAGCACCGTCATGATCACCATCGTCACCGGCGCGACACCTTGATCTCCATCGTAGCATCGTTGTCGTCTCGCCAATCTTATGCTTCCACGACTATTACTACCGTTTAGTAATCTAGTAAAGCATTACATCGCGATTGCATTGCATACAATAAAGCGACAACCATATGGCTCCCGCCAGTTGCCGATAACTTAGTTACAAAACATGATCATCTCATACAATAAAATCAGCATCATGCCTTGACCATATCACATCACAACATACCCTGCAAAAACAAGTTAGACGTCCTCTACTTTGTTGTTGCAAGTTTTACGTGGCTGCTACGGGCTTAAGTAAGAACTCATCTCACCTACGCATCAAAACCACAACGATAGTTCGTCAAATAGACTCTGTTTTAACCTTCTCAAGGACCGGGCGTAGTCACACTTGGTTCAACTAAAGTTGGAGAGACAGTCTTCCGCAAGCCATCTATGTGCAAAGCACGTCGAGGGAACCGGTCTCGCGTAAGAGTACGCGTAAGGTTGGTCCGGATCGTCTCAACCAACAATACCGCCGAACCAAAGTATGACATGCTGGTAGGCAGTATGACTTGTATCGCCCACAACTCACTTGTGTTCTACTCGTGCATATAACATCAAACCATAAAACCTAGGCTCGGATGCCACTGTTGGGGAACGCAGTAATTTCAAAAAATTTCCTACGCACACGCAAGATCATGGTGATGCACAGCAACGAGAGGGGAGAGTGTTGTCTACGTACCAACGCAGACTGACTGCGTAAGCGATCACACAACGTAGAGGAAGTAGTCGTACGTCTTCTTCCCGATCCGACCGATCCAAGCACCGTTACTCCGGCACCTCCGAGTTCTTAGCACACGTTCAGCTCGATGACGTTCCTCGGGCTCCGATCCAGCAAAGCGTCGCTGAAGAGTTTCGTCAGCACGATGGCGTGATGCCGATCTTGATGTACTACCGACGCAGGGCTTCGCCTAAGCACTACAACGGTACAATCGAGGTGGAATTTGGTGGCAGGGGGCACCGCACACGGCTAAGGAACGATCTCAAGGATCAAGTTGTGTGTCTATGGGGTGCCCCCTGCCCCCGTATATAAAGGCCAGGGGCAAGGGGTTCGGCCGGCTAGGAGGGAGGCGCAGGGAGGAGTCCCACTCCTACCGGGAGTAGGACTCCTTCCCCCAAATCCTATTCCTAGTAGGACTCTTCGGGAGAAAGAGAAGAGAGGGGGGCCGGCCCCTTCTCCTAGTCCTAATAGGACTAGGGAAGGGGGGTTCGGCCGGCTAGCTTGTGGGCTGCCCCTTCTCTCTTTTCCACTAAGGCCCAATAGGCCCATTTGCCTCCCGGGGGGTTCCGGTAACCCTCCCGGTAATCCGGTAAAATCCCAATTTCACCCGGAACACTTCCGGTGCCCAAACATAGGCTTCCAATATATCAATCTTTACGTCTCGACCATTTTGAGACTCCTCGTCATGTCCGTGATCTCATCCGGGACTACGAACAACCTTCGGTACATCAAAATGCATAAACTCATAATAACTGTCATCGTAACGTTAAGCGTGCGGACCCTACGGTTCGAGAACAATGTAGACATGACCGAGACACTTCTCCGGTCAATAACCAATAGCGGGACCTGGATGCCCATATTGGCTCCTACATATTCTACGAAGATCTTTATCGGTCAGACCGCATAACAACATACGTTGTTCCCTTTGTCATCGGTATGTTACTTGCCCGAGATTCGATCGTCGGTATCCAATACCTAGTTCAATCTCGTTACCGGCAAGTCTCTTTACTCGTTCCGTAATACATCATCTCACAACTAACTTATTAGTTGCAGTGCTTGCAAGGCTTATGCGATGTGCATTACCGAGAGGGCCCAGAGATACCTCTCCGACAATCGGAGTGACAAACCCTAATCTCGAAATACGCCAACCCAACATCTACCATTGGAGACACCTGTAGTACTCCTTTATAATCACCCAGTTACGTTGTGACGTTTGGTAGTACCCAAAGTGTTCCTCCGGTAAACGGGAGTTGCATAATCTCATAGTTACAGGAACATGTATAAGTCATGAAGAAAGCAATAGCAACATACTAAACGATCGGGTGCTAAGCTAATGGAATGGGTCATGTCAATCAGATCATTCTACTAATGATGTGACCTCGTTAATCAAATAACGACTCCTTGTTCGTGGTTAGGAAACATAACCATCTTTGATTAACGAGCTAGTCAAGTAGAGGCATACTAGTGACACTCTGTTGGTCTATGTATTCACACATGTATTATGTTTCCGGTTAATACAATTCTAGCATGAATAATAAACATTTATCATGATGTAAGGAAATAAATAATAACTTTATTATTGCCTCTAGGGCATATTTCCTTCATTATTTAGGTCTAATATTAATCCCGAAGGTAGATGTAGAGGTAGCGTGCCGACCGCGATCACATCGACTTTGGAACCGTTTCCCACGCGCATCGTCACCTCGTCCTTAGCCAATCTTCGCTTAATCTGTAGTCCCTGTTTCGAGTTGCAAATATTAGCAACAGAACCAGTATCAAATACCCAGGTGCTACTGCGAGCATTAGTAAGGTACACATCAATAACATGTATATCACATATACCTTTGTTCACCTTGCCATCCTTCTTATCCACCAAATACTTGGGGCAGTTCCGCTTCCAGTGACCAGTCTGCTTGCAGTACAAGCAGTCAGTTTTAGGCTTAGGTCCAGACTTGGGCTTCTTTTCCTGAGCAGCAACTTGCTTGCCGTTCTTCTTGAAGTTCCCCTTCTTCTTCCCTTTGCCCTTTTTCTTGAAACTAGTGGTCTTGTTAACCATCAACACTTGATGCTCCTTCTTGATTTCTACCTCTGCAGCTTTCAGCATTGCGAAGAGCTCGGGAATAGTCTTGTTCATCCCTTGCATATTATAGTTCATCACGAAGCTCTTGTAGCTTGGTGGCAGTGATTGGAGAATTCTGTCAATGACGCAATCATCTGGAAGATTAACTCCCATCTGAATCAAGTGATTGTTATACCCAGACATTTTGAGTATATGCTCACTGACAGAACTGTTCTCCTCCATCTTGCAGCTATAGAACTTATTGGAGACTTCATATCTCTCAATCCGGGCATTTGCTTGAAATATTAACTTCAACTCCTGGAACATCTCATATGCTCCATGACGTTCAAAACGTCGTTGAAGTCCCGATTCTAAGCCGTAAAGCATGGCACACTGAACTATCGAGTAGTCATCAGCTTTGCTCTGCCAGACGTTCATAACATCTGGTGTTGCTCCAGCAGCAGGCCTGGCACCCAGCGGTGCTTCCAGGACGTAATTCTTCTGTGCAGCAATGAGGATAATCCTCAAGTTACGGACCCAGTCCGTGTAATTGCTACCATCATCTTTCAACTTTGCTTTCTCAAGTAACACATTAAAATTCAACGGGACAACAGCACGAGCCATCTATCTACAATCAACATAAACAAGCAAGATACTATCAGGTACTAAGTTCATGATAAATTTAAGTTCAATTAATCATATTACTTAAGAACTCCCACTTAGATAGATATCCCTCTAATCCTCTAAGTGATCACGTGATCCAAATCAACTAAACCATGTCCGATCATCACGTGAGATGGAGTAGTTTCATCGGTGAACATCATTATATTGATCATATCTACTATATGATTCACGCTCGACCTTTCGGTCTCCATGTTCCGAGGCCATATCTGTATATGCTTGGCTAGTCAAGTATAACCTGAGTATTCCGCGTGTGCAACTGTTTTGCACCCGTTGTATTTGAACGTAGAGCCTATCACACCCGATCATCACGTGGTGTCTCAGCACGAAGAACTTTCGCAATGGTGCATACTCAGGGAGAACACTTCTTGATAATTTAGTGAGAGATCATCTTATAATGCTACCGTCAATCAAAGCAAGATAAGATGCATAAAAGATAAACATCACATGCAATCAATATAAGTGATATGATATGGCCATCATCATCTTGTGCTTGTGATCTCCATCTCCGAAGCACCGTCATGATCACCATCATCACCGGCGCGACACCTTGATCTCCATCGTAGCATCGTTGTCATCTCGCCAATCTTATGCTTCCACGACTATCACTACCGCTTAGTAATAAAGTAAAGCATTACATCGCGATTGCATTGCATACAATAAAGCGACAACCATATGGCTCCTGCCAGTTGCCGATAACTTGGTTACAAAACATGATCATCTCATACAATAAAATTTAGCATCATGCCTTGACCATATCACATCACAACATGCCCTGCAAAAACAAGTTAGACGTCCTCTACTTTGTTGTTGCAAGTTTTACGTGGCTGCTACGGGCTTTAAGTAAGAACCAATCTCACCTACGCATCAAAACCACAACGATAGTTTGTCAAATAGACTCCGTTTTAACCTTCTCAAGGACCGGGCGTAGCCACACTCGGTTCAACTAAAGTTGGAGAGACAGTCGCCCGCAAGCCATCTATGTGCAAAGCACGTCGAGGGAACCGGTCTCGCGTAAGCGTACGCGTAAGGTTGGTCCGGGTCGTCTCGTCCAACAATACCGTCGAACCAAAGTATGACATGCTGGTAGGCAGTATGACTTATATCATCCACAACTCACTTGTGTTCTACTCGTGCACATAACATCAAACCATAAAACCTAGGCTCGGATGCCACTGTTGGGGAACGTAGTAATTTCAAAAAAATTCCTACGCACACGCAAGATCATGGTGATGCATAGCAACGAGGGGAGAGTCTGATCTACGTACCCTTGTAGATCACAACGGAAGCATTGACACAACGTAGAGGAAGTAGTCGTACGTCTTCTTCCCGATCCGACCGATCCAAGAACCGTTACTCCGGCACCTCCGAGTTCTTAGCACACGTACAGCTCGATGACGATCCCCGGGCTCCGATCCAGCAAAGCTTCAGGGAGGAGTTCCATCAGCATGACGGCGTGGTGACGATCTTGATGTTCTACTGACGCAGGGCTTCGCCTAAGCACTACAACGATATGATCGAGGTGGAATATGGTGGCAGGAGGCACCGCACACGGCTAAGGAACGATCTCAATGATCAACTTGTGTGTTTAGAGGTGCCCTCTGCCCCCGTATATAAAGGATCCAAGGGGGAGGGGCTGGCCGGCCAAGGGAGGCGCGCCAGGAGAGTCCTACTCCTTCTGGGAGTAGGATCCCCCCCCCCCAATCCTAGTTGGAATAGGATTCATCAAGGGGGGAAAGAGAGAGAGGGGGCCCGGCCACCTCTCCTAGTCCTAATAGGACTAGGGGAGGGGGGAGGCGCGCGGCCACCTTGGGCTGCCCCTTTCTCCTTTCCACCAAGGCCCACTATGGCCCATATGACTCCCGGGGGGTTCCGGTAACCTCCCGGTTCTTCGGTAAAATCCCGATTTCATCCGGAACACTTCCGATGTCCAAACATAGGCTTCCAATATATCAATCTTTATGTCTCGACCATTTCGAGACTCCTCGTCATGTCCGTAATCACATCCGGGACTCCGAACAACCTTCGGTACATCAAAATGCATAAACTCATAATAACTGTCATCGTAACGTTAAGCGTGCGGACCCTACGGTTCGAGAACAATGTAGACATGACTGAGACACATCTCCGGTCAATAACCAATAGCGGGACCTGGATGCCCATATTGGCTCCTACATATTCTACGAAGATCTTTATCGGTCAGACCGCATAACAACATACGTTGTTCCCTTTGTCATCGGTATGTTACTTGCCCGAGATTCGATCGTCGGTATCCAATACCTAGTTCAATCTCGTTACTGGCAAGTCTCTTTACTCGTTCCCTAATACATCATCCCGCAACTAACTCATTGGTTGCAATGCTTGCAAGGCTTAAGTGATGTGTATTACCGAGAGGGCCCAGAGATACCTCTCCGACAATCGGAGTGACAAATCCTATTCTCGAAATACGCCAACCCAACATCTACCATTGGAGACACCTATAGAGCTCCTTTATAATCACCCAGTTACGTTGTGACGTTTGGTAGCACACAAAGTGTTCCTCCGGCAAACGGGAGTTGCATAATCTCATAGTCATAGGAACATGTATAAGTCATGAAGAAAGCAATAGCAACATACTAAACGATCGGGTGCTAAGCTAATGGAATGGGTCATGTCAATCAGATCATTCAACTAATGATGTGACCTCGTTAATCAAATAAAAACTCTTTGTTTATGGTTAGGAAACTTAACCATCTTTGATTAATGAGCTAGTCAAGTAGAGGCATACTAGTGACACTCTGTTTGTCTATGTATTCACACATGTATTATGTTTCCGGTTAATACAATTCTAGCATGAATAATAAACATTTATCATGATATAAGGAAATAAATAATAACTTTATTATTGCCTCTAGGGCATATTTCCTTCACACCCCCCTAACAGCACGAACCACTGGTGGTTAACTGGTGTGTATGGTCCACAGGACGACAATGCTAAACTCGACCTCCTCGCTGATCTCCAGGACGCGCGCGCCTCCCGCATCGGTCCTTGGCTTCTCAAAGGCGACTTCAACATGATCACCTCCGCGGCGGATAAAAACAACTCGAACCTCAACCACCGTGTCATGAGCAGGTTCAGACGGTTCATTGCCGATGAGGAGCTCCGTGATATGTACCTTCATGGCCGCCGCTACATGTGGTCGAGCGAGCGTGACTCCCCTACGCCAGTGTGAAATGACCGTGTTCTTTGCACCTCCGGTTGGGAGATTGAGCACCCACATTGCCTGCTACACTGCCTCATTTCCGCTGCATCTGATCACTGCCCTCTGGTCATCGACTGTGCTGCGCGCCCGCCCAGGGCTAGGTGGTTTCATTTTGAGCGCTTCTGGCCAAAAATGGAAGGCTTCCAAGACGCAGTCTATGAGGGATGGAACGCTCTACCTCCCGACCCCGACCCCGACCCCTTCCGGCGACTCGTCTCCCGTCTCAAGAGCACTGCTAGGCTCCTCCAACATTGGAGCGCCCGTACCATTGGCAACGTGTCCCTCCAGCTCATGGTGGCGCGAGAGATAATTGCGTGCCTCGACGCCGCCCAGGACCTGCGACCCCTCTCCTCTGGCGAAGCCTGGCTCCTGTGTAGGCTCAAGGCCTCTTACCTCGGACTTGCATCCCTCGAACGAATGATTGCACGACAGCGCGTGCGCCTAGCTTAGCTCCGCAGCGACGACGCTTCCGTGCCCGCGCTCAAGGTGCACGCCTCGCATCGCAAGCAACGAACCTTCATGGCCTCCGTGCGCGTTGGCGACCAGGTGATCTCAGACCACGAGGGCATGGCCAAGGCGGCCTACGACCACTTCACCACCATCCTTGGTTCCGACTCCGGGCGCGAACTCACACTGGACCTGACCAGCTTTCACGTCAATTCCTTCGACCTCCTGGACCTCGAGGCCCCTTTCTTTGAGGACGAAATTTGGCGAGCTGTGAAAAGCCTCCCAACGGGGAAGGCGTCTGGCCCCGATGGCTTCACCTCCGAGTTCCTACGCGCCTGTTGGGACATCATCAAGAAGGATATTTGTGATGCTTTCGACAAGCTCTACACCATGAACGGGCGCGGCTTCCAAAAGCTCAACGAGGCCCTCCTCACGCTGCTCCCCAAGAGACCGGATGCCGCCTTCCTCTCGGACTACCGGCCCATAAGTCTCATCCACCTGATCTCCAAGCTTTTCGCCAAATTCCTTGGCTTCCGTCTCGCTCCAAGGCTCAAATCGATGATCTCCATGAACCAAAGCACGTCCATCGCTGGACGATGCATCCACGACAACTTTCTTCTTGTCCAACAAACTGCGCTCCTCCTCCATAACCTCAAGACCCCCCCCCCCCCCCCGCATGCTACTTAAGCTCGACATCGCCCGAGCCTTTGATTCCGTCTCGTGGCCCTTCCTGCTTCAGGTTCTGCAGCACCTCGGCTTCGGCCACCGTTGGCGTGACTGGATCTTGATCCTTCTCTCCACCGCGTCGACACGGGTCATGTACAATGGCCACCCTGGCCCTCCTATTGACCACGCTTGCGGCCTCAGACAGGGAGACCCCATCTTCCCCATGTTGTTCACCATTGTCATTGACGTCCTGAACTCGCTCCTCCTCCGGGCGGTCGACACGGGCCTCCTGCAGCGCCTCACGACGCGCCATGTGGCCTCGAGCATTTCACTCTACGCGGATGACATCGTCATCTTCTGCCACCCCGACAGCCACGACATTTCCACCATGCGTGAGCTCCTTCGGGTGTTTGGGGTGGCCTCGGGGCTCTACACCAACTTCGACAAGTGCTCCGCAACACCAATCCAGTGCAGCAATGACCATATTGACACGATCAGGGCTGAGATGCAATGCCCAATCAAGCAATTCCCTATCCAATACCTTGGGCTGTCGATTTCCATCCGCAAGCCACCAACCTCGAGCCTTCTTCCTGTCGTCCACAAGCTCGAGAAGAAGCTTTCCACTTGACGTGCTTCCCTTCTCTCGAAAGGTGACAGGCTTGCCTTGGCCGGCCATGTCCTTTGCGCGATCCCAACACACTTCCTCATTGCCATCGCGTTCAACAAGTCGATCCTCAAGTGGGTCAATCGGATCATCCGGAGCTTCCTTTAGGCCGGCAACAAGGACGCAATTGGCGGAAAGTGCCTCGTTAACTGGCAGAAAGTTTGCAGACCCATCTCCCACAGTGGGCTAGGCATCCGCGATCTATACCGTGCCAGAATCGCTCTTCGCACGAGATGGCTTTGGTTGCAACGCACAGACCCCTCCAGACCCTGGAGCCGCCTTCATATCCCGCACGAGGTCGACGTCGCTGCCATCTTCAGGGCATCCACCAACTGGCGCATTGGCAACGGCACCAGCTGCAAATTCTGGAGCGACCACTGGATCGATGGGAGATCGGTGGCTGAGATCGCCCCCCTCGTGCACTCGCTTGTGCCTCGACGCCAACGAAAATCTCGCACCGTTTGCGAGGCCATGCACCTCAGGTCCTGGGTACAAGACATCAGGGGAGCACTGGGCCCTGCGGCCCTGCTACAATACGTTGACCTTTGGTGGCAAATCCGGCATGTCGAGCTCTCGGCCACCCCCGGCACCCTTACTTGGAGATGGACGGCCTCCGGCCTCTACTCGGCCAGCTCCTGCTACCAGGCCCTCTTCTACGGGTCCTGCGGTGACGATCATTGGAAACTCACGTGGAAGCCATGGGCACCTCTTCGCATCAAATTCTTCATGTGGCTCGTGATGCAAGAGCGCTGCTGGACAATGGATCGCCTACTCCGACACGGCCTCTCTGACGACAACATGTGTGCCCTCTGCGACCAAGAGCCCGAGATCATGCAGCACCTCCTTACGGGCTGCTCCTTCTCCACGCAGATTTGGCACGAGATCCTGGCCTGGGCACGAGCTCCTACTAGCCTTCCCGATGGCAACACCCCCTTCCAAACTTGGTGGGCAACCTCTATAAACCACGTGTCCACCCCCGCTCGCAAAGGCCCCGCTTCCATCATCATCCTCGCCGCTTGGGAGATTTGGAAACACCGCAATGGTTGTGTCTTCGACCACGATCGGCCATCCCTCTCCCACCTCACCACAGCCATCAAAGACGAGGCGTGCCTATGGGCCAAGGCCGGCGCCGCAGGGATTAGCAACATCATTCCCGAGAGTTAGACTTTTTTCGTTTTGGGGATGAGCAGCCCCTTGTTCTGTCTGCTCCACCGCCCGCGATAATGCCTCTAGCGTACATGGCTTGCGCGTGGTTGTAACCTTTTGTTGTAAACTCTTCTTCTATCAATGCAAAGATACGCAGCTTGCGTATTCGCGAAAAGCATATTAGAGGTTATGTCAAAAATGTCATCTACTTCGAATATGGATAAGTTGAGTCCGAAGATTTGGGCAAGGCTAGCTAAGGCCAACGTCTCGTTATCGCCGGACTTCCAAAATGAGCTATTTTGTGGCTAGGCGGGAAATAGAACTACTCCTATTTTGGGGAATCAAGTTTTTTGGGGCAAATAATTATATCCCTGCAGGTTAGCTAGCTCATTGACAGGTGGGGTCCATATCCTGAGGGGCCCAGCTCGGTTTTGCCGCCGGCCGTGTCGACGTCCGACCGGCTTCGATCGACCCTCGCGTGCACAGGCACCTCTCTTGGTGTCCCAACCAGGGCTCGTTCCGTGCACCTGCAGCCATGCTGCGGTGCGACGGCGACCGCGTCGTCATTGTCGGCGGTGGCATCGCCGGCGCCCTCCTCGCCAAGACGCTCCAAAACCACGCCGACGTGGTCCTCATCGACCCGTACGCACGCACGCCCGCCATTAATCGCGACATTGGTTGATCGGTTGTTATTGATTTTTGTGATACGCCATGGATGGACCCATGCAGGAAGGAGTACTTCGAGATCCCGTGGGCGAACGTGCGCGCCAAGGTGGAGCCGACGGTGGTGGAGCGCACCGTGATCCCGCACGCGGACTACCTCACCGACGCCAAGGTGGTGACGGCCAAGGCGGTCGGCGTCGATGACTCCGTCGTTCTCACCTCCATCGGTCGCACCGTCGGCTACGACTTCCTGGTCATCGCCACGGGCCGCACCTGCACCCGCCCCCAGAGCCGCCCCGAGCGACTCGAGATGTTTCACCGCGACAAGGACCGGATCGCCGCCGCGAGCTCCGTGCTCATCATCGGCGGCGGGCCCATCGGGGTCGAGCTCGCGGCGGAGATCATCATGGACAGCCCCGACAAGCGCGTCACCCTCGTCCACGGCGGGCCTCGGCTGCTCATGGTGATGAGCCCCCGCGCGTCGGCCAAGGCGCTCGAGTGGCTCCGGTCCAAGAACGTCACCGTGCTGCTGGACCAGACCATCGACGTCGACCTCGCCGGCACCGGCGACGGTCACGACGGACAGCGCGACTTCACGACGTCCGCCGGGGAGACGGTGTCCGCCGACTGCCACTTCGTGTGCACGGGCCGGCCCGTCGCGTCCGGGTGGCTGCGGGGCACCTTCCTCGGGGAATACATTGGCGCCGACGGCAGGCTGGTGGTGGACGAGCACCTGCGCGTGGGCAGGCTCAAGAACGTGTTCGCCATCGGCGACATCACCGACGTGCCGGAGGCGAAGCAGGGGTACCTGGCGCAGCGGCACGCCATGGTGGTGTCCCGGAACCTGCGTCTGCTGCTCAGGTCTGACGGCCCGGAGCATAAGCTGCACCGATACAAGGCCTCGAAGGCCGCCATCACCGTCACGCTCGGCCGCCGCGACGCGGTGTCGGAGCTGCCGTTCATGTCGCTCATCGGCCACATCCCCGGCGTCGTCAAGCCACGGGACCTCTACGTGTCGCGGACGCGAAGGATGATGGGGATAAAAAGTAAGAACGGGGAATCCTGATCGAGCGGTCCGAATTAATGTGCTGGTGCGGAAACGGTCCAACGGCATCGATTCATCAGGCTCTCGTCAGATCCATCTGATCTCTTGCTCCGTCATAGAAATCTCTGATCCTGTGGAGTGATACATATGTTGTTGATATTGTAAAAGGTGAAGCAAAAAAAAATACCACACCCTCCATCCAAAAGTATAAATTATACTAAAGCTGTGCCAATTAATTTGGATTGAAACAGTACTGGTATAGTTTTATCAGTCCCATGGCTGCAACATAGACATGCTTTAGTAGTGTACACTTGTACCTACGCAACAAGGTGAAGCAAAAAAGATGCGGCTAGGGTTCAGTAGAAAGGCATGTTTCCTCTTTGGCTAGCGACAACAACCCTAGCCGCCGTCAAGAGAGTCAACCTTCTGGCGCCGTTTTCGGCGGCTCCCCTCCGCTGACGACCTCTTGGTCGTCGGCGGTGAGGGGGGTCGCCGGATCCCGTGTGTGCGGATTGTTTTAGCTTTAGGTTTTAGAGCCCTAGTAGATTAGGTTTTTGGATCGTCCGACGTCTTGGCTTCGGCGGCGGCGACGGTGATGCTGAATAAAGAAGGTTCGGATTTTTCTCTGGGGAGGTGATCGTCTCTTTGGTCGATGATGGATTTGAGAACCAGTCTGTTCAAGCGGGGATATCGTGGCGGCGACGACATCCTTGTGGTGAACTTGTGTCCTCGGGCTCCGTCGTTTGCGACGGCATTTGCTCCAGCGTCGACATGGAGCTTGAGAGGTAGTCCAAGAGCGGATGCAGATTGTGGTCTGCATGGACGACATCTGAAAGATGAAACGTGTGTTGGATTCATGATTGATGGTTGTCAGGTATGATTTCCTCCTTCGGTGTCTAGTCGTGGTGGGGTGTCAGATCTGGAGTTCGATGGCGTGTCTGGGGTGTTGCCTCGGTCTGATTTGTTAAACGACAATGGCTTCACCTTTTGGTGAGTCATCTTGGAGGTCCACAAAGCTGCATATTAGCGAGGGAGCCGCTCGAGCTCGGGTGAGGAGGTGATCCATCATTTTTTGTGGCTGCTATGGTGATGCCGGATATAGGTGACGGATGTTGGTGTCATGCTCAGAGACGTTCTTTTGTCTTGTTAGTTTTGTCATGTTGATTTTTACATGACTTGTTCTTTATGGTATGAGTGAGACACGTATTACCATGCAAAAAACTAAGACTGGCCATATGTCGAGTGACTGAAAACCCAATTTGGGCCAGATGAATTGTTGTGAGCCGTCGAACGCAAGATGGATGGCTAGATCGTTTGACGTTTTGATTGTGCATCTTCTATCTCGAACCGTCGATCTACAACTGTCCTAACTCTGTCGCTGCCGCCCAGGGCTGGCACCACTCCCGCGTCAGCCTTGCCGCCCCGCCCTCCGCAATCTCCGTCCCTAATCATGAACAAGATTTTCCGGTTAACCTGCCCCCCTCCCCCCCAACACACACACACACACACTCTAACATAGATAATGGGGTCGCCTAACCCATAAGGCTTATCCAGCGAGCCAATGGTTGCTTCCTTCCTGCGAAAATCGATCGGCTCAAAAACTATTTTCAGATAATTTACAACCAGCTAAAGTGGAAGCAAATACACATTAGTATATTTTCTCTCTCTCTCTATGGAGTATATGAGAACAATCTGAAAATGACAGGAAACATAGTTGTTTCTACTCTTGTCATGTGTCACGTTTCACTCCAAGGGCAAGGTACTGGATCCTGTCACGTGTTTCATGCTCTAGGTACCATCTCCCTCTTTGGAGACGACATTGGTGATGTGTTCTCTGGTGATGAATGCTAGTAGAATTCTTGATAGAAGAGATCATGGTGCTCCCTCGACTTGGCTTGGCTGGTCGACTAGGAGTGGCTAAATTAACTCCTTTGGTTTGGTGCGTTGGTGCTAGTGGGTGGCAGCGACGCGAGCGCTCTGTCATGAAGGTGGCGGCGCCGAGGAGGCCCTGTCAGGAAGGAGATCCTAGCGGGCAGCGATCGACCGCCCGTCTCCGCGTGGTGGGCTTGCGGCGATGCCTCTGGAGGTGCTGTCCTTGGAGCGGCGGATGGTCATAATACGTTCCCACAGTATCTACTTTTCCTAACGCTTTTCATCTTGTTTTGGACTTTAGTTTGCATGATTTGAATGAAACTAATCCCGGATTGACGCTATTTTCAGCAGAACTACCATGGCGTTGTTTTTGTGCAGAAATAAAAGTTCTCGAATTGGAACGAAACTTTGCGGGGATTTTTTATGTCAATAATAAGAATTTCTGAAGCCAAGACTTGCTGGAGAGGGGCACCTGGTTGAGCACAACCCACCAAGGCGCGCCCCCCTCTCTTGGCGCGCCCAGGTGGGTTGTCCCCACCTGGTTGCCCCGCTGACCCTGAAACCAATGTTGTATATTCCTATTTTCGGAGAAAAAATCAGGGAGAAAGAATTATCGCGATCCACGAGACGGAGCCGCCGCCAAGCTCTGTTCTTCCTCGGGAGGGCAGATCTGGAGTCCGTTTGGGGCTCCGGAGAGGGGGATCTTTGTTCTTCGTCATCACCAACCCTTCTCCATCGCCAATTCCATGATGCTCCCCACCGCGAGTGAGTAATTCCTTCGTAGGCTCGCTGGTCGGTGAGGAGTTGGATGCGATTCATCATGTAATCGAGTTAGTTTTGTTAGGGCTTGATCCCTAGTATCCACTATGTTCTTAGATTGATGTTTCTATGACTTTGTCATGCTTAATGCTTGTCACTTTGGGCCCGGGTGCCATGATTTCATATCTGAACAGTTTATGTTATCATCATTATATCCATGTTCTATATCCGATATTGCAAGTTATAGTCACCTACTGCGTGTTATGATCCGGTAACCCCAGAGTGACAATAACCGGGACTTCTTCCGGTGATTACCGTAGTTTGAGGAGTTCATGTATTCACTATGTGTTAATGATTTGTTTCAGTTCTCTATTAAAAGGAGACCTTAATATCCCTTAGTTTCCAATATGGACCCCGCTGCCACGGGAGGGTAGGACAAAAGATGTCATGCAAGTTCTTTTAATAAAGCACGTATGACTATTTATGAAATACATGTCTACATTATATCGATGAACTGGAGCTAGTGCCGTGTTGCCCTAGGTTATAACTGACACATGATGAATATCATCCAACAAGTCACCGATCCAATGCGTACGAACTTTTCCATATTGTTTCTGCTAAGTTACTACTGCTATCATCATTTTTACACTTGCTACAAATTACTGCTATCACCGTTACTGTTACTATTGCTGCTATCACTACTATCAAAACTATCATATTACTGTGCTACTGATTACTTGCTGCAGATAATTAATCTTCAGGTGTGGTTGAATTGACAACTCAACTACTAATGCCTTCAAATATTCTTTGGTCCCCCTTATGTCAAATCTATAAATTTGGGTTGAATACTCTACCCTCAAAAACTGTTGCGATCCCTATACTTGTAGGTTATCAAGACCTTTTTCTGGCGCCGTTGCCGGGGAGCATAGCTATATTTGTTGAGTCACTTGGGATTATTATCATATTCTCACTATGAAGAATCTGAAGGATCCTAAGACTAAGATATTTCCCTCAAGGACGATGGGAGGTAAGGAACTGCCATCCAGTTCTGCTTTAGATTCACCTTCTGTTATGAATAAACTTGCAACACCACCACATGCTATTAATTCTGATATGTCGCAAGTTAATGATGATGCTACTTCTACTATGAATGATGCTTATGATGATGCTAGTACCTTGCTTGGTAATGATGATGTTCCACTTGGTGATTTTCTTCATGAACAAATTGCTAGAGTTATAAAACATGATGTTGTTGAATCTGATGATGATCTTGAAACTGAAACTCCTGAAATACCTGCTAAAACTAGCTTCCTAGATATGAATTGCCTAATGTACCGAAAGGTTATGTTATGAGTGAAGAAACAAATAGAGATATTCTTGCTTGCAATGATAGAGATAATCTAGAGAAATTATTACACAAGTATAAAAAAAATCTCTGAATGCTAGAATGAAATGTGATCCTAAATTTGCTACTTCACCTATCTTTATCGATGATAAGGATTATGAATTCTCTGTCGACCTTGGTTGAATCTGATCCTTTCCATGGTTATGAAACTGAAACTGTTGTGCCACATCTTACTAAGTTGAACGATATAGCCACCCTTTTTACTCATGACGAGAAAACTCGCTACTACTTTATTCTCAGATTATTTCCTTTCTCATTAAAGGGTGATGCTAAAGCTTGGTACAATACTCTTGCTCCTGGTTGTGTGCGTAGTCCCCAGGATATGATTTACTACTTCTCTGAAAAATATTTTCCTACTCATAAGAAACAAGCTGCCTTACCAGAAATATTTAATTTTGCTCAAACTAAAGAAGAGAGTCTCCCACAAGCTTGGGGGAGGCTTTGCCAGATACTTAATATTTTGCCTGATCATTCTCTTAAGAAAAATGAAATACTTGATATCTTCTATAATGGACTAACCGATGCTTTTAGGGACTTCTTAGATAGTTGTGCTGGTTGTTTTTTTCAGGGAACAAACTGTTGGACAAGCTGAGGAATTGTTGAATAACATATTAAAAAACTATGATGATTGGACTATTCCTGAACCATCGCCTAAACCCAATCCGAAGAAGTGTTGGGGAACGTTGTAGAAAACAAAAAATTTCCTACGGTTTCACCAAGATCCATCTATGAGTTCATCTAGCAATGAGTGATCGGATGCATCTACATACCTTTGTAGATCGCGAGCGGAAGCGTTCAAAGAACGGGGATGAGGGAGTCGTACTCGACGTGATCCAAATCACCGGAGATCCTAGCGCCGAACAGACGGCACCTCCACGTTCAACACACGTACGGTCAGCGTGATGTCTCCTTCTTCTTGATCTAGCAAGGGGAAGGAGAGGTTGAGGAAGATGGCTCCAGCAGCAGCACGACGATGTAGTGGTGATGGAGCTGCAGTACTCCGGCAGGGCTTCGCCAAGCTCTATGAAGGAGGAGGAGGTGTTGGAGAGGGATAGGGAGGCACCAAAGGCGTAGGTTAGAGGTCCTCCATCCCCCACTATATATAGGGGGCCTAGGGGGCGACGGCCCTAGGAGATGCAATCTCCTAGGGGGGCGGCGGCCAAGGGGTGGGGGCTTGCCCCCCAAGTAAGGGGGCGCCCCCCTTTAGGGTTTCCCCCACCCTAGGCGCATGGGCCCTAGGGGAAGTGGCGCCCCAACCCACTTTGGGCTGGATCCCTTCCCACTTCAGCCCATGCCCCCCCCGGATAGGTGGCCCCACCCGGTGGACCCCCGGGACCCTTCCGGTGGTCTCGGTACAATACCGGTGACCCCAAAACTTGTCCCGATAGCCGAAATAGCACTTCCTATATATAATTCTTTACCTCCGGACCATTCCGGAACTCCTCGTGATGTCCGGGATCTCATCCGGAACTCCGAACAACATTCGGGTTACTGCATATACATATCCCTACAACCCTAGTGTCACCGAACCTTAAGTGTGTAGACCCTACGGGTTCGGGAGACATGTAGACATGACCGAGATTGCTCTCCGGTCAATAACCAATAGCGGGATCTGGATACCCATGTTGGCTCCCACATGCTCCTCGATGATCTCATCAGATGAACCACGATGTCGAGGATTCAAGCAACCCCATATACAATTCCCTTTGTCAATCGGTATGTTACTTACCCGAGATTCGATCATCGGTATCCCAATACCTTGTTCAATCTCATTACCGGCAAGTCACTTTACTCGTACCATAATGCATGACCCCATGACCAGACACTTGGTCACTTTGAGCTCATAATGATGATGCATTACCGAGTGGGCCCAGTGATACCTCTCCGTCATACGGAGTGACAAATCCCAGTCTTGATCCATGTCAACCCAACAAACACTTTCGGAGATACCCGTAGTATACCTTTATAGTCACCCAGTTACGTTGTGACGTTTGATAAACCCAAAGCACTCCTACGGTATCCGGGAGTTACACGATCTCATGGTCTACGGAAAGGATACTTGACATTGGAAAAACTCTAGCAAACGAACTATACGATCTTGTGCTATGTTTAGGATTGGGTCTTGTCCATCACATCATTCTCCTAATGATGTGATCTCGTTATCAATGACATCCAATGTCCATAGTCAGGAAACCATGACTATCTGTTGATCAACGAGCTAGTCAACTAGAGGCTTACTAGGGACACATTGGTGTCTATTTATTCACACATGTATTACAATTTCCGGATAACACAATTATAGCATGAATAAAGACAATTATCATGAACAAGGAAATATAATAATAATGCTTTTATTATTGCCTCTAGGGCATATTTCCAACAGTCTCCCACTTGCACTAGAGTCAATAATCTAGTTACATTGTGATGAATCGAACACCCATGGAATTCTGGTGTTGATCATGTTTTGCTCTAGGGAGAGGTTTAGTCAACGGATCTGCTACATTCAGGTCCGTATGTACTTTACAAATATCTATGTCTCCATCTTGAACATTTTCACGAATGGAGTTGAAGCGACGCTTGATGTGCCTGGTCTTCTTGTGAAATCTGGGCTCCTTGGCAAGTGCAATAGCTCCAGTGTTGTCATAGAAGAGTTTGATTGGCCCCGACGCATTGGGTATGACTCCTAGGTCGGTGATGAACTCCTTCACCCAAATTGCTTCATGCGCTGCCTCCGAGGCTGCCATGTACTCCGCTTCACATGTAGATCCCGCCACGACGCTCTGCTTGCAACTGCACCAGCTTACTGCCCCACCATTCAAAATATACACGTATCTGATTTGTGACTTAGAGTCATCCAGATCTGAGTCGAAGCTAGCGTCGACGTAACCCTTTACGACGAGCTCTTCGTCACCTCCATAAACGAGAAACATTTCCTTAGTCCTTTTTAGGTACTTCAGGATATTCTTGACCGCTGTCTAGTGTTCCTTGCCGAGATTACCTTGGTACCTTCCTACCAAACTTACGGCAAAGTTTACATCAGGTCTGGTACACAGCATGGCATACATAATAGAACCTATGGCTGAGGCATAGGGGATGACACTCATCTCTTCTATATCTTCTGCTGTGGTCGGACATTGAGCTGAGATCAATTTCACACCTTGTAATACAGGCAAGAACCCCTTCTTAGACTGATCCATATTGAATTTCTTCAATATCTTATCAAGGTATGTGCTTTGTGAAAGACCTATGAGGCGTCTTGATCTATCTCTATAGATCTTGATGCCTAGTATATATGCAGCTTCTCCAAGGTCCTTCATTGAAAAACTCTTATTCAAGTAGGCCTTAATGCTGTCCAAGAGTTCTATATCATTTCCCATAAAAAGTATGTCATCTACATATAATATGAGAAATGCTACAGAGCTCCCACTCACTTTCTTGTAAACGCAGGCTTCTCCATAAGTCTGTGTAAACCCAAACACTTTGATCATCTCATCAAAGCGAATATTCCAACTCCGAGATGCTTGCACCAGCCCATAAATCGAGCGTTGGAGCTTGCACACCTTGTCAGCATTCTTAGGATCGACAAATCCTTTCGGCTGCATCATATACAATTCTTCCTTAAGGAAACCATTAAGGAATGCCGTTTTGACGTCCATTTGCCATATCTCATAATCATAGAATGCGGCAATTGCTAACATGATTCCGACGGACATTAGCTTCGCTACCGGTGAGAAAGTCTCATCGTAGTCAACCCCTTGAACTTGTCGATAACCCTTAGCGACAAGCCGAGCTTTATAGATGGTCACATTACCATCCGTGTCTGTCTTCTTCTTAAAGATTCATTTATTTTCTATGGCTCGCCGCTCAACAGGCAAGTCAGTCAAAGTCCATACTTCGTTTTCATACATGGATCCTATCTCGGATTTCATGGCTTCTAGCCATTTGTCGGAATCCGGGCCCGCCATCGCTTCTTCATAGTTCGAAGGTTCACCGTTGTCTAACAACATGATTTCCAAGACAGGGTTGCCGTACCACTCTGGTGCGGAACGTGTCCTTGTGGACCTACGAAGTTCAGTAGCAACTTGATCTGAAGTTTCATGATCATCATCATTAACTTCCTCTCTAGTCAGTGCAGGCACCTCAGGAACATTTCCTTGAGTTGCGCCATTTTCCAGTTCAAGAGGTAATACTTCATCAAGTTCTACTTTCCTCCCAGTTACTTCTTTCGAGAGAAACTCTTTCTCTAGAAAGGATCCATTCTTATCAACAAAGATCTTGCCTTCGGATCTGAGGTAGAAGGTATACCCAATAGTTTCTTTAGGGTATCCTATGAAGACGCATTTTTCCGACTTGGGTTCGAGCTTTTCAGGTTGAAGTTTCTTGACATAAGCATCGCATCCCCAAACTTTTAGAAACGACAGCTTAGGTTTCTTCTCAAACCATAATTCATACGATGACATCTCAACGGATTTCGACGGAGCACTATTTAAAGTGAATGCGGCAGTCTCTAAAGCATAGCCCCAAAAAGATAGCGGTAAATCGGTAAGAGACATCATAGATCGCACCATATCTAATAGAGTGCGATTACGATGTTCGGACACACCATTACGCTGAGGTGTTCTAGGCGGCGTGAGTTGTGAAACTATTCCACATTTTCTTAAGTGTGTGCCAAATTCGTGACTCAAGTATTCTCCTCCACGATCTGATCGCAAAAACTTGATTTTTCTGTCACGTTGATTCTCAACCTCACTCTGAAATTCCTTGAACTTTTCAAAGGTTTCAGACTTGTGTTTCATTAAGTAGACATACCCATATCTACTCAAGTCATCAGTGAGGGTGAGAACATAATGATAGCCACCGCGAGCCTCAACGCTTATTGGACCGCACACATCAGTATGTATGATTTCCAATAAGTTGGTTGCTCGCTCCATTGTTCCTGAGAACGGAGTCTTGGTCATTTTACCCATGAGGCATGGTTCGCACGTGTCAAATGATTCATAATCAAGAGACTCTAAAAGTCCATCTGCATGGAGCTTCTTCATGCGTTTGACACCTATGTGACCAAGGCGGCAGTGCCACAACTATGTGGGACTATCATTATCAACCTTACATCTTTTGGTACTCACACTATGAATATGTGTAGCATTACGCTCGAGATTCATTAAGAATAAACCATTCACCATCGGAGTATGACCATAAAACATATCTCTCATATAAATCGAACAACCATTATTCTCGGATTTAAATGAGTAGCCATCTCGAATTAAACGAGATCCTGAGACAATGTTCATGCTCAAAGCTGGCACTAAATAACAATTATTAAGGTTTAAAACTAATCCCATAGGTAAATGTAGAGGTAGCGTGCCGACGGCGATCACATCGACCTTGGAACCATTCCCGACGCGCATCGTCACCTCGTCCTTCGCCAGTCTCCGCTTATTCCGCAGCTCCTGCTTTGAGTTACAAATGTGAGCAACCGCACCGGTATCAAATACCCAGGAGCTACTACGAGTACTGGTAAGGTACACATCAATTACATGTATATCACATATATCTTTCGTGATGCCGGCCTTCTTGTCCGCTAAGTATTTGGGGCAGTTCCGCTTCCAGTGACCACTTCCCTTGCAATAAAAACACTCAGTCTCGGGCTTGGGTCCATTCTTTGGCTTCTTCCCGGTAGCTTGCTTACCGGGCGCGGCAACTCCCTTGCCGTCCTTCTTGAAGTTCTTCTTACCCTTGCCTTTCTTGGACTTAGTGGTTTTATTCACCATCAACACTTGATGTTCCTTTTTGACTTCTACCTCTGCTGATTTCAGCATTGCAAATAATTCAGGAATGGTATTTTCCATCCCCTGCATATTGAAGTTCATCACAAAGCTCTTGTAGCTTGGTGGAAGCGACTGAAGGATTCTGTCAATGACTGCGTCATCCGGGAGATTAACTCCCAGCTGAGTCAAGCGGTTATGTAACCCAGACATTGTGAGTATGTGCTCACTGACAGAACTATTTTCCTCCATCTTATAGCTGAAAAACTTGTCGGAGACTTCATATCTCTCGACCCGGGCATGAGCTTGGAAAACCATTTTCAGCTCTTCAAACATCTCATATGCTCCGTGTCGCTCAAAACGCTTTTGGAGCCCTGGTTCTAAGCTGTAAAGCATGCCGCACTGAACGAGGGAGTAATCATTAGCACGTGTCTGCCAAGCGTTCATAACGTCTTGGTTCTGTGGGATGGGTGCGTCACCTAGCGGTGCTTGTAGGACATAATCTTTCTTGGCAGCTATGAGGATGATCCTCAGGTTCCGGACCCAGTCCATATAGTTGCTGCCATCATCTTTCAGCTTGGTTTTCTCTAGGAACGCGTTGAAGTTGAGGACAACGTTGGCCATTTGATGTACAAGACATGTTGTAAAGATTTTAGACTAAGTTCATGATAATTAAGTTCATCTAATCAAATTATTCAATGAACTCCCACTCAGATAGACATCCCTCCAGTCATCTAAGTATAACATGATCCGAGTTAACTAGGCCATGTCCGATCATCACGTGAGACGAACTAGTCAACGTCGGTGAACATCTTCATGTTGATCGTATCTTCTATATGACTCATGCTCGACCTTTCGGTCTTCTATGTTCCGAGGCCATGTCTGTACATGCTAGGCTCGTCAAGTCAACCTAAGTGTTTGCATGTGTAAATCTGTCTTACACCCGTTGTATGTGAACGTTGGAATCTATCACACCCGATCATCACGTGGTGCTTCGAAACAACGAACTGTCGCAACGGTGCACAGTTAGGGGGAACACTTTCTTGAAATTATTATGAGGGATCATCTTATTTACTACCGTCGTTCTAAGTAAACAAGATGTACAGAACATGATAAACATCACATGCAATCAAATAATAATAATGACATGATATGGCCAATATCACATAGCTCCTTTGATCTCCATCTTGGGGCTCCATGATCATATTGTCACCGGTATGACACCATGATCTCCATCATCATAATCTCCATCATCGTGTCTCCGTGAAGTTGCTCGCCAACTATTACTTCTACTACTATGGCTAACACGTTTAGCAATAAAGTAAAGTAATTTACATGGCGTTTCTCAATGACAAAAGGTCATACAAAAAAATAAAGACAACTCCTATGGCTCCTGCCGGTTGTCATACTCATCGACATGCAAGTCGTGATTCCTATTACAAGAACATGATATCATACATCACATATATATCATTCATCATTCATCACAACTTTGGCCATATCACATCACAGAACACTTGCTGCAAAAACAAGTTAGACGTCCTCTAATTGTTGTTGCAAGTTTTACGTGGCTGCAATAGGGTTCTAGCAAGAACGTTTTCTTACCTACGTGAAAGCCACAACGTGATTTGTCAACTTCTATTTACCCTTCATAAAGACCCTTTTCATCGAATCCGCTCCAACTAAAGTGGGAGAGACAGACACCCGCCAGCCACCTTATGCAACTAGTGCATGTTAGTCGGTGGAACCGGTCTCACGTAAGCGTACGTGTAAGGTTGGTCCGGGCCGCTTCATCCCACAATACCGCTAAAGCAAAATAAAACTAGTAGCGGCAAGAAAGTTGACAACATCTACGCCCACAACAAATTGTGTTCTACTCGTGCAAAAAGAACTACGCATAGACCTAGCTCATGATGCCACTGTTGGGGAAGGTTGTAGAAAACAAAAATTTTCCCACGCTTTCACCAAGATCCATCTATGAGTTCATCTAGCAACGAGTGATCGGATGCATCTACATACCTTTGTAGATCGCGAGCGGAAGCGTTCAAAGAACGGGGATGAGGGAGTCGTTCTCGACGTGATCCAAATCACCGGAGATCCTAGCGCCGAACGGACGACACCTCCGCGTTCAACACACGTACGGTCAGCGTGACGTCTCCTTCTTCTTGATCCAGCAAGGGGAAGGAGAGGTTGAGGAAGATGGCTCCAGCAGTAGCATGACGGCGTAGTGGTGATGGAGCTGCAGTACTCCGGCAGGGCTTCGCCAAGCTCTATGGAGGAGGAGGAGGTGTTGGAGAGGGAGAGGGAGGCACCAAAGGCGTAGGTTAGAGGTCCTCCATCCCCCACTATATATATGGGGCCTAGGGGGGCGGAGGCCCTCCTAGGGGGGGGCGGCGGCCAAGGGGTGGGGGCTTGCCCCCAAAGTAAGGGGGCGCCCCCCTTTAGGGTTTCCCCCACCCTAGGCGCATGGGCCCTAGGGGAAGTGGCGCCCCAGCCCACTTTGGGCTGGATCCCTTCCCACTTCAGCCCATGGGGCCCCCCCGGGATAGGTGGCCCCACCCGGTGGACCCCCGGAACCCTTCCGGTGGTCCCGGTACAATACCGGTGACCCCGAAACTTGTCCCGATAGCCGAAATAGCACTTCCTATATATAATTCTTTACCTCCGGACCATTTCGGAACTCCTCGTGATGTCCGGGATCTCATCCGGGACTCCGAACAACATTCGGGTTACTGCATATACATATCCCTACAACCCTAGCGTCACCGAACCTTAAGTGTGTAGACCCTACGGGTTCGGGAGACATGTAGACATGACCGAGATTGCTCTCCGGTCAATAAACTACAGCGGGATCTGGATACCCATGTTGGCTCCCAGATGCTCCTCGATGATCTCATCGGATGAACCACGATGTCGAGGATTCAAGCAACCCCATATACAATTCCCTTTGTCAATCGGTATGTTACTTGCCCGAGATTCGATCGTCGGTATCCCAATACCTTGTTCAATCTCGTTACCGGCAAGTCACTTTACTCGTACCATAATGCATGACCCCGTGACTAGACACTTGGTCACTTTGAGATCATAATGATGATGCATTACCGAGTGGGCCCAGTGATACCTCTCCGTCATACGGAGTGACAAATCCCAGTCTTGATCCGTGTCAACCCAACAGACACTTTCGGAGATACCCGTAGTATACCTTTATAGTCACCCAGTTACGTTGTGACGTTTGATAAACCCAAAGCACTCCTACGGTATCCGGGAGTTACACAATCTCATGGTCTAAGGAAAGGATACTTGACATTGGAAAAACTCTAGCAAACGAACTATACGATCTTGTGCTATGTTTAGGATTGGGTCTTATCCATCACATCATTCTCCTAATGATGTGATCTCGTTATCAATGACATCCAGTGTCCATAGTCAGGAAACCATGACTATCTGTTGATCAACGAGCTAGTCAACTAGAGGCTTACTAGGGACATGTTGGTGTCTATTTATTCACACATGTATTACGATTTCCGGATAACACAATTATAGCATGAATAAAGACAATTATCATGAACAAGGAAATATAATAATAATGCTTTTATTATTGCCTCTGGGGCATATTTCCAACAGTCTCCCACTTGCACTAGAGTCAATAATCTAGTTACATTGTGATAAATCGAACACCCATGGAATTCTGGTGTTGATCATGTTTTGCTCTAGGGAGAGGTTTAGTCAACGGATCTGCTACATTCAGGTCCGTATGTACTTTACAAATATCTATGTCTCCATCTTGAACATTTTCACGAATGGAGTTGAAGCGACGCTTGATGTGCCTGGTCTTCTTGTGAAACCTGGGCTCCTTGGCAAGTGCAATAGCTCCAGTGTTGTCATAGAAGAGTTTGATTGGCCCCGACGCATTGGGTATGACTCCTAGGTCGGTGATGAACTCCTTCACCCAAATTGCTTCATGCGCTGCCTCCGAGGCTGCCATGTACTCCGCTTCACATGTAGATCCCGCCACGACGCTCTGCTTGCAACTGCACCAGCTTACTGCCCCACCATTCAAAATATACACGTATTCGGTTTGTGACTTAGAGTCATCCAGATCTGTGTCGAAGCTAGCGTCGACGTAACCCTTTACGACGAGCTCTTCGTCACCTCCATAAACGAGAAACATTTCCTTAGTCCTTTTCAGGTACTTCAGGATATTCTTGTCCGCTGTCTAGTGTTCCTTGCCGGGATTACTTTGGTACCTTCCTACCAAACTTACGGTAAAGTTTACATCAGGTCTGGTACACAGCATGGCATACATAATAGAACCTATGGCTGAGGCATAGGGGATGACACTCATCTCTTCTATATCTTCTGCTGTGGTCGGACATTGAGCTGAGCTCAATTTCACACCTTGTAATACAGGCAAGAACCCCTTCTTAGACTGATCCATATTGAATTTCTTCAATATCTTATCAAGGTATGTGCTTTGTGAAAGACCTATGAGGCGTCTTGATCTATCTCTATAGATCTTGATGCCTAGTATATATGCAGCTTCTCCAAGGTCCTTCATTGAAAAACTCTTATTCAAGTAGGCCTTAATGCTGTCCAAGAGTTCTATATCATTTCCCATCAAAAGTATGTCATCTACATATAATATGAGAAATGCTACAGAGCTCTCACTCACTTTCTGGTAAACGCAGGCTTCTCCATAAGTCTGCGTAAACCCAAACGCTTTGATCATCTCATCAAAGCGAATGTTCCAACTCCGAGATGCTTGCACCAGCCCATAAATCGAGCGTTGGAGCTTGCACACCTTGTCAGCATTCTTAGGATCGACAAAACCTTCCGGCTGCATCATATACAATTCTTCCTTAAGGAAACCATTAAGGAATGCCGTTTTGACGTCCATTTGCCATATCTCATAATCATAGAATGCGGCAATTGCTAACATGATTCGGACGGACTTTAGCTTCGCTACCGGTGAGAAAGTCTCATCGTAGTGAACCCCTTGAACTTGTCGATAACCCTTAGCGACAAGCCGAGCTTTATAGATGGTCACATTACCATCCGCGCATGTCTTCTTCTTAAAGATTCATTTATTTTCTATGGCTCGCCGCTCAACAGGCAAGTCAGTCAAAGTCCATACTTCGTTTTCATACATGGATCCTATCTCGGATTTCATGGCTTCTAGCCATTTGTCGGAATTCGGGCCCGCCATCGCTTCTTCATAGTTCGAAGGTTCACCATTGTCTAACAACATGATTTCCAAGACAGGGTTGCCGTACCACTCTGGTGCGGAACGTGTCCTTGTGGACCTACGAAGTTCAGTAGCAACTTGATCTGAAGTTTCATGATCATCATCATTAACTTCCTCTCTAGTCGGTGCAGGCACCTCAGGAACATTTCCTTGAGTTGCGCCATTTTCCAGTTCAAGAGGTAATACTTCATCAAGTTCTAGTTTCCTCCCACTTACTTCTTTCGAGAGAAACTCTTTCTCTAGAAAGGATCCATTCTTAGCAACAAAGATCTTGCCTTCGGATCTGAGGTAGAAGGTATACCCAATAGTTTCTTTAGGGTATCCTATGAAGACGCATTTTTCCGATTTGGGTTCGAGCTTTTCAGGTTGAAGTTTCTTGACATAAGCATCGCATCCCCAAACTTTTAGAAACGACAGCTTAGGTTTCTTCCCAAACCATAATTCATACGGTGTCATCTCAACGGATTTTGACAGAGCCCTATTTAAAGTGAATGCGGCAGTCTCTAAAGCATAGCCCAAAAAAGATAGCGGTAAATCGGTAAGAGACATCATAGATCGCACCATATCTAACAGAGTGCGATTACGATGTTCGGACACACCATTACGCTGAGGTGTTCCAGGCGGCGTGAGTTGTGAAACTATTCCACATTTTCTTAAGTGTGTGCCAAATTCGTGACTCAAGTATTCTCCTCCACGATCTGATCGCAAAAACTTGATTTTTCTGTCATGTTGATTCTCAACCTCACTCTGAAATTCCTTGAACTTTTCAAAGGTTTCAGACTTGTGTTTCATTAAGTAGACATACCCATATCTACTCAAGTCATCAGTGAGGGTGAGAACATAATGATAGCCACCGCGAGCCTCAACGCTCATTGGACCGCACACATCAGTATGTATGATTTCCAATAAGTTGGTTGCTCGCTTCATTGTTCCTGAGAACGGAGTCTTGGTCATTTTACCCATGAGGCATGGTTTGCACGTGTCAAATGATTCATAATCAAGAGACTCTAAAAGTCCATCTGCATGGAGCTTCTTCATGCGTTTGACACCTACGTGACCAAGGCGGCAGTGCCACAAGTATGTGGGACTATCATTATCAACCTTACATCTTTTGGTACTCACAATATGAATATGTGTAGCATTACACTCGAGATTCATTAAGAATAAACCATTCACCATCGGAGCATGACCATAAAACATATCTCTCATATAAATAGAACAACCATTATTCTCGGATTTAAATGAGTAGCCATCTCGAATTAAACGAGATCCTTATACAATGTTAATGCTCAAAGCTGGCACTAAATAACAATTATTAAGGTTTAAAACTAATCCCGTAGGTAAATGTAGAGGTAGCGTGCCGACGACGATCACATCGACCTTGGAACCATTCCCGACACGCATCAAAACCTCGTCCTTCACCAGTCTCCGCTTATTCCGCAGCTCCTGCTTTGAGTTACAAATGTGAGCAACCGCACCGGTATCAAATACCCAGGAGCTACTGTAACGCCCCATATGTAACCTTCCCGAATTGTACTCCAACTCATGCCATTTCCGGCATTAAGTTATATTTAATTCTTGGGTTCTGGTCTTTGTCTCCGTGTGTTGTTTTTGTCTTTTCGTGCATCTCATATCATGTCATCACGTGCATTGCATTTGCATACATGTTCATCTCATGCATTCGAGCATTTTCCCCGTTGTTCGTTTTGCATTCCGGCGCTTCGTTCTCCTCCGGTGGCCATTTCTAGCTTTCTTTCGTGTGTGGGGATTAAACATTTCCGGATTGGGCCGAGACTTGCCATGCGGCCTTGGTTTACTACCGGTAGACCGCGTGTCAAGTTTCGGGTCATTTGGACTTCGTTTGATACTCCAACGGTTAACCGAGGGACCGAAAAGGCCTCGTGTGTGTGCAGCCCAACACCCCTCCATTTTGGCCCAAAACCCACCAAACTCTGCTCCATCGTCTCGGTCGTTCGATCATGATCGTGTGGGCGAAAACCGCACCTCATTTGGACTCTCCTAGCTCCCTCTATGCCTATAAATAGACCCCCCCGAAATTCGGATCTCTCTCCCCCTCTCGAAACCCTAAAAAATCCCTCCGCCGCCGCCGGACGTGTCCGGACGAGCCGGACAGCGTCCGGATCCCGCCGCCGCCAACCGGGCGTTGCCACGTGGCAACCGGCGCCCGCCGTCGCCCCGGCCCGCGGAAGCCCGCGGCCGGCCCTCCCCGTCGCCCGACCGGGCCCCGCGCGCCTCCCGACGCGCCGCCGCCTTCTTCCACGACTCCGGTGGCCGGCGCCACCGCGAGCCGCCCCGCCGCCGTCGACTCCAGGTGTCGCCGCCGCCTCGACGTCCGCGCCGCTCGCCGCCAAGCTCGCCGCGCCACCTCGCCGTCCCGCTCGGATCCGCCGCGCCGGAGTCCGCGCCGCTCGCCTCCCCTCGCCGGCGGCCACCGCGCCCTCGCCGGCCTCGCCTTCCCTCGTCGCCGGCCGCCGCCATCGCCGGATCGGACGTCCTGCTACAGTGCCGCGCCGCGTGCTACAGTAACCCTAGATCTGGGATATTTCGAGACGGTTGACTTTTCCCTCTCCCTCTTAATCTTTTATGCCATCTTTGACCAGTGATATCTCCGCATCCGTAGCTTCGATTTGGGCATATGATATGTCAAAATCTTCGTCTCGACGAGTACATCATTTCATTCCATTGCATCATTTGCATTTGAGGTCATCTTGGTGCCCAAAATGCTGTTGGAAGGAGGCATCATGAGTTAAATTGCAGATCCGTTAGTTCAACATGCACTTTTGTCATTTTTGCCATGTTTAATCCGTGCATGATATGCCTGTGCCCCTTTGGGATGAATTGTTAAGCATGTTGTCTTCTTTCCAGAGGTGCCTTCCATGCATTTTTAGGATGTGTGTGTTGTCTTGTGCAAGCTTGCGAAGGGGGCTGCCTGAGTTTACTGATTTCAGGGACTTAGTGAAAATCACTAAGTCTGGGTTGTTTTAGTTCACGATGCTATATGTCCAGCTTGTTTCCTAGTGATCCGTGCCTCTTTTGAGGATGATCAGTAAGAGTGGTTTGTTATGCTTGTTGTGCTTAATCCATCCATGTCTTTACTTGTTATGTTGGAGCCCCCTAGTTTGACTCAATCGAGCTCAACTTTTGCATAGTTGCTGTTTTGGGCAGATCGTGAGCTATTTTGCGATTTTGCCGGAGTGATTGCTAGTGATCCATGCATGCTATGCCATTGTTCTTGCCATGTCTAGCTAGCATTTTGTGCCTTCTTAATGGATATATGCTTGCCTTGCCATGACTTGCACCGTAGTGAGAGCATCGAGCTCGTTTACATGCCTGCGTGAGTTATTGTTTCAGCATGTCCCAGTTTTCACTAAGTCTGAAAACTGATTGTGTTTCATCGATGTTCGTGTGCTCGGTAGAGTATTTTGTGAACCCTTTTGGCCCCAGGTCATTTTGGGTGTTTTGTTAATCTTGTTGAGTAGCTCCATGCCATGCTCTTACTTGCCATGTTCAGGTTTTGCTTCATGTTGTTTTGCTGCTACGAAGAGAGCATCGTGGTCTGAAATTCCAGACTAGCGTTAATTTCGCTAAGTCTGAAATCTGTTTTGCTTATTCAGTTTTGTCATGATTGTTTGAAGCCCTTAATGGATGAATTTGCCTATGCCTCGGTCCTGGTGATTTGTTAAGCTTCTTTATTACATCACTGCCATGCAATTTGTTTTCATGTTTGGTGGCTGTAGCATGTTCATTTTGTTGCATTTAGGAGCCTACTTGCTGTAAATCGCAGAACGGTTCGTTTAGTAAAACGCTTGCCATTTATAAACCGTAGCTCCGATTGCCATGATCTTTATATCGTTTTCAGGTGATTTCTTCCCCTCTATCCAGTGGCACACTTGGATTTCCATGTTGAGGCCAGGTTCATGCATTTCCTGTTACATCTTGCATTTTGCATCCCGCATCGCATCCCGCATAGCATGTCATCTTTGCATCTTATTGGTTGCCCTTGCACGTGGTTGATTGTATCCTTGTTGCTTGTTTGTGTTGTTGGGTAGAGCCGGGAGACGAGTTCGCTAACGAGGAGCCCGTTGAGTTTTCTTTTGAGGATCCAGTCAATTCTGACAACTGTGCAGGCAAGATGATCACACCCTTGAAATCACTACTATCTTTGCTATGCTAGTTTGCTCGCTCTTTTGCTTTGCCAATGCTACGATGCCTACCACTTGCTTGTCAGCCTCCCAATTGCCATGATTGAGCCTCTAACCCACCTTTGTCCTAGCAAACCATTGATTGGCTATGTCACCGCTTTGCGCAGCCCTTCTTATAGCGTTGCTAGTTGCAGGTGAAGATTGGAGCCGTTCCTTGTTGGAACATTTATTTACTTGTTGGGATATCATTATATTGCTATGTTATCTTTACTCATCTATATACTTGGTAAAGGGTGGAAGGCTCGGCCTCTCGCCTAGTGTTTTGTTCCACTCTTGCCGCCCTAGTTTCCGTCATATCGGTGTTATGTTCCCGGATTGTTGCGTCCCTTATGCGGTTGGGCTATATGGGAACCCCTTGATAGTTCACCTTGATTGAAGCTTTTCCAGCAATGCCCAACATTGGTTTTACCATTTGCCACCTACCCTTTTCTTTCCCTTGGGTTTCCGGAGCCCGAGGGTCATCTTTATTTTAGCCCCCACGGGCCAGTGCTCCTCTGAGTGTTGGTCCGACCGAGTAGACTGCAGGGCCACCTCGGGGCAACTTGAGGGTTGGTTTTACTCGTAGGATGTCTCATCTGAGTGTGCCCTGAGAACGAGATATGTGCAGCTCCTATCGGGATTTGTCGGCGCATTCGGGCGGTGTTGCTGGACTAGTTTTGACCTGTCGAATCATCTTGTTGTACCGGGATACCGAGTCTGATCGGTGGGTCCTGGGTGGAGGTCTATTCCTTCGTTGACCGTGAGAGCTTGTTATGGGCTAAGTTGGGACCCCCCTGCAGGGATTGATCTTTCGAAAGCCGTGCCCGCGGTTATGGGCAGATGGGAATTTGTTAATGTCCGGTTGTAGATAACTTGAACTTAAATAATTAAAATGAATCAACTGAGTGTGTTGCCGTGATGGCCTCTTCTCGGCGGAGTCTGGGAGGTGGACACGGCGTTGGAGTTATGTTTGTGTAGGCTGCTCTATATAGTTTTCCGCACGTGCTTTGCCTCCTCTTCTCGCTCTCCTTTGCGAATAAGTTAGCCACCATATATGCTAGCCGCTTGCTGCAGCTCCACTTACATTACCCCTTTCCTACCTATTAAGCTTAAATAGTCTTGATCACGAGGGTGCGAGATTGCTGAGTCCTTTGTGCCTCACAGATTACTATTACACCAGATGCAGGGACTGATGACACTTCTCCGGATGGCGCGCTCGAGCTGAAGTGGGAGTACGACGAGGACTCTCAGCGATACTATCTGTCTTTTCCTGATGATCAATAGTGGTGCCTATTTGGGGTTAGATTCAGGGCCTAGTCGCTTGTTGGGGGTCTTTTCTATTTTGGCGCCGTAGTCGGGCCATGAGTGATTGTATGATGGATGTTATTTATGTACTTTGATGTGACGTGGCGAGTGTAAGCCAACTATATTATTATTCCCCCTTTATATTATATATGTACATGGGTTGTGTAATGATTCCCGACTTGCGACATTGCTTTCAATGCGCCTATGTCTCTAAGTCATGCCTCGACACGTGGGAGACATAGCCGCATCGAGGGCGTTACAAGTTGATAATCAGAGCCTTCCCCGACCTTAGGAGCCCATTGCTTGATCGTTTTTAGCAGCCGAGTTGTGTCTAGAAAAATGTTTTGAGTCCTTAGGAATTATATATCGGAGAGCTTAGGAATTCTTTTTACTTCCCAGTCTCCTCATCGCTCTGGTAAGGCATCCTGACGCAGAGTTTTGACTCTTCTCTTCTCAAATTTCACTAAAAAAAAAATTTAGGATCACGCGAGTATCTTAGTTTTGTTCCGATGGCTTATGATGAGAATACTGTCTTGGTGCCTCCTGTCAGGGGTTTAGTGGAAGTGTCCCGGGGTGTTGAGCTCTGAGGTGTTGTCATCATAATTCTATCGTTGCAATTCTGGCATACTTGAGATATGTGCGCGACATCAAAAATCTCCTTTATGCAGTTCGTTGGTGAGATAACCTCGACGCCACCCAGTACTGGGGCGGGAGTTCGGGAGTATCGCCATAACTTGTATAACGGATGCTTTTTGAAGGTTGAGATAGTTGGTTTCCGAAGGTTTCTTGGTTATGTGTTGAAGGATGGATGCAGCTGGATGTAGGATTTGCTAGCTTGGGTGAGATATTATGCTTCCCCTGTATCCCCAACACCTGATTGCATAACCAGAAAGTTTTGGGAGTTCCATAGGTGGGAATTCAAGTAGCCTTAGGATATCTTTCCAGCAGATGTGTGATATGAAATTGGGGTTCGATGTCTAGTGGTTCGCCTATTCACGGTCGATTTTACAGTGGTCTCATTGTGTCTTAAAGAGTCCTTGGCTATGCTGACTCGGGGACGCTTCGTATGTCATGTGCACTACCTTGTACATGATGGTGTTGTACGGTCGAGCCCGTGTAGGTCCTACCACGAACACTTCGGACGAAATTTCTATCTTGTGTTTGTTCCGGCTTATTCCGCAAGCCAACCCTTGGTTTTATTTCGAGTTGTGGCATTCGTTCTTCTTCGACGTCACATGTTGATTCCATCCCTCGTTGATGTACCTCTTCCACCTGATTCTTCGTGGCTTCGCAATTTAGGAATATGTGACCACTTCAAGAGAAGTGCATTCGTTCATTTTGTTCGGATGTGAAGACTTTATGTTGCAATTTTCATTCCATTGGTTTCACCTTCAATATTTCTCTATTTGTGTGCTAATGGTGGTCAACCTCTTCAGGATGGCTCCCACTAAGAGCACCAGTCAGAACCAGAATCAAGATCCTCCGCCACCTCCGCCTCCTCCGGAAGCATGGCAAGCTGTGATGGCTGCTACTAATGCAAATACTCAGCTAATCATGCAAATCATCCAAGAGCGGAATCAAAGCAGTCAAGCAAATCAAGGCAACAACCAGAACCAATTTGTAACTCTGAATCAGTTCCTCGCAAATGGTCCAAAGACGTTCAGTAACTGCGTTGAGGCTACCGATGCTGATGATTGGTTAGTCGATCTGGGCAAGCATTTTGAATGTAGCAACGTCAGACCTGAAGATTTCGTCAAGTTCGCGTCTTTCTAGCTCAAGGATCAGGCCGCAGAGTGGTTTCAGTAGTACCGGGATTCCAGAGGTGGACGTTTGATCACTTGGGATGATTTCCGTCGTGATTTTCGAGCTCATCACATTCCTCAAAGTGTGACTGAAAGCAAACGTGAAGAATTCCACAATCTGAAGCAAGGCTCTTTGTTTGTCTATGACTACAACAAGTTGTTCCAGAAGCTCGCCCGTTTTGCCAAGCAGGATGTTCCTGATGAGAAGAGCATGATCTATCAGTTCAGGGGTGGTCTTCGTGAAGAAATTCAGCTCGCTCTTGTCCTCTTCGAGCCGCTGAGATACGATGAGTTCTACAACATGGCACTGAAGCAAGAGGCTGCTCAGCTCAGGTGTGATGCTTCAAGGAAGCGAGTCAGGGACACTACGTCTTCTTCCTCTACTCAAGTGGCCAAGCAGTAGAAGTATTGGCTTCCTCCTCCCTTCCGTCAGCCGTATCAGCAGAAGAGCAAAGGTGGCAGTGGTTCTGAAGGAAATATGCCCTAGAGGCAATAATAAAGTTATTATTTATTTCCTTACATCATGATAAATGTTTATTATTCATGCTAGAATTGTATTAACCGGAAACATAATACATGTGTGAATACATAGACCAACAGAGTGTCACTAGTATGCCTCTACTTGACTAGCTCGTTAATCAAAGATGGTTATGTTTCCTAACCATGAACACGGAGTTGTTATTTGATTAACGAGGTCACATCATTAGTAGAATGATCTGATTGACATGACCCATTCCATTAGCTTAGCACCCGATCGTTTAGTATGTTGCTATTGCTCTCTTCATGACTTATACATGTTCCTGTAACTATGAGATTATGCAACTACCGTTTACCGGAGGAACACTTTGGGTACTACCAAACGTCACAATGTAACTGGGTGATTATAAAGGAGTACTACAGGTGTCTCCAATGGTAGATGTTGGGTTGGCGTATTTTGAGATTAGGGTTTGTCACTCCGATTGTCGGAGAGGTATCTCTGGGCCCTCTCGGTAATGCACATCGCATAAGCCTTGCAAGCACTGCAACTAATAAGTTAGTTGTGAGATGATGTATTACGGAACGAGTAAAGAGACTTGCCGGTAACGAGATTGAACTAGGTATTGGATACCGACGATCGAATCTCGGGCAAGTAACATACCGATGACAAAGGGAACAACGTATGTTGTTATGCGGTCTGACCGATAAAGATCTTCGTAGAATATGTAGGAGCCAATATGGGCATCCAGGTCCCGCTATTGGTTATTGACCGGAGAAGTGTCTCGGTCATGTCTACATTGTTCTCGAACCGTAGGGTCCGCACGCTTAACGTTACGATGACAGTTATTATGAGTTTATGCATTTTGATGTACCGAAGGTTGTTCGGAGTCCCGGATGAGATCACGGACATGACGAGGAGTCTCGAAATGGTCGAGACGTAAAGATTGATATATTGGAAGCCTATGTTTGGGCACCGGAAGTGTTCCGGGTGAAATCGGGATTTTACCGGATTACCGGGAGGGTTACCGGAACCCCCCGGGAGGCAAATGGGCCTATTGGGCCTTAGTGGAAAAGAGAGAAGGGGCAGCCCACAAGCTAGCCGGCCGAACCCCCCTTCCCTAGTCCTATTAGGACTAGGAGAAGGGGCCGGCCCCCCTCTCTTCTCTTTCTCCCGAAGAGTCCTACTAGGAATAGGATTTGGGGGAAGGAGTCCTACTCCCGGTAGGAGTGGGACTCCTCCCTGCGCCTCCCTCCTAGCCGGCCGAACCCCTTGCCCCTGGCCTTTATATACGGGGGCAGGGGCACCCCATAGACACACAACTTGATCCTTGAGATCGTTCCTTAGCCGTGTGTGGTGCCCCCTGCCACCAAATTCCACCTCGATCGTACCGTTGTAGTGCTTAGGCGAAGCCCTGCGTCGGTAGTACATCAAGATCGTCATCATGCCGTCGTGCTGACGAAACTCTTCCTCGACGCTTTGCTGGATCGGAGCCCGAGGAACGTCATCGAGCTGAACGTGTGCTAAGAACTCGGAGGTGCCGGAGTAACGGTGCTTGGATCGGTCGGATCGGGAAGAAGACGTACGACTACTTCCTCTATGTTGTGTGATCGCTTCCGCAGTCGGTCTGCGTTGGTACGTAGACAACACTCTCCCCTCTCGTTGCTGTGCATCACCATGATCTTGCGTGTGCGTAGGAAATTTTTTGAAATTACCGCGTTCCCCAACAGTGGCATCCGAGCCTAGGTTTTATGGTTTGATGTTATATGCACGAGTAGAACACAAGTGAGTTGTGGGCGATACAAGTCATACTGCCTATCAGCATGTCATACTTTGGTTCGGCGGTATTGTTGGTTGAGACGATCCGGACCAACCTTACGCGTACTCTTACGCGAGACCGGTTCCCTCGACGTGCTTTGCACATAGATGGCTTGCGGAAGACTGTCTCTCCAACTTTAGTTGAACCAAGTGTGACTACGCCCGGTCCTTGAGAAGGTTAAAACGGAGTCTATTTGACGAACTATCGTTGTGGTTTTGATGCGTAGGTGAGATGAGTTCTTACTTAAGCCCGTAGCAGCCACGTAAAACTTGCAACAACAAAGTAGAGGACGTCTAACTTGTTTTTGCAGGGTATGTTGTGATGTGATATGGTCAAGGCATGATGCTGATTTTATTGTATGAGATGATCATGTTTTGTAACTAAGTTATCGGCAACTGGCAGGAGCCATATGGTTGTCGCTTTATTGTATGCAATGCAATCGCGATGTAATGCTTTACTAGATTACTAAACGGTAGTAATAGTCGTGGAAGCATAAGATTGGCGAGACGACAACGATGCTACGATGGAGATCAAGGTGTCGCGCCGGTGACGATGGTGATCATGACGGTGCTTCGGAGATGGAGATCACAAGCACAAGATGATGATGGCCATATCATATCACTTATATTGATTGCATGTGATGTTTATCCTTTTATGCATCTTATCTTGCTTTGATTGACGGTAGCATTATAAGATGATCTCTCACTAAATTATCAAGAAGTGTTCTCCCTGAGTATGCACCGTTGCCAAAGTTCGTCGTGCCCAGACACCACGTGATGATCGGGTGTGATAAGCTCTACGTCCATCTACAACGGGTGCAAGCCAGTTTTGCACACGCAGAATACTCAGGTTATACTTGACGAGCCTAGCATATGCAGATATGGCCTCGGAACACAGAGACCGAAAGGTCGAGCGTGAATCATATAGTAGATATGATCAACATGACGATGTTCACCATTGAAAACTACTCCATCTCACGTGATGATCGGTTATGGTTTAGTTGATTTGGATCACGTGATCACTTAGAGGATTAGAGGGATGTCTATCTAAGTGGGAGTTCCTAAGTAATTTGATTAACTGAACTTAAACTTATCATGAACTTAGTACCTGATAGTATCTTGCTTGTTTATGTTGCTTGTAGATAGATGGCTCGTGCTATTGTTCCGTTGAATTTTAATGCGTTCCTTGAGAAAGCAAAGTTGAAAGATGATGGTAGCAATTACACGGACTGGGTCCGTAACCTGAGGATTATCCTCATTGTTGCACAGAAGAATTACGTCCTGGAAGCACCGCTGGGTGACAGGCCTGCTGCTGGAGCAACGCCAGATGTTATGAACGTCTGGCAGAGCAAAGCTGATGACTACTCGATAGTTCAGTGTGCCATGCTTTACGGCTTAGAATCGGGACTTCAACGACGTTTTGAACGTCATGGAGCATATGAGATGTTCCAGGAGTTGAAGTTAATATTTCAAGCAAATGCCCGAATTGAGAGATATGAAGTCTCCAATAAGTTCTATAGCTGTAAGATGGAGGAGAACAGTTCTGTCAGTGAGCATATACTCAAGATGTCTGGGTATAATAATCACTTGATTCAGATGGGAGTTAATCTTCCAGATGACTGCGTCATTGACAGAATTCTCCAATCACTGCCACCAAGCTACAAGAGCTTCGTGATGAACTATAATATGCAAGGGATGAACAAGACTATTCCCGAGCTCTTCGCAATGCTGAAAGCTGCGGAGGTAGAAATCAAGAAGGAGCATCAAGTGTTGATGGTTAACAAAACCACTAGTTTCAAGAAAAAGGGCAAAGGGAAGAAGAAGGGAAACTTCAAGAAGAACAGCAAGCAAGTTGCTGCTCAGGAGAAGAAACCCAAGTCTGGACCTAAGCCTGAAACTGAGTGCTTCTACTGCAAGCAGACTGGTCACTGGAAGCGGAACTGCCCCAAGTATTTGGCGGATAAGAAGGATGGCAAAGTGAGCAAAGGTATATGTGATATACATGTTATTGATGTGTACCTTACTAGAGCTCGCAGTAGCACCTGGGTATTTGATACTGGTTCTGTTGCTAATATTTGCAACTCGAAACAGGGACTACGGAATAAGCGGACACTAGCAAAGGACGAGGTGACGATGCGCGTGGGAAACGGTTCCAAAGTCGATGTGATCGCGGTCGGCACGCTACCTCTACATCTACCTTCGGGATTAATATTAGACCTAAATAATTGTTATTTGGTGCCAGCGTTGAGCATGAACATTATATCTGGATCTTGTTTAATGCGAGACGGTTATTCATTTAAATTAGAGAATAATGGTTGTTCTATTTATATGAATAATATCTTTTATGGTCATGCACCTTTGAAGAGTGGTCTATTCTTGTTGAATCTCGAAGATAGTGATACACATATTCATAATGTAGAAGCCAAAAGATGCAAAGTTAATAATGATAGTGCAACTTATTTGTGGCACTGCCGTTTAGGTCATATCGGTGTAAAGCGCATGAAGAAACTCCATACTGATGGGCTTTTGGAATCACTTGATTATGAATCACTTGGTACTTGCGAACCGTGCCTCATAGGCAAGATGACTAAAACACCGTTCTCCGGTACTATGGAGAGAGCAACAGATTTGTTGGAAATCATACATACCGATGTATGTGGTCCGATGAATATTGAGGCTCGCGGCGGATATCGTTATTTTCTCACCTTCATAGATGATTTAAGCAGATATGGGTATATCTACTTAATGAAACATAAGTCTGAAACATTTGAAAAGTTCAAGGAATTTCAGAGTGAAGTTGAAAATCATCGTAACAAGAAAATAAAATTTCTACGATCTGATCGTGGAGGAGAATATTTGAGTTACGAGTTTCGTATACATTTGAAAAATTGTGGAATAGTTTCGCAACTCACGCCACCCGGAACACCACAGCGTAATGGTGTGTCCGAACGTCGTAATCGTACTTTACTAGATATGGTGCGATCTATGATGTCTCTTGCTGATTTACCGCTATCGTTTTGGGGTTATGCTTTAGAGACGGCCGCATTCACGTTAAATAGGGCACCATCAAAATCCGTTGAGACGACGCCTTATGAACTATGGTTTGGCAAGAAACCAAAGTTGTCGTTTCTTAAAGTTTGGGGCTGCGATGCTTATGTGAAAAAGATTCAACCTGATAAGCTCGAACCCAAAGTGGAGAAATGTGTCTTCATAGGATACCCAAAGGAAACTGTTGGGTATACCTTCTATCACAGATCCGAAGGCAAGACATTCGTTGCTAAGAATGGATCATTTCTAGAGAAGGAGTTTCTCTCGAAAGAAGTGAGTGGGAGGAAAGTAGAACTTGACGAGGTAACTGTACCTGCTCCCTTATTGGAAAATAGTACATCACAGAAAACTGTTTCTGCGACACCTATGCCAATCAGTGAGGAAGCTAATGATGATGATCATGAAGCTTCAGATCAAGATTCTACTAAACCACGTAGATCAACCAGAGTGAGATCCGCACCAGAGTGGTACGGTAATCCAGTTCTGGAAGTCATGATGCTAGATCATGATGAACCTACGAACTATGAAGAAGCGATGGTGAGCCCAGATTCCGCAAAGTGGCTTGAGGCCATGAAATCTGAGATGGGATCCATGTATGAGAACGAAGTATGGACTTTGGTTGACTTGCCCGATGATCGGCAAGCAATTGAGAATAAATGGGTCTTCAAGAAAAAGACTGACGCTGACGGTAATGTTACTGTCTATAAAGCTCGACTTGTCGCAAAAGGTTTTCGACAAGTTCAAGGGGTTGACTACGATGAGACCTTCTCACCCGTAGCGATGCTTAAGTCCGTCAGAATTATGTTAGCAATTGCCGCATTTTATGATTATGAAATATGGCAAATGGATGTCAAAACTGCATTCCTGAATGGATTTCTGGAAGAAGAGTTGTATATGGTACAACCAGAAGGTTTTGTCGATCCAAAAGGAGCTAACAAAGTATGCAAACTCCAGCGATCCATTTATGGACTGGTGCAAGCATCTCGGAGTTGGAATAAACGCTTTGATAGTGTGATCAAAGCATTTGGCTTTATACAGACTTTTGGAGAAGCCTGTATTTACAAGAAAGTGAGTGGGAGCTCTGTAGCATTTCTGATATTATATGTGGATGACATATTGCTAATTGGAAATGATATAGAATTTCTGGATAGCATAAAGGGATACTTGAATAAAAGTTTTTCGATGAAAGACCTCGGGGAAGCTGCATACATATTAGGCATAAAGATCTATAGAGATAGATCAAAACGCTTAATTGGACTTTCACAATGCACATACCTTGACAAAATTTTGAAGAAGTTCAAGATGGATCAAGCAAAGAAAGGGTTCTTGCCTGTGCTACAAGGTGTGAAGTTGAGTAAGACTCAATGCCCGACCACTACAGAAGATAGAGAGAAAATGAAAGATGTTCCCTATGCTTCAGCCATAGGCTCTATCATGTATGCAATGCTGTGTACCAGACCTGATGTGTGCCTTGCTATAAGTTTAGCAGGGAGGTACCAAAGTAATCCTGGAATGGATCACTGGACAGCGGTCAAGAACATCCTGAAATACCTGAAAAGGACTAAGGATATGTTTCTCGTATATGGAGGTGACAAAGAGCTCACCGTAAGAGGTTACGTTGATGCAAGCTTTGACACTGATCCGGACGATTCTAAATCGCAAACCGGATACGTGTTTACTTTAAACGGTGGAGCTGTCAGTTGGTGCAGTTCTAAACAAAGCGTCGTAGCGGGATCTACATGTGAAGCGGAGTACATAGCTGCTTCGGAAGCAGCAAACGAAGGAGTCTGGATGAAGGAGTTCATATCCGATCTAGGCGTCATACCTAGTGCATCGGGTCCAATGAAAATCTTCTGTGACAATACTGGTGCAATTGCCTTGGCAAAGGAATCCAGATTTCACAAAAGAACCAAACACATCAAGAGACGCTTCAACTCCATCCGGGATTTAGTCCAGGTGGGAGACATAGAGATTTGCAAGATACATACGGATCTGAATGTTGCAGACCCGTTGACTAAGCCTCTTCCACGAGCAAAACATGATCAACACCAAGGCTCCATGGGTGTTAGAATCATTACTGTGTAATCTAGATTATTGACTCTAGTGCAAGTGGGAGACTGAAGGAAAAATGCCCTAGAGGCAATAATAAAGTTATTATTTATTTCCTTACATCATGATAAATGTTTATTATTCATGCTAGAATTGTATTAACCGGAAACATAATACATGTGTGAATACATAGACCAACAGAGTGTCACTAGTATGCCTCTACTTGACTAGCTCGTTAATCAAAGATGGTTATGTTTCCTAACCATGAACAAGGAGTTGTTATTTGATTAACGAGGTCACATCATTAGTAGAATGATCTGATTGACATGACCCATTCCATTAGCTTAGCACCCGATCGTTTAGTATGTTGCTATTGCTTTCTTCATGACTTATACATGTTCCTGTAACTATGAGATTATGCAACTCCCGTTTACCGGAGGAACACTTTGGGTACTACCAAACGTCACAACGTAACTGGGTGATTATAAAGGAGTACTACAGGTGTCTCCAATGGTAGATGTTGGGTTGGCGTATTTTGAGATTAGGGTTTGTCACTCCGATTGTCGGAGAGGTATCTCTGGGCCCTCTCGGTAATGCACATCGCATAAGCCTTGCAAGCACTGCAACTAATAAGTTAGTTGTGAGATGATGTATTACGGAACGAGTAAAGAGACTTGCCGGTAACGAGATTGAACTAGGTATTGGATACCGACGATCGAATCTCGGGCAAGTAACATACCGATGACAAAGGGAACAATGTATGTTGTTATGCGGTCTGACCGATAAAGATCTTCGTAGAATATGTAGGAGCCAATATGGGCATCCAGGTCCCGCTATTGGTTATTGACCGGAGAAGTGTCTCGGTCATGTCTACATTGTTCTCGAACCGTAGGGTCCGCACGCTTAACGTTACGATGACAGTTATTATGAGTTTATGCATTTTGATGTACCGAAGGTTGTTCGGAGTCCCGGATGAGATCACAGACATGACGAGGAGTCTCGAAATGGTCGAGACGTAAAGATTGATATATTGGAAGCCTATGTTTGGGCACCGGAAGTGTTCCGGGTGAAATCGGGATTTTACCGGATTACCGGGAGGGTTACCGGAACCCCCCGGGAGGCAAATGGGCCTATTGGGCCTTAGTGGAAAAGAGAGAAGGGGCAGCCCACAAGCTAGCCGGCCGAACCCCCCTTCCCTAGTCCTATTAGGACTAGGAGAAGGGGCCGGCCCCCCTCTCTTCTCTTTCTCCCGAAGAGTCCTACTAGGAATAGGATTTGGGGGAAGGAGTCCTACTCCCGGTAGGAGTGGGACTCCTCCCTGCGCCTCCCTCCTAGCCGGCCGAACCCCTTGCCCCTGGCCTTTATATACGGGGGCAGGGGGCACCCCATAGACACACAACTTGATCCTTGAGATCGTTCCTTAGCCGTGTGCGGTGCCCCCTGCCACCAAATTCCACCTCGATCGTACCGTTGTAGTGCTTAGGCGAAGCCCTGCGTCGGTAGTACATCAAGATCGTCATCACGCCGTCGTGCTGACGAAACTCTTCCTCGACGCTTTGCTGGATCGGAGCCCGAGGAACGTCATCGAGCTGAACGTGTGCTAAGAAATCGGAGGTGCCGGAGTAACGGTGCTTGGATCGGTCAGATCGGGAAGAAGACATACGACTACTTCCTCTACGTTGTGTGATCGCTTCCGCAGTCGGTCTGCGTTGGTACGTAGACAACACTCTCCCCTCTCGTTGCTGTGCATCACCATGATCTTGCGTGTGCGTAGGAAAAATTTTGAAATTACTGCGTTCCCCAACAGCGGCCACCCTTTGAGGCCTTTCTCTCCTTTCCCGTATGGCCCATTAAGGCCCGATACGAATTCCCGTAACTCCCCGGTACTCCCGAAAATACCCGAATCACTCGGAACCTTTCCGATGTCCGAATATAGCCGTCCAATATATTGATCTTTACGTCTCGACCATTTAGAGACTCCTCGTTATGTCCCCGATCTCATCCGGGACTCCGAACTCCTTCGGTACATCAAAACACATAAACTCATAATATAACCGTCATCGAACTTTAAGCGTGCGGACCCTACGGGTTCGAGAACTATGTAGACATGACCGAGACATGTCTCCGGTTAATAACCAATAGCGGAACCTGGATGCTCATATTGGTTCCCACATATTCTACGAAGATCTTTATCGGTCAGACCGCATAACTACATACGTTGTTCCCTTTGTCATCGGTATGTTACTTGCCCGAGATTCGACCGTCTGTATCTCAATACCTAGTTCAATCTCGTTACCGACAAGTCTCTTTACTCGTTCCGTAACACATCATCCTGCAACTAACTCATTAGTTGCAATGCTTGCAAGGCTTAAGTGATGTGTATTACCGAGTGGGCCTAGAGATACCTCTCCGACAATCGGAGTGACAAATCCTAATCTCGAAATATGCAAACCCAACAAGTACCTTCGGAGACACCTGTAGAGCACCTTTATAATCACCCAGTTACGTTGTGACGTTTGGTGGCACACAAAGTGTTCCTCCGGTAAACGGGGGTTGCATAACCTCATAGTCATAGGAACATGTATAAGTCATCAAGAAAGCAATAGCAACAAACTAAACGATCAAGTGCTATGCTAACGGAATAGGTCAAGTCAATCACATCATTCTCTAATGATGTGACCCCGTTAATCAAATGACAACTCATGTCTATGGCTAGGAAACTTAACCATCTTTGATTCAACAAGCTAGTCAAGTAGAGGCATACTAGTGACATATTGTTTGTCTATGTATTCACACATGTATTATGTTTCCGGTTAATACAATTCTAGCATGAATAATAAACATTTACCATGATATAAGGAAATAAATAATAACTTTATTATTGCCTCTAGGGCATATTTCCTTCAGTCTCCTACTTGCACTAGAGTCAATAATCTAGTTCACATCGCCATGTGATTTAACACCAATAGTTCACATCACCATGTGATTAACACCCATAGTTCACATCGTCATGTGACCAACACCCAAAGGGTTTACTAGAGTCAATAATCTAGTTCACATCGCTATGTGATTAATACCCAAAGAGTACTAAGGTGTGATCATGTTTTGCTTGTGAGGGAAGTTTAGTCAACGGGTCCGCCACATTCAGATCTGTATGTATTTTGCAAATTTCTATGTCAACAATGCTCTGCATAGAGCTAATCTAGCTAATTGCTCCCACTTTCAATATGTATCCAGATTGAGACTTTGAGTCATTTGGATCAGTGTAAAAACATGCATCGACGTAACCCTTTACGACGAACCTTTTGTCACCTCCATAATCGAGAAACATATCCTTATTCCACTAAGGATAATTTTGACCAATGTCCAGTGATCTACTCCTAGATCACTATTGTACTCCCTTGCCAAACTCGGGGCAGGGTATGCAATAGTTATGGTACACAGCATGGCATACTTTATAGAACCTATGGCTGAGGCACAGGGAATGACTTTCATTCTCTCTCTATCTTCTGCCGTGGTCGGGTTTTGAGTCTTACTCAACTTCACACCTTGTAACACAGGCAAGAACTCCTTCTTTGACTATTCCATTTTGAACTACTTCAAAATCTTGTCAAGGTATGTACTCATTGAAAAACTTATCAAGCGTCTTGATATATCTCTATAGATCTTGATGCTGAATATGTAAGGAGCTTCACCGAGGTCTTTCTTTGAAAAACTTCTTTCAAACATTCCTTTATGCTTTGCAGAATAATTCTACATTATCTCCGATCAACAATATGTCATTCACATATACTTATCAGAAATGCTGTAGTGCTCCCACTCACTTTCTTGTAAATATAGGCTTCACCGCAAGTCTGTATAAAACTATATGCTTTGATCAACTTATCAAAGCATATATTCCAACTCCGAGATGCTTGCACTAGTCCATAGATGGATCGCTGGAGCTTGCATATTTTGTTAGTACCTTTAGGATTGACAAAACCTTCTGGTTGCATTATATACAACTCTTCTTTAATAAATCCATTAAGGAATGCAGTTTTGTTTATCCATTTGCCAGATTTCATAAAATGCGGCAATTGCTAACATGATTCGGACAGACTTAAGCATAGATACGAGTGAGAAACTCTCATCGTAGTCAACACCTTGAACTTGTCGAAAACCTTTTTGCGACAATTCTAGCTTTGTAGATAGTAACACTACTATCAGCGTCCGTCTTCCTCTTGAAGATTCATTTAATCTCAATGGCTCGTCGATCAATGGGCAAGTCAATCAAAGTCCATACTTTGTTCTCATACATGGATCTCATCTCAGATTTCATGGCCTCAAGCCATTTCGCGGAATCTGGGCTCATCATTGCTTCCTCATAGTTCGTAGGTTCGTCATGGTCAAGTAACATGACCTCCAGAACAGGATTACCGTACCACTCTAGTGCGTATCTCACTCTGGTTTACCTATGAGGTTCGGTAGTAACTTGATCTGAAGCTACATGATCATCATCATTAGCTTCCTCACTAATTGGCGTAGTAGTCACAGGAACATAATTCTGTGATGAACTACTTTTCAATAAGGGAGTAGGTACAGTTACCTCATCAAGTTCTACTTTCCTCCCACTCACTTCTTTCGAGAGAAACTCCTTCTCTAGAAAGGATCCATTCTCAGCAATGAATATCTTGCTTTCGGATCTGTGATAGAAGGTGTACCCAACATTTTCTTTTGGGTATCCTATGAAGACGCACTTCTCCAATTTGGGTTTGAGCTTATCAGGTTGAAACTTTTTCACATAAGCATTGTAACCTCAAACTTTAAGAAACGACAGCTTAGGTTTCTTGCCAAACCATAGTTCATACGGTGTCATCTCAACGGATTTAGATGGTGCCCTATTTAACGTGAATGTAGCTCTCTCTAATGCATAACCCCAAAACGATAATGGTAAATTGGTAAGAGGCATCATAGATCGCACCATATCTAATAAAGTACGGTTACGACGTTCGGACACACCATTACACTGTGGTGTTCCAGGTGGCATGAGTAGTGAAACTATTTCACATAGTTTTAACTGAAGGCCAAACTCGTAACTCAAATATTTTATTTCTGTGATCATATCGTAGAAACTTTTATTTTTGTTACGATGATTCTCCACTTCACTCTAAAATTCTTTGAACTTTTCAAATGTTTTAGACTTGTATTTCATCAAGTAGATATACTCATATCTGCTCAAATCATCTGTGAAAATAAGAAAATAATGATATCTGCCGCGAGCCTTAATATTCATCGGACCACATACATCAGTATGCATGATTTCCAACAAATCTGTTGCTCGCTCCATTGTTCCGGAGAACGGAGCCTTAGTCATCTTGCCCATGAGGCATGGTTCGCAAGCATCAACTGATTCATAATCAAGTGATTCCAAAAGCCCATCAACATGGATTTTCTTCATGCGCTTTACACCAATATGACCTAAACGGCAGTGCCACAAATAAGTTGCACTATCATTATTAACTTTGCATCTTTTGGCTTCAATATTATGAAAATGTGTATCACCACGATCGAGATCCAACAAACCATTTTCATTGGGTGTATGACCATAAAAGGTTTTATTAATGTAAACAGAACAACAATTATTCTCTAACTTACATGAATAACCGTATTGCAATAAACATGATCCAATCATATTCATGCTCAACGCAAACACTAAATAACATTTATCTTAGGTTTAACACTAACCCCGAAAGTATAGGGAGTGTGCGATGATGATCATATCAATCTTGGAACCATTTCCAATACACATCGTGACTTCACCCTTAACTAGTCTCTCTTCATTCTGCAACTTCCGTTTCGAGTTACTATTCTTAGCAACTGAACTAGTATCAAATACTGAGGGGTTGCTATAAACACTAGTAAAGTACACATCAATAACATGTATATCAAATATACCTATGTTCACTTTGCCATCCTTCTTATCCGCCAATTACTTGGGGTAGTTCCGCTTCTAGTGACCAGTCCCTTTGCAGTAGAAGCACTCAGTTTCAAGCTTAGGTCCAGACTTGGGTTTTTCACTTGAGCAGCAACTTGCTTGCCGTTCTTCTTGAAGTTCCCCTTTCTTCCCTTTGTCTCTTTACTTGAAACTAGTGGTTTTGTTTACCATCAACACTTGATGCTTTTCTTGATTTCTACCTTCGTCGATTTCAGCATCACGAAGAGCTTGGGAATTGTTTCCGTTATCCCTTGCATATTATAGTTCATCACGAAGTTCTGCTAACTTGGTGATGGTGACTAGAGAATTCTGTCAATCACTATTTTATCTGGAAGATTAACTCCCACTTGATTCAAGCGATTGTAGTACCCAGACAATATGAGCACATGCTCACTGCTTGAGCTATTCTCCTCCATCTTTTAGCTATAGAACTTGTTGGAGACTTCATATCTCTCAACTCGGGTATTTGCTTGAAATATTAACTTCAACTCCTGGAACATCTCATATGTTCCATGACGTTCAAAACGCCTTTGAAGTCCCAATTCTAAGACGTTAAGCATGGTGCACTAAACTATCAAGTAGTCATTATATTGAGCTAGCCAAACATTCAGAACGTCTGCATCTGCTCCTGCAATAGGTCTGTCACCTAGCGGTGCATCAAGGACATAATTCTTCTGTGCAGCAATGAGGATAATCCTCAGATCACGGATCCAATCCGCATCATTGCTACTAACATTTTTCAACTTAATTTTCTCTAGGAGCATATAAAAATTAAACGGGGAGCAACATCGCGAGCTATTGATCTACAACATAGATATGCTAATACTACCAGGACTAAGTTCATGATAAATTAAAGTTCAATTAATCATATTACTTAAGAACTCCCACTTAGATATACATCCCTCTAATCATCTAAGTGATCACGTGATCCAAATCAACTAAACCATAACCGATCATCACTTGAAATGGAGTAGCTTTCAATGGTGAACATCATTATGTTGATCATATCTACTATATGATTCACGCTCGACCTTTCGGTCTCAGTGTTCCGAGGCCATATCTACATATGCTAGGCTCGTCAAGTTTAACCTGAGTATTCTGCGTGTGCAAAACTGGCTTGCACCCGTTGTAGATGGACGTAGAGCTTATCACACCCGATCATCACATGGTGTCTGGGCACGATGAACTTTGGCAACGGTGCATACTCAGGGAGAACACTTTTATCTTGAAATTTAGTGATAGATCATCTTATAATGCTACCGCCGAACTAAGCAAAATAAGATGTATAAAAGATAAACATCACATGCAATCAAAATATGTGATATGATATGGCCATCATCATCTTGTGCCTTTGATCTCCATCTACAAAGCATCATCATGATTTCCATCGTCACCGGCATGACACCATGATCTCCATCATCTTGATCTATATCAATGTGTCGTCACATGGTCGTCTCGCCAACTATTGTTCTTGCAACTATTGCTATCGCATAGCGATAAAGTAAATAATTATTTGGCTCTTGCATCTTATGCAATAAAGAAACAACCATAAGGCTTCTGTTAGTTGCCGATAACTTCAACAAAATATGATCATCTTATACAACAACTTATATCTCATCACGTCTTGACCATATCACATCACAACATGCCCTGCAAAAACAAGTTAGACGTCCTCTACTTTGTTGTTGGAAGTTTTACGTTGCTGCTACGGGCTGAGCAAGAACCGTTCTTACGTACGCATCAAAACCACAACGATAGTTTGTCAAGTTAGTGATGTTTTAACCTTCTCAAGGACCGGGCGTAGCCACACTCGATTCAACTAAAGTTGGAGAAACTGACACCCGCTAGTCACCTGTGTGCATAGCACGGCGGTAAAACCAGTCTCGCGTAAGCGTACGCGTAATGTCGGTCCGGGCCGCTTCATCCAACAATACCGCCGAACCAAAGTGTGACATGCTGGTAAGCAATATGACTTATATCGCCCACAACTCACTTGTGTTCTACTTGTGCATATAACATCAACGCATAAAACCTGGCTCGGATGCCACTGTTGGGGAACGTAGTAATTTCAAAAAAAAAATCCTACGCACATGCAAGATCATGGTGATTCATAGCAACGAGAGGGGAGAGTGTGTCCACGTACCCTCGTAGACTGAAATCGGAAGCGTTAGAACACTGCGGTTGATGTAGTCGTACGTCTTCACGATCCGACCGATCAAGTACCGAACACACGACACCTCCGAGTTCTACACACATTCAACTCGATGACGTCCCTCGAACTCCGATCCAGCCGAGTGTTGAGGGAGAGTTTCGTCAGCACAACGGTGTGGTGACGATGATGATGTTCTATCGACGCAGGGCTTCGCCTAAGCACCGCTACGATATGATCGAGGTGGATTATGGTGGAGGGAGGCACCGCACACGGCTAAGACATCAAGAGATCAATTGTTGTGTCTTTGGGGTGCCCCTGCCCCCGTATATAAAGGAGTGGAGGAGGGGGAGGGCCGGCCCTGTCTATGGCGCGCCCTAGGGGAGTCCTACTCCCACCGGGAGTAGGATTCACCCTTTCCTAGTAGAACTAGGAGCCCTTCCAATTAGTAGGAGTAGGAGGGAAGAAAAGGGAAGGGAAAAGGAGAAGGAAGGAAGGGGGCGCCCCCCTCCCTAGTCCAATTAGGACCAGCCCATGGGGAGGGGTGCGGCCACCCTTTGAGGCCTTTCTCTCCTTTCTCGTATGGCCCATTAAGGCCCAATACGAATTCCCGTAACTCCTCGGTACTCCCGAAAATACCCGAATCACTCGGAACCTTTCCGATGTCTGAATATAGTCGTCCAATATATCGATCTTTACGTCTTGACCATTTTGAGACTCCTCATTATGTCCCCGATCTCATCTGGGACTCCGAACTCCTTCGGTACATCAAAACACATAAACACATAATATAACCGTCATCAAACTTTAAGCGTGCGGACCCTACGGGTTCGAGAACTATGTAGACATGACCGAGACACGTCTCCGGTCAATAACCAATAGCGGAACCTGGATGCTCATATTGGCTCCCACATATTCTACGAAGATCTTTATCGGTCAGACCGCATAACTACATACGTTGTTCCCTTTGTCATCGGTATGTTACTTGCCCGAGATTCGATCGTCGGTATCTCAATACCTAGTTCAATCTCGTTACCGGAAAGTCTCTTTACTCGTTCCGTAACACATCATCCTGCAACTAACTCATTAGTTGCAATGTTTGCAAGGCTTAAGTGATGTGTATTACCGAGTGGCCCCAGAGATACCTCTCCGACAATCGGAGTGACAAATCCTAATCTCGAAATATGCCAACCCAACAAGTACCTTCGGAGACACTTGTAGAGCACCTTTATAATCACCCAGTTACGTTGTGACATTTGGTGGCACACAAAGTGTTCCTCCGGTAAACGGGAGTTGCATAATCTCATAGTCATAGGAACATGTATAAGTCATGAAGAAAGCAATAGCAACAAACTAAACGATCAAGTGCTATGCTAACGAAATGGGTCAAGTCAATCACATCATTCTCTAATGATGTGACCCCGTTAATCAAATGACAACTCATGTCTATGGCTACGAAACTTAACCATCTTTGATTCAACGAGCTAGTCAAGTAGAGACATACTAGTGACATACTGTTTGTCTATGTATTCACACATGTATTATGTTTCTGGTTAATACAATTCTAGCATGAATAATAAACATTTACCATGATATAAGGAAATAAATAATAACTTTATTATTGCCTCTAGGGCATATTTCCTCCATGGAGAAGAAGCCGGAACCGAGGGGTGCGGTAGGGCGAGGCGACGCGGCCATGAATGGCGAGTGTGCGAAAGCGAATGAGGAAATCTTCCGGAGCGTGGCGGTGCACCGAGAAGTCGCCATCGGTAAGCTCGAACTGGGCGCGAAGGGTGTCGGCGACCTCCTCGGGGGAGATGCCCAAGCGGCATCCAGCAACCGTGGCGACGAGAGCGCGCTCGGCGGCAATCATCTCCTCAGAGCAGGGGAGGTAGCAGATAGCCGCCACTGGCCTGCGGGCGGGGTGTCCGGAGAGGGGAGTGTTCCTAGAGGAGGAGGAGCCCGCCGGTGAGACGGGCCTGGAGGGCGCGGACGACGGGAGGGCCGAGCTCGAGCGGAGGGACGTTCCCGGCCCGGAGGATGCGGGCGTAGGCAGGTCGGAGCTGGAGCGCATGGTGGCCGCCAGGTCGGAGGAGGGGGCCAGAGGCGCCGTGGCTGCCTGCCCAGAGGACGCGGGTGTTGGCAGGCCAGAGGAAGAGCGCGTGGTCGCCGCCGACCAGGAGAGCACGGGGCGGTCGGCGTTGGGCGGGGACGGGGCATGGCCAGAGCCATCGCCGTGCGGCAGGAGACGGCGACGCTACGGAGGAGGGACAGAGCCGCCGGACGAGGACGAGGTGCAGGAGAGCTGGGCGGTGCAGTCCTTGGCCTTGTGGCCAAAGAAACGGCAGTGCGCGCAGCATATGTCGCGCCGGCACTCGGAGCGGGGGTGTGCTGTGCTGAAGCAGCGCGGGCACTCACCGAGGCATAGCCAGGAGGGGCGCTGGCGTGGGAGCTTACCAGGGCCGCGACGCGGGCGGCAGCGGGGGGGGGGGGGGCTGACGCGACCACTTTCGGCCTCGCGCCATCTGCCAGTCGTCCCGCAGCGCCGGTGCGTCCTCCGCAGGCCGGCAGATCTCGGACCGGATGGAGGGGCGGGCAGGCGGCGGAGAGGGGTCCGCCGGGGAAGGTGGGGGGCTTGGGGCCAGGGGGAGACGGGCGGAGACGGTGCGGCCGTCCGGCAAAGCGCATGTCTGTAGGAGGTCGGTGGAGAGCCGACCGACGACGGGCTCGACTCCAGCCAGCGGACCTAGCGCGAACGAACGACGGCGGAGGGAGGTGGGGAGGCCATGGCTAGCGGTTGTCGGTGGGGCCGGAGCGGCCTGCCCGAGGCTGGTGAACGCCGGGGCCGGAGTAGCCGCCGGCATGGGTGCGGGAGTGCGTGGGAGGGAGCACGTGGGAGGGAGCGTACAATTAGCCTTTCATACTCTCTGCTTCAAAGTAGCACCATGATCTTCATGATAAAGAGTCTCCTATGTTATCACTTTCATACCAACCTCTAATATGCATCAGTGATACTTTGACTAGAAGTTACATATTGTATCAATAAGTAGAGAAACAGATTATTTTTCGATAAAGGGTGAATTTTATTGACTCAAATGTAGCATCAAGAGAATACAAACATAGTGAGCACACACCTAGCCTCTGCATAATTAGGATTCACATAGCTAACACCAACCTACGCACACAAATAACACGTCGGCAAATAGTAAAGTCATATAAGACCAAAACTATGTGTAGGCGAGAGAAAAAAGAAGAAGCAAAGCGATCAAATCTCCAATCGACAAACTACAAACAATGATCATATCTGGACCAACCATGTCATAACACCACTGGGACGTCGAGGTTCTTCAACAGCAACGCCTTCAGAAAGGGAGCGACGCTAAAGCGCCGTTGTCTCCGGATCGAACCATCCAAGGCCACAATCTAGGTTTTCAGCCTAAAGAACCAGTCCGGTCATATCCAAGCAATGCCTTCAACAAAGTAACGACATAAAAAAACGACATTGCCAGGGATAACCAACTCAGGTCTGACCTAGGCTTTCACCTCGGATCTCGAGACTAGGTGCTCGACTAGCACCACCATCACTGTCACTTATGTGTTGTCGCCATCACTTTTCCACAATCCTATCAGCTACATGTGATTTGCGATCGCTACCGCTGCACAACCACCCCTCTGCGTCAAGCCGTCGTCCATAGTTTGCATGTCATCGGCAAACTCAACCATCGTGTCTGGAGGGAGGAACCCTCACAAAGACCTTTCAATCGCCTCCACAACAAGGCTGCCGCCGCAGGCCGGAGTGAGCGCTGCCCAGGCCCATCGATCCACGAGCCAGTTTGTCCGGAACCGTAGCAGGAACGATAAGATCACCATCATTGTCGTGTGCTGGTCGGCCAATGTCGCCCCCTACCGGATGAACGGACACACGGTAGGCCGGTTCGAAGCAACAACCGCCGTTCCCAAGGACCGTCCGTGGCGCTGCCCACGCAGCCGACATGCTCAGGAAAACAAAACAATCAACACCCCAAGCACGACTTCCACGAATGTCATTCCCCGATGAAACTTGGCAAGCACTTAAAACATTTATCATTTTTTGCCACCAAATTTCTTTGTGAATTTTTTTAGATTTTATTATTCATGGTGGTATCATAAGAGCTAAAACTCGAATGCACACTTTCCAATATTTTTTTCATGAATGCAAATGACATTGACATATAGGTGATGTTTTCCCGAGCATTTTGGTATCTTATTTGCATTTTTCTAATTTAGTACGAATTAGTTATGAATTTTTTAAAATGACGATCAAATGGTCAAAGGATAAAAGCATGAGAGGAGCGAAGTCACTTGGGCAGAACCTATGGCTTTTGAAAATTAGGGATAAAGCAGCCGAGTGAGACATAACTAGGGGCATAAAACTAATTATCCCGCTTAAGTAGGATATATATACACTACTATTTTGGTAGTATGTGTCATTTTTTGAGCATACTATGTTTTACGTACAGATATATACGTATTTCATAAATATAATAAAAATTATGGGCTCACTTGTAATTTTTTCATATAACTCATTTTGGAGTATCTTAGATATAATATATGAACATATTAAAAATTATAAGATAGTATGTGTGTGTGAACCTAAGAGCAAGGGACACCCATACAGATCTGAAAAATTGTCTTGTTTACCAAGGATATAAATATTGATATATGAGAGATATGATGTGGTTACTGCAAAATTTCTGTTCTACTATCAGTAGGGGTTTTCTAGAAATACACATCAAGAATTCTTAACCTAAATTTGTACCGGTTATCTTCCATCTAATGGCTCAGGTTAAATTTTCTATTCTTTCGTCACGGACTCTGTTTTTATCGTAGTTGTTCTCTCTTTTAGAATATGAGATTTATCGATTTTCATGCAAATCAAACTTGTGTATGTTTGATTAAGATTATAGAATAAAATATTGACAACTACTACGGTACAAAGTAAATAAATTATAAAAATACTTTTCGTAATGGATCCAATGATGCAAATTTGATACTGTCGATATTGAGCAATCCAAACATGCAAATGTTTAATTTTTGAAAAAAATCAATACACCATACAATTTGAAATGGAGGGTGCAAATTCAAGTAACCGTCTCTCGCTCCCTCACCCTCACCACCCACCTCACCACCTCCACACTCCACAGACACACAAACGGAAGCCAGGACGAAGCCACCATGGCGCTGGTCGTCCGCGCCTCCGGTGGAGGTGGCGGCGTTCGCCTGATCTTCTCCGAGCTACTTCGGCGACTGCTAGGGATGCGCTCGCGTCGCATCGCCACTTCCAGCCCGTCCGGTTCCCCCTCCAGGGACGAAGACGACGACACCTCGCCGCTGATCAAGCGGATTCCGCGCAACATCTCCTCGATATCCAATTTCCTCTCTCTGGACGGCCGCGATTCGAGCGCCGCGCACATGTCGGGGGCGATGGCTCTGCAGTTCGGCCATCCCGACTGGCCTGCCCACCACCTGTTCGATGTCAGAACTGCACGGCCGGAGAGCGCCAAACAGGACCTGGAGATGGTGACCAGCACCCGGCAAGTCACACGGTTGCATAGGGAGCATGAGCATGTGATGCCTCCGGTGGCCCTGGTGAACACTACGTCCGGTCAGCCTCCCATCCTGCGCATCCCGCTGACTGGTAGGCTGGTAGCCTCGTTCCTGGCACAGGTACGTGCGAGCACAACAGTAAATGTCGGCAAAGTGTGGATCAGCCTTATAGATTCGTTAAACTGCAGCTAGCTCGTTTCGTACTTATGTTATCTGCACTATAGCAAGTTTGTATGTACATATTTAAAAGTAATTTTGTCCATACTCTCAGGCAGTGGGAGTTCAGGTTGATGGTACCAATGGGGTGAATATGACAGCAAATCGTGCAGTGATCCCACCTTCCTCAGACAGCAAGGTTTTGTATTCGTACTTATGTTATCTGCACTATCGCAAGTTTGTACGTACATATTTAAAAGTAATTTTGTCCATACTTTCAGGCAGTGGGAGTTCAGGTTGATGGTACCGATGGGGTGAATATGACAGCAAATCGTGCAGTGATCCCACCTTCCTCAGACAGCAAGGTTTTGTATTTACATTCCTTTTCCTCTACCACAAGATACTTTGGAAATAGTTCCACTAATAGTTGCCGCGCTCGATGGGGTGAATATTTGGAAATAGTTCCACTAATATTCACATCAGGAAATATCTGGTCTTCTGGCGCAACTGGCTCGGGACCGCCCGATCAGCCACACGGCCACGCGCGCCTTGGTGATCATGGTGTATGTTGCCGTCATTTCGAGGTGGATGACGCTGTGTGGATTGTGCCGTGACCAGTGGCGGTGCTAGACTCACAACCTTGTGATGTCATTTCATCTAGATTCTTGGTGTTTGTATATATTTTGTCATGATATACAATTTTCAGAGGGTTTAGCACAGTTTGTTATGCCAGTTGACATCACAAAGTATGTGCAGCGTCGCCAACTGGCCGTAGCGTGTCTGTGCATTAGGGCATCCCTATTTTCATTCTATGTTTCCATTATTTATTACAGACAGAAACTTGAGAGTTGTTTTGTTTGGCTTTATTGCCTCAAGAAGCTTTCCTTTTGTTAGGACTAGTTCTATCAGAAGGACATTCTTCACTATTACTGACGATTTATGTAAATAATTTAGGGAGGACCAACCCAATTGATGAAAGTGTTCAGGGGCCTGCTTCTGGCGAATGTCTTCTTTGCATTGCCTTTGATTGTGATATTTTTCCCAAGATATAACGAGGAGTCAAAGAATGTTCTTCTCAGTTTGTTTGACAGATAGGAAGTCAGTAACGAAAAAATGATCGTGTTAGGACTCTTTGTAATTCACGCAAGTCTTGGTTCACTGGGTGTTCTCCTAGCTCACATAGCAGATGGTCCAGTGTGCACTGGGATAGTAGGCTCACTTACTCTGTGGATTATCATTTCTGTTGTGGGATTCATTGACTACATATTCTTGAAGACTCTTCCAGATGAGGGCACTTACAAGATTGTCTTTCTGGCGCATTTTATTGTGATGCTACTACTGATATGTGGTCTTTGGGCTAAATTTGTTGGGTTTTCACAGTGCTGCAGCTCCAAGGTGCAATATCATTCACACTTATTTTTTTGTTTGCTTTTTTTAGAAAAGGAGGACGACCCCCGGCCTCTGCATCTGGACGATGCATACGACCATTTTATTAATTATTGACACAAGACCGTACAGAGTCATACAACAATAAGTCTAAAGCCACCAAACTAAGCAACAATTGTCGCTATCCCTATTCAGATGATGTAGTGGCGCTGAAAGTCTGGGCCTAATACCAAACAGATCACGCAACCAAACCTAAACATCTAAAGACTTGAGGTCCCACCCAGGACGCCTGCTGGGTATGGGCACCCACCAGTCCGGCGTGCTTCTCAACCAGGACCCCTGCCGGGTATGAGGCCGCCGCAGCCACCTGCCACGAATCCATCTTCAGAGCTGTACTGCTGCATCAACCTTGGCCGGTCACAACTGCCGCCGACGCCACCATGACGCCAGGCAGCGTCACCCTCCTGCGCGAGTCCATCTCCGCTCATCAGGCGCCGAGTCTCCACTGCGCCACGCCGCCGAGATCCGCCGTCATCAATGGAGCAGATAAAACACCGCTCCTCCTCTTGTCCCCTCCAACCAGCACTTGCTCCAAAACGATGCCCCCATGAGAGAGAATGATACCGATAGCACCGTCATCGTCCGATCCGGTAGACCCAGATCTAGGGTTTTCCTCGGAACTTCCCGATCAGGTTGATGAGACCTGCAACGACGATGCCTCCAGAAGGAAACGACGTCTGAGACGCCGCCATCGTCCGCCAAGACCGCAGTCTGGCGCGATTTTCACCGGAAGCCACGTCTTCCCGATCTCGTGGCTGGCTAGAACCGAGCGGAACCTCGCCACGAAGACGTATGTTGCCATCGGTACTCCGGCAGAGATCCGGCATCTCCTCACCGGTCCCTCCATGCGCCGCCGGTCGGCGAAAGGCCTCCCCGCGACGGATCCAAACGGAGTGTTGGATCCGCAGTAGCCGTCGTCACCGTCACGAGCAGGACAGCCCACCTCGCCGGATGGGGCGCTACCACCGCCGCCGTCCATGCAGGGCCGCCGCTCCGCCGACGATGGTGCTCGGGCCCCCGCCACACAGCCCGGATACTCCATCCTAGCCGCCGCCGTTGGATCGCATGAGAAGGGCTGCCCCCGCCGCCTCATATGGGATCCGCCGCCTCCCCCCGCCCAGAAACTTTGGCACCGGGCCCGCCGCCACCGCAGCCCACGCCGGCGGCAGCGGCGGCAGGAGGGGTTGGAGGGGGAGGTGCTGGCAGCGCTAGGGTTGGGGCCCCTGGCGTCGCCCGGGGGGAGGCGACGCGAGGGGTGCGAGGGACGCGAGGGCTCAGAAGAGATTATGTGAGGGGGATGTTTTCATATTTCCTGATAATATTATCTGCTAGCACTTCTTTTTCTTGTTGTGATTTGAAGATAAATATGTTTCTCTTGCATGTACATCAGGATCAGAGTCTGCCTTTTTGACATGCTTACTGAACACCTTTCAGCGGTAGCTGACTGATCATAAGCTTACTCGATCAGGCTGTCTTGGATCGTCTACATTACTGAAAGAACATGCGGTGCCCCCATGTTTGGTTTTGGTAATTGATGACAATCTCTATGGACTAATGGTTGCCTTGAGTTATATTTGAAGGTTTTGTCCATAGGCTTTTCTTGGAGTACATGTGTTGGTTTCAAGAAGAGTTTGTGTCGACCAAGGTGCTATTCAAGGAATTACCTAAAGATTGGTCTTGTGAGAGGTTGATCAAGATTAAGTTAAAGAGTGAATCAAGTTGATCAACCCACAAAGCATAGAAGATGTACCGAGAGGGGTCAAGTGATCCCATGGTATGGTAAGCATTGTCAATTACGCTTTGTGTACTAACCCATGGTCTTCGTGAGGGTTTTTTGTGGGGTTAGGTTGCGGTGTGCAAGTTCAAGTGGAGCACCACGAAGAGATCAAATGCTTGAAGCTTGCTGTCCTTTGTGGTGATAATGGACCTGTGAAGATGTGCGGAAGAGTAGCTCACCCATAGTAGAGTATGGGGGAGCAATCAACTAGTCTTCATCGAGTCAACACAATCAAGAAAGGTTGCGGTGTGCAAGTTCAAGTGCAACATCACGAAGAGATCAAATGCTTGAAGCTGTCCGTCCTTTGTGGTGACAATGGACTTGTGAAGATGTGTGAAAGAAAGGCTCACCCATAGTGGAGTATGGGGGAGCAATCAACTAGTCTTCATCGAGCCAACACAATCAAGAAAGGTGGTCCAACTTGAGGGAGTCAAGATCGTCATCATCTAGCTCAAGTGGACCATGTGCAAGGCACAGGTTTGCCCTTGATAGGTTTTCTATTTTACCGGTCTCATGTTGGTAGTTGGGAGACCGGGTTATAGGATCGATTGCCATACTATCAAGGGGGGCTCTCGATGAGTAGCTTGATCGTATCGTTCGTTGAGAGCTCAAACCATTGCATCCTTGCATCATCTTTCTTGGTTCTTGTTTGGTTCTCTTTGTGAGTCTTAGAGCTTACGGTCATCTTGTTGACAAGCTTGAGTTCATCGAAAACGGAGTTCGCTTGCATCTTCTATGATATTTTCGATGTTGGAGGTTTTGCCGGTTCTTCTCGGTTGGAGGTTTCACTCCTCTTTTTGTTAGGCATACCTCACCTGCCTCTTCTTACTATAACCAGTCGCTGTTTTGATGCTACCCGTCGTCTTGTTTCCAACAAGCTTGAGTTTGCTCAATTCGGAGCTCATATGCAGAAGTTATGGCACTTCTTGTTTTCTTGAGTGTGGTTTTTGTCAGGGTCCCAGCGGTAGTACCGTGGTACCCAGCGGTAGTACCGTTGAGGGGTCTCAAGCGGCAGTACCGCTCCGCAGCGGTAGTACCGGTGGTGACTCTGCAGCAGTACTACCGCTGGCTTACCAGGTCCCTACCGCGTCGATTCGAGGGGTCTTTTTCTGTGTCAGATTGTGCGGTACCTCGCTGCGGCAGTAGTGCGACAGTACCGCTCCTTAGCGACAGTACCGCCCTTCCTCCGCGGTAGTACCGCCCGATTCCCTCTTTCCCTTTCCCTTTCGTTCTGCGCGGCAGTACCGCCGAAGGGAGCCGTAATACTGCTTAACCCAGCGGTAGTACCGCTGTCTCCTGCGGTACTACCGCCCCAAGGTTCATGTTTTGTTGCTCCTTTTCCCTGTTTCTTCTGCCTGAGCGGTAGTACCGCTCGTGGAGCGGTAGTACCGCTCGGGCTGAGCACATAACGGTTGGATTTTTCCCCTCCTATAAAAGGGGGTCTTCTTCCCCAATGAATCTTATCCTTTGAGCTCGTGTTCTTCCCCCATTGTTGACCTTCTTCGAGTTTGCTAACTCTTGATCCCTTCATGGATTCTTGCTAGTTTTTGAGGGAAAAGAAAGAGGAGATCTAGATCCACATTTTCACCAATCACTTTCTTCTCTATGTGAGGGGAACCCCTTGGATCTAGATGTTTGAGTTCTTGGTGTTCTCCTTCTTGTTCTTCCTCTCATTTTCCTCCCTAGCATTAGTTGCTTCGGTGGGATTTGAGAGAGAAGGACTTGGGCACTCCATGTGCCCTTGCCATTGCATTTGGTGCATCGGTTTGAGTTCTCCACGGTGCTACGTGGAAGTGAAGTTTGAGAAGCTTATTACTCTTGGGTGTTTGGGCACCCTAGAGCTTGTTCCTCTTGGGTGCCTTGGCGCCCTAGACAGTTGGTGTTGTTCGGAGCTCAATCATTGTGGTGTAAAGCTTCGGGCAAGCGTCGGGGTCTCCAATTAGGTTGTGGAGATCGCCCGGAGCAATTTGACGGGTACCGGTGACCGCCCCCAAGGGTTACCAAAGTGTACGGGTTTGGTGACTGCCCCCAAGGGTTGCCATTTGTACGGGTTCGGTGACCGTCCTCAAGGGTCCCTTAGTGGAATCACGACATCTTGCATTGTGCGAGGGCGTGAGGAGATTATGGTGGCCCTAGTGGCTTCTTGGGGAGCATTGTGCCTCCACGCCGCTCCAAACGGAGATTAGCATCCGCAAGGGTGTGAACTTCGGGATACATCGTTGTCTCCGCGTGCCTCGGTTATCTCTTACCCGAGCCCCTTCACTTATGCACTTTACTTTGTGATAGCCATATTATTTCTTGTCGTATATCTTGCTATCACATAGTTGCTTATCTTGCTTAGCATAAGTTGTTGGTGCACATATGTGAGCCTAGTTGTTTTAGGTTTTGTGCTTGACAAATTAACCGCTAAGTTTATTTCGCATTTGTTAAAGCCTAAACTGTAATTATTTTAAAAGCCTATTCATCCCTCCTCTAGATGACATCGACAATCTTTCAATTACTCTGCCCTGTGAATTTGTAGAGCCTATTTGCCAGCTACGTGTGGATAGCTAGTCATATGCCTTACAAAAGAACTGACAGTAAGTAGTTTCCAGTTTCCCTGCGGTCGATGGTCGTTTCGCCATCTGCGGCAACTGTACAGTCAACAAGGAGGCAATTATTTTTGGTGTGGCTTGTGAATGGATTGGTAGCGAGCTACATGGTTAAACTTTGTTCACAAGTACAATCGATGCTTGCAATTTGTTATCTCGTACACAATCTGGTATTGCAAGGTCTGATTCAGAGTAGGATGTCCTTCTTGAAACTGATTCTGATGTATATTCGATTCGCAGTTCTATTCCTGCTTCAATATGCGTAAGTGCTGCCTCCTTGTTGGGTTGGAGAAATTAAGTTTTGTATTGTAGATGAGAGCTGTTAAGTTTGCTAGATGTGCTGAACATATAACCGTGACAAATTTTCGTGCATTTTGGTTTGTGTCAAGTGCTTAGTATTGATACATTCATATTCAATGAGCATGCTCTCTTTGTTCTCTTTTTTGCTATATGCATCACTATCTAGGTAATTATTTATCTGATATGGTGATATCAGTCTATACAAATAGCAGTTCCTTTCCGTGTCTATGATAGGTGAGAGAAGTAGCAATTTCTTTGGTTTTCCACTTTCAGCGTATGCTTAGTTTTACAACTGCTAGCATTCTGCCAGAGAGAGGGACTGCATGTTAAGAGAGAAGAGAAATCTGGTAAGTTTTGTTCTTTTTCGTGTGCTTCTGAATGCACTTTAAATTTCTTCTTTGATGGAGAAAAGTTGCTCCCTGGTACTACCTCTGTAACTAAATATAAGACGTTTTTGCAGTTTAAATTGAACTGCATGAACTGCAAAAACGTCTTATATTTAGTTACGGAGGTATAGAAGTTGATCTAGAGATAGCAAAGAAAAACATGTTTGTTTGTTGGACATATATACATTTCAGTTGACAAGTTGTTCACATGTGGCTGGGTACCATGTGTATCAGTGTCATACACACAACTGTCGTCTATCGAAATAGGGTTTCCCCCGCTTTATATTATAAAGCAAACCACACCGAACACATAGCATTTGCTGGGGCGAACAGCACATCATGCCCAAAAGAAGAAAGAAATGCCACTAACAGCAGCTCGGCAAAGCACGGATGATCCTCCACCGCTGCGCCCTCCAACTTCGTCCCACCATACGCCAAGGCTCCGGACCGCCGTGTACCAAGCAGCACCTCCAGGAAGGAATGCGACGCCGACGACACTGCTGCCCGGACATGTCCTAGGGTTTCCCCCGGCATGCGGAGGGGAGTGGGGGATGGGTAACACCGACACCCTTCATGAAGGAGAGGCGGCACCCGCAGACGTCACCGCGTCAGAGCCGAAAGAACCAACAGGGATTTCTCCCGCACCCCAAACACCGTTACCCACCCGATCCGGAGCCACCCACAAAGCTTGCCACCCGCTAGCACACGCCGCCACGGTCTTGAGATCCTCTCCGTCGCCTCGCTGAGAACGCCAACACGAGGCCAAGAGGACAGAGACAAGCAACGCCAGGAAGCAAGGGCGGCAGCACCGGAGCCACGTGGGAGGGAACCACCTCCACCGCCGTCGCGCAGGAGGCCTATGCCTCCAGCGCTGTCGCGTTCGCCGGCCGGCCGCGGCAGCCGGGGCATACCAGGCCACCCGAGCCTGGACAGGCCTAGATCGGGCCCGCAAAGCCGTGGCCACCGCGCTGCAGCACCAACGGCGCCAACGCCGCCACCCTCCACCAGCCCGACGCTCCTCCGCTGCCTCCCGGGAGGGACGCCGACGCCACCCCTGCCGCTGACCCACCCAGACCCAGATTGGGTCCAAAGGGCCCAGATTTGGGCCGAGCGGGCGCCGCCAGTCCGTGCCGCCAACGGGAGCGCCGCCGTCCAGTAGGTCTCCCGCACGCCGCCAGGACACCCCGCCGCCACGATGGACCGCCTCCACCTAGGGACACCACCCGGAGCCGCTCCGCTTCGCGTCGGGACGCCACCGTGAGGGGAATGGCCAGGGGCCGCCGCCGCCAGTGTCGCCCGGGCCAAGCCCGGCGGCGAGCGCCAATGATGGCGGTGAGGATGGATGGATGAGGAGGAGTTTGGGGTGGAGGAGCCGGCGCGATGCGGTCGCGAGAAGGGGGGGGGGGGGCAGCTGGAATCTTCATACACACAACTGTTTAGTCGACAATGGAATGGTACTCCCTCCAATCCATATTAATTGATGCTAACTTAGTACTCCCTCCATTTCAAAATATAGTGTGCCCGCGCTTCCCGAGGTCTAACTTTGACCATAAATTTAACCAACGAGACCAACTGCGGCAGGAGAAAAAAATTATATAATTATAAACTTCTTTCGAATACGAATTCACTGATATTTTTTTTGCTTCTGCCGCAATCGATCTTGATAGTTAAATTTACGGTCAAAGTTAAAACACGTGGATAAAGGAAGCACTACATTGTGAAATGGAGGAAGTACAACTTTATTACAGAATTGTACTAGGTAAAGTCAGCGTCAATTAATTTGGATAGGAGGGAGTAATACTTTTATGGTGTGGCCTGTGAATGGACTAGAGAAGATCTGCAGGGTTAATATTTGTGGTGTCTTATGATCGGTGACTACATTTGTCAGATCGTACAGAATAAGTGGTTGAACTGTTCTGATTCTGAGTACGATTCTTTTCTTGAAGCTGATTGTGCTATAACTTGAATCTGTAGATGTATCCTTGTTCCATCTGGTCACAATGTCGTCTCCTCTTTGGATTCGAGACATTTGGTGCACAGAACTGTTTAGTTTCTCCACAATGCGTGTATACTCTGACTTTGTTCATAAATGGGGAACGGTTGTTCTCCGATAGTTAGTAAGGTGTTGATCTAAGATATCCAATAGCAAAAGAAAATCAGGTGCCTTGTTTGCATATGTATTGATCTCAGGTTCACTGGCTAGGTACTTTCAAGTTTCAAAAGACCAGTTCAGTTGCTCATATTCAAGTATAGTACAACAGTTGGGGCTGGTTTCTTTTATGGCTTCCATGCTCGTTGCATTTCGATTAGGAGCAACTAGTAGCTGTTTGTATGAGAGTGGATGATCTGCACACAGGGCATCTGCACCTGCTTTTTAAAAATGTACTTTTTACACATTTTGTAATGTTCAAAAATTCTTAAAAAAATTATGCATACATATTGGCAAAGGTATGTCCACGGCACAAAGTTTTGTGTAAAAAATATTTTTGTTTTGTCTCAGTAAAAAAGACAAATTTTACTGCTTCTAAATAATGTTTCATGGCATAAAATTTTGTTTTTTTGCACAGGCTACACAAAAAGTTGTTTTTTTGTGAAACTTTCTACGCACACATAAAATATGAAGATGTCTGCACGCACCTTTTTTTCAGAATTTTTTAACATTGCAAAATATGTTTTCCAAAGTGGGTTTATATATACCCAGGTTTATCCATACACTTCTCCTGTTTGTATCTTCTTTTGTATGATGAAATTAAGTGTAGCAGTTAATGTGGAGCAATTGATTCGTCGAAATATAGAACAGCTAAAGGCCGTGTGTCACAATTCCTATAAGAGCAACTCTAACGGGCCGATCCAAACGGACGGCGTTTTTATTCGTTTTTTGTTCGTTTGGGTCGGCCGTCCGTCCGCCTTTAGTTTTGGGTCGGCAGTGCGCCCAACGGCCGACCCATTTCATGACCGCGTGTGTTTTAGATCATGTCGTCGTCCTGATTTTAACGCACCAGCGCGCGGGAAAGATTCGCGCGCGGGGGAAAGCGGCCCGCGCCCTGGTTTTGGCGCTCCAACGCGCGGGAAAGGTTCGCGCGCGCGCCACGGCCGACGCTCGTTATAAAGAAGGCGCTCCCTCCACACTCTGTTCGCTGCCCACTCTCGCCGCCCACTCTCGCCGCCTCTGCTCGCCGCCCACTCTCGCCGCCTCTGCGTCACCATGTCGATCCGCCGCCTGGGCGCTTCAGATTTTCGTGGAGTCCGCGAGCGCCGCTCCGGCGCCTTCTCCTCCGAGATCTGGTTTCGCGAGAAATGTCTCATCCTCGGCACCTTCGACACCGCAGAGGAGGCGGCCCGCGCGCACGACGCGGCGGCGTGGCGCCTGCTCAGGCCTCGTCGGGATATGAGTTTTCCCAACGTGTCGAGCCAGCGGGCACAGGATCTGGCGCCTGTCCCGCGGCTTTTCACCGACGAGGATTGTCGTGTCCACCGGAGGCGGCAGCGTCGCCTTGCCATCGCGGAGAAGGACGTGGAAGCCTTGGTGGTGTGGCGTGAAGGCTTCCCGCAGGACATCGTCGATGAGCGCCAGTTTTACAAGCAAAGACGGTTGGAGAGGAACGCGAGGAGAAGGGAGCGAGCCGCCTTTCGGGAGAACAAGCGTTCACGGAAGCAGGCAGCTCAATTGAAACTGAAGCTACGAGAAACGGCGGGTTGGGACTTTGAAGACGAGGCGTATGCTGACGCCTATATTCAGACGTCGGAGGAGGACATTACTGAGTCGAGTCAGAAATCGACGAGTAGTGGTCTTTTCTTTTTATCTGTGTATGCTAGAATGATCTATGTATCCATTTTTATCTGAAAAAATGGCCAGCGGCGTCAGCGACGTAGCAGGCGGGCGAGGGTGTGAATCCAATGTGTCACCGACCAGCAGGCCCGGTGAGGAAAGAGGGCGAGCGCGCGTGTCTGTCTTGTGTCCGCGTCGACGCAAATCAGACTCAAAAATGGACCGGCAATGGGTCGGCAGGCGAACGAAAGCGGACGCGCGTCCGTTTAGGTCGGCATATTGGGCCGGCTTTTTTGTTCGCGCCGACCCAAATGGACGGCCGCGGACGAAATGAGTCGCTCCATTGAAGTTGCTCTAAAGAAAGAGATGTCCATTAGTGCATAGGATTGAAAATTTTCCATAAGTCTAAGCTAATTTTTTTACTTTGAAATATAAAGGATTAGTTAGCCTATATAAAAATAGGAATCCGTTCTACAAACCAAAAGGATTCAGGTCTTCTTTGGTTTAGAGGAATTTTAGAGGAATTCTAGAGGATAGGATTTTTATAGGATTTTTTTCTTTAGAGCCCTTTTGGTTCATAGGAATGGATTCCTATTCTTACATAGGATTGGTTCCTATCCTCCACATTTCATAGGAAAATAAAAAAGAGCCTAGACTCAATGAAAAAATTCCTTTGGTCTCAACCAAATGACATCTTGTTTCCTATTCCTACTCATAGAATTTGAGATACATGTCATTTCATTTCCTACAAGATTCCTATTCTTATAATAATCCTATCCTATGAACCAAAAGAGGCATCAAAGGATTTGTTTCCTATAAAGGGCCTGTTCGTTTCACGGGAAAACTGAAGGGAGCAGTGAAGGAATCCATTCCTACTGGTTTTATCACTGTAGCTTCGTTCGGGTCGTAGGAATCGATCCTTTCCAATCCTCTGGAAATCGTAGCTATCCTGTACTTTTGGAGGAAATAAAACATCCACTCCCAGCTCTTTTTTTTTTGCGCGTTGGCTCGAGGCAGCGCAGCTCAACCAAGCATTTGGGGCCCACATCAAGCTAACTACGGCCTGGATCTGTGCATGCTGGGGTCCATTGACCTGAACTCGACACAGAAAATTCATTTCGTGGGACTAGCCCGTTTACAGTTCTGTACTGTTGCTCCTGCGTCCCGAACACTCCTGCAACGTTTTTATATTCCTGTGTTTTACACCTGCTTTCCTTTCCTTTTCCTCCACTTTGTTTCAATCCATTGTTTTTCTTTCATTTGATCCGAACGGGGCCAAAATTCTTACCTTCTAGAATTTCTACAAATTTCTGCAAACCAAATGAGTCCTTGGATTTTTTTCTAGAATACACCAGGATATGTGTACCATGTTTCATAGAAGAAAAGTCAAGCAGCTATTATAAAGCCTTTCGGCAAACAACGCTAATCATAGAGATTTCCTTGCATTCTATTTTAGAGAAAGAAAATTATATCCAGCTGCCATTATTTCTTTGTTTTCTTGTGGTATGCTAATCACGATTTGGTACGGGATGCCTGTGGTATCAGCTTCTTTAGTGTAGCTGGCTATGGCAACCTCTTGTTTTCTTTTCTGCTTTGTACTTTCTCTATAAAGAAATATAAGAGCATTTAGATCATTAAGTAATGATCTAAATGCTTTTATATTTCTTTACGAAGGGAGTAATATTCTAAACCCTCTTTAGTTCATAGGATAGAATTATCATAGGAATAGGAATCTTATAGAAAATGAGATGACATGTATCTTAAATCCTATGAATAGAAATAGGAAACAAGATATCATTTAATTGACACCAAAGGAATTTTTTCATTGAAGGCCTGTTCGGAATAAAGGGAAGAAAATCGGAGGATCAGGAAACAACACGGGAACTGGAAAGGAATAGAGGTACAAGACACATGAAGGGAAATTGTTGTGCTGCATACAGAATTGCAGTTCGGAACAAAGAAAATAGAATCAGAGGAAATTAGCTCATGCAGGTCCCACCTAGTTGTTTTTAAATGCTAAAAAGATAAGCACCAGCTGCAGTTCCGGTGCATGTGGGTCCAAATCGTGCATGGTTCGCACCAGCCTTTCCCCTCCTTGCCTCGGGCCTACGCGAAAACAAGAACCCCGGGTGGATGTTTCTCTTCCCGTGAAAACGCAGAAGCTGGTAACTTTCCATCGGTTTGGAACGAGCGCATTCCTTTGTACTGAACGCATAAAACGCAGCGATTCCGTAGGAATGCATTTTCTATGGGTTTTCCTTTGATTTTCCTACGTATCAAACAGGGCCTGAGTCTGGGCTCTTTTTTATTTTCCTATGAAATGTGAAGGATAGGAACCAATCCTATGTAGGAATAGGAATCCATTCCTATGAACCAAAGGGCTCTAAAGGAAAAAATCCTATAAAAATTCTATCCTCTAGAATTCCTATGAAATTCCTCTAAACCAAAGAAGGCCGTAAATTTTGGTGGATCCCTTTAATGAAAATTGACGGGCATGCCTGTGGTTTTGGAAAAAAACACGACTTGATACTATTCATTTTGCTTGCTATCCTATTATTCCTAAATAGGCTTCAAGAGTAGAGTACATGGCATTGCAGTCAAGAATCCTTTTTCAATTTCTACATTTCAGAAATTTTGTGAACCAAAGAGTTAATCTTATAGTATTTCTATATTATTCCTAGTTGGGGTCTTTTTTAGTAAAATAAAAAAACAAACTTATATTAAATATAAGACATTTTTGCAGTTCAAATTACTTAAAACATCTTATATTTTGATACAGAAGTAGTAGTACAGTTGTTGCTATGGGCCTGATTCTGTGCATAATTCTAGGTTAACACTAACGCCCATACGTGTGGACGTCTGGCAACTCGCCCACACGCATGAATCCTCGTCCAACCAATTTTGCACGAATCTTGGCGCGTTCTAGCAGTTTTTGCGTGTCACGTAGGAAGCTGGTGTGTGGGCATTCATTCGGTTGCCCACACGTCCTTTTTCACCACACGGAGGGCTGGTGTGTGGGCGTTTAACAATTCGCCCACACACCAGTTTTCACGCACGCAGAGGGGGTGGTGTGTGGACGTTTATCACTTCGCCCACACGTCTGTCTCCTCGCCCACACCCAAAGCTGGCAGTTGCCATGTGTTTCTACAGGATACATGATAACTGCCCTAACTTTGCTTGTAAGCAGATGACAACTTTCTTTTACCCTGAGTTGCCATGTGTTTTTGCATGGTACATGGCAACTGCCCTAGCGTGCACGTAAGCAGATGGCAACTCTTTCTCTTTACATGGCAACTGCCCTAGCGTGCTTGTGAGCACACGACAACTCTCTCTTTTACCTGAACATGTTTTTTTGCCATGCCTTTTTATAGTGCTACACGGCAACTGTCTAGTCTTAGTGGGTGGCAACTCCTAAAGTTTTGAAATCATGGCAATTGCAGTAGACCAGACCATACATGACAACTGCAGTTGAGCAACCATGACAACTGTAGTTGTCCAACATGGCAACCGAAGTTCAGCGACATGGCAACTACAGTTAAACGAACATGGACAAGGGTCTGGACCATGGCAACTGTGGGACGCGCGGTGACTGTCACACGGAGAGTGCGGGACCACGAGGTACGAGGCCTGACGTACGGGGCGTGTGGGCGTTATCTATTTCGCCCATACGCATGCGTGTGAGAGGGATCGGGAGGGAAAAAAGAGGTATGTGGGCATTACTTGTTTTGCCCACACATAGATGTATGAGCTGTTCCTCTTATACACCACATAAAATGTGTGGACAGACTCCCTAACGTCCACATGTGTGACACTTATCGGCGTCCTAATTCTAATATACTCCGGCAGGTTCAGTTTATACATCTATCCTTTTTCTTCAAGAACAATATACTACTCCCTCTGTTTCTAGATATAGGGTGTGTAGTTTTTGGCATGGAAATTAAAGAACGCACGTGAAAGGAAAATTTCACAAGTTTGAGTGAGATTACAGATGACTAATTGATATGAGAAAATAGAGGAGCTTACATGATATAAGGAAATGTAATCAAATCCCTAAAAAAAATTATACAACCGAGTGGTGCAACGCAATACACCTTATATTTCAGACTTTTTCTCAAAAATCTATACATCTTATATCAAGGAACGGAGGTAGTACATATGTATCCTTTGAGAGTTCAATTTGAACACGTGGCTGGAGGAATCAGTTTCGTATTGCGGAATCAGTTTCCTTAGACGGGGTAGGTCAGGGGCTCTCGTGTGTATGAGTACCGCGTACGTACTCTTCACATGACCACCACCCGTGTCAACAGATTATCCCGTCCGCGACATCTCCTGCGCCTCGCCGTAACCTCCTCAAATCGGAGATCCAGAGCGGTGCCGCCCAGCGACACATGACGCCGGCGAGCAGCAGTGGCACCACGCGTGCCGCGCCGCAGCAGCAACAGCCGCCGTACCGCCTGGTATGCAGGATCGCGTTGGAGCCAACGGGGGACGACGACGACGCCGGCGTGGCTGACGAGCCTCTCCTTGAGTCCAGGCCGACGGCGACGCCGTCGTGCTGCGAGAGCGACGCCGTCATCAACTTTTTCTTGTCATGCGGAGCCGTACGTCCTCGGCTCCTCGATCTCTTCTTCCCCGCACCATTGTTCTTCTTGGTTCTATGAAATGTTAGCCCAGAACACTGAGACCAGCGGGTCGTCTATCTAGTGGTAGTACTTGCACTCAGCTCACTGGTAACACATGCACTCACTAATGCAGCGCAAGACACACACACACGAGGAGGAAAGAAGCTCAAAGGCTGTAGTGAAGCTCAAATGCTTGGAATGCAATTGCACTTACAACCGGGAGGGTGCAACCCCTTATATAGTGCTTACAAAACCGACTATGGGCTAAGATATTTCTACTAGCTGGCCACCTCATCTCATACGTGTACCACACTAGAAACTGCTACTAGTTACTAGCTAGCTTGACTTAACTGGTAAGCCACGCAAGTGTTGCCAACTTGCCGATCTCCCTATTTGCTTTGTAGGCAAGTAACTTTGCTACTGCTGCCGACATGCAGCCATGCATGCATCTAGCTACGTAATTTGCTGCTGCTACCGCTGTATGCATGTATGCATTGAATACCAAGGTTGACACAACATTCTCCCCCTCAACCTTGTCGAAGGAGCTTGGTGTCTATGATCCCGACCTTGTCGCGCAGTTCCTGAAACCGGACGCGACCAAGTGCCTTTGTCAGGATGTCCGCCTTCTGCTCACCAGTCCTGATGAACTCCACGATCACCGTGCCTTTCTCGACGCAGTCACGTATGAAGTGATAGCGGAGATTGATGTGCTTGCTGCGGTCGTGAAGCACTGGATTCTTGCAAAGGGAAATCGCTGACTTGTTGTTGACGAAGATGAGCGCAGGGGTTGTGTCCTGATTTAGCATCTCGCCGAGAAGGCGAGCAAGCCAAATGCCTTGACAGGCCGCTGTAGCTGCCGCGATGTACTCCGCCTCGCACGGAGATACGGCGACAACCTTCTGCCTCACCGATTGCCAGCTGACGGGACTATTCCCGAGAAGGAATAGTATGCCCGAGGTGCTCTTCCGGGAGTCCACATCTCCAGCGTGATCGGAGTCGCTGTACCCGACCAAGATCTCGCCGTCGCCACGACGATACACGCATCCATGCGTGAGCGTACCCGCGATGTACCGGAGCAGGTGCTTGACGGCAGCGAGATGATCGCTTGCCGGGGCTTCCATGAACCTACTCAGGTACCCGACAACGAACGTGATGTCCGGTCGGGTGTGCACGAGGTACCTGAGGCTCCCGATGATGCTGCGGTAGAGTGTAGCATCCACCGCCTTCTCAGAGCTATCCTTGCTGAGCTTCAGCCGTGCCTCTATTGGAGCGTGCACGACATGGCAGTCCTTCATGCCTGCTCGTTCAAGCATCTTGGTGGCGTAGGCCGTCTGAGTGATCGTGATGCGACCACCCTCCTGGTTCACCTCGAGCCCGAGGTAGTACCGGAGCAGCCCAAGGTCGCTCATGCTGAAGAGACGATGCATCTCTCCCTTGAAGCGTTGAACCTCTTCAGGCTCTGCCCCAGCGATGACCAGGTCATCGACGTAGATGCCGACAATGAGCAGCGTGTTCGCGGTGCCACGCGAGTACACGCCATGCTCAGAAGCGCTGCGTGAGAACCCAAGAGATGCGAGGCTTGCATCGAGCTTGGCGTTCCACGCCCTTGGGGCTTGCCGGAGACCATACAGGGCCTTGTGTAGTCGATATACGCCCTGCTCGTGGCCCTTGGCAACGAACCCAGGTGGTTGGGAGACGTACACCTCCTCATTAAGGTCGCCGTTGAGAAACGCCGACTTGACGTCCATGTGGTGTACCTTCCACCCGTGGTGAGCAGCCACGGCAAGGATGAGCCGCACGGACTCCAGCCTTGCCACCGGAGCGAAGACTTCCTCGAAGTCCACTCCTTCACGCTGCACGTAGCCCTTGGCGACGAGGCGCGCCTTGTGCTTGACAATGGCGCCGTGCTCGTCCTTCTTCACCTTGAACACCCACTTGAGCCCGATGGCTCGGTGCCCAGCAGGCAGTGTGGTGAGTGTCCAAGTGGCGTTGTCGTTGATCGACGCCAGCTCGTCCAGCATCGCATGGCGCCAGCAATCCTCTTGCTCGGCCTCTGCGAATGTGGTCGGCTCCTCGCCGGCCATCAGATGCAGGACCTCGTCGTCATCAGCGTCCTCATCCTCGGGTTGTTGCGGTGTTGCCGCAGCCTCGCCAAGGAGATCCCCCATGTGCCGAAAACCTGTGGGGGACACCAACGCTGTCGTCGGCATCGAATAGCTCCGACCTCGCCGTTGGCGGGGTTGCGAACTGCCTCCCGGGACCCACCTTGCTTGACGTCATGGTGTCCGAGGACACCGTAACCGGGGACGGTGTTCTCGGGGTTGCGGTTCCCGGATCCACACCTCCCGGGCTTCCTTGGGTGGAACTTCCCGGGGTCTTGTTTCCCGGGGTCCTAGAGTACATCGGGTACTCCACGGTGAAGGAGCTGCTTGCCGGGGCCTCCCCCGACGCCTCCCAAGTCCATCGCGCGTCTTCGTCGAAGATGACATCACGCGAGACATGCACACGCTTTGAGACGGGGTCGTACATCTTGTACGCCTTAGAGCCCGTCTCGTAGCCCATGAACACCATTGGGGTGCTCCTGTCGTCGAGCTTCTTCTGCTGTGGGCGCGTCATCTTGACGTGCCCGATGCAGCCAAAGGTGCGGAGGAAGCGTACATCGGGTTTCCTCCCATACCATGCCTCGTAAGGCGTTTTTCCGTCGACGCTCCTTGTGAAGGAGCGGTTGAGGATGAAGACGGCCGTGAGCACGGCCTCCCCCCAATACGTGCTTGGCACCTGCTTTGCCTTGAGCATGCAGCGTACCATCCCGAGCACCGTCTGGTTCCTCCGCTCGACAACGCCATTCTGCTGCGGCGAGTAAGGGGCTGTGAGGTGACGTTGCACCCCTTTCTCGTCGCAGTGCTTGTAGAACATGGCCGACGTGAACACGCCGCCATGGTCCGTGCGCAGCACGCGCAGCTTTTGGCCACACTCGACCTCTGCCGCCGCTTGCTGCTTGACGATGGCTTGCTCCGCCTCATCCTTAGAGGCGAGGAGCAGCACCCACATGAACCTGCTATAGTCGTCGACGAGCAGCAGGATGTAGCGACGCCCTCCTGGTGTTGCCGGGGTGATTGGGCCACAGAGGTCCCCGTGAACCAGCTCCAGGGGTTTCTGCGCCTGATAGCGTGCCTTCTCGGGAAATGGCAGACGCCGCTGCTTCCCCGCAAGACACGCATCACACAGCTCATCGGCGTGCTCGATGTGAGGTAGCCCGCGAACGAGATTGCCTCGCGCCATCTTCCGCAACCCGTCGAAGTGCTGGTGTCCTAGCCGGGCATGCCAACGCCATGCGTCGGAGACATGACCCACGGCAAGGCACACAGGATGCACGGGTCGAAAGAAGAACTTGTAGAGGCGGTTCGGCGAGCGGGTTACCTCGATGAGAAGCCTCTTCTACTGGTCGCGCACGGTGAGAACACCGCGCCGGATGCCGATGTCGAACCAGCCCTCGTCGAGCTGTCCGACACTCACGACACTGCTCTTGAGCGCCGGGATGAAGTAGACGTCCGTGAACGCCCTGTGATCACCCCCTTTGTCAGCGAAGACGACGGTTCCGCGCCCGTGGATCTCCACCACGGATCCGTCCGCGAACCGCACCTTCCCGGTGATTGAGCAGTCTAGCTCCGCGAACGCGTCGACCGAACCAGTCATGTGGTTCGTGGCGCCGGTGTCGAGGAACCAACCCTCACTTTGCTTGCCGCCTGCAAGCGTAGTTGTGGTCACGGCTCTCTCCTCGTTGAGGAAGACGTAGCCGCACGCACATGCCGTTGTCAGGGAGCCATATCCCGTCAACACGGTGGACCCCGAACACTTTGTTGTCGGGGTGTGCCTGACCTGAGTCTCCGTGCGCTCCTGCACGGAGTCGATGGTTGCCAGCATCATGGTCGGAGCATGGTCCGCCATATGCGTCGTTGCCGCGCCAACTTGCGCGACCTCGTCGTGTCCCAAGTTCGGGGACACCATCGCTGGGGTGTGGCTCCCCCACACCCGAGCCTTCATCGCCTCCCAGTCGACAGGCCCCGAGAACGTCGTTGTCGAGGTGTGGCCTGTCACTGGAGTGATGGTTCCCGTGGACGGGTTCCGTGCCTCCTGCATGTAATGGGTGGTTGTCGGAGCCGTGGTCGCGAGAGACATTGTGCTCTCCTGCACGGGCTCGACTCTTGCCAGCATCATTGCCGGCCCGCCGTCCACGTCAGCTTGGATGAGGTTTGCCATTGCCGCGGCTGCCTCGTCGGCTTTCCTCCTGCGGCAATCCCGGATCCAGTGACCCGGCATGTTGCAGTAGCGGCACTTGCCACCGTTGCCAGCGCCTCGCCCTGCCTGGCTTGGCTTGCGACCGCGGTTGCCGCCGCCACTCTGGCGCGGCCTCCGCCTCTGCCGCGACCTCTGCTTCCCGTGGGGGCGCCTCCCCCACTGCCGGAAGAGCCGTCACGGCCGCACTGCTGAAGCTGCGCGTCCCACTGCTCCCTAGTGAGCAGTAGTTCGCCGCCAGCATGGTTGTCGGCTTCGTCTCCACGCTCCTCGACGACCTTGAGTTGCCCTACCAGCTCCTCGATCGTCATGGTGGAGAGATCCACCAAGCTCTCGATGGACCAGGCCAGTTGCTTGTACTGCCTGGGGACGACGCGGAGAAACTTGAGAATCACCATCTTGTTGTCGATGGGATCTCCGAGCGTTGCGAGCTCGTTGACGAGACCTTGCAGCCGCAAGGCGAAGTCATCGACTTGTTCACCGGCCTTGAACCGGATCTCCTCGTACTGGAGGCGCAAGGTCTGGGCCTTCGACTCCCGTACGCGCTCCACGCCGATGCGCAGAGTCTTGATGGTGTCCCATGCTTCCTTGGCCGTCTCCTTGGCGCCAAGGGTGAGCACCATCTCCTCTGGGATGGAGCGCAAGATTGCCTCCATTGCCAGCCGGTCGTCCTCGTACTCGACATCGCCGGTTTCCATAGCTTTCCACATATGCCGCGCCTCCATGATGACTTTCATCATGACCGACCAACTGGGGTAGTTGGTCCGTGTGAGGAGAGGGAAGGAGGTGCTGGACATGCCCACGTCACGCACGGAGCGTGGCGCACCCAGCTCACCTCCCGGCCTGCCTCGCAGCGCGAGCGCGTCCGCCGCACGGGTGTCCTTAGCCGAGCTATGCTCGGCGGTCTTGGAGCCGTCGCCGGCGACGCCTTCCTTCGGCATATGCTTCGGCATAACCTAAGGCTCTGATGCCAATTGTTAGCCCAGAACACTGAGACCAGCGGGTCGTCTATCTAGTGGTAGTACTTGCACTCAGCTCACTGGTAACACATGCACTCACTAATGCAGCGCAAGACACACACACACGAGGAGGAAAGAAGCTCAAAGGCTGTAGTGAAGCTCAAATGCTTGGAATGGAATTGCACTTACAACCGGGAGGGTGCAACCCCTTATATAGTGCTTACAAAACCGACTATGGGCTCAGATATTTCTACTAGCTGGCCACCTCATGTCATACGTGTACCACACTAGAAACTGCTACTAGTTACTAGCTAGCTTGACTTAACTGGTAAGCCACGCAAGTGTTGCCAACTTGCCGACCTCCCTATTTGCTTTGTAGGTAAGTAACTTTGCTACTGCTGCCGACATGCAGCCATGCATGCATCTAGCTACGTAATTTGCTGCTGCTACCGCTGTATGCATGTATGCATTGAAGACCAAGGTTGACACAACATTCTCCCCCTCAACCTTGTCGAAGGAGCTTGGTGTCTATGATCCCGACCTTGTCGCACAGTTCCTGAAACCGGACGCGACCAAGTGCCTTTGTCAGGATGTCCGCCTTCTGCTCACCAGTCCTGATGAACTCCACGATCACCGTGCCTTTCTCGACGCAGTCACGTATGAAGTGATAGCGGAGATCGATGTGCTTGCTGCGGTCGTGAAGCACTGGATTCTTGCAAAGGGAAATCGCTGACTTGTTGTCGACGAAGATGAGCGCAGGTGTTGTGTCCTGATTTAGCATCTCGCCGAGAAGGCGAGCAAGCCAAATGCCTTGACAGGCCGCTGTAGCTGCCGCGATGTACTCCGCCTCGCACGAAGATACGGCGACAACCTTCTGCCTCACCGATTGCCAGCTGACGGGACTATTCCCGAGAAGGAATAGTATGCCCGAGGTGCTCTTCCAGGAGTCCACATCTCCAGCGTGATCGGAGTCGCTGTACCCGACCAAGCTCTCGCCGTCGCCACGACGATACACGCATCCATGCGTGAGCGTACCCGCGATGTACCGGAGCAGGTGCTTGACGGCAGCGAGATGATCGCTTGCCGGGGCTTCCATGAACCTACTCAGGTACCCGACAACGAACGTGATGTCCGGTCGGGTGTGCACGAGGTACCTGAGGCTCCCGATGATGCTGCGGTAGAGTGTAGCATCCACCGCCTTCTCGGAGCTATCCTTGCTGAGCTTCAGCCGTGCCTCTATTGGAGCGTGCACGACATGGCAGTCCTTCATGCCTGCTCGTTCAAGCATCTTGGTGGCGTAGGCCGTCTGCGTGATCGTGATGCGACCACCCTCCTGGTTCACCTCGAGCCCGAGGTAGTACCGGAGCAGCCCAAGGTCGCTCATGCTGAAGAGACGATGCATCTCTCCCTTGAAGCGTTGAACCTCTTCAGGCTCTGCCCCAGCGATGACCAGGTCATCGACGTAGATGCCGACAATGAGCAGCGTGTTCGCGGTGCCACGCGAGTACACGCCGTGCTCAGAAGCGCTGCGTGAGAACCCAAGAGATGCAAGGCTTGCATCGAGCTTGGCGTTCCATGCCCTTGGGGCTTGCCGGAGACCATACAGGGCCTTGTGTAGTCGATATACGCCCTGCTCGTGGCCCTTGGCAACGAACCCAGGTGGTTGGGAGACGTACACCTCCTCATTAAGGTCGCCGTTGAGAAACGCCGACTTGACGTCCATGTGGTGTACCTTCCACCCGCGGTGAGCAGCCACGGCAAGGATGAGCCGCACGGACTCCAGCCTTGCCACCGGAGCGAAGACTTCCTCGAAGTCCACTCCTTCACGCTGCACGTAGCCCTTGGCGACGAGGCGCGCCTTGTGCTTGACAATGGCGCCGTGCTCTTCCTTCTTCACCTTGAACACCCACTTGAGCCCGATGGCTCGGTGCCCAGCAGGCAGTGTGGTGAGTGTCCAAGTGGCGTTGTCGTTGATCGACGCCAGCTCGTCCAGCATCGCATGGCGCCAGCAATCCTCTTGCTCGGCCTCTGCGAATGTGGTCGGCTCCTCGCCGGCCATCAGATGCAGGACCTCGTCGTCATCAGCGTCCTCATCCTCGGGTTGTTGCGGTGTTGCCGCAGCCTTGCCAAGGAGATCCCCCATGTGCCGAAACCTGTGGGGGACACCAACGCTGTCGTCGGCGTCGAATAGCTCCGACCTCGCCGTTGGCGGGGTTGCGAACTGCCTCCCGGGACCCACCTTGCTTGACGTCGTGGTGTCCGAGGACACCGTAACCAGGGACGGTGTTCTCGGGGTTGCGGTTCCCGGATCCACACCTCCTGGGCTTCCTTGGGTGGAACTTCCCGGGGTCTTGTTTCCCGGGGTCCTAGAGTACATCGGGTACTCCACGGTGAAGGAGCTGCTTGCCGGGGCCTCCCCCGACGCCTCCCAAGTCCATCGCGCGTCTTCGTCGAAGATGACATCACGCGGGACATGCACATGCTTTGAGACGGGGTCGTACATCTTGTACGCCTTAGAGCACGTCTCGTAGCCCATGAACACCATTGGGGTGCTCCTGTCGTCGAGCTTCTTCAGCTGTGGGCGCGTCATCTTGACGTGCCCGATGCAGCCAAAGGTGCGGAGGAAGCGTACATCGGGTTTCCTCCCATACCATGCCTCGTAAGGCGTTTTTTCCGTCGACGCTCCTTGTGAAGGAGCGGTTGAGGATGAAGACGGCCGTGAGCACGGCCTCCCCCCAATACGTGCTTGGCACCTGCTTTGCCTTGAGCATGCAGCGTGCCATCCCGAGCACCGTCTGGTTCCTCCGCTCGACAACGACATTCTGCTGCGGCGAGTAAGGGGCTGTGAGGTGACGTTGCATCCCTTTCTCGTCGCAGTGCTTGTAGAACGTGGCCGACGTGAACTCGCCACCACGGTCCGTGCGCAGCACGCGCAGCTTTTGGCCACACTCGACCTCTGCCGCCGCTTGCTGCTTGACGATGGCTTGCTCCGCCTCATCCTTAGAGGCGAGGAGCAGCACCCACATGAACCTGCTATAGTCGTCGACGAGCAGCAGGATGTAGCGACGCCCTCCTGGCGTTGCCGTGGTGATTGGGCCGCAGAGGTCCCCGTGAACCAGCTCCAGGGGTTTCTGCGCCTGATAGCGTGCCTTCTCGGGAAATGGCAGACGCCGCTGCTTCCCCGCAAGACACACATCACACAGCTCATCGGCGTGCTCGATGTGAGGTAGCCCGCGAACGAGATTGCCTCGCGCCATCTTCCGCAACCCGTCGAAGTGCTGGTGTCCTAGCCGGGCATGCCAACGCCATGCGTCGGAGACATGACCCACAGCAAGGCACACAGGATGCACGGGTCGAAAGAAGAACTTGTAGAGGCGGTTCGGCGAGCGGGTTACCTCGATGGGAAGCCTCTTCTGCTGGTCGCGCACGGTGAGAACACCGCGCCGGATGCCGATGTCGAACCAGCCCTCGTCGAGCTGTCCGACACTCACGACACTGCTCTTGAGCGCCGGGATGAAGTAGACGTCCGTGAACGCCCTGTGATCACCCCCTTTGTCAGCGAAGACGACGGTTCCGCGCCCGTGGATCTCCACCACGGATCCGTCCGCGAACCGCACCTTCCCGGTGATTGAGCGGTCTAGCTCCGCGAACGCGTCGACCGAACCAATCATGTGGTTCGTGGCGCCGGTGTCGAGGAACCAACCCTCACTTTGCTTGCCGCCTGCAAGCGTGGGTGTGGTCACGGCTCTCTCCTCGTTGAGGAAGACGTAGCCGCACGCACATGCCGTTGTCAGGGAGCCATATCCCGTCAACACGGTGGACCCCGAACACTTTGTTGTCGGGGTGTGCCTGACCTGAGTCTCCGTGCGCTCCTGCACGGAGTCGATGGTTGCCAGCATCATGGTCGGAGCATGGTCCGCCATATGCGTCGTTGCCGCGCCAACTTGCGCGACCTCGTCGGGTCCCGAGTTCGGGGACACCGTCGCTGGGGTGTGGCTCCCCCACACCCGAGCCTTCATCGCCTCCCAGTCGACAGGCCCCGAGAACGTCGTTGTCAAGGTGTGGCCTGTCACTGGAGTGATGGTTCCCGTGGACGGGTTCCGTGCCTCCTGCACGGAATGGGTGGTTGTCGGAGCCGTGGTCGCGAGAGACATTGTGCTCTCCTGCACGGGCTCGACTCTTGCCAGCATCATTGCCGGCCCGCCGTCCACGTCAGCTTGGACGAGGTTTGCCGTTGCCGCGGCTGCCTCGTCGGCTTTCCTCCTGCGGCAATCCCGGATCCAGTGACCCGGCATGTTGCAGTAGCGGCACTTGCCACCGTTGCCAGTGCCTCGCCCTTCCTGGCTTGGCTTGCGACCGCGGTTGCCGCCGCCACTCTGGGCGCGGCCTCCGCCTCTGCCGCGACCTCTGCTTCCCGTGGGGGCGCCTCCCCCACTGCCGGAAGAGCCGTCACGGCCGCGCTGCTGAAGCTGCGCGTCCCACTGCTCCCTGGTGAGCAGTAGTTCGCCGCCAGCATGGTTGTCGGCTTCGTCTCCACGCTCCTCGACGACCTTGAGTCGCCCTACCAGCTCCTCGATCGTCATGGTGGAAAGATCCACCAAGCTCTCGATGGACCAGGCCAGTTGCTTGTACTGCCTGGGGACGACGCGGAGAAACTTGAGAATCACCATCTTGTTGTCGATGGGATCTCCGAGCGTTGCGAGCTCGTTGATGAGACCTTGCAGCCGCAAGGCGAAGTCATCGACTTGTTCACCGGCCTTGAACCGGATCTCCTCGTACTGGAGGCGCAAGGTCTGGGCCTTCGACTCCCGTACGCGCTCCGCGCCGATGCGCAGAGTCTTGATGGTGTCCCATGCTTCCTTGGCCGTCTCCTTGGCGCCAAGGGTGAGCACCATCTCCTCTGGGATGGAGCGCAAGATTGCCTCCATTGCCAGCCGGTCGTCCTCGTACTCGACATCGCCGGTTTCCACAGCTTTCCACATATGCCGCGCCTCCATGATGACTTTCATCATGACCGACCAACTGGGGTAGTTGGTCCGTGTGAGGAGAGGGAAGGAGGTGCTGGACATGCCCACGTCACGCACGGAGCGTGGCGCACCCAGCTCACCTCCCGGCCTGCCTCGCAGCGCGAGCGCGTCCGCCGCACGGGTGTCCTCAGCCGAGCTATGCTCGGCGGTCTTGGAGCCGTCGCCGGCGACGCCTTCCTTCGGCATATGCTTCGGCATAACCTAAGGCTCTGATGCCAATTGTTAGCCCAGAACACTGAGACCAGCGGGTCGTCTATCTAGTGGTAGTACTTGCACTCAGCTCACTGGTAACACATGCACTCACTAATGCAGCGCAAGACACACACACGAGGAGGAAAGAAGCTCAAAGGCTGTAGTGAAGCTCAAATGCTTGGAATGGAATTGCACTTACAACCGGGAGGGTGCAACCCCTTATATAGTGCTTACAAAACCGACTATGGGCTAAGATATTTCTACTAGCTGGCCATCTCATCTCATACGTGTACCACACTAGAAACTGCTACTAGTTACTAGCTAGCTTGACTTAACTGGTAAGCCACGCAAGTGTTGCCAACTTGCCGACCTCCCTATTTGCTTTGTAGGTAAGTAACTTTGTAGGTAAGTAACTGGTAAGCTACGTAATTTGCTGCTGCTACCGCTGTATGCATGTATGCATTGAAGACCAAGGTTGACACAACATGAAAACCCATGCGATCTTTTATTCTGTTTTGCTTGCAGACCGCTCTTATCGCGATCGACGTGTTTGCAGTCTTCGCGCTTTGCGTCATGCACCCTTAACATGGTGGAGGAGCGATAATCGGTTGGAGTGTGATGCTGACAAATCAGAACAGAGAGGCGTGAGGGTCTGAATGACCACGTAACTAACCAGGCTGATTGCGTGTCTTTTTTTTCGAGTGACCTGTATCTTGCAAGACTGTTGACATCAGTTTTAAATTCAGAGTAGATATTTCTTTTTTCAAACCAAATATAGAATAGATAAGTTGTAGCTTTCTCAAACTTTAGTTGACATCAGTTCTGAAAATTTGCTGTTCATGTCTTCTGAGAATACTATTCATGAATAGACAAAAACTGCAATGTAGGACAAGTGGAGAGTGGAGACACAAGTCTGCCACATTTGGCAAGATAAAAGAATCGATAATATGCAGTGCATACCCAGTAACATGCGGCAACTGTGAATCCTAAGGGCATTTAAATTACCAATGTGAGTACAATATTGATCCAGTATTAGCAACTTATAATAGAGATGATAAATGTATATTCGTCACAGCGACAACACATGTTGTAAAATCGTCACAATTGACCAGGTCCGCTTAGAAAGGATGGTTAGGCCTCCGTCCAAACAGAAAGTCATGCCTTGTTTAGGGCGTATCACTCCACCTTCGGTATTCACGTTTGTTCCTCCTCGTACTGCTCCTTGCGTTACCTCGTGGTGCTTGGTGCAATGACCCCTCCCCTTCTGGAACATGCTTGCCCTTTTAGTCCTCCAATCTTCGTGATGGGTGGCCGATCGTATGTTGGGGTGCAGATTCCTTGCCCACATGCGTATAGAGACCGCACTGTTGTCCACGACAGTGTCAAAGACTTTTATCATGCCTTGACCGTGCCTGATTGATGCCTTCTTGGCGAGTGAAGTCCAATTTAAACCTTACCTTTGTATGCATAGTCAGTAATGAACCCTGACCTTTGAATCCCTGAAATTCATACACCGTCTTCTCTGATCCCGGTCGTTTGTGACCTTGATGCCGCATCCAAACATGGTTTACCTAGGAAAGGCCGGGATGACTGAGTCAGCTACTGCATGTGGAAAAGGTCAATCCACCTTGGATAGCATCTACTCTCGCTAACGAGATGGACCCATGTGTCATCTCCATCTTCTCTAGCCATCGGCATCTGTGGCGGGCTGGGGGACTGTTGCGCGTGTCCGCCGAGTTTCTCGGCAAAGGCGGCTGCATCACGGATTCACGGCGTATGATGGTGCTCCACGACGGCAACGTCATGCCCCTGTAGCGGCTCCGCGACACGGCGCCGGTGGCGGCGTCGACCAAGTAAGAATGATTTCGAGAACCACATGGCCCTGCTCGCCCGTCCCCTCCACCCCAATGTCGTGCTCGTGCCACTCAACGCCTACTAATACGCCCGCAAAAAGTCAGCCACTTCCGTTGGGCGCCTGCCACGTCGGTGGTAGCTTCTTCTCCGGTGAGAGGACTCCCGTGGCAGTTGTTGCTTCGGCTGCAGCGATATTGGTTGATCCCGCGAAGAGATGCCGCGAACCCCTTCGACGTCGTGTGCGGTGTGCTGCGTGATGAGCGCGGCCGCTGCTGCGCAAAGTGGCGCGCGCTGTCGCCGGCGCCGTCCACGATAGCAGCACCACAGGGAGTATGCGCCGCTGTCACTCGCGCAGACCATGGAGCCAACACTGTAGGAGGAGGATTAAGGCTGCTCCAACGACGAGTACGCGCTTCTGTCAACGAAGGACAAGGACATCGCCCCTGTCACCAACGAAGCCTACTTCCGAGCCCATCTGATACGTGTGTGCCCATTTGTTCCGCACATGGTTGCCTTGGGATCTTGATTAATTTGCGGCCGGCGAGCTCGCCGGTGACCCGACAACCGCCCACGCCCAGCTCCCCACCTCGAGTGCTCCTTCTTTCCCAGTATACCGGCACTGAACCTGAACTGCAATCCCGTGCGCTAACGGGTTGCTTCTTTGCACTCAATCCTAGCACTGACCATTCCCACATCAGCAATCCCAGCCTAAAACGAGCCAAGGTCAGTAGCGACCGGGATTTAGAAGTTCAGGGTATGGATTTCAGAGATTAAGATGTTGAGGTTTGATTTCAACCACCCGTATAAATTTAGGGTTTAAAATAGACTTCACTCCTTCTTGGCCTACTCCGTTCGTGATCACCCTTCAAGTTCTCCTCATATTGGAGGACATGTTATCTCCGAGGTCTGGAATTCACCCGAGCAACCAATTGTTGTCGGTGGCCACCTTACGTGCTGACACGAGCAGTCTCAAACGAGCTTCGTTATGTCGAGGACTGCCCAATGATTCATTTAATATGTCCTCGTCATAGGGGCCAAACGCTCTTAACAATCAAGGTTCCTCCTTGTCATGTGATCTATCATCCGGCGGGCTCTCCCTTTCGTGACTATAGTCAGGATCGTCCTCGGCGCCACTGGCATTGTCTTTGCCATTGACGTTGTCGTTGCCCCAAACTCGCAGTAGGTGTGTTCACCATGTAACACTCATAGGATGAGGTCGACTGCCACTTGCGTAAGGGCACCATGGCTAACGGCTAGCTACACGTAGTTTTGCCGACCTCCCCTTCCTTGTCTTTTGTCTCCTTAGAGGCCCTCTCGAAGAAGTCGGTGAGATCTTCGACGTTGGTGACAAGATGGGCCGTGGGTGGGTTGAAAAAATCAACTTCCTCCGCCATCTCCCAGATCCAATATGATAACGATATCGGGAGATCCAGCGACTGTTGCTCCTAGATTTGCGAGGTGCCAAACCTGAGAAGACCAGATCTCTGCGGCAATATGTGTTGTACTTTGTGTAGCCGAATCTTATGATCCGGCCTAGAGCAAAGGCCTCGACCTAGCCGAGGTGGTCAGTTGAGTTGGTGATGAGGATGACGCCGCCAAAGGGGAACATCTTCCCCTGCGGGAAGATCACACTAAAGCCGATCTGAGATTGAGCCGCGACGTTCACCAAGACCTTCATGGTCCACCACTGTAGGAGCTAAATAAGGCAAATCCCTTGATAGGGTATCCTGGCTAGGCGACTTGACACAATGGTAACAAGTACAAGGATTGTACCCAGGTTCGAGCTCTCAAGGCAGAGATAATACCCTACACCTGCGCTTTGTTTATTGCATTAGGGGTGTATATAGAGTAAAAAGTACCGAGGGGTTGTAATGTGTCTATCTATGAGCCAGGACCCCGACTTATATAACATATCGAGGGCCCTAGGGGCATAAATCCTAGTAGGATACATACGGGGAGGCAGAGTCCTCTAGGATCTCATCTTCTTGTCTTGCACGCCAAGTCTCTTGGAATCTTCACAAGATCCACCATGGTCCGCCCGAAGTGGCCCCAGAACCGACTTAGGGGTCCTTAGCCCAGCCCACTAGGCCAGGAGTCTACGTGGTGAGAGGCCCCTTAACCGGGACATTATCAACGCCTGCCACCTAGCCATGGTTGAACGTACCGAGTAGTTCTCCCTAGTGCATCTAGCTCGAGGTCGTCCGGAGACATGGCAATGTGGAAACAAGTCTGGAACGCCTTGGCTCCACCAAAAATGAAGATGTTAGCATGGCAGGTGGCATCCAGATTGTTGGCCTCCAACTTAGAGAAGAATCGTCACCATCTTGGTTTGAACAGATTTTGCACTTTGTGCGGTCGGGAGAAGGAAATATCTTTTCATGCTAGTTTCCTTCCCTAATGCATGATGTCTTTGGGATGCAATGCAAGATCAATGGCCACTCCCAAACCGTATGGATATCACTTGGATGAACGACATGAGGTTATTTCATCTACTCAACGGCTCACAAGAACATGTGAGACATATGATCATCATGGTGTTTTAACGAATTTGGCATCTCCGGAATGAACTTTCACATGGAAAAACAAATACCACTACTACTCCCGTTGGAGTTGTTGGATTCCATTAAGAGGAAAGGTGATGTAGCACAACAGCAGAAAGTATTTCCCTAAGTTAATAACCAAGGTTTATCGAACCAGTAGGAGTCACCAAGCTAAAAATGTAAACATCACCCACACACAAACACAGAACAAATGCTTTCACCCAACTTGGCAAGGGGGTTGTCAGTCCCCTTATCTTGCTAGTTACAAAATTAAAAGCAAATAGGTAATGGTAATGATAAACAGAAAAAGGAAAAAAGGAAATAACAGAGTAAATTGTAAGAGCTTTGTATTAATGGAGAATGGACCCAGAGGCCATAGGTTCACCAGTGACATCTCTCTCGAAAGCAAGTAGTGGCATGGTAGACAAATTACCATTGGGAAATTGACACAAAAGTAGCAATTTATAACCATGATTATTCATGGCATAATCTCCTATAAGCATTACGTCCGTGATAAGTAGATCGTTAAACTTACTGACGTCTACTACTATTACTCCACCCCAAGAGCACTATCCAGGATGCATATCAAACTATTAATTTTAAAATAAACAAAGTAATGCAATAAGAAAGATGACATAATACAGACAAGATAAAATGTATTAATAAGGCCGAACCCCATCGTTATATCCTTAGTGGCAATAATATAAAGATCGTTCTTGTCCCTTTCTGTCACTGCCAGATTGAACCCACTACAAAGCACCTCTCCCACTAAGGATAAATCAATCACACTTGGCCAAAGTTGACAGATAGACCAAAGAGAAATACAAAGCTATTTAATTATGCAACAAAGAAACTTCAAGGGATTTAATATAAATCAATGAAAAATCAAACCATAAATCCATAATTTATCAGATCCCAACAAACGCACCACAAGAATTACATCGGAATGATATTAAGAGAGAACATGGTATTGAAGATCAAAGAGAGAGAGAGAGAGAGAGAGAGAGAGATCTAGCTACTACTATGGAACTGTAGGTCTGATGACCCACAAGTATAGGGGATCTATCGTAGTCCTTTCGATAAGTAAGAGTGTCGAACCCAACGAGGAGCAGAAGGAAGTGACAAGCGATTTTGAGCAAGGTATTCTCTGCAAGCATTGAAATTATCGGTAAAATATAGTTGTGTGATAAGATAATTCGTAACAGGTAACAAGTAACAAAAGTAACTAAGGTGCAACAAGGTGGCCCAATCCTTTTTGTAGCAAAGGACAAGCCTGAACGAACTCCTATATAAAGCAAAGCGCTCCCGAGGGCACATGGGAATTACTGTCAAGCTAGTTTTCATCATGCTCATATGATCCACGTTTGTTACTTTGATAATTTGATATGTGGGTGGACCGGTGATTGGGTGCTACCCTTCCTTGGACATGCCTCCCACTTATGATTGACCCCTCCCGCAAGCATCCGCAACTACGAAAGAAGAATTAATATAAATCTAACCATAACATGAAACATATGGATCCAAATCAGCCCCTTACAAAGCAACGCATAAACTAGGGTTTAAGCTTCTGTCACTCTAGCAACCCATCATCTACTTATTACTTCCCAATGCCTTCCCCTAGGCCCAAATCATGGTGAAGTCTCATGTAGTCGACGTTCACATGACACCACTAGAGGAAAGATAACATACATCTCATCAAAATATCGAATGAATACCAAATTCACATGATTACTTATAACTGTTGGGGAACGTAGTAATTCAAAAAAATTCCTACGATCACACAAGATCTATCTAGGAGATGCATAGCAACGAGAGGGGAGAGTGTGTCCACGTACCCGCGTAGATCGAAAGCGGAAGCGTTAGGTTAACGCGATTGATGTAGTCGTGAAAGTGCTGGTGATCGACTAGAGGGGGGGTGAATAGGCGATTTTTATGAAAGTCTTCAAAACTTGGAAGTTTCGAAGACAAACGATAGAAATAAACCTATTACCATGCAGCGGAAGGTAGACTACACTAAGCTAGCCATAGTCAAGTATTCAATGAAATGAAAGCATAAAGACTAATAGCAGCTTGGCAGTATAGATCAGGATGGAAGATAGTATGAAGCCAATCAGAGCAAGCAGTCACACAGTGAAGACAAATAACTAATGCAAACAGGCAATGACTTCACAAGGATCAATCAGCACATAAAAAGATGGGAAGGATGGAACCAGTGGCTCGTTGAAGACAATGATTTGTTGGACCAGTTCCAGTTGCTGTGACAACTGTACGTCTGGTTAGGGAGCTGAGATTCAACTCAGAAGACCGTTTCTTCACCTTATTCCCCTTGAGCTAAGGACACCTAGTCCTCGCCCAATCACTCTGGTAAGTCTTCAAGGTAGACTTCCAAACCTTCACAAACTTCGTTCACCGGCGATCCACAATAACTCTTGGATGCTCAGAACACGACGCCTAACCGGCTAGAGGATTCACAGTCCTCAAGTGTAATAAGTCTTCAGATCACACAGACAGGAAGACTTAAGTGATGCCTAATACTCTTTGGCTCTGGGTGTTTAGGGCTTTGTCCTCGCAAGGAATTCTCTCTCAAAGGCTTCGAGGTGGGTTGCCCTCAAACGACAAAAGCCGTACACTAACTCTGAGCAGCCAACCGTTTATGGTTGTAGGGGGTGGGCTATTTATAGCCACTAGGCAACCCGACCTGATTTGTCCGAAATGACCCTGGGTCACTAAGGAACTGACACGTGTTCCAACGGTCAGATTTCAAACACACACGACAACTTTACTTGGGCTACAAGCAAAGCTGACTTATCCAGCTCTGGATAAGATTTTCTCGCATTGTCTTCGCTCAAAGACATAGGATTTTGGTTAAGCATCACTTCAGTCATTCTGACTGGTTCACTTGGACCCCACTTAACAGTACGGTGGTTCCTATGACTCAACAAAGAAAAAAAAGAACAATGAAACAACTAAGTCTTCGCGCTCCATAGTCTTCACGCAATGTCTTCTCTTGTCATAGTCTTTAATGTGAATGTCTTCACATACCACCTTTGACTTCAATGTATTCATACATTTTTAGGGGTCATCTCTGGTAGGAAAACCGAATCAATGAGGGACTTCTACCTGTGTTATCCTGCAATTCTCACAAACACATTAGTCCCTCAACTAGGTTTGTCGTCAATACTCCAAAACCAACTAGGGGTGGCACTAGATGCACTTACAGTCTCCCCCTTTTTGGTGATTGATGACAAACTGGTTGAAGTTTTCAATGGGGAATAAAATATGTGAAATTGTAAAGGATAGGGTATTGTCATCATAAGTGGCAAAGGCTCCCCCTGAAGATGTGCATATAAGTAATTTGCTCTTGGAATGCAAATGTACATGGAAGGTTGTACTTGTGGAGATCCTCTTCAACTTATGATGACAATTCATCATGCATGATTTGATGTAACGAAGATAATGACATGCATAATGAAAAATGGACGTCTGCAAAATGACCTTAGTGCGGAAGTTATCATCGCACATGCGGAATTTATCATCGCATCACAGAATAACAAATAAGTAGCAGATGACCATCGAGTTTAAGTGTTACAACTCAAAGAACCAAATGTATCGAAAAGCAAGAGTTGTAAGCACTTGGCAAAAGTAGCAAAAGGTAAAGCAACCACCCATATGGACCCACTTGAAGACTATCAACTCATATGCTTCTCCCCCTTTTGTCATAAAGGACCAAAAAGGTTTGAATACATAGAGCGCCTACTCGTTCCCATGAGGTGCAGGCGAGGCAGCAGGGTCGTCGTTGAGGTCCGGTGGTGCAGAAGAACTTGGTGCAGTGTCGACACGCGCTAAAGTTGGAGGAGGTGAAGTTGCATCATCTTGGTCATCGATGACTCTGGCATTCACTGTCACAGCTGAGGACGAATAGTCAGAGTCTTCAAGTGAGGGAGTCCGACGCAAGTGAGCATCCCGTGGAGGAGTTGAGTCAAACTTGAATCTTTCGGTGAAGCCATCGTCCTGCAGATCAGCTTCAGCACTAAGCAAAGTCAAACTCTTCCACGACCTCCGACAGGTTTCATGAGTGACAAAGGCATTCTTGGTGGCAAGATTGCGTATGCGGTTGACATCCACCAAGAGGCTTTGCATCTGACGCTTGAGCCAGTTGTGATGCTTGTCCTGTTTCTGGTGTAGCGTGACGAGAAGCTCTCGGTCATTGAGAACACGAGATCGCCTGTGAGGCCTTTGTGCAATGGTGATACCAGTGGCGTCAGTTTGAGTGCGAGGGGCATGTGTGTTGCTAGCCAAGGGATAAACACGCGAGACTGCATGAACTCCTTCAATGGGCTGGGTGAAGCTTTGGTGATCAGCATTGTGAAGATAAATGGGATCCTTAGCAGGCTTTGGGTAAATAGCTTCAACAAATAGATCAACCTCTGGCAAGAAGACAAGATGATTGCGCGCAGACGGCTGATAGTTGATGATAGAGTGAAGCTTGATAAGGCGCATTACCCATGGAGCATAGAACTTCAGACCAAAAATGTCGGAGCCAGATGCAGCCAACTGCCTAATGAAGAAGTCTTGAGCATTGAAGCTAATGCCATTGAAGATGTAGAAAACCAAAGTCTTCATTGCTCCTTCAAGCTTCGCTACAGATGAATGTCCTTTGATAGGCCATAGAGTTTTTTTGAGGATGTGATAAATGGTGCGAGGCAAATACTCTAGGTCTTCAATAAAGAATTCAGATGGGTAATCAGCGTCGTGAGGCAAAGGCTTCATCATGCTCAACATTTGGCTCATGTTGGGTTCTGGCTTCTGAAAAATGCTCTTCAAAGCATTCTGTGTTGTTGACACCCTGGCTCATAGTATTCACCAGGAGTGGGCAGGCCTGTGAGCTCAATGATATCAAGAGCTTTGGCTTCATGATGGACATTGCCTGTCATCCACTCAAGGACCCAAGTCTTTGGATCCTTGTTGTAGCCTCGAATGTGAAGAGTTGCATAGAACTGTAGCAGAAGATCTTCATTCCAGTGTTCTTTATCTGTGACAAATTGCAGGAGTCCAGCGTCTCTAAAGCAATCCAACGCTTCTTCAAGGCAGGGCATGCCAGCTATAGCTTCAGTGTCGAGACGCATATGTGGAAATATGCGCCCTTGATTGTATAAGACGCAGGAATAGTAGCTGCGCTGCTGATAGCTCCAGAACCGATCTGATGAAATGCGAGGTTTGGTGTAAGGGTTCTTGGCGCTGTTGAAGAAGGTGTTGTGTGCCACGAAGCCATTCACATTGAAGACCCCAGGTGAAGTTGCAGTGCCTGGGAATCGTGGAAGTCTTGGCTTGGGCTTCTGGACGGGAGGTCTGTGCTCAACATGATAGTCAAATTGTGGACCCGCAGCAGGTGGAGGAACCAGAATGGGCCATCGGACCATAACAGGCTGACCATGATCAAATGCCAGCTCAATTGTATGAGGTCTTGGAGGGGGTACAGGAGCATTGACATTGTCGTTGATATGGGCTTCAGGGACCACATTGGCTTCGGGCGCTGCAGTGGCTTCAGGTGCTTGCACTTCTGGCACCGCAGTAGCTTCAGGCGCCACATTAGCTTCAGCCATGACAACATCATTGGCTTCAGTGTTGATGTTGGTGGACGCCTCAGGATTATTAACCTCCACTTCAGGAGCTGGAGGGTCGGACACGTCCTCCTCGAGAACAACATCTTGGTGGGACGGGGGTGTAGCAACTCTTTCTACTTCAACTCGTGGTTCTTCTTCTTCATCGGCTGATGCAGCCGGAATATCTTCAGCCGTTTTGGCTTCAGACTCTGACACGTGCACAGTGGGAGTGACTTGGGGCCTTGGTCCTTTGCGAAGCTTGTGTAATGCTGGTGACGCTTGCGGAGATGGAGTTTGCTGGGCCTCAAAGTCATCGTCATCTTGCACGGGTGAGGTGACTTGTGGTTGGGGAGAACTTGGGGTGTCTTGTCGTTGTGGGTGATCAGCCCACGATGCATCCAGAGCAGTTGGCGTCAGAGGACGACCAATGCTGATGAGTTTGCTGTGCGTGAGCACAGGCAATGATACCAACTGGTGCTCGATCTGAGGAAGGACTTCATCATCTTCAGCTGTGGTAGGGTCAACAGCTGGATTGTCTTCAGCTTCAGGAGCCTCTGTGGAAGTAGGCTCATGAACTATCACTTGGCGTTCTTGATGTTCAGACGCAGGATGAGCCACTGAGATTGGCTCGACATCAAGGGGTTCTGTGGGAGCAACCCGGTCTCTCTTCTTGGTTTTTCGTTTCTTGGTTGGGGGAGCATCATCAGTGGTGGCCTTGGTCTTGCGCTTCCTGGCTTCGGCTTTAGCTACCCTTGTCTTCTTCAGTTCTGAAGCCATTGTGGGGACCTTAGGCTTCGAGCCTTTCATACTGGCTGGGAAGATAATTGGATGTACTTCCTGCCTTGGTGCTTCGGGTTCTGCCACAGCTGGCTTCTTCTTATTCTTCTTGGCCGCCATTCTGGGGTTGATGCCTGGTCGCCCCAAAGCCTTGCGCTTTTCAGCTTCATTGTATCCCTGAACACATTTAGCAGCAAGATCCTTCATGCGCTCATGAGAACCTTTGGCTTCTTCACGTTTCGTGCGGAATGCTTCCTTGAGCTTATGCATCATGACCTGGAAGTTCTGAATGTCTTCAACAGTGAGCTTGGCCATATGCTTCTTGAACTGAGCCTTTTCATAATCTATCTTATGCTTCAGCTCAACAATTTTCTGAGCTAGAGCCAGCTCAGCAGCAATGGCTCCATGGAAGGCGACACTGAGGCCAATGGGAAGCTGAAGATCATCAGTGCTAACATTTGGGCTGTCAAACCACTCATCAATGAACTTGTTTATGATTTCAACATCAAAGAGAGGAAGGTCATTGAAGATTTCCGCCTCTTGCTTGCTCTTGATCAACTGCTCAAGAGCGTCATCGCCAAGATCGTCGTCGCTGGATAGATCAATGGCGTCATTCTCGTTGCGTAGAACAATAGCAGGGGTCAGTGCTTGGCTGGTGGGTTGCATGGGCATCCTCACTTTGGAGGGCTTGGAGATGCGTGACAGATCTTCAGACTGCACCCTGTGTTCAGGAGGTGCAGTGGCCAGAGGCTTCACCCGTGAAACCTTTGGTGCAGGGGCAGGCTTCGAAGCTTTAGGTTTCTTCAGCTTCTTTGGCTTCGGTGGAGAAGGCGCTTCGTCAGAATCAGCATCGTCTGCAGGTTGATCCACGACTGCCCCTTGAACCTTTATGTGAGTAATGAGACCTTCTAAGTTATAGAAGGGCCCAACCAGATTGGGTTCAGCTTCACGTGTGCCGTCAGCACGAGGAGCAGAGGGGCCTGGATTGAAGTCTAATCCCCATGACTTCTTGTTTTCTTTGGCCGAGTTCTTGGCAAACTAGAAGTTGCGCTTGAACAGATTGTCGTCACGACACCATAGTAATGAAGATGGGTCTGCATCGGCAGGCTGTGGTCCATGGACCATGCAAGGATAGAAGCCTTGTTCAAGGGCTTCAGCTCTGGATCTGGGTTGAAGATTTCTGTACAAGATGTCTCCCCACGGTCGCTTGATGGCATTTTTCTCAGCATATTCCTGGGTCACAAACTTGTACTTGAACCATGTTCTGCCCAATATCTTCGAATCCATTGGATTCGGGTTTTCCGCTGATTGTAGTCCTCCTCTGGATTTGTCTTGTACAGCTCATAGAGGTCAGGAGGCAAATCTCTTGAGGTGTTGCCACGACGCTGTCTGCCACCCTTCCTTGCAGATTTCTCTGTTGCCATGAAGTTTAGACTGAAAGGCTTCAACACTATCAAAGTCTTCCGTCTACTGGTCAGACAAGAACTGGCTTCAGGAGAATTTATATGATGCTGTAAGAACTCTGCAAATGAATGCAAACTATGAGAACCAAGGGATTCTCCCACAGACATGTACCTGTGACAACATTAAAGGTGCGAGGGAAGGGGAAGAGGTCATATGCATTCTCAGAAGATTTTCAAGATAAATCAGTTTAGAAGACATTGACCTCACAGTGCGAAGACCTTCACTCATAGGTAGAGATTTGGTTCTAGATTTGTACGAATCCACGAATAAGTACAAGTGAGGAATCTAACTACTTTGTAAAGCATAAGTGAATACACTAGGCATGATATGAGATGCAGTATGAGATAGATCCAATTTGTGTGAACAGAAACTACTTGTGGTAGAAAAGGATGAATCTATCGGATCAAAAGGACTGTAAAAAGGAGGTTTTATTTACCACATGAGGAACTGCTAGACAGAGTGGGAGAGGAGGCCGAGCAGTTCGATCTTCCGTGCCCTAACTTGGCAACGGAGGACACCTACGGTGACGGCGGAGAAGACGATGTCCGCGGCCGGCGTGAGGACGGCGTCGGTGAGGTCGCGGTAGCTAAGCGCCTCGTCATCGGCGTCGTCGAGGGCTAGCGGTGGCGCTAGGGTTTGTGCGAGAGTGGAAGAAGAAATAATGACTGGGGTGAGGCGTGTATTTATAGGGACAGGGACGGCACAATGTTATTACACAGGTGCCCCTGGCGGTTCACATCTGAAGGACATGTGGCGATCATGCAACACATTGGAGGTTGTTCCATGTTCCCACGCACGCCTGGATTGTCGGGTGGTCGTTCCCACTTCTCCGGGTTTCAGGTTGAAGGATTTAGCATTGAAAACAGATTAATGTTTGTCTCTGTGTCTTCTGCTGACAAGGACATAGAGAAGACATTTTGAAAGTGTCAATAGAATGCATATGATTGGGATAGATAGACTTAAGATAGAAGCATAAAGGGTTTATGGTCCGATCACATTCACTTAGTTCAAAAGATTCAACGTGAAGACATAGCTATAAGTGAATGCTGTAGAGGACAGAAACCAAATTGAAGATAAACACGAGGCCATGTTAACATTGAAGACAAACAGAAAGCGAAGACTTTGCAAATGTAACGCCATGTGAAAAACACTTCTAAGGGAAGAATTTGGTGGTGGCATTACCCACCATATAGGAAGTATTAGACCCAGACACGACGCACAATTATCGTGGCGCTCCGAAGTCAATTCCACGTTAATGTATTCACACTCAGAATGTAAGTCTTCATTGATTGAAGACATACGTTACTTCGTGTGTTGCACATCTAAGTCATCAACATGCATAAGTGTTAGGATGTGTGCCTGATCACAGGACATCTGAGGATTCCAAGATATTTAGCTCACACCGTAACTTGCAAAACCTCTTCTCATCCAAGGGCTTTGTGAAGATATTTGCCAATTGCTCTTCAATGTTGATGTGTATGATATCAATATCTTCCTTCATGACATGATCTCTGAGAAAGTGATGACGAATTTCAATGTGCTTTGTCTTCGAGTGCTAAACTGGGTTGTTAGCAATCTTGATGGCGCTCTCGTTGTCGCAGTAGAGTGGTACTTGCTTCAAATGAATGCCATAGTCTTTGAGTGTTTGCTTCATCCATAGAAGCTGCGCGCAGCAAGATCCAGCAGCAATGTATTCAGATTCAGCAGTGGAGAGAGATACACAGTTCTGCTTCTTTGAAGACCAACATACAAGTGATCATCCCAGAAAGTGACATGTGCTTGATGTAGACTTGCGATCCACCTTGTCACTAGCATAATCAGCATCCGAGAATCCAACTAGATCAAACTCTGAGCCCTTTGGATACTATAATCCTAGTGTTGGGGTGTGAGCCAAATATCGAAGAATTCACTTGACAGCTAAGTGATGTGTTTCCTTTGCTGACACTTGGAATCGGGCACACATGCAAACACTAAGCATGATATCTGGCCTAGATGCACATAAATAAAGCAAAGAACCAATCATGGAGTGATATACCTTTTGATCGAACTCTTTATCATTGTCGTCGGGACCTAGATGGTGTTTAGCTGGCATTGGTGTCGTGTAACCTTTGCAGTCTTGCATTCCAAACTTCTTCAGGCAATCTTTGAGGTATTTCTCTTGAGATATGAAGATGCCGTTGCGTTGCTGTCATATTTGAAGACCAAGGAAGAATTTCAACTCTCCCATCATGGACATCTGATATTGCTCTTGCATCATGTATCCAAACTCATCACTGTATTTCTGATTAGTGCAGCCGAAGATAATGTCATCCACATATGTTTGGCACACAAACAGTTCACCATCATATGTCTTCCTGAAGAGAGTGGGATCCAAGGAACCAGGTTTGAAGCCTTTGCTCTTCAGGAAGTCTTTGAGTGTGTCATACCAAGCTCGAGGGTCTTGTTTAAGGCCATACAGTGCCTTGTTGAGCTTGTAAACCATGTCAGGATGTTTTGGATCTTCAAAGCCAGGAGGTTGTGCAACATACACTTCTTCTTCAGTCTTTCCATTGAGAAAAGCGCTCTTCACATCCATTTGATACAGAAGAATGTTATGATGATTTGCATAGGCCAGCAGTATGCATATAGCTTCAAGCCTAGCCACAGGAGCAAATGTTTCATCAAAGTCAATTCCTTCAACTTGAGTGTATCCTTGAGCAACGAGACGAGCTTTGTTTCTGACAACTTGACCGTGCTCATCTTGCTTGTTGCAATATATCCATTTAGTGCCTATGATATTGTGCTTACGAGGATCAGGACGCTTGACCAGTTCCCATACATTATTCAACTCAAATTGTTGAAGCTCTTCTTGCATAGCTTGAATCCATTCAGGTTCCATAAAGGCTTCATCAACTTTCTTGGGTTCAGATATTGAGACAAATGCCAAGTGTCCACAAAAATTTGCTAGTTGTGTTGCCCTTGAACGAGTGAGTGGACCAGGTGCATTGATGCTGTCAATTATTCTCTCAATCTGTACTTCATTTGCAACACGAGGATGAACAGGACGAAGATTTTGCTCTTGCTGATCATTGTCATCGTTAGAAGGATTGTCTTCAGGCTGAGCATTGTCTTCAGGTTGATCAGGTGCAGAGATGATGAGTTCCTCTTCAGGCTGAGCTTTAGATGGTATGATTTCTCCAGTTCCCATAAGCTTGATGGATTCACTGGATGGAACTTCATCTAGCACATTTGGCAGGTGCTCTCTTTGCGAGCCGTTAGTCTCATCGAACCGCACATCCACAGTTTCAACCACTTTATAGTGAAAGAGGTTGAAGACTCTATAGGAGTGCGACTCCTTTCTGTATCCAAGCATAAAACCTTCATGTGCTTTCGGTGCAAATTTTGAAGTGTGATGTGGATCCTTGATCCAGCACCTAGCACCGAGTACTCTGAAGTAACTGACATTTGGCTTCTTACCAGTGAGGAGCTCATAGGATGTTTTGTTCAGAAGCTTGTGAAGATAAACACGGTTGATGATATGGAATGCAGTATCAATGGCTTCAGGCCAGAACTTCCTTGGAGTCTTGTATTCATCGAGCATCGTCCGGGCCATCTCAATAAGTGTTCTGTTCTTGCATTCCACAACGCCATTCTGCTACGGCGTGTACGGAGCTGAGAATTCATGAGTGATGCCCAAAGTATCAAGATAAGTGTCGAGGCCGGTGTTCTTGAATTCAGTGCCATTGTCACTTCTGGTGTGCTTGATCTTGATGCCATAGTTGTTCATGGCTTGATTTGCGAAGCGTCTGAAGACATCCTGCACTTCAGTCTTGTAGAGGATTATATGCACCCAGGTATATCTTGAATAATCATCAACAATGACGAAGCCATAGAGACAAGCAGTAGTAGTAAGAGTTGAGTAGTGAGTGGGACCGAAGAGGTCCATGTGTAGCAGTTCGAAGGGTTGAGTCGTTGTCATGATTGTCTTCGAGGGATGCTTGGCCCTCGTCATCTTTCCAGCTTCACAGGCACCGCATAGGTGATCCTTCTTGAACTTGACACCCTCGATGCCTATGCCATGCTTCTTCTTTGCAAGAGTGTGCAAGTTCCTCATGCCACCATGCCCTAGTCTCCGATGCCAGAGCCAACATTCTGAAGCTTTTGCTAGAAGACATACGTCAAGCTGTGGTCCTGCTGAGAAATCTACCATGTACAAATCATCTTTCCGATACCCTTCAAAGACTAGAGACTTGTCAGATTCCATTAGAACAAGACAATGATATTTTCCAAATATCACAATCATGTTTAAATCGCAAAGCATTGAGACAGACATTAAGTTGAAACCAAGGGATTCAACAAGCATCACTTTATCCATGTGTTGATCCCTTGAGATTGCAACTCTACCTAGACCCAATACCTTGCTTTTACCAGTATCAACAAATGTGATGTGACTCTTGTCAGATGGACGTAAGGTTGAGTCCATGAGAAGACTTCGCTTGCCAGTCATGTGATTAGTACACCCACTATCAATAATCCATTCTGAAGCAGCTGGTGTCATACCCTACAGTGCAGTTAGGGGGATAGGCTTCACGAAGAGAATTGTGAAGCATAAACATTTGACGAGCAAGTGGATTATGAAAGCTTAGATCGAGGTTAGGACTGATAGGGCAAGTAGCAAGCGACTCAGGAACAAAATACATAATAAGACCATTTGGGCATTTGATCTTGCGCCCTACAAGATGTTTAAGGTCCCCAGCAATAGCTTCAGACGAATTTGATTTTCGGCTGGAGACCCTTCCCTGCAAAATAGAGTTAAGCTTTCTTAGCCACCCACATCTTCAAGGGTGGCTTCGAAGCAATGAGTCTAAGTGCAGCATCTGAGAACTTTGGCTTTGGAGCCCTAGCAAATAGTCTTGCAGGTGGACAATAGTACTCATAAGAATAAGCAGAGTAGTTCTTGGTCTTATGAACATGGCGGTTTGATGAAACGCGCTCATATTCATAGGCCTGAGTATGGTTTCCCTGCAAAACATTTGTGTTAGTGCGACTCAGGTGAGTCCTTTGTCTGTATGAAGCCTTTGGACCATATGAAGCCTGTGGTCTGGGGTTTATCTTCTTCACTTGTGGTGTCATGATGACATTCACAGGAAGATTCTCCAAACACTTTTTCGGCACCCAGACTTTCTTCATAGGTGGCCCATTCCTGCAGTTAGTACCAATATACCTGGCAAACACTTCACCATTCTAATTCTTAAACAGTTTATAGTTTGCATCAAAGGATTCATCAATAACAATGGGATTAGCACAAGTGAAGCCAGATAGGGTGGATGGATCCACTGAAGGTTCCTTTGTAGCAACCCACATGGTTTTGGGGTACTGCTCAGGTTTCCAGTAAGAGCCATCAGCATTCATTTTCCTTTCGAACCCAACACCCTCTTTCATAGGGTTTTAGTTCAGGATCTGCCTTTTGAGGACATCACATAGTGTCTGATGCCCTTTGAGACTTTTGTACATCCCTGTTTCAAGCAATGTCTTCAACCTAGCATTTTCATCAGCAATAGCAGTGGTATCCTCAGCAGAGGGGTTAGTTACCACATCAACAGTTGAAGATATTGCAATAGTAGCAGCAGTAGAACATCCAGCAACAGAAGTAGCGTTGTCACACTCAATGCATTTAAGACATGGTGGTTCAAATCCTTCCTGAGCGGAACTGATCTGTTTGGCGTGAAGTGACTCATTTTCCTTTTGAAGATCTTCATGAGCCGCTCTCAATTTCTCAAGATCTTGCTTCCTTTGAAGATAATCATATGAAAGCTTTTCATGAGTTGTTGAGAGCGTTTCATGACGACTTTCAAGTTCCTCGTACTTAACATGAAGATTTTTTATGTCTTCAATTAAGGACTAAGATCGAGTCATTTCAGCGTCTAACAGATCATCGCTTTTGTCTAACAGTTTTTGAATATGTTCCATAGCAGTCTGTTGTTCAGTTGCAATTTTAGCAAGTGTTTTGTAGCTAGGTTTGGGACCACAATCAGAGTCATCTTCACTGGATGTTTGATAGTGAGTAGTGCGTGTGTTTACCTTGGCACCGCATGCCATGAAGTTGTAGGTGGGAGCGGAGTTGTCCTTGTCATTTGCATCGGCGTCAGTAATGAAGTCACTGTCTTCAGTGTTGAAGATGGACTTGGCAACGTATGCTGTAGCCAGACTTGCAACGCCAAAATCGGACTCCTCCTCAGACTCCACCTCCGCCTCCTCAGAAGCGGACACCTCCTCTGAATCCATTTCCTTGCCAACAAACGCACGAGCCTTGCCAGATGAGCTCTTCTTGTGTGATGAAGACTTTGAGGAAGACTTGGAAGAAGACTTTGAGTATTTCTTCTTCTTCTTCTTCTTGTCATCAGAATCATATTCCTTGCTCTTCTTCTTCTTCTTCTTCTTCTTCTTCTTGTTCTCATTGTCCCACTGCGGACACTCAGAGATGTAGTGACCAGGTTTCTTGCACTTGTGACATGTTCTCTTCTTGTAGTCATGAGCAGAAGCTTCATCATTCCTTGAGCTGGATCGTGAGGACTTTCTGAAGCCTTTCTTCTTGGTGAATTTCTGAAACTTCTTCACAAGCATAGCAAGCTCCTTTCCAATGTCTTCAGGATCATCCGAACTGCACTTAGATTCTTCTTCAGATGAGGAAACAACTTTTGCCTTCAAGGCACGAGTTCGCCCATAGTTGGGACCGTAGATGTCTCTTTTCTCAGAAAGCTGAAACTCATGTGTGTTGAGCCTTTCAAGTATGTTAGACGGATTGAGTGTCTTGAAGTCAGGGCGTTCTTGAATCATCAGGGCTAGGGTGTCAAACGAGCTGTCAAGTGATCTCAGGAGTGTCTTGACGACTTCATGCTTGGTGATCTCAGTAGCGCCGAGGGCTTGAAGCTCATTTGTGATGTCAGTGAGTCGATCAAACGTGAGCTGAACATTCTCATTGCCGTTTCTCTTGAAGCGGTTGCGAAGGACACTGATTCTTTGATCTCTCTGGGTTGAGACGCCTTCGTTGACCTTGGAGAGCCAGTCCCAGACTAGATTAGATGTTTCCATAGCACTCACACGGCCATACTGCCCTTTGGTCAGATGACCACATATGATGTTCTTGGCAGTGGAGTCCAGTTGAACGAACTTCTTGACATCAGCAGCGATGACACCTTCACCAGCCTTGGGGACGCCATTCTTGACGACATACCAGAGGTCGACATCAATGGCTTCAAGATGCATGCGCATCTTATTCTTCCAGTAGGGATATTCAGTTCCATCGAAGACTGGGCACGCAGCGGAGACTTTGATTATCCATGCAGTCGACATAGCTAAAACTCCAGGTGGTTAAACCGAATCACACAGAACAAGGGAGTACCTTGCTCTGATACCAATTGAAAGTGCTAGTGATCGACTAGAGGGGGGGGGGGGTGAATAGGCGATTTTTATGAAAGTCTTCAAAACTTGGAAGTTTCAAAGACAAATGATAGAAATAAACCTATTACCATGCAGCGGAAGGTAGACTACACTAAGCTAGCCATAGTCAAGTATTCAATGAAATGAAAGCATAAAGACTAATAGCAGCTTGGCAGTATAGATCAGGATGGAAGATAGTATGAATCCAATCAGAGCAAGCAGTCACACAGTGAAGAAAAATAACTAATGCAAACAGGCAATGACTTCACAAGGACCAATCAGCACATAAAAAGATGGGAAGGATGGAACCAGTGGCTCGTTGAAGACAATGATTTGTTGGACCAGTTCCAGTTGCTGTGACAACTGTACGTCTGGTTAGGGAGGCTGAGATTCAACTTAGAAGACAGTGTCTTCACCTTATTCCCCTTGAGCTAAGGACACCCAGTCCTCGCCCAATCACTCTGGTAAGTCTTCAAGGTAGACTTCCAAACCTTCATAGACTTCGTTCACCGGCGATCCACAATAACTCTTGGATGCTCAGAACGCGACGCCTAACCGGCTGGAGGATTCACAGTCCTCAAGTGTAATAAGTCTTCAGATCACACAGACAGGAAGACTTAAGTGATGCCTAACACTCTTTGGCTCTGGGTGTTTCGGGCTTTGTCCTCGCAAGGAATTCTCTCTCAAAGGCTTCGAGGTGGGTTGCTCTCAAACGACAAAAGCCATACACTAACTCTGAGCAGCCAACCGTTTATGGTTGTAGGGGGTGGACTATTTATAGCCACTAGGCAACCCGACCTGATTTGTCCGAAATGACCTTGGGTCACTAAGGAACTGACACGTGTTCCAACGGTCAGATTTCAAACACACATGACAACTTTACTTGGGCTACAAGAAAAGCTGACTTATCCAGCTCTGGATAAGATTTTCTCTCATTGTCTTCGCTCGAAGACATAGGATTTTGGTTAAGAATCACTTCAGTCATTCTGACTGGTTCACTTGGACCCCACTTAATAGTATAGTGGTTCCTATGACTCAACAAAGAAGAAAAAGAACGACGAAACAACTAAGTCTTCGCCCTCCATAGTCTTCAATGTGAATGTCTTCACATACCACCTTTGACTTCAATGTCGTCATACATTTTTAGGGGTCATCTCTGGTAGGAAAACCGAATCGATGAGGGACTTCTACCTGTGTTATCCTGCAATTCTCACAAACACATTAGTTCCTCAACCAGGTTTGTCGTCAATACTCCAAAACCAACTAGGGGTGGCACTAGAGGCACTTACAAGTCGAACGTCTTCGCGATCCAACCGATCAAGTACCAAACGTAGGGCACCTCCGAGTTCTGCACACGTTCAGCTCGATGACGTCCCTCGAACTCTTGATATATCCAGCAGAGGGTCGAGGGAGAGTTTCGTCAGCACGACAACATGGTGATGGTGACGGTGATGTGATCCCCGCAGGGCTTCGCCTAAGCACTATGACGCTATGATCGGAGGAGCAAACTGTGGAGAGAGACTCCACACATAGCTTGGAACAATTTTTGTGTCTCCAAGGGGTGCCCTGTCCATGTATATAAAGGAGGGAGAGGGAGGAGGCCGACCCAAGGGGCGCGCGATAAGGGGGGAGTCCTACTAGGACTCCTAGTCCTAGTAGGATTCGGCCACCCCTTCTTTTCCTTCTCATGGAGGGGAAATGGGGAAAGGAGAGGGAGTAGGAGAAGTAAAGGGGGTGGTGCCCCCTTCCCTAGTCCAATTAGGCCTCATCCCTTGTGGGGGCCGCATCAGCCCCTTGTGGGCTGGTTAGCCTCCCTCCTATGGCCCATATGAAAGTGCAACTATCCCTGGATGGTTTTGGTAATTCCTAACAACATATAGCTCATTGAACTAATGCTATTTCAAGATGATCATTTCAGAAAGTTCAATGATTGGCATGGCATGGATTAGAAATGTGGACCCCTGAAAATGCTAAGGAGACACATTGGCTCAAGCTCAAGACTCTACATTTTCATTTTAGTGATCCAAGATCAGATTGAGTCCATAGGAAAAGGCAATACTATTAAAAGTGGATGAGGTGTTGCTTAATGGCTTGCTTGCTCAAAATGCTTAGTGATATGCTCCAAAAACCCTCAACCACTTTCTCATATCCACATATGTCCCAAACCAGAAGTCAAACTCGGCCCCACCGATTTGACCTATCCGGCGCCACTGAGTTCTTTTGACATAGCCACTGCCAGAAATCCTAGTCTTTTCGGTCTCATCGAGATGGGATTGCAAACTCTCTATTTCCCTTCATAAAGTTTCGGTCCAACCAAGATGAGCAATCGGTCCCACCGAGTTCGCAATGCAAACTCTTTGTTTCCTGATGGAGTGCTGGATTAGGGGGTCTCCAGACAGCTGGACTATATCCTTTGGCCGGACTGTTGGACTATGAAGATACAAGATTGAAGACTTCGTCCCGTGTCCGGATGGGACTCTCCTTGGCGTGATAGGCAAGCTTGGCAATACAGATATGTAGATCTCCTCCCTTGTAACCGACTCTGTGTAACCCTAGCCCCTTTCGGTGTATATATAAACCGGAGGGTTTAGTCCTAGGACAACAACAATCATACCATAGGCTAGCTTCTAGGATTTAGCCTCTACGATCTTGTGGTAGATCAACTCTTGTAATACTCATATCATCAAGATAAATCAAGCAGGACATAGGGTATTACATCCATCGAGAGGGCCCGAACCTGGGTAAACATCATGTCCCCCGCCTCCTGTTACCATCCACCTTAGACGCACAGTTCGGGACCCCTACCCGAGATCCGCCGGTTTTGACACCGACATTGGTGCTTTCATTAAGAGTTCCACTGTGCCGTCACCATAAGACTTGATGTCTCCTTCGATCATCGGTAACGATGCGGTCCAGGGTGAGGTTTTCCTCCCCGGGCAGATCTTCGTATTCGGCGGCTTCGCACTGCAGGCCAACTCGCTTGGCCATCTGGAGTAGATCGAGAGCTACGCCCCTGGCCATCGGGTCAGGTTCGGAAACTTAAACTACACTGCTGACATCCATGGATACTTGATCTTCGACGGATTCGAGCCCTTGTCAGGTGCACCGCACAATCACGACGAGCGTGACGTAACTCTGCCGTCGGACAGTGTTCGGGAGATCACACCTGCAACTACTCTGGCCCTCAATCCGGAGCAAATTGCGCGATCCGAGGATGGGGGGTAGACTCCGCCATGGAGTCCGCATTCTCAGTGGCGATGGAGCCGGATACTAACTTCACCCCTTACGAGAGCCGTGTTGCTGAACCACTAGATTCGTCTCCGGCCACGGACTCCGAGCCGCCTGCGTCCATGCCTATCGAATCTAATCGGGCGCCGATCATGGAGTTCACCTCCGCGGATATCTTTCAGCACTCACCTTTCGGCGACGTGCTAAATTCATTAAGGTCTCTCTCCTTGTCAGGAGAACCTTGGCCGAACTATGTCCGGCTAGAATGGGATGCGGACGATGAAGAAATTCGCTCCCCACCCACCACGCACTTAGTAGCCATCATCGACGATTTAACCGACATGCTTGACTTCGACTCCGAAGACATCGATGGTATGGACGACGATGCAGGAGACGATCAAGAACCACCGCCCACAGGGCGCTGGACCGCCACCTCATCATATGATATATACATGGTGTACACCCCCAAAGAAGGCAATGACGACGAGACAATGGAGGATGACCCCTCCAAGAAGCAACCCAAGCGCCGACGTCAGCGGCGCCGCTCTAAGTCCCTCCATAGAAAAAGTAGTGATACCAGCACAAGAGACACTAACACTCCGGATAGTGCCGAAGACGACAACAATCCCCTCCAGCACAATTTAGAGCAGGAGGGTGAACAAGCTAGCCCTCCAGAGCGGGCAGCAGATGGAGAATTGGAGGAGGACAATTACATGCCTCTATCCGAAGACGAGGTGAGCCTCGGCGACGAAGAATTTATCGTGCCCAAGGATCCCGTCGAGCAGGACCGCTTCAAGCGCCGGCTTATGGCCACAGCAAATAGCTTGAAGAAAAAACAACAACAGCTTCGAGCTGATCAAGATTTGCTAGCAGACAGATGGACCGAAGTCCTTGCGGCCGAGGAATACGAACTCGAGCGCCCCTCCAAGAGTTACCCAAAGCACATGTTGCTACCTCACCTCGAGGAGGAAGTATTGAAACCTACATCACCAGTGTACGATGCGGCTGACCGGCCACCTCATGGCTGAGCCAGAGAGGCGTTTCAGCCTGAAGTTCAGCCTGCACCCCGCCGCCACTCAAACAAAAATACCAAGGCCCGGGGTAACACGCGGGACCTGCGAGACGTATTGGAAAGCAGGGAAAAACATGCAAGGTCGATATACGGGTCACGGGGACGCGCGCCAACGCGGGACGATGACCATCCCGCCGGATACACTAAAAGTAAATCCGGTCGGGCCGAATACAGCAGACAAGACTCATATGAACTGCGTCGTGATATAGCCCAGCATAGAGGCGCCGCACACCCCCGATGCTTCACGGATGAAGTTATGGATCACGAATTCCCGAAGGGTTTTAAACCCGTAAATATCGAATCGTATGATGGTACAACAGATCCCGCTGTATGGATTGATGATTTCCTCCTCCACATCGACATGGCTTGCGGTGATGATCTGCATGCCATCAAGTACCTCCCACTAAAACTCAAAGGACCAGCTCGGCATTGGCTGAATAGCTTGCCAGCAGACTCCGTCGATAGTTGGGAGGATTTGGAAGATGCATTCCTTGACAACTTCCAGGGCACTTATGTGCGACGACTGGATGCTGATGACTTGAGCCATATAACTCAGTAGCCAGGGGAATCGGCCATGCAATTCTAGACATGGTTCCTAACTAAGAAAAGCCAAATTGTCGACTGTCTGGATGCAGAGGCCTTAGCGGCATTCAAGCATAACATCCGTGACGAGTGGCTCGCCAGGCACCTCGGCCAGGAGAAGCCAAAGTCTATGGCAGCCCTCACGACACTCATGACCCGCTTTTGCACAGGCGAGGATAGGTGGCTGGCTCGCAACAACAACACATCAAGGAATCCTGGCACTTCAGATACTAAAAATGCCAACGGCAGACCACGTCATAACAGACACAAGCGCCACAACAACGGTGATAATGCCGATGATATGGCAGTCAATGCCAGATTCAGAGGCTCTGGATCCGGTCAATGGAAAAGCCATTCAAAAGAAGTACTCCGGGCCCGTCCAGTTTGGATCGCATACTCAATCGGTCGTGTCAAATCCATGGCACACCCGACAAGCCAGCCAATCACACCAACAGAGGATGCTGGGTGTTCAAGCAGGCCGGCAAGTTGAATGCCGAAAACAAGGACAAGGGGCTGCATAGTGATGACGAGGAGGAGCCCCGGCCGCCGAACACAGGAGGACAGAAGAGGTTCCCCCCACAAGTGAAGACGGTGAACATGATATACGCGACCCACATTCCCAAGAGGGAACGGAAGTGTGCATTAAGGGACGTCTATGTGATGGAGCCCGTCGCCCCAAAGTTCAACCCATGGTCCTCTTCTCCGATCACCTTCGATCGCAGGGACCACCCCACTAGTATCCATCATGGTGGACCCGCCGCATTGGTCCTAGACCCCATCATCGATGGATTTCACCTCACTCGAGTCCTTATGGACGGCGGCAGCAGCCTGAACCTGCTCTATCAGGATATAGTGCGCAAAATGGGTATAGATCCCTCGAGGATCAAACCCACCAAAACCACCTTTAAGGGCGTCATCCCAGGTGTAGAGGCCCGTTGCACGGGCTCAATCACACTGGAAGTGGTCTTCGGATCTCCGGACAACTTCCGAAGTGAGGAGTTAATCTTCGATATTGTCTCGTTCTGCAGTGGCTATCACACACTGCTCGGGCGAACCGCATTTGCAAAGTTCAATGCGGTACCGCATTACGCATACCTCAAGCTCAAGATGCCAGGACCTAGGGGGGGTCATAATAGTCAATGGAAACACAGAACGCTCGCTCCGCACGGAAGAGCACACTGCGGCCGTCGCAGCAGAAGCACAAAGCAGCCTTTTAAGGCAAACCGCCAATTCGACGATACAGCCCCCGGACACCGTCAAGCGAGTCCGGATTAACCTGCAACAGGATCGCCTGACACATTCAGAGCTCGCCTAGCAATTCAGCCCCGTCCTAGTCCCAGTCAAGTGAGAAAATGCGTGCCGCACGTACATAATTACGCACTGAAAATACCATGGGCATAGGTGGGGGCATGATCAGGGCACGTCCTGCAATGCGGCTTAACCGCCCTAGGGGCTGCATACCTTTATCATTTTTTCTCTTTCAGGACCTTACTCTCTGGAAGCCCTTTCCGGTAGTATGATTTCCGGACACATTACGGGAAGGAACAACCAAGGAGGCAAGAAACTAAGACATACAAGGGAACCCCCAGGTGGTCTCTAATAACAAAAGATACGCCCGCTTTTTACTACCCATACGCAACTTGCCCTTGGATAGGACATGTCATATAGTCCTATTTTTTTCTTATTGCACTACTCGTACCAGTATGCTTCGATGTATTATTTAAATAACAATGCATAGCATTAGTCTATTATTGCATTACCCATCCTTTTTTTTCTTATATGTTCATTTAAGACAACTCGCACCCGTACATTCTGGTACGGTCAGTACGCCAGGGGCTTTCGCTTACCCCATAATACGGCATGAGAAGTCCGAACACTTTCAACAGTGCGGCACCCCGAACTTATAGCATTATATGCATCAGCTCCGAATAATTTCTTGGGTCAATAGTTGGGTTTGCCCGGCTTCCATGTTTTGGTACCTTATGTTCCGCTATATCGGCTAAGGTAGCACTGGGAGAACTACTGCGATTGTGTCCCGGTTCTTCCGAATGAGCACCTCAGTAGAGAAAGCCGAAAACTGACTGTCATGATAAGGCGAGAGCTGGTTGCTGTTCGAGAGGTCTCAAGTCCTTAAAGACTTTTTCTGCTTAGGGCGTGGAGTCGGCCTTGGCCGACTTAGGCGTATATAGCGCCCCAAATTCGGCCTTCTGAATACTAGGGGCTTCGCCAAAATTTAAAATTGTAGACTTCTATGGCTAAGTGAGAGCGATAAAGCCTTATAGTCCGATTGCTTGGTTCGTTGTGCTGAACACCTCCCTCGAAGGACCCAAAATTGGGAAAAAGAGTGCTCAGGTTTATCCTGAACACCCTAGTACTAGTTACATGGGGGCAGAAGCCGACGACTGGCCAACTCTCAGATTTTATAAACGGCCGCACAGAAGGTAATATTTTAAATTCAAAAAGTGTTGCATAGCGCAAATGAACTCGTTTCACATTACAGGACCACATGAGCATGTTCATTCAAAAATTACATCTCTAGCACATTCATCCGCCACAAGGTGGGAACCCTTCAGGACACTGTCATAATACATTTTGGGGCAGTGATGTGATACGTCCATTTTGCATCATGCTTTTATATCGATATTTATTGCATTATGGGATGTTATTACACATTATGTCACAATACTTATGCCTATTCTCTCTTATTTTACAAGGTTTACATAAAGAGGTAGAATGCCGGCAGCTAGGATTTTGGGCTGGAAAAGGAGCAAATATTAGAGACCTATTCTGCACAGCTCCAGAAGTCCTGAAACTTCACGGAAGATGTTTTCCAAAAATATAAAAAATACTCAGCGGAAGAAACTCACCAGGGGGGCCACACCCTGCCCACGAAGGTGGGGCACACACCCTACCCCCTAGGCGTGCCCCCTACCTCGTGGGCCCCCCGATGGCCCTCCGGTGGCAATCTTCTGCTATATGGAGTCTTTCGATGGGAAACAAAAATCATAAGCCATCTTCTCGGATGAAACTCTGCCGCCACGAGGCGGAACCTTGGCGGAACCAATCTAGGGCTCTGGCGGAGCTATTCTGCCGGGGAAACTTCCCTCCCGGAGGGGGAAATCATCGCCATCGTCATCACCAAGGCTCCTCTCATCGGGAGAGGGCAATCTCCATCAACATCTTCATCAACACCATCTCATCTCAAAACCCTAGTTCATCACTTGTATCCAATTCTTGTCTCTAAGTCCGGTATTGGTGCTAGTAGGTTGCTAGTTGTGTTAATTACTCCTTGTAGTTGATGCTAGTTGGTTTAATTGGTGGAAGATCATATGTTCAGATCCTATATGCATATTAATACCCCTCTGATTATGAACATGTTTATGCTTTGTGAGTAGTTACTTTTGTTCCCGAGGACATGGGAGAAGTCTTGCTGTTAGTAGTCATGTGAATTTGGTATTCGTTCGATATTTTGATGAGATGTATGTTGTCTCTCCTCTAGTGGTGTTATGTGAACGTTGACTACATGACACTTCACCATTATTTGGGCCTAGAGGAAGGCATTGGGAAGTAATAAGTAGATGATGGGTTGCTACAGTGACAGAAGCTTAAACCCTAGTTTATGCATTGCTTTGTAAGGGGCTGATTTGGATCCATATGTTTCATGCTATGGTTAGGTTTACCTTAATACTTTTGTTGTAGTTGCGGATGCTTGCAATAGAGGTTAATCATAAGTGGGATGCTTGTACAAGTAAGGACAGTACTGATACGTCTCTGTCGTATCTACTTTTCCAAACATGTTTTGGACTCTAACTTGTATGATTTGAATGGAACTAACCCGGACTGACGATGTTTTTAGCGGAATTGCCATGGTGTTGTTTTATGTGCAGAAAACAAATATTCTCGGAATGACCTGAAACTCCATGGAACATCTTAGAAAAAACAATAAAAATCCTCGCCAAAGATGAAGATCTGGGGGCCCACACCCTTCTCATGAGGGTGGGGGGCACGCCCCCCTAGGACGCGCCCCCTACCTCGTGGGCCCCCTGTTGCGTCTCCGACTCCAACTCCACCTCCATATATTGAGTTTCGATGAGGAAAAAATCAGGGAGAAGAAATCATCGCGTTTTATGATACGGAGCCGCCGCTAAGCCCTAAAACCTCTCAGGGGGCTGATCTGGAGTCCGTTCGGTGCTCCGGAGAGGGGGATTCGCCGTCGTCGTCATCATCAACCATCCTCCATCACGAATTTCATGATGCTCACCGCCGTGCGTGAGTAATTCCATGGTAGGCTTGCTGGACAGTGTGGGTTATCAAGACCTTTTTCTGGCACCGTTGCCGGGGAGCATAGCTCTATTCTTTGAGTCACTTGGGATTTATATCTGCTGGACACTATGAAGAACTTGAGAGATCCAAAAACCAAGATCTATCCCTCAACTACGAGGGGAGGTAAGGAACTGCCATCTAGCTCTGCACTTGATTCACCTTCTGTTATGAGTAAGTTTGCGACACCTACATCTGCTTCTGCTATTCATTCTGATATGTTGCATGTTATTGATGATGCCACTTCTGCTATGCATGATACTTATGATGAAACTGTTTCTATGCTTGATACTACTGTGCCCCTTAGTGAATTTCTTGATGAACAAATTGCTAGGGCTAGAGAAAAAGAAATTATTGAATCTGAATACGATGATGATAGTGATGATGAAAATATGCCTGTTATTCCTGAAGGTTATCTTTTTGATATGGAATCTTCTGCTGCTATTTCTGCTTGCAAAGATAGATATGAGCTTAAGAGGTTATTAATTAAATGGAACAAAGAATCACTTAGAGATAGAATGAAACCTGACCCTGCTTTTGCTACTTCACCTATATGTGTTCCTGATAAAGATTATGAATTCTCTGTTGATCCTGATATAATTACTTTGGTTGAATCTGATCGGTTTTATGGCTATGAATCTGAAACTGTTGTGCCACATCTTACTAAGTTAAATGATATAGCTGCCCAGTTCACTAATGATTACTCAAAATATTTCCGTTCTCATTAAAGGGTGATGCTAAGATATGGTTTAATTCTCTTGATCCTGGTTGTGTGCGTAGTCCCCAGGATATGATTTATTACTTCTCTGCTAAATATTTCCCTGCTCATAAGAAACAAGCTGCTTTGAGGGAAATATACAAATTTGTGCAAATTGAAGAAGAGAGTCTCCCACAAGCTTGGGGGAGGCTTCTCAAGTTACTTAATGCTTTGCCTGATCATCCTCTTAAGAAACCTGAAATACTTGATATCTTTTATAATGGACTAACCGATGCTTCCAGAGATTACCTGGATAGTTGTGCTGGTTCTCTTTTCAGGGAAAGAACACCATATGAAGCCGAAATTCTATTGAATAATATGTTGACAAATGAAAATAATTGGGCACCTCCTGAACCAGCTCCTGAGCCAACTCCTGGTCCAATTACTGAACCTATTCCTAAACCAACTCCGGAGAAGAGAGGTGTTCTATTTCTCAGTCCCGAAGATATGCAAGAGGCAAAGAAATCTATGAAAGAGAAAGGTATTAAAGCTGAAGACGTCAAGAATTTACCTCCTATTGAAGAAATACATGGTCTTAATTCATCGCCTATTGAAGAAACCTATGATCTCAATTATTTATTTACTGAAGAACCTCCTGATCCCGATATCCCAACATAGGTAGTAAAGGTAAATTCTCTCTATAGATATGATAAAGCTGAAGTCCCTCCTACTAAAATTGCTAGTCAATGCTTGGATGAGTTTGATAACTTTATGAATAAGCAAGATGACTTCAATGCTTATTTTGGTAGACAATTAAAAGAAAATGCTTATATGATTAGACGCTTGGGTGATTATATGGCTAATATTAAAGTTGAACTTAAACTTGTTAGCAAACATGCTTCTATGGTTACCACTCAAGTAGAACAAGTACTTAAAGCTCAAAAAGAAGTGCTTGATGAAATGAATAGAAAGAAAAATGATTATGCTGTTAGAGTGGCTACTAGAACTAGTAGAATGACTCAGGAACCTTTTTCTCCTAAAGGCCACCCTAAGAGAATCGAGCAAGATTCTCAAAGAAATAATATTGATGTTCCTAGTTCTTCTAAAAAGAAGAAGAAGAAAAATGATAGAACTTTGCAAACTTCTAGTGAACCTATTGCTGAACCACCTGATAATCCAAATGATATTTCTATGTCTGATGCTGAAACACAATCTAGTAATGAACATGAACCTAGTAAAAATATTAATGATGATGTTCATGATGATGCTCAACCTAGTAATGATAATGATGTAGAAATTGAACCTGCTGTTGATCTTGATAACCCACAATCAAAGAATCAACGTTATGATAAAAGAGACTTTGTTGCTAGGAAACATGGTAAAGAAAGGGAACCTTGGGTCCAGAAACCCATGCCTTTTCCTCTGAAACCATCCAAGAAAAAGGATGATGAGGATTTTGAGCGCTTTGCCGAAATGATTAGGCCTATCTTTTTGCGTATGCGATTAACTGATGTGCTCAAAACAAATCCTTATGCGAAATATATGAAGGATATCATTACTAATAAAAGAAAGATACCAGAAGCTGAAATTTCCACCATGGTTGCTAATTATACTTTTAAGGGTGGAATACCAAAGAAACTTGGAGACCCCGGAGTACCTACTATACCTTGCTCCATTAAAAGAAATTATATTAAAACTGCTTTATGTGATCTTGGAGCCGGTGTTAGTGTCATGCCTCTCTCTTTATATCATAGACTTGACTTGAATAAGCTGACACCTACTGAAATATCTTTGCAAATGGCTGATAAATCAACTGCTATACCTGTCGGTATCTATGAGGATGTGCCTGTTGTGGTTGCAAACGTTACTATTTTAATGAACTTTGTTATACTTGATATTCCCGAGGATGATAGTATGTCTATTATTCTTGGAAGACCTTTTCTTAATACTATAGGGGCTGTTATTGATTGTAACAAAGGCAATGCCACTTTTCATGTTAATGGTAATGAGCATATGGTACACTTTCCGAGGAAACAACCTCAAGTTCATAGTATCAACTCTATTGGAAAAATTCCATCGATTATATTTGGAGGTTTTGAATTTCCTCTTCCCACTGTCAAGAAGAAATATGATATTCTTATTATTGGGGATGTGCATATCCCCGTAGAGGTAACTTAGTGTTATTCGAAATTTCTCTGGTTTCATGATTATCGGAATGAGTTTGTTAACAAGACTTGATCAACCTTGCTAGTGGATTCCTTTTGATAAGCATGAGATGGATGAAACTAGAAGCACAAACTTCTGTACCCTCTCTATATTTTCTGTTATTTATATTAAATAAAGTAAAAAATAGTATTTTTCTGTCTATTTCCTGACTTATCTGTGCAATATAAAAATATCCTGAAAATAAAAGTCCTCAGAATGCCATGCCAATTTAATACGATTTTTCAGGAATATTTTAGGATTTACTGTGCAAAAAATACCGCGGGAGGAGCTGCCACCTGGCCACGAGGGTGGCGGGCGCGCCCCCCTATAGGGCGCGCCCCTGCCTCATGGGCCCATGGTGGCCCTCCTCCACTTATCCCAGCACCCATCTTCTTCCTCTATCTCACACAAACCCAAAAAACCAGCTCAAGCACGAGTTCCAGCCACTTTTGCTGTGATTTTCGATCTCCTTGCTCAAAGCACCTCTCGCAAAACTGCTTGGGGAGATTGTTCCTTGGTATGTGACTCCTCCATTGGTCCAATTAGTTTTTGTTCTAGTGCTTTATTCTTTGCAAATTTGTGCTGCATAGGTGACCATGTTCTTGAGCTTGCATGTCAAATTTATATGGTTCCAAGTAGTTGTAATGCTTGATATAGGCTCTAGGCACTTGTAGGAGTAGTTGCTATCAGTTTTATTGAGTTTGTTCACTTTTATTTTGAAGTTACTAAAAATTTCAGAATTTTTCAGAAAATGATGAGGAGATTATTGAGGGGCTCGTCGAGCCAAAGCTCGAAGGAAAAGGCACCGAAGCCTAAGTATAATTTGCCACGCATCATGGAGATTCGGGCGTGTGAATGGCCTTCTGATGATTTCTTGAGAGCAGCCGGTATCTATGAAGGTTTTCATGAATTGGCTCACAATACAGGCCTCACCGCTTTCCTCCACGACCAATGCGATCAGTATCTCTTACTCACAAATACCTTTATGCAAAACTTTCATTTTCATTCTAGGGACTCACCACCTACGGTGGAGTTTCATTTATATGATGAGCATAAGGAAATGTCACTTTACGATTTCTGTCGGATTTGTTTAGTCCCTTTTGACGGCAAGACAGAAGAACCACATCATGATGATGTGGCTGGGTTTATTGATAATATCACTGTAGGAGAAACCGGGAAGGTTTCCGATGCACGAATCACTAGCATACATTTTCCTGTTTTGCGTTACTTTGCATTATTTGCTAGTCGTTGTTTAATTGGACGCAGAAATTCTGGAAACCTGAGCATCCCTGATTTAATTATTCTGCTCCAAGGTTTATACAGTGATAACACTTTTAGTTTGGGCGGTATTATTGCTAGACGGTTAAATATGAACCGTACTAAGGGCCCCATCTTTGGAGGCATCTATGCCACACGCCTAGCCACACATTTTAACATACCTATTAGGCATGCTGAGAAGGAAGAAAAGGTGCTGCCCCGTGTTTATCTAGATCATAAAAGTGTGGTGGCACATGATTTTATTGTTAAAAATAGGGCAGGGGAGCTTAAATATCAATTGTTCTTTAATAAACATCATCCTGAGACTATTACCTTGCCTGCTCCTTCTTTGTTTGATTGGACTGCAGGCACATACCTTGTTCCGTTGACGGCTATTCACGCCTACCGGAACCCTGCACCAGTCGAGGAGCCAGAACAGGAACCACAAGATGAACCTCCACGACAATCTGTTTATTCTTGGGATCCAAAGATGATTGCCATCCAGTGGCAATCGGAGCCTTCTTCTTCCTCATCACAGTATGACCCCAACAACTATTATTATGGATATCCGCCAGGGCAGCCGTGGCCATAGACCAACTTAGGCCAAAAGCCTAAGCTTGGGGGAGTACGTATTTCTCATCGACATTACATTTATGTTCACACACACTCATTGCTAGATGTCGGTGCTCATACTTTTTCACTGTAATATCCATGCTAGTTTATTTTCCTTTTTCCCGCTTTCTTCTTGTGTGTTTGTTAAACCTTAAGAAAACCAAAAAAAATAGTAGTAGTTTATTTTTCTGTTGTAGTAGTAATAATTAAAAAGAAAACCCAAAAATATTTCCCGTTCTTCTTTTGCTTGTTGGGAGCTTTCCCGTGTAAATAGTTTTATTTCTTTTCTTCTTTGGGGGTTAGTAGGAGAAGACCATAATTAAATTGTTGAAGTGGCTCTTATATTCATTATTGTTGATTTAACCAAGAGCCCATATTGCCTTGTCTTCTCCTGTTTATTGAATGCTCGCAGATTCCAGCTTAGTCCAATGCACGTGCACTCTTATTATTATTCACACCGTTCGGTCGTGCAAGTGAAAGGCAATTATGATGATATATGATGGACTGACTGAGATGAGAAAAGCTGGTATGAAGTCGACCTCTTTTGTTTTTGTAAATATGATGAGTCCCGCGTTCTTGATTCAGCTTATTATGAATAAACATGTTTGCAATGACAATTAGAGATCAGAGTTTCTTGTGCCATGCTTGATTAGCTATGAGTTATAATGGTTTACCTTGTATGCCGACATGCTATTGAGATGATTATGATGTGGTATGATAGGGTGGTATCCTCTTTTGAATGATGTAAGTGACTTGACTTGGCACATGTTCACGCATGTAGTTGAAACAAATCAACATAGCCTTCACGATGTTTATGTTCATGGTGGATTATATCCTACTCATGCTTGCATCCAATGTTTATTAATTTTAATGCATGTACATGGCTGTTGTTGCTCTCTAGTTGGTCGCTTCCCAGTCTTTTGCTAGCCTTCACTTGTACTAAGTGGGAATACTGCTTGTGCATCCAATCCCATAAACCCCAAAGTTATTCCAGATGAGTCCACCATACCTTCCTATATGCGGTATCTACCTGCCATTCCAAGCAAATTTTTATGTGCCAAAATCTAAACCTTCAAGTAAACATTCTATTTTGTATGCTCGAATAGCTCATGTATCTACAAAGGCTGTCCTTATCTTCCATGTTAGGCGGGTTATTCTCAAGAGGAGTGGACTCCGCTCCTCACTCATGAGAAAATGGCTGGTCACCGGGATGCCCAGTCCCATGCTTTATGCAAACTAAACCAAAATTAATTGCAAACAAAACTCCCCCTAGGACCTGATGTATGTTGGAGGCACTCGTTGTTTCGAGCAAGCCATGGATTGATGCTTGTTGGTGGAGGGGGAGTATAAACTTTACCATTCTGTTTGGGAACCGCCTATAATGTGTTTAGCATGGAAGATATCGCCATCTCTTAGTTGTTACGTTGACAATGAAAGTATACCGCTCAAAATACAATTTATCTCTATTTGAAAATCGAGCTCTGGCACCTCTAAAAATCCCTGCTTCCCTCTGCGAAGGGCCTATCCATTTACTTTTATGTTGAGTCATCACCCTCTTATTAAAAAGCACTAGCTGGAGAGCACAGCCGTCATTTGCATTCGTCACTATTAATTTATATTGGGTATAACTATGATTGGATCTCTTTTACCATGAATTACAATGTCTAGTCAGTCCTTGATCTTTAAAGGTGCTCTGCATTTATGTTTTGCGGTCTCAGAAAGGGCTAGCGAGATACCATCTTGTTATATCATATTCTGATTGTTTTGGGAAAGTGTTGTCATCCAAGATTTATTATTATGACTTGCTAGTTGATTATGCTATTGATATGAGTAATTGTGAGACCTGAGAATTATTGCAAATGTGGTTAGTTATGATCTATGCCGAAAACTTGAATGCTGGCTTGATATAGTTACAACAACAAGAGAAAACAGAGTTTGTAAAAGTTTTTCTTTCTTTCTTTCAGTTTGTCAACTGAATTGCTTGAGGACAAGCAAGGGTTTAAGCTTGGGGGAGTTGATATGTCTCCGTCGTATCTACTTATCCAAACACTTTTGCCCTTGTTTTGGACTCTAACTTGTATGATTTGAATGGAACTAACCCAGACTGGCGCTGTTTTCAGCAGAATTGCCATGGTGTTGTTTTATGTGCAGAAAACAAATATTCTCGGAATGACCTGAAACTCCACGGAACATCTTAGAAAAAACAATAAAAAATCCTCGCCAAAGATGAAGACCAGGGGGCCCACACCCTTCTCACAAGGGTGGGGGGCGCGCCCCCCTACCTTGTGGGCCCCCTGTTGCATCTCCGACTCCAACTCTACCTCCATATATTGAGTTTCGATGAGAAAAAAATTAGGGAGAAGAAATCATCGCGTTTTACGATACGGAGCCGCCGCCAAGCCCTAAAACCTCTCGGGAGGGTTGATCTGGAGTCCGTTCGGGGCTCCGGAGAGGGGGATTCGTCGCCGTCGTCATCATCAACCGTCCTCCATCACCAATTTCATGATGCTCACCGCCGTGCATGAGTAATTCCATCATAGGCTTGCTGGACGGTGATGGGTTGGATGAGATTTATCATGTAATCGAGTTAGTTTTGTTAGGGTTTGATCCCTAGTATCCATTATGTTCTGAGATTGATGTTGCTATGACTTTGCTATGCTTAATGCTTGTCACTAGGGCCCGAGTGCCATGATTTCAGATCTGAACCTATTATGTTTTCATGAATATATGTGAGTTCTTGATCCTATCTTGCAAGTCTATAGTCACCTACTATGTGTTATGATCCGGCAACCCCGAAGTGACAATAATTCGGACCACTCCCGGTGATGACCATAGTTTGGGGAGTTCATGTATTCACTATGTGCTAATGCTTTGTTCCGGTTCTCTATTAAAAGGAGGCCTTAATATCCCTTAGTTTCCAATAGGACCCCGCTGCCACGGGAGGGTAGGACAAAAGATGTCATGCAAGTTCTTTTCCATAAGCACGCATGACTATATACGGAATACATTCCTACATTACATTGATGAATTGGAGCTAGTTCTGTGTCACCCTATGTTATGACTGTTACATGATGAACCGCATCCGGCATAATTATCCATCACTGATCCGGTGCCTATGAGTTTTCCATATACTGGTTCTCGCTTATTTACTTTCCCGCTGCTACTGTTACAATCACTACAAAATACCAAAAACATTACTTTTGCTGTCTTTACTTTTGTTGCCGCTACCACCACTATCATATTACTTTGCTACTAAACACTTTGCTGCAGATACTAAGTTTCCAGGTGTGGTTGAATTGACAACTCAGCTGCTAATACTTGAGAATATTCTTTGGCTCCCCTTGTGTCGAATCAATAAACTTGGGTTGAATACTCTACCCTCGAAAGCTGTTGCGATCCCCTATACTTGTGGGTTATCAAGTACCCAAGCACCGGTCCACCCACATACCAAATTATCAAAGTACCGAACGCGAATCACATGAACATGATGAAAACTAGCTTGACAATATTCCCATGTGTCCTCGGGAGCACTTTACATCATATAAGAGTTTGTCTAGGCTTGTCCTTTGCTACAAAAGGATTGGGCCACCTTGCTGCACTTTATTTACTTTTGTTACTTGTTGCTCGTTACAAATTATCCTATAAAAAAACTATCTGTTACCACTTATTTCAGTACTTGCAGAGAATACCTTGCTGGAAACTGCTTATCATTTCCTTCCGCTCCTTGTTGGGTTCGACACTTTTACTTATCGAAAGGACTACGATAGATCCCCTATACTTGTGGGTCATCAACACTCTTTTCTGGCACCGTTGCCGGGGAGTGAAGCACCTTTGGTAGGTGGAATTTGGTAAGGAAAAATTTATATAATGTGCTGAAATTTACCGTCACTTGTTACTATGGAAAGTAATCCTCTGAGGGGCTTGTTCGGGGTATCTTCATCCCGACCAGTAGAGAAAAGAGTTGCTCCTCAACCTACTGAACCTACTGAAAATGAAAATGAAAATGAAAATGCTTGCTTTGAAGTTCCTGCGGGTATGACAGAAAAACTGCTAGCTAATCCTTTTTTAGGAGATGGAACAAAACATCCTGATGAACATCTGATATATGTTGATGAAATTTGTGGATTATTTAAGCTTGCAGGTGTACCCGGAGATGTTGTTAAGAAGAAGGTCTTCCCCTTATCTTTGAGGGGAGATGCATCGACATGGTATAGGCTATGTGATGATATGAGGTCTTGGAATTACAAACGGTTGAAATTGGAATTTCATAAGAAGTTTTATCCTATGCATCTTGTTCATCATGATCGCAATTACATATATAATTTTTGGCCTCACGAAGGAGAAAGCATCGCTCAAGCTTGGGGGAGGCTTAAATCAATGTTATATTCTTGCCCCAATCATGAGCTCTCAAGAGAAATGATTATTCAAAAAATTTATGCCCGGCTTTCTGCTAACAATCGCACCATGCTTGATACTTCTTGTGCTGGCTCTTTTATGATGAAGACTATTGAATTCAAATGGGATTTATTGGAAAGAATTAAATGCAACTCTGAAGATTGGGACCTCGACAATGGTAATGAGTCAGGTATGACACCTAGTTTTGATTGTGTTAAATCTTTTATGGATACCGATATTTTTCGTAAATTTAGCACTAAATATGGACTTGACTCTGAGATAGTAGCTTCTTTCTGTGAATCTTTTGCTACCTATGTTGATCTCCCCAAGGAGAAGTGGTTTAAATATCATCCTCCCATAGAGGTAAAAGTAGCTGCACCTATTAAAGTTGAAGAAAAGACTATTACTTATAATGATCCTATTGTTCCTACTTCTTATGTTGATAAACCACCTTTCCCTGTTAGGATAAAGGATCATGCTAAAGTTTCAACTGTGGTCCGTAAAAGCAATATTAAAACATATACACCTCCTGAACAAGTTAAAGTTGAACCTAATATTGCTATCGTTAAAGATCTCTTGTTTGATAATATTGATGGGCATGTTATTTATTTCTGTAATGAAACTGCTAGAATTGCTAAACTCCGTGATAAAGATAAACCTAGACCTGTGGTAGGCATGCCTGTTATTTCTGTTAAAATAGGAGATCATTGTTATCATGGCTTATGTGATATGGGTGCTAGTGCTAGTGCAATACCTTTTTCCTTATACCAAGAAGTTATGCATGATATTGCACCTGCTGAGATGGAAGATATTGATGTCACAATTAAACTTGCCAATAGAGACACTATTTCACCGATGGGAATTGTTAGAGATGTTGAAGTCTTGTGTGGGAAAACTAAATATCCTACTGATTTTCTTGTTCTTGGTTCCCCACAAGATAGCTTTTGTCGCATTATATTTGGTAGACCCTTTTTGAACACTGTTAATGCTACCATAGATTGCAAAAGAGATGTTGTTACTATCGGTTTAGATGATATGACTCATGAATTTAATTTTTCTAAATTTAGTAGACAACACCGCAAAGAAGAATTACCTAGTAAGGATGAAATTATTGGTCTTGCTTCTATTGCCGTACCTCCTAGTGATCCTTTAGAACAATATTTGCTAGACCATGAAAATGATATGTTTATGAATAAAAGAAGGAAATTGGATGAATTATTCTTTAAATAGGAACCTATTCTGAAAAACAATCTACCTGTTGAAATCCTAGGGGATCCTCCTCCACCCAAGGGTGATCCCGTGTTTGAGCTTAAACCGTTACCTGATACTCTTAAATATGCTTATCTTGATGAGAAAAAGATATATCCTGTTAGTATTAGTGCTAACCTTTCAAAGCATGAGGAAGAGAGATTATTGAAAACTCTGAAGAAGCACCGCGCTACTATTGGGTATACTCTTGATGATCTTAAGGGCATTAGTCCCACTCTATGTCAACATAAAATTAATTTGGAAGAAGATGCTAAACCAGTTCGTGATCATCAACGCCGGCTGAATCCTAAAATGAAAGAAGTGGTAAGAAAGGACATACTAAAGCTCCTTGAGGCAGGTATAATTTATCCCGTTGCTGATAGTCAGTGGGTACGCCCTGTCCATTGTGTTCCTAAGAAGGGAGGCATTACTGTTGTTCCTAATGATAAAGATGAATTGATTCCTCAAAGAATTATTATAGGTTATAGGATGGTAATTGATTTCCGCAAATTAAATAAAGCTACTAAAAAGATCATTACCCCTTACCTTTTATCGATCAAATGATAGAAAGATTCTCCAAACATACACATTTTTGCTTCTAGATGGTTATTCTGGTTAATCTCAAATACCTGTGTCAGCCAAAGATCAATCAAAGACTACTTTTACATGCCCTTTTGGTACTTTTGCTTATAGACGTATGCCTTTTGGTTTATGTAATGCACCTGCTACCTTTCAAAGATGCATGATGGCTATATTCTCTGACTTTTGTGAAAAGATTTGTGAGGTTTTCATGGATGACTTTTCCATCTATGGATCTTCTTTTGATGATTGCTTGAGCAACCTTGATCGAGTTTTGCAGAGATGTGAAGAAACTAATCTTATCTTGAATTGGGAAAAGTGCCACTTTATGGTTAATGAAGGTATTGTCTTGGGTCATAAAGTTTCCGAAAGAGGTATTGAAGTTGATAAAGCCAAGGTTGATGCTATTGAAAAGATGCTATGTCCCAAGGACATTAAAGGTATAAGAAGTTTCCTTGGTCATGCTGGTTTTTATAGGAGGTTCATTAAGGACTTCTCAAAAATCTCTTGGCCTTTGACTAATTTATTACAAAAAGATATACCATTTGTTTTTCATGATGATTGTGTAGAAGCATTTGAAATACTTAAGAAAGCATTGATCTCTGCACCTATTATTTAGCCACTTGATTGGAATTTACCCTATGAAATTATGTGTGATGCTAGTGATTATGCTGTAGGTGTTGTTCTAGGACAACGAGTTGATAAGAAATTAAAGGTTATTCAATATGCTAGTAAAACTCTAGACAATGCTCAAAGAAATTACACTACTATTGAAAAAGAATTCTTAGAAGTTGTATTTGCTTGTGATAAGTTTAGATCTTATATTGTTGATTCTAAAGTAACTATTCACACTGATCATGCTGCTATTAAATATCTTATGAAAAGAAATATGCTAAACCTAGACTTATTAGATGGGTTCTCTTGCTACAAGAATTTGATTTGCATATTGTTGATAGAAAAGGAGCTGAGAATCCCGTTGCAGACAACTTGTCTAGGTTAGAAAATGTGCTTGATGACCCACTACCTATTGATAATAGCTTTCTTGATGAGATTTCATAAATGCTTCTCATACTACTCCATGGTATGCTGATTATGCTAATTACATTGCTGCTAAGTTTATACCACCTAGTTTCACATACCAGCAAAAGAAAAAGTTCTTCTATGATTTGAGGCATTACTTTTGGGATGACCCACATCTTTATAAAGAAGGAGTAGATGGTGTTATTAGACCTTGTGTACCTGAGCATGAACAGGAACATATCCTAGACAAGTGTCACTCCGAAGCTTATGGAGGACAGCATGCTGGAGAAAGAACTGCACATAAGGTATTGCAATCTGGTTTTTATTGGCCTACTCTCTTCAAGGATGCCCGTAAGTTTGTCTTATCTTGGGATGAATGTCAAAGAATTGGTAATATTAGTAGACGTCAAGAAATGCCTATGAATTATTCACTTGTTATTGGGCCATTCGATGTTTGGGGCTTTGACTATATGGGACCTTTCCCTTCCTCTAATGGTTATACACATATTTTAGTTGTTGTTGATTACGTTACTAAGTGGGTATAAGCTGTTCCAACTAGTAGTGCTGATCATAACACTTCTATTAAAATGCTTAAAGAATTTATTTTTCCAAGATTTGGAGTCCCTAGATATTTAATGACTGATGGTGGTTCACATTTTATTCATGGTGCTTTCCGTAAAATGCTTGCTAAATATGATGTTAATCATAGAATTGCATCTCCTTATCACCCTCAGTCTAGTGGTCAAGTAGAATTGAGTAATAGAGAACTCAAATTAATTTTGCGAAAGACTGTTAATAGGTCTAGAAAGAATTGGTCCAAGAAACTTGATGATGCATTATGAGCCTATATAACTGCATATAAAAATCCTATGGGTATGTCTCCGTATAAAATGGTCTATGGAAAAGCATGTCACTTACCTCTCGGACTAGAACACAAGGCTTATTGGGATATTAAAGAACTTAATTATGATTTTAGACTTGCCGGTGAGAAGAGGTTATTTGATATTATCTCACTTGATGAATGGAGAACCCAAGCCTACGAAAATGCCAAGTTGTTTAAAGAAAAAGTTAAAAGATGGCATGACAAAAGGATACAAAAGCGTGAGTTTAATGTAGGTGATTATGTATTGCTATACAACTCTCGTTTAAGATTTTTCGCAGGAAAGCTTCTCTCTAAATGGGAAGGTCCTTACGTTATCGAGGAGGTCTACCATTTCGGTGCCATAAAAATCAACAACTTCGAAGGCACAAATCCGAAGGTGGTGAACGGTCAAAGAATCAAACACTATATCTCAGGTAATCCCATAAATGTTGAAACCAATGTTATCGAAACCGTAACCCTGGAGGAATACATAAGGGACACTTTCCGGAACATTTCAGACTCCGAAAAGGAATAGGTATGTGGTACGGTAAGTAAACCGACTCCAAAACAATTCTTAAGGCAATATTTCTCCGTTTTGGAATATTTAGAAAAATAGAAAAATAAGCAGCAGTCCGGGAAGGACACGAGGGCTCCATGAGGGTGGAGGGCGCGTCCTACCCTACTGGGCGCCCCCCTACCTCGTGGGCACCTCATGTGCTCTCCGGACTCCGTTTTCGTACACGACACACAATTTGGTCGGTAAAAATTCATTATATAATCTCCCGGGTTTTTTGACTCCCGTATCACACAATTATCTCCTGTTTGTGTTTCGAGTTGTTGCTGCTGCAGATTAGAGCAGGATGTCTTCGCAAGAGTCAGTCGGGGAGAGCCGGGTGTCTCATCTGGCACTGAGATCAACGACAAACAATCATGTTGACCCCTTTGGGCCAGCAACGGAGGAAGAGATGGAGGCTTATTTGAAGAGGATAGATGCCATGGAAAAGGATCAAGAAGTCACTTCCCGCCTCCAAGCTGGATTCACAATGGGAGAACTGCAGAGCTCAGCTATTCCAAACTCGGTTATCCCTTCCAATGTTAGATTTCTTTCTTATGCGAATATGAAAAAGAGTGTCACTGGTTCTCCTACAGCTATGCAGCACCCTTGGGTGCAGGGAGCTTTGGCTGTTACAGGAAAACTCCGAAAGGAAATAATGGACCTCAAGCAGCAAGTCAACAAGCTTGAGGAGGGGAACCGTATCTTGAGGGGCATCATCGCCAAGAATATGACACCACCATCCCCGAAAAGAGAGACATAATCACATGGGTATGGGCACTCCACTTGGCAACTGCCAAGCTTGGGGGAGTGCCCCGGTATCGTATCACCATCACTTTATCTTTACCATTTTCTTAGTTCGATCCTTTTGGTAATATCTTGATCTAGTAGAATAAAAGTTCTTAGTATGATCTAGTCGTGAGTTTTGCTTTATTATCCTTCTATGTAATCGAGTCCGTGAGCTATATAATATAGATTAGTGTTGAGTCAAGGGCTTGATTAATTTGCCATGATCCTAAGTGAATAAAAGAAAAGAGAAAGAAATAAAAAGAAACAAAGAGATCATATAAATATTATGGAGAGTAATGAGCTCACATAGAAAGAGTATGATGAATAAAAGTTGTTAGGGTTGACAAACACAGTTTTGGTCATCGTTCCAATTAATAGGAAGTAATAAAGAAAGAGAGGTCTTCACATATAAATATACTATCTTGGACATCTTTTATGATTGTGAGCACTCTTAAAATATGACATGCTAAAGAGTTGACATTGGACAAGGAAGACAACATAATGGGTTATGTTTTCTTACGTCTAAGATGAATTATATTGTCTTGGATCTTCCAACATGATGAGCTTGCCTTTCCCCCTCATGCTAGCCAAATTCATTGCACCAAGTAGAGATACTACTTGTGCTTCCAAATACCCTTAAACCAGTCTTGCCATAAGAGTCCACCATATCTACCTATGGATTGAATAAGATCCTTCAAGTAAGTTTTCATCGGTGCAAAGCAATAAAAATTGCTCTTTAAATATGTATGATTGATTGGTGCGGAGGAAATAAGCTTTATACGATCGTGTGATATGGAAGTAATAAAAGCGACAGACTGCATAATAAAGGTCCATATCACAAGGGGCAATATAAAGTGACGTTCTTTCACATTAAGATTTTGTGCATCCAACCATAAAAGTGCATGACAACCTCTGCTTCCCTCTGGGAAGGGCCTATCTTTTACTTTTATCTCCTACATTGCATAAGAGTCATGGTGATTTTCACCCTTCCTTTTTACACTTTATCCTTTGTCAAGCACAATATGTTGGAAAGTGTAACACCCCCAGTATCATGCTACAATAACCTCTGTGTTTAAGCTAATCATTTTTCCAAACAGTGCTTAATCACCTTTGTTCAATATCCCATTTGAAATTCCAGTCAATTCAAATTCAAGTGAAGTTTGAAGTTGCTCAAAAGTTGCTGGAAAAATGTTCATCATTTGCCAAAAAATTCCATAACAATTATTTGTTGAGGAACACAACTTCACTTTTGTGCAAACATGGGCATTAGCAATTATAACAGCACCAATTCAACATTTTTAAATGCTATCCTAATTATGAAAAATACCAAATGAATTCTTTTGGTCTCCAAAATATTTGTGGCACAGTCTAAGACCACCAGGGAATAAAAGGGGCACTTCCCATATTTTTCCCAAGTAAATAGCATGCACAACATTTTCTTACCCATCTCTGTTTATTAAATAAAAAGAAAAATAGGATCAGAAAGAAAAAAAAGGCCGAAGTGCACCGTGCACTTAGGCCTGCTAACTACAGTGAGGCCCAGCCCACCTACCCCTTCTCATTCCTCCTCTATTCATAGAGGGAAGGTGGACGACGGCCAGCCGCCCGTGGCCGCGATGGCCACGCGCCGGCCATCCCGCGCCTCCCCATCGTCTCCCCGGCGGATGAGGACACCCGCCCCTGCCAAACCCTAGCCAGACCTAGATCCGCCTCCTCCCCCTCGCTCATTCCCCTCTCCCTCACACGCTCGTTCATCCCGAGCGCCACCGTCGCCGTGCGCCGGTTGAGCCCGCGGCCACCGGGTCCCTCTGACCCCGCCGATCTGTCCGAAAGATCCAGCACCGTCGACCCCTTCGTCCAGCGCCGTTGGATCAAGTCGGGGAGCAGCACAGCAACGCCGGCGACCCGATCCCCCTCTCCGGCCATCGCGACGCCGTCCTCGTGATTCATCGCCACTGCGCTCCCGTTGCTCGCCGGGCCTTTTGCGCCCACCCGGTGAGCTCCTCCCCCTTTCCCCTCTCTCAAGCAGGCCGCCTCCCTCTCTAGATAGTTGTCGCCGCACCCGCGAGCCCGTCGTCGTCACCCGCCTCACCGCCACGGCCACAGCCGCTATGGCCTGCCACTAAGAATGTAGTCATGCTTGGTGCATCGCCACGGAGCCACCCATGATCGCTGACTGCCCCGTCGTGCACCGCAGCCCAGCGCCCGCATTTTCCCGAAGCCGTCGTCGCTTCTACTCATCGTCGGTGATGTTCGGGACCTCCCCTGCTCCAGCCACTTGCACCGCTCGACGCGGTGCCTCGCCTGCGTCCGAACGCCGCTGCCTACTTGCCTTCCCAAGCATGGCATCCCCGAGCCCACGTTTGACCAAACTCCAGCGACCACCGCGGTGCGTGCCGCTGTCGTTTTAGTGCGCTTCCGGCCGGGCCAGTACCATCACGTGATGCGCCGCTCCGCGCTTGCTCGATCCCGCCCTTCTGCGCTCGATTTGGTGGCCGGAAGACGAATTCCGACCACCTCCCGAGCCGTGCCGCCGTTGGAATGGTCGCCGGCGGCGAAACCCCGACGCCGCCGATGTGGCACCCCTAGGGCCCGCCCCTGGGTCGCTGCCAGTGGGGCCCTTGCCCCCAGTTGACCTGGTCAACTGTGCTGACTGGGCTCCCAGTGAGACTGACTTGTGGGCCCCACTTGTTTAAAATGTTTCAAAAATAAATAAATCTGCTAATTCAAATATGTTACTTAATTAGTAATTAGTTAGTCTCTGACACCAGGGGCCCACCCCTGTAATTATCCTGTTGGTTTAGTTTAAATTATTATTAGACTAACATAGGCTGCATGTGGGTCCCACTAGACCCACAGGTCAGATTTGACCCTGGTCAGCGAGTCTGTTGACTGCTGACGTAATCCCCATGCAATGCTGACGTCATAATGAATTTCTGTTAATTTAAATAATTCCAGAAAATGTTTAAATCTTTGAAAATTAATAGAAAATAAACCGTAGCTCGGATCAAACTACTTTATATATGAAAGTTGATCAGAATGACAAGAAGAATCCGAATACACGGTCCGTTCATCTGTCACATGCCCCTAGCATGATGAACATGGAACAATCCCCCTCCGGTCCTCTGTCTGACACAGGTCTGGAACCGGGAAAACATTCCCGGTTGATTTTCCCCTGTCACCGGTATCGTGTAGCACCGCGTTAGAACACGTCTAGCTCTGCCTGTTGTCCTGTTATGCACTTGCTTGCTATGTACTTACTGTTTCTTCCCCCTCTTCTCTCCGGTAGACCTTGAGACCGATGTTGCCCCTGTGATCGACTACGTCGACGACGACCCCTCCTTGCCAGAGCAACCAGGCAAGCAAACCCCCCTTGAGCATTCCGATATCTCCCATTTCTGTCCCTCTCATGCTTGCATTAGAACTGCTACTGCTTTCTGTATGATCCTACTCTGATGCATAGCCTGTTGTTGATACCTGCTTTCATACCTTACCTGCTTATCCTAAACTACTTAGTATAGGTTGGTTAGTGATCCATCAGTGACCCCACCTTGTCCCAGTTGCCTCGCTTTATGTTCGATGACTCGATCAACGTGATCGACATCCAGGCCCCGACATCGCACATCACCCCCCTAGTTGTACAACTCTGCAAAGTTACCATCGAGTGCCGAGGGTGGAACCTCTTACATCACTCCTGATGATACCTCTGTAGTGTAGCTATTCGGTCGTGGTCATCGAGGGTGATTTCCTCCTTAACCACTTTCGATACGGCTCTGTCGTGCAACCCATCAAATGTGAACCTCGAGGGTGGATCCTCTTACGTTCACCTTGATGACAACATCGAGTGGAATTCACCGGGGGTGATTCCTCGGGTTTTCCCCTTGGTGTTAGACACACATTTACTATGGTTACTATGACTTTGCACTGAACCCTGTTACTAAAGACGGGTCGGCCCTAAGGGGTACTCGCGCGAGCTTAATAGCGAGTGATGTGGAGTCGGGTTGACCTGGAAGGTGCCCGCGAGATACTTACGAGGCGTGGCCGGGCATTCTTAGCCCTTGCCGCAAGTACTCGAGACGGGGCGACGGGGTCACATCTTTCGTGAGTCTCTGCTTGTTACCGCGCGTTACTAATCCACTACGATTTGGATATTTGACCCAAGGGGCCTCTGGCCTGATAGCACTAACCATCACGTGCGCATAGTATGGGTGTTCTGCGTTGTATACATCAGCCGAAGCTTAATAGACGTCAGCGACTGAGCGGCGCGCGCCGGGTTGGACTGCGTAAGCACCTGCCTTGTTTAAGGAGGTAGCTAGGTCTGCTCACCGGCCGCCCACGCAACATGCAGGAGTTCCCGAGGAGATGGCCCATGACCCCTGGGGGCATAGGTTTAGTCCGGCGTGTTGGCCTCTCTATTAAGCCTAGGTCAGGTTGCGGCGTATTGTTTGGTCGAGGCCGGGCATGACCCAGGAAAGTGTGTCCGGGCGGAGTTAATCGAGCGTGGTGGGTAAGTTGGTCCACCCCTGTAGGGAAGAAAACATCTATCGATAGCCTGTCCTATGGTAACGGACACTTGGAGTTGTATCCCAATCGATACAACTAGAACTGGATACTTGAGATGAGAAATGGTTTGTGATGAGAAATGGATATGAGAAATGGATAGTATGGCTCTGGGATTGCTTTCTCGCAGGGAGTCGAGAAAGGATCTCTGGCCGAGGTTGATAACACTTCTACTACTTTACTTTATGCTACTCTACTCCCTCCTGTTGCTGCAAGATGGTGGGTTCCAGAAGATTCTAGTCTTCGATAGGCTAGGCTTTCCCTTTCTCTTCTGGCATTCTGCAGTTTAGTCCATAGATACAACCCATTTCCTTTGATACATATGCATACTTAGTTTAGATCTGATGTAAGTCTTGCGAGTACTTTGGATGAGTACTCACGGTTGCTTTGCTACCTCTTTTTCTCACATACCCGATTGTTGTGACCAGATGACGAATCCCAGGAGCCAGACGACACCACTGATGACTGCTACTACCCCGAGGGTGCCTACTACTATGTGAAGACCGCAGACGACTAGGAGTAGTTAGGAGGCTCCCAGGCAGGTTGCCTTGCCTTTTCGATCGATGATGCTTTCGTGCTAGCCTTCTTAAGGAAAACTTATTTAACTCATGTCTGTACTCAGATATTGTTGCTTCCGCTGACTCTTGTGTTTTTGAGCTTATGTATTTGAGCCCTCGAGGCCCCTGGCTTGTAATATAAAGCTTGTATTATTTTAATTTGTGTTTAGAGTTGTGTTGTGATATCTTCCCATGAGTCCTTGATCTTGATCGTACACATTTGCGTGTATGATTAGTGTACGGTCAAATTGGGGGCGTCACAAGTTGGTATCAGAGTCGATTGCCTGTAGGTAGCCCCCTTTCCAACTCCTTGGCCGAAGTTGAGTCTAGTCACTACAAAACTTTTACTAACATGGTTGTGTGGCTTACGGGCCCACGTCGCCATATGGGTGGTATTAGGATCTTTTACTCCTCGTTTATACTCTGGGACTCTGTTCTCTCTTCTATTCAGGCTTAAATGAATTTACTAAACTACATTAGGTTCTTGTAACGACTTTCCCCGGAGAGCCCCTTCATTCCGGATGGTTGCCTGCTTCACTAGAAGAATTCGAAGATACTCTCTGATCTACTCCCGACAACTTGTGTTCATTTCTTTTGCAATCCCTTAACACCGTTGAATCCTTATGGATAAACGTGTACCCTCACCGTTCTTACTTCCATCCCTAGTCATTTTTGTTGTTACAAGATACCCGAAAGTATTCTTCGACTTTCTAGAATCCCTTTTTCGACTGCCTTGCAACTCTTTTCCGCCTGAATAACCCTACGAAAAATTCCTCACACTTATCGGAGATTCGTTCATCCGCAGTTGATATTATGTCTCACAAAATTCTTTGAATGCAATTCGATCTCCCAAAGATCCTCTGCAGCCTAGTGCTCCCGAAAGTCTTGTCTGCCTGCATTATGGTTAAATCCATATGTCTAGCAATATTCATTAACATCCTTTGTCCTTGTCATCCTGAGCCTATTGATTCTTTATGTTGCGATTGCTCGCAATCATCTGTCGACCCCTGAAATTTTACCTTCCTGCTCATGGGTCGTTCTAGACATGAGTTGGATCTCGGCCAATCATGTTGTAATGATTGTCCACCTAGTTCCCTTCAACTTGAATGTCGAATTATTCAGCTATTTGTATAATTTGTTGCCTTTGCATTCTTTCCCTCTTCTGATTGAGTACTGATACTCACATCAGAACCATTGAGGACCACTGAATCCTTTGTTGGATTGTTATCCAGCAATGTCTTTCATATTCAAAATCTCATGCACTCTTCCCCTGATACATATTGCCTTCGGTAAATTGTATCCTCTGCTTATTGTCAACCATGCTCTGCTATTGAGCTAATGTTATATGCTCTGGAAGTTAGTGGTAGGTGTTCTTAAGATACCCCTACGGGTTGATCATATGCCTTCCCTAATCCGTGTGAACTCAAAAGAGATGTGAGTCTTACTCTTCTGGTACTTCGCCAGATAATTCTTCTGCACTACAATTTCTTCGAGAACGAGGAGTGAATGAATGGTTATGCATTGAAGAAGTGGGAGTCGACCTTGAACCTTTGTGTTCATGCCCATGGACCCGATGTAGAACTTATCATGGAAGCTGCTCGTAAAAATAATTATTTATTTGGTACAAGCTCATCTTGTATCCATGAATTGATCCTTGCTATCGTGATTCTGACCATATTTCCTCCTTGATTCCATTTACTGGATAAGTTAAAGTACTTATCCTCTGCAAATCATTTCCCCCGTCCAACCTCTACTCTGATTTACCTTCTGGCATTACACCTAGTACTTGATACTGGGAAGCTTTATACCTCATCACATCATTCCTAGCCTGATCGGCTATATTTTTATCATGTCAACTTTTTTATTGGGCTACCTAGTCCTTATGCCCGGAGCAACTTCCGACGATAAGCTAAGATTACGTTGATCTTCCTCATCTTATCATTTCACCTTGAACAGCAAGCCTAATTTCGAGTTTGTGTCGTACCCATGGTTCCTATAACCTTTTTGCTTCAAAATTCCTTTGACTTGATGTCATCGCCGATCGATAACATCTTCATGAAACCTCTCGACAAAATTATCAACATTCTGAGATCTTCCAGAATGTCAATCAAATTCATGATGAGAAATACCATATTGCCCCTCGATGATTTGTGTTATCACCAAAAACATTCTTGCCCCCCCAAACACAAACTTGTTCATACAATTTTGGAACACATCCTTTTCTTTTTTTGACATGTCGATGGATTGCCGCTGAACCCATCAGCCACATCCTCATCTTTTTCCTGATAAAATTGCATGAGATGCCCTGTAAATTCTTGATGGATCCTTTGTGTATCCGAAGTCTGACCTTTCCCTGAAGACCTTGTCGATGCTATCCCGAAGCATGACTGTGGTACTCAAACATCAACAAGAACATTGAGGAGCAATGCTAATTGTTTCTTGATCACTTATCCAAACACGGTGGTATGGGTAATGTCATGAACATTCCTCTCCCCTTTACCCAAATTGTAATCTACTTACTATCTTGTTATGGATATCATCATTGGCTTGCCCTTGAAAGGATATACTCCTGATATTTGTGTTTAAACACATTTTCCTTTCCATTGTTCTATTTAATCTGCTTGCCCTTGAAAGGATATACTCCTGATATTTCTGTTTAAACACATTTTCCTTTCCATTGTTCTGTTTAATCTGCTAATTTTTTTCCTTTACCTTGTTTGGGTTAACCTTTCTTGTGATCTTTATGATCTAAGCAGTAATATTCTCCTGCTTATGTAAACACCTCGATGTACAACATCATCAGTATAACATTGTTACTATTGTTGGTGACTTTTCGGTAACCACCGATGGACAAGAACTTTGCCCATTGGTCCGCCTCGCCTTGCGAGCAGGAAAATGATTCTCTTCGTCCCTCGCCCTTGGCACCAAAATTGTTGCCAACATAACTGACAGGCTATCCTCTGACCTGCCTTGCTATCATGACCGTGCAAATATTGACGCCTTCCTCCTTCTAACCCACATGGTGGGCCCATAACCCACAGTTCCACGGGATCAAAACCTGACTCTCCTGTACAACCTTGATGCCGAAATATTCTTTACACTTGGCTTCATATCATGTCACGAGCCACCTTCCAAGAGATGATCTATTCCTGATGATCTGAACCCCCCTTTCTCACACTCTATTCAAGTATCAATCGTTGTTCATTCAGTCGAATCCTCCTATTGTACCTTCATACTTTGCTCTCGATGTTTTATTAAGTTTCAACTCGAGAGATACTTCTGCCTCATTCCCTGAAATGTTCACCAGATAATTAACCCTACAAGGGCCAGTTCTCCCGAAGTCACTCTTTACTTCCCCACTTAAATCTCGGGACGAGATTTCTTCTAGTGGAAGAGACTTGTAACACCCCCAGTATCATGCTACAGTAACCTCTGTGTTTAAGCTAATCATTTTTTCCAAACAATGCTTAATTACCTTTGTTCAATATCCCATTCGAAATTCCAGTCAATTCAAATTCAAGTGAAGTTTGAAGTTGCTCAAAAGTTGCTGGAAAAATGTTCATCATTTGCCAAAAATTCCATAACAATTATTTGTTAAGGAACACAACATCACTTTTGTGCAAACATGAGCATTAGCAATTATAACAGCACCAATTCAGCATTTTTAAATGCTATCCTAATTATGAAAAATACCAAATGAATTCTTCTAGTCTCCAAAATATTTGTGGCACAGTCTAAGACCACCAGGGAATAAAAGGGGCACTTCCCCATATTTTTCCAAGTAAATAGCATGCCCAACATTTTCTTACCCATCTCTGTTTATTAAATAAAAAGAAAAATAGGATCAGAAAGAAAAAAAAGGCCGAAGTGCACTGTGCACTTAGCCTGCTAACTACAGTGAGGCCCAGCCCACCTACCCCCTCTCCTTCCTCCTCTGTTCACAGAGGGGAGGTCGACGACGGCCAGTCGCCCGTGGCCGTGATGGCCACGCGCCGGCCATCCTGCGCCTCCCCATCGTCTCCCCCGACGGACAAGGCCACCTGCCCCTGCCAAACCCTAGCCAGACCCAGATCCGCCTCCTCCCCCTCGCTCGTTCCCCTCTCCCTCACACGCTCGTTCATCCCGAGCGCCACCGTCGCCGTGCGCTGGTCGAGCCCGCGGCCACCGGGTCCCTCCGACCCCGCTGATCTGTCCGGAAGATCCAACACCGTCGACCCCTTCGTCCAGCGCCGTTGGATCAAGTCGGGGAGCAGCACAGCAACGCCAGCGACCCGATCCCCTTCTCTGGCCATCGCAACGCCGTCGTCGTGATTCATCGCCACTGCGCTCCCGTTGCTCGCCGGGCCTTCGTGCGCCCACCCGGTGAGCTCCTCCCCCTTTCCCCTCTCTCAAGCAGGCCGCCTCCCTCTCTAGATAGTTGTCGCCACACCCGCGAGCTCGTCGCCGTCGCCCACCTCGCCGTCACGGCCACAACCGCTATGGCCGGCCACTGAGAATGTAGTCGTGCTTGGTGCATCGCCATGGAGCCACCCATGATCGCTCACCGCCCCGTCGTGCACCGCAGCCCCGCGCCCGCGTTCGCCCGAAGCTGCCGTCGCTTCTGCTCATCACCGGCAATGCTCGGGACCTCCCCTGCTGCAGCCACTTGCACCGCTTGACGTGGCGCCTCGCCCGCGTCCGAACACCGCTGCCCGCTTGCCTCCCCAAGCCCGGCAGCCCCGAGCCCACGTTTGACCGAACTCCGGCGACCACCGCGGTGCGCGCTGCTGTCATTTTAGTGCACTTCCGGCCGGGCCAGTACCATCACGCGATGCGCCGCTCCGCGCTCGCTCGATCCCTCCCTTCCGCGCTCGATTTGGTGGCCGGAGGACGAATTCCGACCACGTCCCGAGCCGCGCCACCGTTGGAATGGTCGCCGGTGGCGAAACCCCGCCGCCGCCGACGTGGCACCCCTGGGGCCCGCCCCTGGGTCATTTCCAGTGGGGCCCTTGCCCCCAGTTGACCTGGTCAACTGTGCTGACCGGGCTCCAAGTGAGACTGACTTGTGGGCGCCACTTGTTTAAAATGTTTCAAAAATAAATAAATCTGCTAATTAAAATCTGTTACTTAATTAGTAATTAGTTAGTCTATGACCCCAGGGGCCCACCCCTCAATTAGCCCGTTAGTTTAGTTTAAATTACTGTTAGACTGACAGAGGCTGACATGTGGGTCCCATTAGACCTACAGGTCAGGTTTGACCCTGGTCAGCAAGTCTGTTGACTGCTGAGGTGATCCCCGCGCAATGCTGACGTCATAATGAATTTCTGTTAATTTAAATAATTCTAGAAAATGTTCAAATCTTTGAAAATTAATAGAAAATAAGTTGTAGCTCGGATCGAAAAACTTTATATATGAAAGTTGTTTAGAACGACAAGAAGAATCTGAATACGCGGTCCATTCATCTGTCACATGCCCCTAGCATGCTGAACATGGAACATTCCCCCTCCGGTCCTTTGTCTGACAAAGGTCCGGAACCGGGAAAACATTCCCGGTTGATTTTCCCCTTTCACCGGTATCGTGTAGCACCGCGTTAGAACACGTCTAGCTCTGCCTGTTCTCCCGTTATGCACTTGCTTGCTATGTATTTACTGTTTCTTCCCCCTCTTCTCTCCGGTAGACCCCGAGACTGATGTTGCCCCTGTGATCGACTACGTCGATGATGACCCCTCCTTACCAGAGCAACCAAGCAAGCAAACCCCCTGACGGTGTCCTGGACTAGGGGGTGCTCACCACGTAATCTCCCGATCTGTTAGATTGGGCCGAGGACCCCCATGGCCGTATACTCATGGGCCAGTTCAGACAGCTGCCACATACAAGAAAGATTCCACAAGACTTGGCGATCAAGACAAGGACTCCTCCCCACCGGCGTATTCGGCTAGGACTCTTGTTATCCTAGGCCTCTGGTGCATTATATAAACCGAGGCCAGGCTAGTCGATAGAACAATCACAACATACAATCATACCGTAGGCTAGCTTCTAGGGTTTAGCCTCTTTGATCTCGTGGTAGATCTACTCTTGTAACACTCATATCTTCAATATTAATCAAGCAGGACGTAGGGTTTTACCTCCATCAAGAGGGTCCGAACCTGGGTAAAACATCGTGTCCCCTGCCTCCTGTTACCATCCGACCTAGACGCACAGTCTGGGACCCCCTACCCGAGATCCGCCAGTTTTGACACCGACATTGGTGCTTTTATTGAGAGTTCCGCTGTGTGTTCGGTAAAAGGTCGATGGCTCGCCTGCAGATCAACTGCGACTTCGACATCTTCGTCACCAGCTCGACTGGTCACCTTGGTTTGACCAAAAACTGCACCCTACCTCCGATCGTCATGTTCGGATGAGGGCCTTTATAAATATCAACTCCGATCTCTATCAAGATCATGGAGGAATCATCCAGGGAGCCTGGGGGCTCAACGTCAACATTGCCCTCGGGCGACCGTGCTGTTTTTCTGGACATCAAACTTGTGTCCGCCGCCATCGTCTCCTCAAGTGTCCTTTTAACGATTGCTTCAGTGGAATTGTGCGGAATTGAGTCTACAACAACCCTGGAAAATTTCGTCGAGTTCCGATGGAGGAATCTCTGGCAATCCACGATATACCGGAGCCGTGTCAAATCTGGACGGGAATCTGGACGAGTTTAGGGCGTGGTGTCCAGCTTCTAGATCGGACATGCTTTGGAAGATCCAACCGTTGGTCGGCTGCGCAATTCCTATACCTACCACCTCTTAAAATTTCAGCTCGATCTGACCGTCCAAACTCCGGTAACTTTCCGATTAGTGCATCACTTTTCGGATATGTTTTCTGCGCGAAAACGAATCCGACCCAAGTTCGTCTTTTTTATGAACGGGATTTCGGACATCCTTTTTGAAGGAAGTTTTGTATGGGGTATTATATTTTGTTCCCGAACACATCCCACTAACTTTAAGATCTTTTGAACATGATCTTCAACATCATGCTGGTGTCAAACCAGTCCGACAATATTGCTCCACGGCTGCCGACCTGCGCTAGACACGTCGTCACTTTGTTGAGCCGAGCTCAACTTCTTCGGATCATCATCTTGGCAAGCCGAATAAGATTCCGGCATCGCGAAGGATAAATCATCATGAACATCGCCGCCCCACGGATTATATGGAGCGGGCATACCGGCATCGCCGCACGGTCGCTTCATTAAGCCGGCATCGACCACGTCACGACCTGCATCGGCAGGGCCGCACTATTGCTTCTTCAAGCTGGTGTCCATCACACCGACCTACTTCGACTCATCGGCTGACATCGAGGCTTCGACATTCGGCTGGACCGGGGGTTTCACCATCTCTTCATCAACCTACTCCGGACACTTCGGCGTCACTAGCCGATCAGCTCCGTCACGTTAGCTGGACCGAGGGCTTTGCCTCAGCGAGCCAACCTTTGCCAACATTGCCATGCCGTCGTTTTTATCGCCCATCAGGCAATGGGTGTGCGGATCGAGTCTCAATTTTGGGAATCACTTTCCTTCGGATTGCTACAACAAATAAACCAGGTGCTATTAATCCCAGTATTTTTTGCATGTGTGGGTTCATTTTTCCCAAGAAATTATTACTCTGGTTTGTCCATCATATGTACACACGTCTATCAAATGGTGGCCGCATTAACGACAGGCGCATGGTGGTTCGGTCAGTTTTCGTACATAGTCCGGCGAACGTCGCATCCGGAGCTCGGACCGACCAATGAATTCAAGCTTTGCCATGCCTTTACCACATCACGCCGACGCCCTGCATTGACATTTACTTCGGTGCCAGGCCATATTTCTTTTATTACTCACTTTGCATAAATTATTTATTATGCAATGATTTTTTTAATTATCATTATTACTATTATGTCCGGTTTGCACTATTTTTTGTGCACAGGAAAATGATCCAGGTACTTCGGCGTCACTCTGCCAGTCTGCATTGACCGTGCTATGCCACCACTTCGGCGTGTCGAGCTCTCCGCTCCGCCACCTCGGGTCCGGCTTGGGGGATGGAACCTTTTCCCGCATCAAGCTCGGACCACATCATCAATACCGAACACATTAACCAGCTAAGTCGCTTTCATGCTCAAAGCTTTAATTTCTAACTTGTGTTCGGTTCGACCAAGCATTATACTTTTTTGGAAAAAGTTGCTTGTAAAAAATTTCCTTGTCCAAACTTTGTTTGTGACGCATAAATTCAAATACCCAATTCACTTGGGGCTTCCTTCATGAAGCTTTTCCTCTTGCATATGATTATACTTGTACGGCTTCGTTCCTTGTTCGTGTATTACGCCACAATATGCACCATATTGACTTAAGCGATTTGCAAGCTGGGTTGCCTCGCTCCTGTGTTTACCCCTACGTTCCCGATTGTTCGGCTAGGGAGTAAAGGGAGCACCTCTGTGATTGTCACGATTGGGTCATCCGAGCCGGACCTCAGACTGGGTGAAGCCGAAAGCTAGCGCTCTATAGTTTTCAATGATGGCTGGCACACAACGGAACTCATGATTACAAAAAATCTATTGCACAAGTCTCATAATAACAATGAGCACCGAAGAAAGGTATCGGTGGGGGTACTATTTTCTTCGAAGATGCTTCTTACACTTCGCAGTAATATAGCATAAGTTCCCTGAGCGTGCTTTGTCTGTTACAGCCTTGTGGCCTGATTGTCTGGTTATTGGAAACACCGTCGATATTCTCGACAGATGGAGTACATAACACTTTTCGGTTCTTGACCGAAGAGGGAGAAGCCGACGGTCGGTTAAGACGCGTTTAAAGTTCGGTTGAACATAGATATGATATAAGTACTTCGGTACATGCAATCATTCTGTTACCCAAATCACTTGGGGGCTCTTAAATTTATATGAGCCGTTTTATGATAAGTGTTCTTCTTCTTAGTCGTTGCAAAGTTTTATTATTATTATTATTATCTGTCACTCGTTTTTTTGACACGAGCGTGTGGTCACTAGCCGGGGAGCCTAATTTCTCTCTCAAAGCCGCTAGAGTTTAGTTTACTAAACTGGCCTAATGAGAAGTATTCTGCCCTCGGGATAGGAGGTTGAAGCCGTAGGCTGACCTGCTTGAAGTCTTGAGATAGGATGTATCATGTTAAAGCATGATAGAAGCACTTCTTTTTCTAAGGCCAATTTTCGGATTGGCACCGAACACTTGATCTTGTTCGGACGTCAAGTTTTTACTGACTTTTTTGGTTTTCCAAGCTTATGGCACTTTTAAACTATTTGTGTGTTTTCAGCATAAGTCTCGCTGTGCAATGCCGGACACCTTCAGAGATTCGGCAAAAACATTCTCGGATATTGCTATATATGCATCCGTTTCGAATTATGTCTTCGGTCAATAGTTGGGTTGCCCGGCTCCTGCGCTTGCCTCCTACGTTCCGTTTTGTTCGGCTAGGTGTGCAAAGGGAGAACCACTGCGATTGTGCTTCCAGCTAACATGGTTAAGCACCTCAGTAGAGAAAGCCGAAAACTGACTGTCACAATAAGCGTAAACTGGTCAGCGATCCGATGACGGTGTTAAATGACGGGCCATTCATAACAATGGCTGAATTGTTTACAACTTGACCTCGACTGTCGCCGAACACTACCGGGGGCTATTAACTGGCCTCCCAAACTAAATCCTCGATATTTTGCTCTTACGTTGGAGCTGAGGTTTCATGATCATGCTTAGCATGACAACCCAAAGAAAGGAACCGATAGCGGGACTATTTTCTTTTGAAGACATTTCTTCTTTTAAACCGTAATATAACATATCTCTCTGCGTACCTTTGTTTATAAAACCATATGGCTAGATTGCCTTGTTTGTTGTAAATCTTTGCCCTCATAAAGGCTTTATAAAGTAGGACAAACACTCCTCGGCTATTGGCCGAGGAGGTGGAAGCCGATGGTCGGTCAACAAAGTTTTGTACAATGCGGATCCGAGCATTAATGACGTCAAGTACTTGGATACATAGAGTCATTACACATAATTTGTGATTTTACTATGGATATCAATCCTTAATTCGGCCACCCGTGCCCGCATTAAGGCACGGGGGCTACTGGGCTTCGGGCTTATTATTTACAAATATTAAAGGGGCACATCGATCCCCTGATCTGGTGTTGCCAGTCCAATGCAGAAAATTTTAAGTGTAATACAGTTTCCGAGGAGATTTTGATCCTCAGGTTGGTCGGCCGCACCCAACCTGAGTCTCGAGGACTGAGCACGCCGCTTTTTGTGTCCCAAAGTATTCTGCCGAGCTAGGACGTGATCCTCAGACCGATTTTGCAAATCAACCTGAGTCTCAGCGGCTACTGGGATCTGCGGTCTTATGTCATCCTTCATGTGCATCTCGAGTTTTAGACCAATACCCACCTTGAGGGCTACTGGCTATATATCTCGGCAGAGAATAAATTGCACCAATCAAAAATATTGACAAAAATCGGCCCACATTCGGGGTGGTGCACCACCTCGGAAGCAGTCCGACATAAAGCTCGTGCGCTAGTGGCTGGCTCCATAGAGGGCATTTCCAGCATTAAGCTCGGCTAAACTCCTTCAAACTTCTTTGAACCAAGGTGATTTACGACACCTCGGATACAGTCCGGTGTTGGAGCTCGGATACAGTTCGACATTGGAGCTCGGATACATAATCCAGCGTTGGAGCTCGGATACATTCCGGCGTTAGAGCTGGGAAGCGGTCCGGCGTTGGTGCTCAGCTGCAAAAGATATCTCGAATGCAGTCCGGTGTTGGAGCTCGGATGCAAGAGGACGCTGCCGCCCGGGAACAACTTCCAACCCGAGGTGTGGCATAAAAATAACAAGGCATTGATAAAGGCCGGAAACTTAAAGGGGCTCCTGGGATACCCGATGTGTAAACTCGTCGAATGCATTTCGGCGATCCTCAAGATCGGAGATGAGAAGATTTGTTGAACCAGTTTTCAAGACCAACGACCGAAGATGAAGAACGGTTCGGAAGAATCGAGGAGCGTCCCTTGCTTGAAGACCGGTTTAGGGGGCTACTGACGGTGTCCTGGACTAGGGGGTGCTCACCACATAATCTCCCGATCTGTTAGATTGGGCCGAGGACCCCCATGGTCGTATACTCATGGGCCAGTTTGGACAGCTGCCGCATACAAGGAAGATTCCACAAGACTTGGCGATCAATACAAGGACTCCTCCCCACCGGCGTATTCGGCTAGGACTCTTGTTATCCTAGGCCTCTGGTGCATTATATAAACCGAGGCCAGGCTAGTCGATAGAACAATCACAACATACAATCATACCGTAGGCTTGCTTCTAGGGTTTAGCCTCTCTGATCTCGTGGTAGATCTACTCTTGTAACACCCATATCTTCAATATTAATCAAGCAGGACGTAGGGTTTTACCTCCATCTAGAGGGCCCGAACCTGGGTAAAACATCATGTCCCCTGCCTCCTGTTACCATCCGACCTAGACGCACAGTCCGGGACCCCCTACCCGAGATCCGCCGGTTTTGACACAAACACCCCCCCTTGAGCATTCCAATATCGCCCATTTCTTTCCCTCTCATGCTTGCATTAGAACTGCTACTGCTTTCTATATGATCCTACTCTGATGCATAGCCTGTTGTTGTTACCTGCTTTCATACCTTACCTGCTTATCCTAAACTGCTTAGTATAGGTTGGTTAGTGATCCATCAGTGACCCCACCTTGTCCCAGTTGCCTCGCTTTATGTTCGATGACTCGATCAAGGTGATCGACGTCCAGGCCCCGACATCGCACATCACCCCCCCTAGTTGTACGACTCTGCAGAGTTATCATCGAGTGCCGAGGGTGGAACCTCTTACATCACTCCTGATGAGACCTCTGCAGTGTAGCTATTCGGTCGTGGTCATCGAGGGTGATTTCCTCCTTAACCACTTTCGATACGGCTCTGTCATGCAACCCATCAAATGTGAACCTCGAGGGTGGATCCTCTTACGTTCACCTTGATGACAACATCGAGTGGAATTCACCGGGGGTGATTCCTCGGGTTTTCCCCTTGGTGTTAGACACACAGTTACTATGGTTACTATGACTTTGCACTGAACCCTGTTACTAAAGACGGGTCGGCCCTGAGGGGTACTCGCGCGAGCTTCATAGCGAGTGATGTGGAGTCGGGTTGACCTGGAAGGTGCCCACGAGATACTTACGAGGCGTGGCCGGGCATTCTTAGCCCTTGCCACAAGTACTCGAGACGGGGTGAAGGGGTCACATCTTTCGTGAGTCTCTGCTTGTTACCGCACGTTACTAATCCACTACGATTTGGATATTTGATCCGAGGGGCCTCTGGCCTGATAGCACTAACCATCACGTGGGCATAGTATGGGCGTTCTGCGTCGTATACATCAGCGAAAGCTTAATAGACGTCAGCCTCTGAGCGGCGCGCGCCGGGTTGGACTGCGTAAGCACCTGCCTTGTTTAAGGAGGTAGCTAGGTCTGCTCACCGTCCGCCCACGCAACGTGCAGGAGTTCCCCGGGAGATGGCCCATGACCCCTGGGGGCATAGGTTTAGTCCGACGTGCTGGCCTCTCTATTAAGCCTAGGTCGGGTTCCGGCGTATTGTTTGGCCAAGGTCAGGCATGACCAAAGAAAGTGTGTCCGACCGGAGTTAATCGAGCGTGGTGGGTAAGTTGGTGCACCCCTGCAGGGAAGAAAACATCCATCGATAGCCTGTCCTACGGTAACAGACACTTGGAGTTGTATCCCAATCGATACAACTAGAACTGGATACTTGAGATGAGAAATGGTTTGTGATGAGAAATGGATAGTATGGCTCTGGGATTGCTTTCTCACATGGAGTCGAGAAAGGATGTCTGGCCGAGGTTGATAACACTTCTACTACTTTACTTTATGCTACTCTACTCCCTCCTGTTGCTGCAAGATGGTGGGTTCCAGAAGATTCTAGTCTTCGATAGGCTAGGCTTTCCCTTTCTCTTCTGGCATTCTGCAGTTTAGTCCATAGATACAACCCATTTCCTTTGATACATATGCATACTTAGTTTAGATCTGATGTAAGTCTTGCGAGTACTTTGGATGAGTACTCACGGTTGCTTTGCTACCTCTTTTTCTCACATACCCGATTGTTGTGACCAGATGACGAATCCCAGGAGCCAGACGACACTACTGATGACTGCTACTACCCCGAGGGTGCCTACTACTATGTGAAGACCGCAGACGACTAGGAGTAGTTAGGAGGCTCCCAGGCAGGTTGCCTTGCCTTTTCGATCGATGATGCTTTCGTGCTAGCCTTCTTAAGGAAAACTTATTTAACTCATGTCTGTACTCAGATATTGTTGCTTCCGCTGACTCTTGTGTTTTTGAGCTTATGTATTTGAGCCCTCGAGGCCCCTGGCTTGTAATATAAAGCTTGTATTATTTTAATTTGTGTTTAGAGTTGTGTTGTCATATCTTCCCGTGAGTCCTTGATCTTGATCGTACACATTTGCGTGTATGATTAGTGTACGGTCAAATCGGGGGCATCACAGAAAGATCCTGGTATATATGGCTAATTGGATGTGAGTTTTCATGAACTATTATTGTTGACATTACCCTAGAGGTAAAACGTTGGGAGGCAAAACTATAAGCCCCTATCTTTCTCTGTGTCCGATTAAAACTCCATACCCATAAGTATCGCATGAGTGTCAGCAAAAGGATTGGGCCACCTTGCTGCACTTTATTTACTTTTGTTACTTGTTGCTCGTTACAAATTATCCTATCACAAAACTATCTGTTACCACTTATTTCAGTACTTGCAGAGAATACCTTGCTGGAAACCGCTTATCATTTCCTTCTGCTCCTCGTTGGGTTTGACACTCTTACTTATCGAAAGGACTATGATAGATCCCCTATACTTGTGGGTCATCACAATGCTCCTTGCCCTCCGCCGGCACCTCCTTCACCGGCTTTATGGCGTCTAGCTTCGTCCAGTGCACCTTCGCCCGGGCAAAAGCCCTGCGCGCACCCTCGATGCAGATGGACCGCTTTATTACTTCAAGCCGTGGGAAGGTATCCACAAGCCGCCTCACCAGACTGAAGTAGCTGCTAGGCAGGGGATCGCCAGGCCACATCCGGACTATAAGACCCTTCATGGCCTGTTCGGCCGCCTTGTGAAGCTCAACCAGTTGCTTCAGCTGGTCGCTCAAGGGCATTGGGTGTTCGGTCCCAGTATACTGAGACTAGAACAACTTTTCTGTCGAGCTCCCCTCCTCAGCTCGGTAAAACTCCATGGCATCCAGCACACTGCGGGGAAGATCTGCGAACGCTCCTGGAGAGCTCCGAACTCGAGTAAGTAAAAGGAAAGTTTCATTCACATGCTTGCTTTGCATAATGAATGCCTTACCCACCGCTATCTTCTTCACCGCATCAATCTCCTGGAGGGCCTTGTGGGCTTCAGCCCTGGCGTTCTGTGCGCTTTCGAGCGCCTTCGCAAGCTCGGACTCTCGCGTCTTAGAGTCAAGCTCCAAGGGCTCTTGTTTTTTGGCGAGAGCCTCGATCTCTTGCTGTACTTGCCTACTCGGGCTTCTTGCTTTTCCCTCTCAATGCGCTCCTTGGCCGCTTTGTCTTCAGCCTCGGAGAGCGCCTTCTTCAGGGTTGCCACCTCGGTCGTGGCCCCTGGCAAATTCATGATGATCCTATTATTTTACCACCAAATTTCTTTTTAATATATAGACAAGGTATTGCTTACCTTTGCTCTCCTCGAGCTGCCTCTTGGTAAGGCCGAGCTCGTCCTCGGACCGCTCAGGGTCCTGCTTCAGTGCAGCGACCTCCGCAGTACGTGCGGCAGCAGCCAGCAGTGAAGCCTGCATATGCACATAGACATATTCTGATTAGATTCCTGAGTCATTATTTGATCCTCTATTCGGCCTTTCTTCGCGAACGCCAAACAGAGCATCAGGGGCTACTGTCTATGCGGTAATATTTTCCTATATTTTGATTGCTTACCTGAAAGCCTGTTAGGAGGCTCGCACAATCTTCAGTTAGTCTTTTTTGACGGACTAAACTTTCTCGATCACCGCGCTCATGATAGCGCGCTGCTCTTCGTCGATGGAAGCACCGCAGTGCTTCTAGCAAGTTGTCTGGTGCCTCTGGATGGACAGAGGCCATAGGCACGGGTGGCTTACCCCCCTCAATGGGAGGTCGCCTGCCAGAGTCCGGAACCACCGACGGTTCCAGCGCAGTGTTCGGCTGGGGGCTGAACTTGGAGCCCGTGGGAGTCTTGCTCCCTTTGCGCCCAAGGTCCGGAAGGTCGCCTTGAGGCGCCCCCAGGACTACCTCCCCTCGGCTCGGTGCCTTTTGAGACAACACCTCGACGTTGTCCGTAGGACAAGGGGTGGAGGCGGTCGGAAGTGAATCGTTATTCATATTCGACGAGTCCAAAGAACTGTTTGACAAAGATATGTCGATACAGGCTCGTAACGGACTGCATAACCATATTCGGCGTAAGGAGAAGAAGTGCAATAAAACATACCATGAATTACTATGGTATCCGGATACTTACGACTTCGCCAGGGGCTTGTCCCTGGGTAACCACTCGTCGTCGCTGTGGGCGGCCGTCATGGAGCAATCCGGAAGGAGGGTCCTTCCCTTCTTAGACCCTTCGGCCTCCCCGATTGGGGTGGCCTTCCTTTTCTTGTCTCCCCCGGCTGGGGTTCCTCTTCCTCCTCCTCGTTTTCGTGGGTGGAGTGCGCTTCAGAGTTATCGGACGATGAGTCTGATATAACCTTGCGCCGGAGACCCTTTCGGGTCCCCGTGGACTTCTTCTTGGCCTTCTTCACCGGCACCTCGTAAGGCGCCGGAACCAGCATCTCCATGTGCGTCATGCCGAAGAGCTCTCGCAGCGTCTGGTGCTTGGCCGGGTCGAACTCCCACAAATTGAATACCCGTCGTTGACACGGGAGAATCCGGCGGAAGAGCATTGATACGTCTCCAACGTATCTATAATTTTTGATTGCTCAATGCTATATTATATACTGTTTTGGACTATATTGGGCTTTATTTCCCACTTCTATATTATTTTTGGGACTAACCTATTAACCGGAGGCCCAACCCAGAATTGCGGTTTTTTGCCTATTTCAGTGTTTCGGAGAAACAGAATATCAAACGGAGTCCAAATGGAAAGAAACCTTCGGAAACGTGATTTTCTCATCAGATAAGACCCAGGAGACTTGGACCCTCTGTCAAGAAAGCCACGAGGCGGTCACGAGGGTGGAGGGTGCGCCCCCTAGGGCGCGCCCCTGCCTCGTGGGCCCCTTGAAGCTCCACCGACGTACTCCTTCCTCCTATATATACCTACGTACCCCCAAACGATCGGGGACAGAGCCAAAAACCTAATTCCACCGCCGCAACTTTCTGTATCCACGAGATCCCATCTTGGGGCCTGTTCTGGAGCTCCGCCGGAGGGGGCATCGATCACGGAGGGCTTCTACATCATCATCCAAGCCCCTCCGATGAAGTGTGAGTAGTTTACTTCAGACCTACGGGTCCATAGTTAGTAGCTAGATGGCTTCTCCTCTCTTTTTGGATCTCAATACAATGTTCTCCCCCTCTCTCGTGGAAATCTATTCGATGTAATCTTCTTTTTGCGGTGTGTTTGTTGAGACCGATGAATTGTGGATTTATGATCCAGTCTATCTATGAATAATATGTGAATCTTCTCTGAATTCTTTTATGTATGATTGGTTATCTTTGCAAGTCTCTTCGAATTATCAGTTTGGTTTGGCCTACTAGATTGGTTGTTCTTTCCATGGGAGAAGTGCTTAGCTTCGGGTTCGATCTTGGAGTGTCCTTTCCCAGTGAAAGAAGGGGCAGCAAGGCACGTATTGTATTGCTGCCATCGAGGATAACAAGATGGGCTTTTTATCATATTGCATGAAACTATCCCTCTACATCATGTCATCTTGCTTAAGGCGTTACTCTATTTTTTGACTTAATACTCTAGATGCATGCTGGATAGCGGTCGATGAGTGGAGTAATAGTAGTAGATGCAGGCAGGAGTCAGTCTACTTGTCTCGGACATGATGCCTATATACATGATCATACCTAGATATTCTCATACCTATGCTCAATTCTGTCAATTGCTCAACAGTAATTTGTTCACCCACCGTAGAATACTTATGCTCTTGAGAGAAGCCACTAGTGAAACCTATGGCCCCCGGGTCTCTTTCTCATCATATCAATCTCCATCACTTTATTATTGCTTTGCTTTTACTTTGCCTTTTACTTTTTACTTTGCATCTCTATACCAAAAATACCAAAAATATTATTTATCATCTCTATCAGATCTCACTTTCGTAAGTGACCGTGAAGGGATTGACAACCCCTAACCGCGTTGGTTGCGTTGAGCTATTGTTTTTGTGTAGATATGAGGGACTCACGCGTAGCCTCCTACTGGATTGATACCTTGGTTCTCAAAAACTGAGGGAAATACTTACGATACTTTGCTGCATCATCCTCTCCTCTTCGGGGAAATCCAACGCAGTGCTCAAGAGGTAGCAACAAGAATTTCTGGCGCCGTTGCCGGGGAGTCTGCGCAAAAGTCAACATACCAAGTACCCATCACAATCCCTATCTCCCAAATTACATTATTTGCCATTTGCCTCTCATTTTCCTCTCCCCCACTTCACCCTTGCCGTTTTGTTCGCCCTCTCTCTCTATCCTCCCTCTCTTTCTCTATTTGCTGCTTTTGCCCGCTTGCTTTTTTTTGCTTGTGTGTTAGTTTGTTTGCTTGTCGTTATGGCTAGTCTCATATATTCTCCGTTGTCTCCCGAGAATGAAGTTCTAAATTTTAAACAAAGGGAGGAAATCTAAAAGATGCTTCGTATAGAATTTGCAATGCTCAAAATAGATCTACCATGAAGCAATCTACTTCAGTTCTTCTCCGCAATTTTTATGTAGGTGCTAGTCCTTGGTATAGATATATCCTTGATACCATTACCGGAGGGAATTTCTTGGGTAGCCATACTTTTGATTCTTATAATGCTATGTTAGATTTATTTGGCTCACCACCTCTTTTGGTTAATGGAACTATGTTAACTTTGGAGCATGTTATGCAAAGACTTGAAATTATTGAAAATAAAGTTGCTACCATTGAATTAATTGAAAATCTAGATAAAAAGATCCATAATCAAATTACCCAATATGGATCTAGGGTAGGAATGACTTTTAAAAATATTAAGGACAAGGAACCCATAGTTAATGAGAAAATAAATCTGGATTCCACTAGAATCGATAAACTTGAGGGTATCATTACAAACTTGGGAACCGCCTTTTCTTCCATAAAGAATACTCCAAGTACTCCTACTAAAATTTCCAAGCTTATGTATGTTCCTACAAATAAGGGTGAATCATCTAGTAAGGAAACTGCGGATCTTAAATCTATAAGTATTCATCCCAATCTTTTTGCTCTCATTAAGGAACCAATTGCTACAAATGAATTTTTCGATCTTGTGCCTCAGAGCTTGATAATCACTAGAAAGGAATAAATTCCTAAGGGAGATAGATGCCTCATTGAAGAATTGCCTACCAAAGATGGCAATACCTAGATCTATTCTTGCTTGTTATGCCTAGCTAGGGGCGTTAAACGATAGCGCTTGTTGGGAGGCAACCTAATTTTATTTTTATTCCTTTATTTTTGCTCCTGTTTAGTAATAAATAATTTATCTAGCCTCTGTTTTGGTTGTGTTTTTGTGTTTAATTAGTGTTTGTGCCAAGTAGAACTGTTGGGAAGACTTGGGGAAAGTCTTGTTGAACTTGCTGTAAAAAACAGAAACTTTAGCGCTCACGAGAACTTCTGTCATTTTTATTTGGAAAGTGCTATTTAGTTAATTGTTTTGCAGATGATTAATATATAAATTCCTCACATCCAGAAATTTATTTTAGAATTTTTGGGGTTCCAGATCTTGCGCTAGCTACAGATTACTACAGACTGTTCTGTTTTTGACAGATTCTGTTTTTCGTGTGTTGTTTGCTTATTTTGTTGAATCTATGGCTAGTAAAATAGTTTATAAACCATAGATAAGGTGTAATACAGTAGGTTTAACACCAATATAAATAAAGAATGAGTTCATTACAGTACCTTGAAGTGGTCTTTTGTTTTCTTTCGCTAACGGAGCTCACGTGATTTTCTACTTTAAGTTTTGTGTTGTGAAGTTTTCAAGTTTTGGGTAAAGATTTGATGGATTATGGCACAAGGAGTGGCAAGAGCCTAAGCTTGGGGATGCCCATGGCACCCCCAAGATAATCTAAGGACACCTAAAAGCCAAAGCTTGGGGATGCCCCGGAAGGCATCCCCTCTTTCATCTACTTCTATCGGTAACTTTACTTGGAGCTATATTTTTATTCACCACATGATATGTGTTTTGTTGGAGCGTCTTTTATGATTTGAGTCTTTGCTTTTTAGTCTACCACAATCATCCTTGCTGTACACACCTTTTGAGAGAGCCATACATAATTTGGAATTTGATAGAATACTGTATGTGCTTCACTTATATCTTTTGAGCTTTATAGTTTTGCTCTAGTGCTTCACTTATATCTTTTAGAGCATGGTGGTGGGTTTGTTTTATAGAAACTATTGATCTCTCATGCTTCACTTAGATTATTTTGAGAGTCTTAATAGCATGGTAATTTGCTTAAAATCCTAATATGCTTGGTATGCAAGATCAATAATAAAACTTTCTTATGAGTGTGTTGAATACTAAGAAAAGTTTGATGCTTGATGATTTTTTTGAGATATGGAGGTAATAATATCAAAGTCGTGCTAGTTGAGTAGTTCTGAAATTGAGAAATACTTGTGTTGAGGTTTGCAAGTCCCATAGCATGCACGTATGCTAAACATTATGCAACAAATTTGAAACATGAGGTGTTATTTGATTGTCCTCCTTATGAGTGGCGGTCGGGGATGAGCGATGGTCTTTTCCTACCAATCTACCCCCTAGGAGCATGCGCGTAATGCCGAGGTTTTTGATGACTTGTAGATTTTTGCAATAAGTATGTGAGTTCTTTATGACTAATGTTGAGTCCATGGATTATACGCACTCTCACCCTTCTATCCTTGCTAGCCTCTTCGGTACTGTGCATTGCCCTTTCTCACATTCAGAGTTGGCGCAAACTTCGACGGTGCATCCAAACCCCGTGATATGATACGCTCTTTCACACATAAACGTCCTTATATATTCTGCAAAACAGCCACCATACCTACCTATTATGGCATTTCCATAGCCATTCCGAGATATATTGCCATGCAACTTTCCATCATTCCATTCATCATGACACATTCATCATTGTCATATTGCTTAGCATGATCATGTAGTTGACATAGTATTTGTGGCAAAGCCACCGTTCATAATTCTTTAATACATGTCACTCTTGGTTCATTGCATATCCCGGTACACCGCCAGAGGCATTCATATAGAGTCATCTTTGTTCTAGTATCGAGTTGTAATCATTGAGTTGTAAATAAATAGAAGTGTGATGATCATCATTATTAGAGCATTGTCCCAAGTGAGGAATAAATAATAATAAAAAGGCCATAAAAATAGAGAAGGCCCCCCCAAAAAAGAGAAAGGCCATAAAAAATGGGAAGGCCCAAAAATGAGAGAAAAAGAGAGAAGGGACAGTGTTACTATCCTTTTACCACATTTGTGCTTCAAAGTAGCACCATGATCTTCATAGTAGAGAGTCTCTCATGTTATCACTTTCATATAATAGTGGGAATTTTTCATTATAGAACTTGGCTTGTATATTCCAACAATGGGCCTCCTCAAGTGCCCAAGGTCTTCGTGAGCAAGCAAGTTGGATGCACACCCACTAGTTTCTTTTGTTGAGCTTTCATACATTTATAGCTCTAGTGCATCTGTTGCATGGCAATCCCTACTCCTTGCATTAACATCAATCGGTGGGCATCTCCATAGCCCATCGATTAGCCTCGTTGATGTGAGACTTTCTCCTTTTTTGTCTTCTCCACATAACCCCCTCATTATATTCTATTCCACCTATAGTGCTATGTCCATGACTCGCACTCATATGCTGCGTGAAAGTTTATAGGTTCGAGATTACTAAAGTATGAAACAATTGCTTGGCTTGTCATCAGGGTTGTGCATGATGAGAGCATTCTTGTGTGATGAAAATGGAACATGACTAAACTATATGATTTTGTAGGGATGAACTTTCTTTGGCCATGTTATTTTGAGAAGACATAATTGCTTAGTTAGTATGCTTGAAGTATTATCATTTTTATGTCAATATGAACTTTTGTCTTGAATCTACCGGATCTGAATATTCATACCACAATTAAGAAGAATTACATTAAAATTATGCCAAGTGGCACTCCGCATCAAAAATCCTCTTTTTATCATTTACCTACTCGAGGACGAGCATGAATTAAGCTTGGGGATGCTTCATAGGTCTCCAATGTATCTATAATTTTTGATTGCTCCATGCTATATTATCTACTATTTTGCACTATATTAGGCTTTATTTTCCACTTTTATATTATTTTTGGGACTAACCTATTAACCGAAGGCCCAGCCCAGAATTAATGTTTTTTTGCCTATTTCAGTGTTTCGGAGAAACAAAATATCAAACGGAGTACAAAAGGAAAGAAACCTTCGGAAACGTGATTTTCTCATCGGATAAGACCCAGGAGACTTGGACACTCCGTCAAGAAAGCCACGAGGCAGTCACGAGGGTGGAGGGCCCGCGCCCCCCCTAGGGCGTGCCCCCTGCCTCGTGGGCCCCTCGAAGCTCCACCGACGTACTCCTTCCTCCTATATATACCTACGTACCCCCAAACGATCGGGGACGGAGCCAAAAACCTAATTCCACCACCGCAACTTTCTGTATCCACGAGATCCCATCTTGGGGCCTGTTCTGGAGCTTCGCCGGAGGGGGCATCGATCACGGAGGGCTTCTACATCATCATCCAAGCCCCTCCGATGAAGTGTGAGTAGTTTACCTCAGACCTACGGGTCCATAATTAGTAGCTAGATGGCTTCTTCTCTCTTTTTGGATCTCAATACAATGTTCTCCCCCTCTCTCATGGAGATCTATTCGATGTAATCTTCTTTTTGCGGTGTGTTTGTTGAGACCGATGAATTGTGGGTTTATGATCTAGTCTATCTATGAATAATATTTGAATATTCTCTAAATTCTTTTATGTATGATTGGTTATCTTTGCAATTCTCTTTGAATTATCAGTTTGGTTTGGCCTACTAGATTGGTTGTTCTTGCCATGGGAGAAGTGCTTAGCTTTGGGTTCGATCTTGCGGTGTCCTTTCCTAGGGACAGAAGGGGCAGCAAGGCATGTATTGTATTGTTGCCATCGAGGATAACTAGATGGGGTTTTTTTATCATATTGCATGAAACTGTCCCTCTACATCATGTCATCTTGCTTAAGGCGTTACTCTATTTTTTTAACTTAATAATCTAGATGCATGTTGGATAGCGGTCGATGAGTGGAGTAATAGTAGTAGATGCAGGCAGGAGTCGGTCTACTTGTCTCGGACATGATGCCTGTATACATGATCATACCTAGATATTCTCATAACTATGCTCAATTCTGTCAATTGCTCAATAGTAATTTGTTCACCCACCGTAGAATACTTATGCTCTTGAGAGAAGCCACTAGTGAAACCTATGGCCCCCGGGTCTCTTTCTCATCATATCAATCTTCATCACTTTATTATTGCTTTGCTTTTACTTTGCCTTTTACTTTTTACTTTGCATCTCTATACCAAAAATACCAAAAATATTATTTATCATTTCTATCAGATCTCACTTTCGTAAGTGACCATGAAGGGATTGACAACCCCTAAGCGCGTTGGTTGTGTTGAGCTATTGTTTTTGTGTAGGTATGAGGGACTCGCGCGTAGCCTCCTACTGGATTGATACATTGGTTCTCACAAACTAAGGGAAATACTTACGCTACTTTGCTGCATCATCCTCTCCTCTTCGGGGAAATCCAACGCAATGCTCAAGAGGTAGCAAGCACGACCTAGACCACGATGACGAGCTTGATTTTCTTGCTCATCATGTTCTTGATGCAGGTCTGGAGTCCGGTCAGCTCTATCGGGGAACCGCAGGATAGGCCCTTCTCTTTCTAGGAGGTGAGCCGCGTGGGGATTCCAGATCGGAATTCGGGGGCCGCCACCCAGTTGGTGTCGCGCGGCTCGGTGATGTAGAATCACCCCGATTGCCTCCCCTTTATGGTCTCCACATAGGAGCCTTCGAGCCAGGTGACGTTAGGCATTTTGCCCACCATGGCGCCTCCGCACTCCGCTTGCTGGCCGACCACCACCTTCGGTTTAACATTGAAGGTCTTCAGCCACAGGCTGAAGTGGGGCCTGATGCGGAGGAAGGCCTCACACACGTCGATAAACACCGAGATGTTGAGGATGAAATTGGGGGCCAGATCATGATAATCCAGCCCGTAGTAGAACATGAGCCCGCGGACAAACGGGTGAAGGGGAAATCCCAGTCCATGGACAAAGTGGGTAAGGAAAACAACCCTCTCATGGGGTGTGGGTGTAGGGATGATCTGCCCCACATCTGGCAGCCGGTGAGCGATGTCCGCGGCCAGATATCCGGCTTCCCATAGCTTTGCGATGTTCTCCACCGTGACGGAGGAGACCATCCACTTGCCTCCCGCTCCGGACATGCTTGGAGTGGTTTGAGGAGAAAGACGCGAACTTGGGCACTGGAGCTCGAGTGCGCGAGAATGGATAAGCAAGGAGGAAGAAGGCATGGGTAAAAAGGGTGAATCTTTGTCCCTTTATAAGGGCGGAAGAGGCGATGTGCCTCCCCACTTACCTGGTAAAATCGCTTATTCCCCGAGCGCCGTAATTGATGGCACGGTTGGGTTACCCACGTCCGTATTGATGAGAATCACATAACAAGGGGGACACGATCTCTGCTTCGACAAGACGTGTCAAGAAAACTGCCTCGCAATATGTGCACTGCTGGTTGAGAGAAACGGTTTGAATAATGACCGGGCCATGGCGTGATGTCAAGTTGTTAAACGTGTCAGCATATTAGATTTGTGGAATATTATTCTCTCTGCGGTGGTTTGTGGAACTTGTTTTGCAGAGCCGGACACTATCCTTGTGTTCAAAATCTTCTATGGAGTATTCGGAGGAAGAACCCGCCTTGCAATGCCGAAGACAAATCTGCGCGCCGGACTCATCGTCATTGAAGCCTGGTTCAGGGGCTACTGAGGGAGTCCTGGATTAGGGGGTCTCCGGACAGCCGGACTATATTCTTTGGCCGGACTATTGGACTATGAAGATACAAGATTGAAGACTTCGTCTCGTGTCCGGATGGGACTCTCCTTGGCGTGAGAGGCAAGCTTGGCAATACGGATATGTAGATCTCCTCCCTTGTAACCAACTCTATGTAACCCTAGCCCCCTCCGGTGTCTATATAAACCAGAGGGTTTAGTCCGTAGACAACAACAATCAGACCATAGGCTAGCTTCTAGGGTTTAGCCTCTACGATCTCGTGGTAGATCAACTCTTGTAATACTCATATCATCAAGATCAATCAAGCAGGACGTAGGGTATTACCTCCATTGAGAGGGCCCGAACCTGGGTAAACATCGTGTTCCCCGCCCCCTGTTACCATCCGCCTTAGACGCATAGTTCGGGGCCCCCTACCCGAGATCCGCCGGTTTTGACACCGACATTTCCCTTTCGTAACGTTTCAGTATTACCGAAATGAGCGATTCGGTCCCACTAAGTGTGTCTGACCAACTCTCTATTTGCCTATTACAAAAATCGGTCCTACCGAGTTTATGTGATCGGTCTCACCGAGATTACGTTATGCCCTAACCCTAATGAAATCGGTCCCACCGAGTTGACATGTCGGTCCCACCGAAAATCCTAACGTTCACATTTTGAACTAAATCGGTTTGACTGAGTTTCTCGATTCGGTCTCACCGAGTTTGGTAAATTGTGTGTAACGGTTAGATTTTCTGTGGAGGCCATATACCCCTCCACCCACTCTTCATACATGGAGAGAGTCATCAAAACGTGCCTACACTTCCAGCATATATTTCCTGAGAGAGAACCACCTACTCATGTGTTGAGACCAAGATATTCCATTCCAACCACAAGAATCTTGATCTCTAGTCTTCCCCAAGTTGCTTTCCACTCAAATCATCTTTCCACCAAATCCAAATCTATGAGAGAGAGTTGAGTGTTGGGGAGACTATCATTTGAAGCACAAGAGCAAGGAGTTCATCATCAACACACCATCTATTACCTTTTGGAGAGTGGTGTCTCCTAGATTGGTTAGGTTTTACTTGGGAGCCTCTGACAAGATTGTGGAGTTGAAACAAGGAGTTTGTACGGGCAAGGAGATCGCCTACTTCATGAAGATCTACCCTAGTGAGGCAAGTCCTTCATGGGCGATGGCCATGGTGGGATAGACAAGGTTTCTTCTTCGTGGACCCTTCATGGGTGGAGCCCTCCGTGCACTCGCGCAGCCGTTACCCTTCGCGGGTTGAAGTGTCCATCAACGTGGATGTACGACAGCACCACCTACCGGAACCACGCCAAAAATCTTTGTGTCTACATTGCGTTTGCTCCCTCCATACTCCCCCTTTACCTTCATGTGCAACATTTTACATTCCGCTGCTATACTCTTAGACTTGCATGTGCATGTTGATTGCTTCACTTGTTCTAAGTTGCTAAAATCCGCCAAGACTTAAAATTGGGAAAAGGCTAGATTTTTATTTGGTCAAATAGTCTAATCACCCCCCTCTAGACATACTTTCGATCCTACAAGTGGTATTAGAGCTTTGGTCTCCATTTGCCTTGATTTCCATAGCTTTTGGTGATCATAGCCTTGGTTTCACAACCTAGGAGAGTATGGCGTATAGCGAGGGAAATTACCACCGTAGAGGTCCTTACTTTGATGGTAATAATTTTGCTAGTTGGAAGCATAAGATGAAAATGCATATTCTTGGACATAACCCCGCCGTTTGGGCTATTGTGTGTATTGGCTTGCAAGGTGAATTCTTTGATAGGAGAGAACCAAACCGTGAAGCTACCGCAGAAGAGTTGAAGATGCTGCAATACAACGCTCAAGCTTGCGAAGAATTCAGCAAAATCAGCCGTCTTGAGAATGCAAAGGAAATTTGGGATACTTTGATTGATATGCATGAAGGTACCGACTCCGTCAAGGAATCCAAATTGGATGTGCTTCAAAGTCAATTTGACAAGTTCAAAATGAAGGATGGTGAAGGTGTCGCCGAAATGTACTCCAGGCTTGCTCTCATCACAAATGAGATTGCCGGCTTAGGAAGTGAAGAGATGACCAATAGATTCATCATCAAGAAGATCCTAAGAGCCTTGGATGGAAAATATGATACCATGTGCACATTGATCCAAATGATGCCAAATTACAAAGATCTCAAGCCAACGAAAGTCATTGGAAGAATTGTTGCTCATGAGATGTCTCTCAAGGATAAGGAAGAGCTTCACAACAAGCCAAGTGGTGTTTACAAAGCCTCATGTGATTCTCCCACATCATCAAGCGAGAAACAAACCTTCAATGAAGAATTGAGCCTAATGGTAAAGAAATTCAACAAGTTCTACAAGAGTAGAAGCAAAGAAAGAAGTTCCAAGTCAAGGTCCTACAATGACAAAAGATCTTCTAGTCGTGAGCGTAATTGCTACAATTCTGGAAGACCCAGACACTACTCCAATGAGTGTACGGCTCCCTACAAAATAAGAGAAGATTCACCAAAAAGGAGAAGTAGAAGAGAAGATTCACCTCCAAGAGAGAGAAGGATTAGAGATGGTCGTTATGAACAAAGAACCTCTCGTAGAAGCAAGGATTCAGAAAGGAAGGACAAGTCATCAAGGAGCTACACAAAATGAAGACATCAAGCTCATGTTGGTGAATGGGTATCCGGCTCCGACTCCGACCATCACTCCGACTCCGAATATACTCAAGATGAAGGCGTTTCCGGTCTAGCACTTGTGCCAACCAACTCCTATGACATATTTGACTCACCAAATGAAGGAATTTGAAGATGCTTCATGGCTAAAGGCCCAAAGGTATCACACCCCGAGTATGTTGATTTCAATAGTGATGAAGATGATTTGCTGGGTGATGATGATTTACTTGTTGACAACTCTAGTGATGAAAACTATGATGAAATTGCTATTGATCATGCTAATCAAGATAAAACGAATGATGATGATAAGGAGATTGAGCGTCTAACTAAAGAACTAAAAACTCTTAAGTTAGCTCATGAAAGTACCTTGTAAGATCAATGAGAGCTTTTGAAGACTCATGAGAAGCTACACTTTGAAAAGCTCAACCTTGAGCAAGAGCATGGGTTCTTAAAAGCAATCAATGATGATCTTCGCAAGAAAAGTTCTTATTACATTGCCAAGTGTTTACTCTTTTCTACTTGCATGCCGCAAGTAAAATCTAGCAAAAAGAATAAGAAAGATTCTTCTTCTAGTAGTAACAATAATCATGTTAAATCCAACATTGTTGCTTCTAGTAGTTCTCTTGATTCCACTAATGATTCTCTTAGCCAAGTTACACTTGAGTAAGAAAATAGCTTATTGAAGGGAATTATAGAGAAAGGTGTTTACAAGAGCCTTGCCGGGAGTAAGCAATTTGAGGAAATTGTACGCAAGCAAGGAAGGCACCGGAAGAATCAAGGTGTTGGTTTTGAACGAAAGTTCAATGCCAATGGAGTTGAGTGGTAAGAAGATCAATACCCCAAGACGAAGTTTGTTCCTCAACAAGAGAAGTATGATCCTACTTCTTTCAAGGGGACAAAAGCTCAAGATGATCTTCTGATGACCCACAAATATAGGGGATCTATCGTAGTCCTTTCGATAAGTAAGAGTGTCGAACCCAACGAGGAGCAGAAGGAAATGATAAGCGGTTTTCAGCAAGGTATTCTCTACAAACACTGAAATTATCGGTAACATATAGTTTTGTGATAAGGTAATTGGCAACGAATTGCAAGTAATAAAAGTAAATAAGGTGAAGCAAGATGGCCCAATCCTTTTTGTAGCAAAGGACAAGCCTGGACAAACTCTTATATGAAGGAAAGCGCTCCCGAGGACACATGGGAATTATCGTCAAGCTAGTTTTCATCATGATCATATGATTCGCGTTCGGTACTTTGGTAATTTGATATGTGGGTGGACCGGTGCTTGGGTGTTTTCCTTACTTGGACAAGCATCCCACTTATGATTAACTCCTATTGCAAGCATCCGCAACTACAACAGAAGTATTAAGGTAAACCAAACCATAGCATGAAACATATGGATCCAAATCAACCCCTTACAAAGCAACGCATAAACTAGGGTTTAAGCTTCTGTCACTCTAGCAACCCATCATCTACTTATTACTTCCCAATGCCTCCCTCTAGGCCCAAACAATCGTGAAGTGTCATGTAGTCGACGTTCACATAACACCACTAGAGGTATGACAACATACATCTCATCAAAATATCAAACGAATACCAAATTCACATGACTACTAATAGCAAGACTTCTCCCATGTCCTCAAGAACAAATGTAACTACTCACAAAGCATATTCATGTTCATAATCAGAGGGGTATTAATATGCATAATGGATCTGAACATATGATCCTCTACCAAGTAAACCAACTAGCATCAACTACAAGGAGTAATCAACACTACTAGCAACCCACAGGTACCAATCTGAGGTTTGGATACAAAGATTGGATACAAGAGATGAACTAGGGTTTGAGCGGAGATGGTGCTGGTGAAGATGTTGATGGACATTAACCCCCTCCCAATGAGAGGATCATCGGTGATGACGATGGCGATGATTTCCCCCTCTCGGAGGGAAGTATCCCTGGCAGAACAGCTCCGCCAGAGCCCTAGATTGGTTCCGCCAAGGTTCCGCCTCATGGCGGCGGAGTCTCGTCCCGAAAGCTTGCTTCTGATTTTTCCCTCGGCAAAAGACTCCATATAGCAGAAGATGGGCATCGGAGGGCCACCAGGGGGCCCACGAGGCAGGGGGGCACGCCCGGGGGGTAGGGCGTGCCCCCACCCTCGTGGCCAGGGTGTGGCCCCCCTCTGGAACTTATTGCACTCAGTATTTTATATATATATATATATTCTGGAAATAGCTTCCGTGAAGTTTTAGGACTTTTGGAGTTGTGCAGAATAGGTCTCTAATATTTGCTCCTTTTCCAGCCCAGAATCCCAGCTGCCGGCATTCTCCCTCTTCATGTAAACCTTGTAAAATAAGAGAGAATAGGCATACGTATTTTGACATAATGTGTAATAACAGCCCATAATGCAATAAATATTGATATAAGAGCATGATGCAAAATGGACGTATCATCTTCCACCACAAGACCACAAGCAAAAAAGGCAAGGACAAGCTTCAAGAGGAGATTGATGCATTTGAAGAACCTCCCAAGGCCTTGGTCAAGTGGGTTCCCAATACTACATCAAGTTCTACTTCATCAAGTACGACTACAACTCCAAGGATTCCCATCAAGATGATGTGGATCCCGAAGAAGAAGAACTAGAGAGTTCTTGAGGGTGACTCCGCCAACATACTTCACTCATATCATTTTGGCGAGGACAAGTGCAAACAACTTCCAGATCTTGCACTAGTTCAAGGAGTCACAAACCCTCTTGTTGCTATGTAGCGACCCGACCTCAGACGGTCAAGCCTCTGTGTATCTGTGCCATCCCTGGATCGGTATGCTGGCACACACAGTACATCAATATATATATATATATATATCAAAGTGCAATCACATGTATAAATAACGTAAAACTGATATATACCTCATAAGTCTCAGCGGAAACAAGCAATCGGGTGTGGAGTCCCATCAACGCCATCGGCAGGTTGAGTGTAGACCGTAACCCTATGACGTAACAATTACTCGTCGGAAGAAACATATATGCAACATGAGACGTTGCAGCCGTGTAGGTCAGTACATTGAATGTACCGGCAAGATCACCATAAGAGAAAACAGATGATAAACTATACTATATGCAATATGGCTTTGTGGCTCTGTATCTGAGTTTTGTTTGCGTAAAAGCTGGTTTTATTTTCCCTACATCAAAGGAATTATCCGGAGTCTGTACTACAGAGTTTTCTATCATGACATGGTTCCGCCAACCGATGTCTCATAGCCCAAATCATCATAAGTTGCCCACAATTAATTTAGTAGTCTGGTGTGGAGAGTTCCGAGATAGATCCAAGTCCAGAGGCTCAAATTGTCCGTAACTGGGGACACGGCTAATCGATTAGGTTTTTAACCCTCTGCAGAGGTTTGTACACTTACCCGCAAGATTCGGTCCCTCTATTTACATTCTCGCACTTCAGGGTGTTTGAGAATAAGATGACCGAAACATGGTCTTCCGAAGAGTTCCTCTGACCACTGTCCGGTGCTCATCCAATCCTACCGTAGTTCTACATCTGCTAGCACCGTCCCAGCCAGAGTCACAACTAAGGTCAACCAAGCCAGAGCCCACGGTGACTTGCGGTTGCACAGGTAAGCTTCCAGGCATGAATTATTCTTCCGTCTCTTTGAGTCTGGGTGAAGCTTTCCGCAAGATGTCATGGCGCTTCTCCATGCATCCCGGCCAACCACTGGTTTCTCTAGGGTGCCCGTCAACCGTCCTTCACCCAGTAGTGTGTATTGAATTCTTGTCTCGAGTCTCGAAATCTTGAGGAGTCCTGAAGATGCAGTCCTTGCTGGTGCCATCATGAAGTTGTCGCCATTGACGTAGAGTCCTCCTTCAGACCACTCTCATGCACTCATACCAAACCCAGTCTACTATAGCGTAGCATTAAAACTATGTAACGTCCCGGGTTTGGTAACAGGGGGATGGGTTTCTACCTAATGCATTCTACTCAACTACAAGATTCAATAACACTACTGGCGGGATTGTTGAAAGGGTGCTACTACATGCAAATAAACATAGGTATGGAAAACATGGTCAAAGTGAACTTGCCTGGTATTACTTGATGAAGATAACAACGCTCTCGGAATCTTTGACAAACTATTCGTCACTCCGAGAAAATCTATATAGTCAAACATTATACTCACATAAGCAATAATCTTAGCAAACAATACTAGCAATCAAAATAACAATCGAAAAGCCATAAATAAAACAATAATGAAGTCAAAGAAAACCAAATAGAATTCCAAAGAAAAACTTCACGAAAACAAGGGAGAAACCAACTCACACAATAATAGTCAAAACTTTCTTATTAAAACTAAATTACTCTAAAAACTTTTATACAACATGGAAAATATAATTCTAATAAAACAACAACAAAATAATTTACTAAAGCATTTACTAGCAAAAGGAACTAGTATGAAAACTATTGAAACTAACAAGTTAACACCAGAACAACTATAACAACTAGCAAAAGACAAAAGTAAACAATACTAAAATAATTATCAAACTAATTTACTCCTAAATAACAGAATCAATGACAACATATAATGAAGTGGCAAAAAGAGTTACTTTTGAAACTAATGGAACTAGTTTTATCAACTATCACTATGAACTAAACAAACAAATACTAAAATAGTAGCTAAACACTAGTAAATAACTACAAAAATTTATCTACTGCAGTCTAACATAAACATATGACAACATGTAAAAATTTACAAAAAATAATTAACTAAAAATAATTAAAAACACTAACTATATGACTAAAACAACTACATAAGCAAAACAATACTATTTTTGCAATAAACCTAATTAAATTAAACTAAAAAAATAATAACTATAAGCTACTAGATAGACAAAACAGTAACAAAACAGTAGCAAAAAGAATCAATAAAAAATATTTCATAAAACTCAAGATACGGCCAAAATAGCGATTTGGATAAATTTCACCAAATTCAATTTTAAACTACTCAAATTTGAAATCCAATGGTACAAACAGAAACTACAACAAATTTTGAATCTAATGCAAAAAGAATCAATCAATTTGGATCTAAAACATAAAAGTTATAAGCAATATAAAATCAGAACTATTCTGTTTTTAAAACAGAAACGAAAATAACAAAAAAAAACTAACGGGCGCTACGGGGTGTGCGAGCTGAAACTAAACAGCGCTCGGGCGGAAAATAACCGAAACGCGTACGGGCCAAAAGAGAAAGACCGATCGGCTAAACCGATTAGATCGAAACCGTAAATAAACCGAAGCTAAACCGATCTAGTAAAAAAACCTAACTGTTCGATCTAATCTAATCACGACCGTATAATCTAGATTGGACGGACGAGGTGGGAAAGAGAGCTCACCACGGTGGTGGTCGACGGCGAGTGCGTCAGGCGACGACGGTGGCGGTGCTCCGGTGATCTTCGGCGTCACTGGGGTGGCCAGGGAGATGAAGCAGACGACGACGAGTCCAACGGTGGTCCTGGCGCCGGTTGAGGTGGTCGGAGACGGTCGGCGGCGAGGTCGAGGCGGCGGTGGCGTTCGGGCGTCAGCGGTGGCGGCGCTCGGGTGAGTTTCGGGCTCGCGCGAATGCACGGGGAGGTGCGAATGAGTGAGGGAAGTGCGGAGGTGGTCTCGGGAGGCGGCGAGGGGGTCGGAGTAGCTCGGTGGGGCGGCAATGGCGTGGCGGGGGCGCTCGGCTCCGGCGAGCAATTGAGGAGGCGGGGGTTCTCGGAGGGGGCTTCGGGGCGGAATCGGTCGAGGGAGATGAGTATATATAGGGGGAGGGTGCTTGGAGGAGGGGCGGATCGAGGAGAGGATCCCGAGAAATCCGAGATTCGGCGGCGGTGGCGTGGTTCTGGCATGGGAAGGAAGAAGGTCGCGGGCGAGAGCGATCGGGCAGTGGGGCCCTGCGGTCAGCGGCACAGGGGCGAGCAAGAGGGGAGCGGGCGACCGAGGCGAAGGCGGCTTGGGCCTGCGGCGCGCTACGCTGGGCTGGCGGCTTCGCTGGCAGGGCCATTGTCCTGGCTAGTTCGGATTTTTTTTTGAAATAAGGCAGAGGAAAAAAACTAAAATAAGATAAACCTATAATATTTTTATATAGTACATATATATATATATATATAAATCAGAAAAATAAACCCTACAACGTGAACATTTTCCAGAGGCAAAATCCAAACTACGAGAAAACATTTTTTTAAAATTCCAAATAAACTCCAATTTGAATTCAAAAACCTTTGGCATTAATTTCTCCTGACTTTCTGGAGTGTCATGTTAGCTCCTCTCATACTTTTAAACAAGTATTTGTCAGGGGTATATGAAATAAATTTCGAATGCCAAGTTGAATCCAAATTCAAATAAAATTCAAATGCCTCTGAAATTTCGAAATGCCACTCAATTTCACACAATCAGTCACACAATAATCAAACAAACAATCATAAATATTTATTTAATATAACATTCAAAAAATTTAGAATTTTGGGATGTTACAAACCTACCACACTTAAAATGAATCTCGTCCTCGAGATTCGAAGAGGCTAGCAAGAAAAGGTTAGGGTTTGGGGTATTCTAGCAAATATTTTGGTCGGAAGGGTCTAGTGTACTACCACACTTAAAAGCATGGGTATGGTTCCGACAAAACTCATGTACTCCATCCTTTTGTGTTGCTGGTGTCGGTGTTCTCATATACTCCGGAATAGCTCTTTCACGGGTGCTCTTCTGGTCGAGGCATAACCTTTCCTCAAACACGTGTCCTTTCATCCCGGTGACGTTCTTCCGAGTCTGGGTCTTCTTAGCTGACTGGTCTATCACCAATACTAAATAACTATCGAAATTCTCATGGTGGTCAACCATGTATGGTTTCTCCTGCAGAAAAAATGGGTTTGGTTGAATCTCACCGTATATCCTACGATTGGCAACGGGTGCCTAGTACATGGATCAATCATCCTACCATTCTATGGTTTTATGGCTTGACGTGTCGACACTCTTCTAAGGTTTTCAAGGCTCTCTGATTTTCCATCAACATATGATAGTTCATGATAGAAGTCTTTGGTATGGGGGACAATCCATCCCGTACTTGAACCATTACTACATATGTAGACATCGAATCACGTATTCTAACACTTGGGTATACTCACAAGCATTGCAGAATTTCTCTGTCGACAAACTGAGTTCGAATAAATCCATTGTTTCTGCAAGCTGAACAAGACATCTAACGTTTCTTCACATCTCTCGGGTTTTCGTATCCTCCTAAAAATGCTGGCTAATTAACTCAGAGTTTTCTTCCAAAATATCTTCCTTCAGCAAGAGTGTGCTTGCTTCTTATTAACTCCTGGGCCTGTGGGTTATGGCCCACTTCAACTCTTGTACAATTTTAACTCATCCTTTCGAGGATTATCGTTCCATATTCCAACATTACATCTCCTTTGAATCCAATAGTACTTCTTCCTTCATACCCTTGTGGTGACGATCATACAAAACTCCAACTTATTTGGCGCAGCTCCCTTCTATGGACCATCATGGATAACACATTTCTTTCTTCATTGATCTTGTGGCTTTACGGAGTACTACCACACCTAAAATGAAATGCACTAGTTTATCCATAAATCATATTATTTTTCATATCAAATCTTTTATTACATCCTTAACCATTTTTCGTAAATCCAACGTCCAAAAAGTACCTTGTTACAAATGCTGCCACCCACATGGTTTGGTATGGTCAGGCATTACTTCCAACTTTATTCATTTTTTCCTCCTTGAGGATTCTTCAGTCCCACTGGAATTGTGCGACATGCGCCTTGAAATCTTCAATCTTCTGTTTCATCGTGGTGGCCTTGAGCTTCATCTCTGCATGGACTTCTCTTAGGTATTCCTGAGTATAACGGAGTCTTGCTTCAAGTATTTCTCCGATCTGGCGTATGGCTTCCATGGCTGCTTCACGAACAGTGTCGAAGAAAGTTGCTTGTGGTACATGTGAGATGAAAAAGTACTGCCCCTTCGTCTTTGGGCAAACTCCTTTCATATAGTGGAGGTGTACCTCCACATACCAAAGTTCCACTCCCTTTTGCATGAAGGGGTAGCCTTTGTAGACTGCATCTCCTTCAAGGTGAATATGATTCATCATGTCCTTCAGGATCTTCGGGTAATCATGATCACTTGTCAGGGTCATGATCGTTTCCGGGCCCTTAAGGAAAAACTCATAAAGGGTCGTCATCTGCAGTTGTAAAACAAAAATGGTGCTCAGAATAAGGTACATATCTCCTCGGGTACACATTCATATCATCCAAAAAAACTTCAAACTCAAGTTCCAATATCCAGTTTATGCATCACAACTCATTTTCTTCCATGTTCACCCAGAATATTAATTTCCAAGATAAAACATAACAACTTCTTAAAGCCTTTCAGCATATGACATATCAACTTTATTGAGTCATGAATTATTACAATCTCTGAGTAATCTATTACGTAACTCAACCCCGCATTCTCATGAAAAAGTGTTTTCCTTACTACCCTTATTACTGATATCAACATCTCCACTACTCAGCTCCGGCTTTCTCATGACTTGTACAATCCTTAGCAAAATGTCCTGCTTCCTTGCAGCGAAATCAAATAACTTCCGGCATGTCTCGAGGCTTCTGGGTGATGGTGCCTGCTCCTTGAGTTCCTTTCCTCCTTTCGAGACAATCATTGGCATAATGCCCGACGTCCTTACATTCAAAACAGGTAATATGACTCTTGTCCCTCTTTGTAGAAATTGGGTTGTTCTGAGGGTGTGTTTGTTTTCTCTTCCTGGTTTTCTTTGTTTTGATCGAACGTTCTATTCCCTGTGGATCAAACTCCACTGCTTCTGTCGGGAAGTATCCCAGATACTCTTTTCTTTTCTTGGTGCAATACCGTGAAAAATGTCCTTCTTCTCCACATGAATAATAGGCATTGAAGTAAAATCTATTAAGGCTTTCTCCATCAGGGTCTTCAACACTTTCCTTAATCACAGGTTCTTTCATAACTTCTCGGATGTCTTCTTTCATTCCTTTTTCCTGCTTCTGAATAGTTTGTTGCACCGTGGGGTAAATGTGACACTGAGCTGGGTAGTGGGTGGTTCCTTCACACAAGAAACAAGTCACCTGACTAGTAGGGCATTCCTTAGCTGGGTGTTTCTGCTCACAATGAGGGCATCCATCCTTGTGTTTCTCCTGGGTGTGTCCTATTTCTCCGCAAATCCTGCAGGCACAAGGTTTATTTCTTGGGGTATCATGGTGCTTCCGAATAAGACAAGATCTTGTCAGAGTCTTCTTGAATTCTTCCCAAGTCCTTGCTCCATTCCATCCCTGTATAGCTTGATGCATCTGCCACCATGTTGCAACATTTCCTTCAAAGTACTGAAGAGCGTATGATACTTCATTCTTCCTTGAAACCAAATTGCTCCCGAAATGATTCTCCTTGTTCTGAATCCATAGCTTTGCCTCCGGCTGGGTTTTCGGTCCAGAGAATACAGTCCAACTTCATTCATCATCTACTGGGTCCAAGGGTTTTAGGGTGAGATAAGAGAGAGGTGGGGAGGAATACACACAATACAAACAATAGTTTTGGAGAAATGAGTTTTATTTTGTGGCTGTCGGAAAAACATCAAACAAATGATAGCTCACAAATCGCCGCATCTAACGTAAGTATATAACATGGGTTTGGTCTTCTAAAGGTCAAATAATTCTTCGGATTCTTCAAGTCTTCGGAGTCTTCAACTGTTGTAGCTTTAACTCTTCTAATGCATGGTGAAATCCTCTTTACTCCGAAATGGTCATCGGTTGTCCGATATCTTGTCCTTCTTGGAGCGGCTTTAGTTGATCCTCCGTGTGGTCAAAAGGGAAAGGGGTATATTCTAACTATTTGAAGTAAGAGAGGTTATTTGATAAAATCAGAAAAGATGGGAAGTAATAGATTCTTTTGAAAATAAAGTTTTAGATATTTCCTGTCCTAGGGGCTTTCCGATTTCTACGGTCACGTCCTACAGTCAACATGTGCTCTGATACCATATTTGTAGCGACCCGACCTCAGACGGTCAAGCCTCTGTGTATCTGTGCCATCCCTGGATCGGTATGCTGGCACAGACAGTACATCAATATATATATATATATATATATATATATATCAAAGTGCAATCACATGTATAAATAACGTAAAACTGATATATACCTCATAGGTCTCAGCGGAAACAAGCAATCGGGTGTGGAGTCCCATTAACGCCATCGGCAGGTTGAGTGTAGACCGTAACCCTATGACGTAACTCTTACTCGTCGGAAGAAACATATCTGCAACATGAGACGTTGCAGCCGTGTAGGTCCGTACACTGAATGTACCGGCAAGATCACCATAAGAGAAAACAGATGATAAACTATACTATATGCAGTATGGCTTTGTGGCTTTGTATCTGAGTTTTGTTTGCGTAAAAGCTGGTTTTATTTTCCCTACATCAAAGGAATTATCCGGAGTCTGTACTACGGAGTTTTCTATCATGACATGGTTACGCCAACCGATGTCTCATATCCCAAATCATCATAAGTTGCCCACAATTAATTTAGTAGTCCGGTGTTGAGAGTTCCGAGATAGATCCAAGTACAGAGGCTCAAATTGTCCGTAACCGGGGACACGGCTAATCGATTAGGTTTTTAACCCTCTGCAGAGGTTTGTACACTTTACCCGCAAGATTCGATCCCTCTCTTTACATTCTCGTACTTCAGGGTGTTTGAGAATAAGATGACCGAAACATGGTCTTCCAAAGAGTTCCTCTGACCACTGTCCGGTGCTCATCCAATCCTACCGTAGTTCTACATCTGCTAGCACCGTCCCAGCCAGAGTCACAACTAAGGTCAACCAAGCCAGAGCCCATAGTGACTTGCGGTTGCACAGGTAAGCTTCCGGGCATGAATTATTCTTTCGTCTCTTTGAGTCTAGGTGAAGCTTTCCGCAAGATGTCATGGCGCTTCTCCATGCATCTCGGCCAACCACTGGTTTTTCCAGGGTGCCCGTCAACCGTCCTTCACCCAGTAGTGTGTATTGAATTCTTGTCTCGAGTCTCGAAATCTTGAGGAGTCCTGAAGATGCAGTCCTTGGCGATGCCATCATGAAGTTGTCGCCATTGACGTAGAGTCCTCCTTCAGACCACTCTCATGCACTCATACCAAACCCTGTCTACTATAGCGTAGCATTAAAACTATGTAACGTCCCGGGTTTGGTAACAGGGGGATGGGTTTCTACCTCATGCATTCTACTCAACTACAAGATTCAATAACACTACTGGCGGGATTGTTGAAAGGGTGCTACTACATGCAAATAAACATAGGTATGGAAAACATGGTCAAAGTGAACTTGCCTGGTATTACTTGATGAAGATAACAACGCTCTCGGAATCTTTGATAAACTATTCGTCACTCCGAGAAAATCTATATAGTCAAACATTATACTCACATAAGCAATAATCTTAGCAAACAATACTAGCAATCAAAATAACAATCGAAAAGCCATAAATAAAACAATAATGAAGTCAAAGAAAACCAAATAGAATTCCAAAGAAAAACTTCAGGAAAACAAAGGAGAAACCAACTCACACGATAACAGTCAAAACTTTCTTATTAAAACTAAATTACTCTAAGAACTTTTATACAGCATGGAAAATATAATTCTAATAAAACAACAACAAAATAATTTACTAAAGCATTTACTAGCAAAAGGAACTAGTATGAAAACTATTGTAACTGACTAGTTAACACCAGAACAACTATAACAACTAGCAAAAGACAAAAGTAAACAATATAAAATAATTATCAAACTAATTTACTCCTAAATAACAGAATCAATGACAACATATAATGAAGTGGCAAAAAGAGTTACTTTTGAAACTAATGGAACTACTTTTATCAACTATCACTATGAACTAAACAAACAAATACTAAAATAGTAGCTAAACACTAGTAAATAACTACAAAAATTTATCTACTGCAGTCTAACATAAACATATGACAACATATAAAAATTTACAAAAAAGAATTAACTAAAAATAATTAAAAACACTAATTATATGACTAAAACAACTACATAAGCAAAACAGTACTATTTTTGCAATAAACCTAATTAAATTAAACTAAAAAATAATAACTATAAGCTACTGGATAGACAAAACAGTAACAAAACAGTAGCAAAAAGAATCAATCAAAAATATTTCATAAAACTCAAGATACAGCCAAAATAGTGATTTGGATAAATTTCATCAAATTCAATTTTAGACTACTCAAATTTGAAATCCAATGGTGCAAACAGAAACTTCAACAAAATTTTGAATCTAATGCAAAAAGAATCAACCAATTTGGATCTAAAACATAATAGTTATAAGCAATATAAAATCAGAACTATTCTGTTTTTAAAACAGAAACGAAAATAACAAAAAAAAACTAACGGGCGCTACGGGGTGTGCGAGCTGAAACTAAACAGCGCTTGGGCGGAAAATAACCGAAACATGTACGGGCCAAAAGAGAAAGACCGATCGGCTAAACCGATTAGATCTAAACCGTAAATAAACCAAAGCTAAACCGATCTAGTAAAAAAACCTAACTGTTCGATCTAATCTAATCATGAGCGTATAATCTAGATCGGACGGACAAGGAGGGAGAGAGCGCTCACCGCGGTGGTGGTCGATGGCGAGTGCGTCGGGTGACGACGGTGGCGGCGCTCCGGTGATCTTCGGCGTCAGTGGGGTGGCCAGGGAGATGAAGCAGACGACGACGAGTCCAACGGTGGTCGTGGCGCCCATGGAGGTGGTCGGAGACGGTCGGCGGCGAGGTCGAGGCGGCGGTGGCGTTCGGGCATCGGCGGTGGCGGCGCTCCGGTGAGTTTCGGGATCGCGCGAGTGCACGGGGAGGTGCGGATGAGCGAGGGGAGTGCGGAGGTGGTCTTGGGAGGCGGCGAGGGGGTCAGAGTAGCTCCGTGGGGCGGCAATGGTGCGGCGGGGGCGCTCGGCTCCGGCGAGCAATTGAGAAGGAGGCGGGGGTTCTCGGAGGGGGCTTTGGGGCGGCATCGGTCGAGGGAGATGAGTATATATAGGGGGAGGGTGCTTGGAGGAGGGGCGGATCGAGGAGAGGATCTCGAGAAATCCGGGATTCGGCGGCGGCGGGATGGTTCTGGCGTGGGGAGGAAGAAGGTCGCGGGCGAGAGCGATCGGGTAGTGGGGCCCTGCGGTCAGCGGCACAGGGGCGAGCGAGAGGGGAGCGGGCGACCGAGGCAAAGGCGGCTTGGGCGTGCGGCGCGCTGCGCTGGGCTGGCGGCTTCGTTGGCTGGGCCGCGGCTTCGCTGGCTGGGCCGTCGGCCTGGCGAGTTCAGATTTTTTTTGAAATAAGGCAGAGGAAAAAAAACTAAAATAAGATAAACCTATAATATTTTTATATAGTACATATATATATCAAAAAAATTAGAAAAATAAACCCTACAACGTGAACATTTTTCTAGAGGCAAAATCCAAACTAGGAGAAAACATTTTTTAAAATTCCAAATAAACTCCAATTTGAATTCAAAAACCTTTGGCATTAATTTCTCCTGACTTTCTGGAGTGTCATGTTAGCTCCTCTCATACTTTTAAACAAGTATTTGTCAGGGGTATATGAAATAAGTTTCGAATGCCAAGTTGAATCCAAATTCAAATAAAATTCAAATGCCTCTGAAATTTCCAAATGCCACTCAATTTCACACAATCAGTCACACAATAATCAAACAAACAATCATAAATATTTATTTAATATAACATTGCAAAAATTTAGAATTTTGGGATGTTACATGCTAAGACAAGGGACAAGGTAACCTAATGCTTTCATGGACATCATCTTGTGTGAACATCACTCTATGTCTATGGATATGCTTGTTTGTTCCTTGTGGGACTAACCCGTGTAGGTATTGAAAGTGCAACTCTTTCCAATGGATTGCTCCAAGTGATCTACATCAACATTGAGAATGCACATCTTCAACATCTACATGAAGTCATCATCGACAAAACCCAAGGTTAGTTCATCCCTCTTAGGGGGGATATCACATCAAGGGGGATCTTTACTCTAACAATTGAGCTAAAGCAACTCTAATGGTGTGAACACAACAATACTGTATGTAAAAGTGGTAACCCCACTTGTGCTTAAAAGATGAGTATGACCTATGATCAAATGATCTCATTTGACTCCTAAGTCAATATACTCATATATAGACGACCTAGTCATCGCCAATTGCTTGATAGATGCTAGAGTGTTTGTGCATGCTTTGCCACATATTTCATTTGCTATTCTACTGTGTGAGCATGTTGATTGCATATTTTACTCATTCAAGGACATCCATTTATTGCTTCGATTGTTTGGCTTTTCTCTCTTTTGCCAAATGGATGGACAAGAATGCCTAAGAACTTCCTCTAGCTATCTATGATTTTCTCGTCTAAAACTCTATTCATGCTACATCGCTACATCACAAAGTTTGATCAAGTCAGATTCGAACACTCTGTATGAGGAGCACTCAGAGTCCCCGATTCGTCATAGACTTAAACTTCCAAAACCTCTCTGTGAATTTCGGTCTGACCGATCCATCCACTTCGGTCACACCGAGTTCACTGAGTTGATCTAGGTTTTCAACCTCGGTGCAACCGATTAGAACTTTTTGGTCACACTGAGTTGTAGTAACCACTTGCGATTCTGCATCTCGGTGCCACCGAGTTGTTCCACTCGGTCACACCGACAGTGTCAGGATATATATACTGACGGGTTGAAATTTGGAAATTTCTTCAAAACTCTTCATCCCGCCGTGTCCTGCTTTGCCGCTTCGGGTCTGCGGATCGTCTCCTCATCACCAGCAACCTCCCGCCACTGGTTTCCATCGCCGTCAACGGATTTCAACATCGCCGTTGCTGCCGTAGCGAACTCACTGCCGAACTAGGGTATGAGTTCGATCTCTTGTGCATTCTCTTTACCTCCGATTCTAAGCACAAGGTCAATGCCATGTTTCTTGCCACGTTTGATATCATCCTGTCCAGCAAAACATCCCATAGATTAGATTTGATTCGAAAATTTAGGGTTAGGTTTCTGTTGAACTCATCTCGGACCGACCAAGTTGTGGAAATCGGTCTCACCGATTTGACTTAGGCCATTGCACTTGCACTTTTCGGTCTGACCGAAAGTTGCAAATCGGTGTGACCGAATTCAACTCTTTGTGAAACCCTAGCAATCTTGGAGTCACCAAACTGTGTCTCGGTCTGACCGATTTCACCAGTTTAGACTCCAAAAGTTGCTTCAGTGTCATCGAGTTTAACAAACCGGTAGCTCCGAAATGCTTGCTGGGGAAAACTAAAACTAAGTTTTTGACTCATTTGTTTTGCAAAACCTCTGCACTTTGTGATGCTCATCCACTCTACTTCATCTATATCCATTCACAGGGTCTGCTATCAGTTTTCTTTGCCAGTATGTCTGATTAGAGTGATAACCAAAACAAGTCAGAAGAGCAAGTGAACATGAGTGAGGGCACTAGTCCCTCTAGCAGCTGTGATGATGGCAACAGGAGCACTCCAAGCAATATTGCCAAAGCAGCTACTAGGCAGAGAAAGAAGAGGAATTCTGACTTAGAGGATGAGGACTATGTGCTGCTGAGGAGGAAGTGAGCTCCAAGAAGAAGGTTGTCAAAAAGGAGTTTGGCACAGCTGCATCCACAAAGCCTGGTTTGCACAAGAAGGTACCTGCTAAGAGGATTCCCATGTCAAAAGCCAGAGCCTCCACTTTTGAGACTTCTAAGTCAACTGAAGAGGCTGCTGGTGAAGGCAAGAAGAGGAAGGAGAGGGTCAAGAAGACTATGGCCAAGGTCATTGGAAAAACTTCTGTGATGAAAGATCCAGAGGAAGAAGAGGATGCTGCACCAACATCAAAGTCTCAAAAGCCAATGGGGGATGCCATCAAGTCAGGGGCTACCCCATCAAGGCCCAAGGCTGCTCCCAAAGCCTATGCTCCTGCTCTAAAGCCAAGAGGAGCACAAGCAACATTTCTGCTGCTGACAAGAACAAGGCCCCAGTGCGTGAGATTGATGAAGAGGATGCTGAAGCCCAAGTTCTTCAGAAGCTCAAACCAAAAAGTCCAGATCATGTTGACAACTATCCAGTGGTAGAAGACATGAACATCAGGAAAGATGCATGTCTCAGACTTTGGAGACAAACTGATCCATATGCTGCAAGGAGAAGGGCTGTTGTGGACTACAGGTTCCATACCAAAGAGCAGCAAGATTTATATGAAACCATATTACTTGACAAGAAGGCCATAGTCTGTGACATGAAGTGGGCTGATTGGGAGTACATCGATGAGAATGAAGATCATTTTGCAGGAGTGCATGAAAGTTTCAAGTCTTGTGGAGTAGATGACTTTGTGGGTCAGAAACTTACCAAATGGAATGATGAGCTCATTTTGCAATTCTATTCTACAGCTCATTTTTATCTAGATGGAAGAATAGTTTGGATATCTGAGGGTACAAGGTACCAATCTACTGTTGATGAGTGGGCCAAATTGATCAATGCCCCTAAAGAGCATGAAGATGACTTGGATGTCTATGCCAAGAAGAAGAAAGACCACAACTCAATGGCCAATATGTACATGGTAATTCTAGACAAAGCTTTGGAAACTCATAAGCTTGGGTCTGTTCACTATTTGTTGTCTGGACTAGCTACAATCAACACCATTCTGAGGCATACTTTGTTGCCAAAATCCGGAGATCACAAGATGAACAAAGGCCATTCAATTAACTTGCTACAACTGTTTGATGTGCCCCAAAAGTTTAAAGTCATGAGCCTGATTGTGGAAACAATCAAGAGGACAGCTGCAGATCAGAAGAGAACTTGTGGGTATGCTCCACATATTCAGGTGCTCATCAACTCCAAGATGGGCACTGGCACTTATCTTTTGGACAAGGAGCATCTACCTTTGAGACCAGATTTTGAGGACAACACGGTTGTCATGAATGAAGAAGGTCCTACATCTGTGCAAGCACAAGAAAAGAGAGAGAAGACAAAGGCTGAGAAGGATGCAAAGATGCCAAGTGTTGAAGAGGCTCAAGTGTTCCTAAAGTCAAAACAAGATCAGCTTGCTTATCTGATTCAAGCAACTTTGAGGATTGAGAAGGGCTTGGCCACCCTTACTCAAAACCAAGAGAGCTTGGAAAGGATTATTGAAACCAAGTTCTATGATCTTGATCTTAAAGTGACTGAGATGCAGACAACTGTTGAGTAGCTCCAAGAAGAAACTAAGGAGAGGAAAGGGCAGGCTACCACAGATGCCTTTCAGAGAGTGCCAGAGGTCAGAGGTCACTATAGTGCCCATGGCTGAACTAGAGCTACCACATCAGCACTAGCAGCCACAGCTTCAGTGCCACTTCCAGTTGCAACTCCACCAGCTCCATCAACTTCAACAGATGAATTCGTCCTTGGAGTCCTCTCAACACCACCTCCCGAAGATCAAGCCTAGTGAGATGCATAGCACTATGCATTTTCAAACTTTTTGCTAACTTGTTGCCAAAGGGGGAGAAGTGTATAGATCATAAGCTTTGAGAGAGTGTGTGTTTTTGCTTCTTTTGTCTCTCTCACTATTTGGTTGATATTTTGTGTGCTTGCTTAATACTTCATGTCTATGTGTGTGAGATACTTGTATGATCATGTGTTTGATCATATCCTACTTTAATGCTTATGCTTGAATGATGGTATTTTTTATATCTCATATATGATCATTCACTTTGCTTGGTGATGAGTGCATGTTTTTAATTTCTATCATCTTGAGCGCTCCACCAAGATGTATGTGACATGGAAGAGTAACCCATGATCCTAATCGATTGTGCATTTGCATTCAAAAGCAAATTTTAAATAATGCATAAATTTAGGGGGAGCTCTTGCTTATCACATACTTCTCAAAGCGACGATGTATTTCAATCTTATTATCAATTGTCGAAGCTTTGATCTATATGTTGTCATCAATTACCAAAAAGGGGGAGATTGAAAGTGCAACTATCCCTAGGTGGGTTTGGTAATTCCTAACAACATATAGCTTATTGAACTAATGCTATTTCAAGATGATCATTTCAGAAAGTTCAATGATTGGGATGGCAAGGATTAGAAATGTGGACCTGATATGTCTCGAACGTATCTATAATTTTTGATTGTTCCATGTTGTTTTATTATCAATCTTGGATGTCTTATAATCATTTTATAGTCATTTTATATCAGTTTTTGGTACTAACCTATTGACATAGTGCCAAGTGCCAGTTGCTGTTTTTTTCCATGTTTTTTACATCACAGAAAATCAATCAAACGGAGTCCAAATGCCATGAAACTTTACGGAGATTTTTTATGGGCCAGAAGGAAGGCAATGGGTCCTGGTTGCACCTGGGGGTGCCCCGAGGGGGCACAACCCACTAGGGCGTGCCAGGAGGCCCAGGCGCGCCCTGGTGGGTTGTGCCCACCTCGGGTCCCCCCCGGACCGCCTCTTTGCTCTATAAATACCCCAAAAATACCAGAACCCTAGGGGAGTCAACAAAATATTCATCCAGCCGCCGCAGAGTCCAGAACCACCAGATCCAATCTAGACACCATTACGGAGGGGTTCACCACTTCCATTGGTGCCTCTCCGATGATGCGTGAGTAGTTCTTTGTAGACCTTCGGGTCCGTAGTTAGTAGCTAGATGGCTTCATCTCTCTCTCTCTCTTGATTCTCAATACAACGGTCTCTTGGAGATCCATATGATGTAAATCTTTTGTGGTGTGTTTGTTGGGATCGATGAACTTTGAGTTTATGATCAGATCTATGTTTTTATATCCATGAAAGTATTTGAGTTTCTTTGATCTCTTTTATGCATGATCTCTTATAACCTCGTATTTCTTCTCCGATATTTGGGTTTTGTTTGGCTAACTTGATCTATTTATCTTGCAATGGGAAGAGGTGCCCGGTAGTGGATTCGATCTTACGGTGGTTGATCCCAGTGACAGAAAGGGAACCAACACGTATGCATCGTTGCTACTAAGCATAAAAAGATGAGATCTATATCTACCTCCATATAGATAAACGAATCTTGTCTACATCATGTCACCGTTCTTATTGCATTACTCCGTTTTTCTATGAACTTGATACACTAGATACAAGCTGCATAGCGGTCGATGTGTGGAGTAATAGTAGTAGATGTAGGCAGGAGTCGGTCTACTAATCTTGGACGTGATGCCTATGTAATGATCATTTCCTGGATATCGTCATAATTATTTGAAGTTCTACCAATTGCCCAATAGTAATTTGTTTACCCACCATTTGCTATTTTTCTCGAGAGAAGCCACTAGTGAAACCTACGGCCCCCGGGTCTTCTTTCTCATATATTTGCCTTGCGATCTACTTTTCTTTTGAATTTTTATTCTAATCTATTAAACCAAAAATCCAAAAAGACCTTGCTTCAATTTATTCTATTTGGCGTTCGATCTATCAATATTTACAACTTTATCTCCCATCATACGTCGTTTCTGGCGCCGTTACTTGAAAGGGATTGACAACCCCTTTAACACGTCGGGTTGTGAGGAGTTGTTATTTGTGTGCAAGGGTTGTTTACGTTGTGTTGCTTCGTTCTCCTACTGGTCGATAACCTTGGTTTCATAACTGAGGGAAATACCTACGGTCGCTGTGCTACATCATCCCTCCCTCTCCAGGGAAATACCGACGTAGTTCCAGCTACCATCAAGGAGAATTTCTTGTGCCATTTCCGGGGAGGATCTTCAACATATACCAGGTTCCTAATCACAAATCTCATCTCCTTGCAATTTATATTATTTGCCATTTGCCTCTCCCCCACTTCACAAAGATTTTCCGTTTTATTCGCCCCTCTTGGTCCGTTCGCCGTTCTCTTGCTTTCTAGTCTCGATGGCTAGCGTCCCTGCCCCTCCTTTGTCACCAGATTTTGAAGTCTTGTACTTCAAACAAAGACAAGGAGAAAATTTGAAAGATGCCTGGTATAGGCTTGTGGAATCGTATCATATTTCCAACTTAAAGGGGGATGCCAAGGTTTTGCTTCGTAATTTTTACATAGGATTGGCTTTGCAACATAGACAACTTCTTGATTTTGCTGCTTGTAGCGACCAGACCTCAAACGGTCCGATCTCTATGCTCCGGTGTCATCCCTGGATCAGTAATGCTGACACCACACAATACTTGAAAGATTTATAACAAAGTAGCAATCACACATTTATTACATCGAGTGTCTCAAAAGGGAACCTATTACAATAAATATGGCTTAAGGCCATCTAATAACGATAACGGCGGAAGGCTTGGAAGATAAGTGAGTCCATCAACTCCAACGGCATCACTGAGTATAGAACCACGACCTAAAGGCACCTTACTCATCGTCTGAAAAGTCTGCAACATGAACGTTGCTGATCAAAACGGGTCAGCACATGGAATATGCTAGCAATGTAACACACAGAGAGCAATGAAAGAATAAGGCTATACTACATGCATATTTGGTTGGTGGAAAGCTCTATGGTTACAATTTTGCGTAAAGCCAATTTTTCCCTACTGCAAAGGAATAAACTTTATTTAACTATCACGGTGGTTGTTAAACATTGAGAGTGTAGATACCCTCTCAATCCCAATTAAACATCATCATTAAAACCCAAAAAATTAATTAGAGTAACATGATGAGATTCACATGATAATCCAAGTACTAGATACTCAAAAGGTCCATAACCGGGGACAGGGCTAACCATGATTAGTCTATACACTCTGCAGAGGTTTGCGCACTTTTCCCCACAAGACTCGATCTCCTCCGTTGGGATTCTCGCACTACATGGTGTTTGAGAAACGGATGACTGAGACATAGTCTTTCGGAAGCGCTAGCACCTTACAATCGGGTAGACCTAGTCTACCACTGTAAGAGTTCGCACAACTTAATCAACTAGGCTAGAGCCCATAGTAGCTTGTGGCTGCACACAGAAGTTTCTAGTATGAATAATCTCATAATCCCTTTGAGCCTGGGTGGCGGTCCAAAAGAAAAATAGGCAATCGCTGGAATACCCAGGTGCCTCAATCCACCCAGATGTGTATTTAAGTTGCCACCTTAGATAAACCATTAATTTAACAAACTCACATCTGTCATGGATACACTCACCCAATCCACATCTAGTAGCATAGCATGGCATAATAAGCAAATATAGAACTAACTCCCAAAGGTTTGATAATAACAGGTAATAGGTACTACCTCATCTACTTCCCAGACCCACAATTTAATTAGATCCTAATCATGCAATGTGTGAGGATTGATCTAATGCAATAAAAACTGGGTAATAGGAAGTATGATCAAAGTGTTACTTGCCTTGCTGATGATCCTGAAAACCTGGCGATTCGAAGTAGCAAGCGGCGCACTCCGGGTACTCTATGGCAAACAAACAAGCATACAATAAGTACGCAACTAATGCAAATGTAAAACTCAAATAAGAGATCTAACCAGAAAGTTCTACTTAAGAACTCCGGTTGGCAAAAAGAATCAAATCGGACGAAGGAACGAAAGACAAACGGCACAAGAAACAAGCTTCGTTTACTAATCTGGATCTAGGTCTAATTTTACAGAGGCAAAAGGTTGTTTGAGTTGGTTAAACGGAAAGAGGGTTTCGAGACGAAACTCCAGGCGCTTGAATCGCGTGATTCCGATAAACGAGCTAAAAGTTATACTAGAACGAACATCGGATCAGAAATCGTGATCAGAAAAATCGCGGAATAAATCCGAGAAAAAGAAAAAAGGACGAACAGATTAACGAACGAACGTTCGTTATCTGGATCTAAACGATGAACGCGTTCGTAAAAATGAATGAATGAGCGAACGCTAGCTAATTAAACTAAACCGAGAAAAAAAACCGATCTATCTGAAAAAACGAAACTAAAAAAACCGAAAATAAACCGGTGAAAACCAATGGTTTTCTAAAAAAACGGCGGCGGTGGAGTCGACCTCATCGGCGGCGGCGCGGCGACGGCGGGTGGCGGCGCGGCAGTGGCGGCGGCTGGGGTGGCGTGCGGCTCGGGCTAGGGTTCGGGGCGGTGGCTTGGGCTGCTTCAGCCTGGGGTGCACTATAAAAAGGACACGGCCCGTAGGTCGGTTCGGACTTTTTTTTAAATAATTACGCTCAGAAAAAAACAAAATAAATACTAAACGGACTCCAAAAATCCCAAAATAAATTTTCCCCGGCTTCTAAAATCAAACCACACAGGATGAACATTTATTTGGGGCCTAAATACAATTTTGAAAAACGTGCATTTTTCCTTAATTCAAATAAAATAGCAAATAAAACCAAAATAAAATCTTATTTGATTTTATTATTAAATCTCCAATATTTCTTTATTTTGGGAAAGTCATTTTATTCCCTCTCTCATATTTTATAATAGAAATAATTGAAGATAAAATAAATAAAATCAAATGATCCTATTTTCAAAATTTGTGAAAACTCAAATATGAAAATAACGAAATCCCCAACTCTCTCCGAGGGTCCTTGAGTTGCGTAGAATTTCTAGGATCAACCCAAAGTGCAATAAAATATGATATGCAAAGATGATCTAGTGTATAACATTCCAAATTGAAAATTTGGGATGTTACAAACCTACCCCCCTTAAGATGAATCTCACCCTCGAGATTCGGGTTGGCTAGAAAATAGGTGAGGGTGGTCCTTCAACAGATCTTCCTCTCGCTCCCAGGTGGGTTCATCCTCCGTGTGGTGGCTCCACTGAACTTTGCAAAACTTGATAACCTTGCTGCGGGTGACTCGGCTGGCATATTTGAGAATCTTAACTGGTTTGTCCTCGTAGGTCAAATCACTGGCCAACTGAATCGCTTCCAGCGGCACTGTATCTCTCAGTAGTATATCAGCCATCTCCGCGTGGCACTTCTTCAACTGTGAAACGTGAACACGTCATGAACTCCTGACAATCCTTCGGGTAATTCCAACTTATAAGCTACTTCTCCCATACGCTCCAAAACCTTTTATGGTCCTACAAAATGGGGCGCTAACTTTCCCTTAACTCCAAAGCGCTTAACTCCCCGAAGTGGAGATACTCGAAGATAAACTCGGTCTCCGACTTTGTAGACTATCTCCTTGCGTTTAGGATCTGCGTAGCTCTTCTGCCTGGACTGGGCTACCTTGATCCTATGGCGAATCAATTTCACTTTCTGTTAAAACTCCTTAATCAGATCCGGTCCAAACAACTGGCGGTCTCCAACTTCATCCCACGACAATGGGGTTCTGCACCTTCTTCCGTACAAGGCTTCAAAAGGGGCCATCTTCAAACTGGATTGGTAACTGTTGTTGTAAGAGAACTCTGCATACGGCAAATTGTCGTCCCAACTAGATCCATAATCTAGCGCACAAGCTCTCAGCATATCCTTGAAAATCTGATTGACTCTCTCGGTCTGTCCATGTGTCTGCGGATGGAAAGCTGTACTGAACTGTAGCCTGGTACCCAAAGTTTTATTCCACTGATTCCAGAACTTTGAGGTAAATTGGGTTCCTATATCTGATACAATGCTCCTTGGAACTCCATGCAGACATACGATCCTGGTCATGTATATCTTTGCCAACTTGGCACTAGTATAGGTAGTCTTCACTGGAATGAAATGAGCTACCTTTGTCAAACGATCGACTAAAACCCAAATCGAGTCATAGCCTGAACGAGTTCTGGGCAATCCTGTAATAAAATCCATGCCTAACTTATCCCACTTCCATTCGGGTATCGGCAATGGCTGTAGCAATCATGCTGGCTTCCGATGCTCCGCCTTTACTCTCTCACATACATCACAAACTGCTACATACTCCGCGATATCCTTCTTCATTCCGGTCCACCAGAAAGTATCCTTCAAATCCAAATACATCTTGGTATTTCCTGGGTGAATCGAATATGGTGAATCATGGGCCTCTTGCAGAATCAACTTCCTAATCTCCGAATCATTAGGCACATAAACACGGTCTTCAAACCATATGGTGTCATGCTCATCCTCACGAAATCCTTTAGCTTTTCCTTTGCTCATTTTCTCCTTGATACACAATCTCCTTGTCAGTCCTTTGAGCTTCTCTGATCTTATCCATCAAAGTAGACTGAATCTCCAATGCTGCTACATAGCCTCTCGGGACTATCTCCAAACATAGCTCATGAAGATTTTCGGCTAACTCCCTTGGTAAATCTCCCGTCATTAGGGTGTTGACATGACTTTTATGGCTCAGCGCATCGGCTACTACGTTAGCCTTTCCGGGGTGATAATGCAATCTCATATCATAATCCTTGATGAGCTCCAACCATCTCCTTTGCCTGAGATTCAACTCCTTCCGCGTGAAAATATACTTCAAACTCTTGTGATCCATGTACACCTCACAATGATTTCCAATGAGAAAGTGTCTCCAAGTCTTCAATGCATGCACTACGGCTGCTAACTCCAAATCATGCGTGGCATAATTTAACTCATGAGGCTTAAGCTGTCGTGAGGCGTATGAAACAACTCTTCCTTCATGCATAAGCACTGCTCCAAGTCCTCGACGTGAAGCGTCGCAATACACCTCATAATCCTTGTTCAGATCTGGCAAGATCAACACTGGTGATGTAACCAAACGTTTCTTCAACTCCTGGAAACTGGCCTCACATTCCTCGGTCCATATGAACTTGGTATCCTTCTTCAACAACTCCGTCATAGGCTTCGCAATCTTCGAGAAATTTTCAATGAATCTCCGGTAGTATCCTGCAAGTCCAAGAAAACTCCGGATCTCTCCAATTGTGGTTGGCGCTTCCCAATTTGTCACAGTGTCAACCTTGGTGGGATCTACTTGTTGGGGAACGTAGGAATAATTCAAAATTTTCCTACGTGTCACCAAGATCAATCTAGGAGATGCTAGCAACGAGAGACAGGGAGTGCATCTTCATACCCTTGAAGATCGCTAAGCGGAAGCGTTCAAGAAAACGGGGTTGATGGAATCGTACTCATCGTGATCCAAATCACCGATGATCCTAGCGCCGAACGGACGGCACCTCCACGTTCAACACACGTACGGAACGGAGACGTCTCCCGCGCCTTGACATAGTAAGGAGGAGGGAGAGCTTGAGGAAGAGAGTCCAACAGCAGCACAACGGCGTGGTGGTGATGGAGTGACAGTTCGACGGCAGGGCTTCGCCAAGCTCACACGAAGGAGGAGAGGTATTGGAGGGGAGGGGTTGCGGCAGGTGCAAGGGTATTGCCGCCCTCCTACCCCTCCATTACTTATAGGTGGGGAGAGAGGGGGGGTGGCCCCCTAGATCCCATCTAGGGTTGGGGCGGCGGCCAAGGGGGGGAGGAGTGCCTCCTAAGTCAAGTGGAGGCCCTCTCCCTTAGGGTTTCCCCTCTCCCATGCGCATGGGCCTTGGGGGGGCTGGTGCCCCTGGCCCATTAAGGCCAGGGAGCCCCCCTACAGCCCATGCCGTTGTATTGGACGTGGTGGAACATTTTCCGGACCTCCGGACCCCTCCGGAATCCTCCGGAAGCTTCCCGGTACAATACCGAAAAAACTGAACTTTTCCTGGAACCCGAACAACAACTTTCCATATATAAATCTTTACCTCCTGACCATTCCGGAACTCCTCGTGACATCCGGGATCTCATCCGAGACTCCGAACAACATTTGGTAATCACATACAAGTCTTCCTAATAACCCTAGCATCATCGAACCTTAAGTGTGTAGACCCTACGGGTTCGGGAACCATGCAGACATGACCGAGACAACCCTCCGGCCAATAACCAACAGCGGGATCTGGATACCCATGTTGGCTCCCACATGTTCCATGATGATCTCATCGGATGAACCACGATGTCGGGGATTCAATCTATCCCATATAGAATTCCCTTTGTCAATCGGTACGTTACTTGCCCGAGATTCGATCGTCGGTATTTCAATACCTCGTTCAATCTCGTTACCGGCAAGTCACTTTTACTCATTCTGTAAAAACATCATCCCATGATCAAATCTTTTGTCACATTGAGCTCATTATGATGATGTCCTATCGAGTGGGCCCAGAGATACCTCTCCGTCACACGGAGTGACAAATCCCAGTCTTGATTCGTGCCAACCCAACAGATACTTTCAGAGATACCCGTAGTGTGCCTTTATAGCCACCCAGTTACGTTGTGACGTTTGGCACACCCAAAGCATTCCTACGGCATCCGTGAGTTGCACAATCTCATGGTCTAAGGAAAAGCTTTAGCAGACGCACTACACGATCTTGCGCTATGCTTAGGATTGGGTCTTGTCCACCACATCATTCTCCTAATGATGTGATCCCGTTATCAATGACATCCAATGTCCATGGTCAGGAAACCATGACCATCTATTAATCAACGAGCTAGTCAACTAGAGGCTTACTATGGACATGTTGTGGTCTATGTATTCACACATGTATTACGGTTTCCGGACAATACAATTATAGCATGAACAATAGACAATTATCGTGAACAAGGAAATACAATAATAACCATTTTATTATTGCCTCTAGGTCATATTTCCAACAGTCTCCCTCTTGCACTAGAGTCAATAATCTAGTTCACATCACTATGTGATTGTAATGAATCCAACACCCATAGGGTTTGTTCATATCTTGCTTGTGAGAGGGGTTTATTAGTCAATGGGTCTGAACCTTTCAGATCGATGTGTGCTTTGCAAATCTCTATGTCATCTTGTAGATGCAGCTACCACACGCTACTTTGAGCTATTCCAAATAACCGCTCTACTATACGAATCCGGTTTACTACTCAGAGTCATCCGGATTAGTGTCAAAGTTTGTATCGACGTAACCCTTTACGACGAACTCTTTTACCACCTCCATAATCGAGAAAATTCCTTAGTCCACTAGTTACTAAGGATAAGTTCGACCGCTGTCAAGTGATCCATTCCTGGATCACTCTTGTACCCCTTGACTAACTCATGGCAAGGCACACTTCAGGTGCGGTACATAGCATAGCATACTGTAGAGCCTACGTATAAAGCATAGGGGCGACCTTCGTCCTTTCTCTCTCTTCTGCCATGGTCAGGTCTTGAGTCTTACTCAATACTCACACCTTGTAACACAGCAAGAACTCCTTCTTTGCTGATCTATTTTGAACTCCTTCAAAATCTCGTCACGGTATGTATTCATTTGAAAGTAATATTAAGTGTTTTTTCATCTATCCTTATAGATCTTGATGCTCAATGTTCAAGTAGCTTAATCCAGGTTTTCCATTGAAGAACACTTTTCAAATAACCCTGCATGCTATCCAGAAATTCTACATCATTTCTGATCAACAATATGTTAACAACATATACTCATCAAAAATTCTATAGTGCTCCCACTCACTTCTTTCAAAATACAAGTTTCTCATAAACTTTGTATAAACCCAAAATCTTTGATCATCTCATCAAAGCGTACATTCCAATTCCGAGATGCTTAATCCTGTCCTTAGAAGGATTGCTGGAGCTTTGCATACTTGTTAGCATCTTTCAGGATTGACAAAACCTTCTGGATGTATCACATACAACCTTTCCTCAAGAAAATCGTCGAGGAAACAATGTTTTGACATCCTATCTGCAAGATTTCATAAATAATGTAGTAACTGCTAACATAATTCCAACAGACTCTTAGCATTGCTACGAGTGAGAAAGTCTCATCATAGTCAACTCCTTGAAATTGTCGGGAAACATCTTAACGACAAGTCGAGCTTTCTTAATGGTGACACTTACCATCATTGCCCGTGTTCCTTTTAAAATCCATCTGCACCCAATAGCCTTACGACCATCAAGTAGTTCTTTCAAAGTCTATACTTTGTTTTATACATGGATCCTTTCTCGGATTTTATGGCCTCGAGCTATTCGTCAGAATCCGGGCCCACCATCGCTTCTCCATAGCTCGTAGGTTCATTGTTGTCTAGGAACATGACTTCCAAGACAGGATTACGTTCCACTCTGAAGTAGTACACATCCATGTCGACCTATGAGGTTTGGTAGTGACTTGATCCGAAGTTTCATGATTAGTATCACAAGCTTCCACTTCAATCGGTGTAGGTGCCACAGGAACAACTTCCTGTGCCCTGCTACACACTAGTTGAAGTGACGGTTCAATAACCTCATCAAGTCCCCACCATCCTCCCACTCAATTCTTTCGAGAGAAACTTTTCCTCGAGAAAGGACCCGTTTCTAGAAACAATCACTTTTGCTTCTGGATCTGAAATAGGAGGTACACCCAACTATTTTTGGGTATTCTATGAAGATGCATTTATCCGCTTTGGGTTCGAGCTTATCAGCCTAAAACTTTTTCACATAAGCGTCGCAGCCCCAAACTTTTAAGAAACGACAGCTTAGGTTTTTCTAAACCATAGTTCATACGGTGTCGTCTCAATGGAATTGTGTGATGCCCAATTTAAAGTGAATGTGGTTGTCTATAATTCCTAACCCATAAATGATAGTGGTAATTCGATAAGAGACATCATGGTATGCACCATATCCAATAGGGTGCAGTTACGATGTTCAGACACACCATCACATATGGTGTTCCAGGCGGTATTAGTTGTGAAACAATTTCCACAATGTCTTAATTATGTGCCAAACTCGTAACTCAGATATTCATCTCTATGATCATATCATAGACATTTCATCATCTTGTCATGACGATCTTCAACTTCACTCTGAAATTACTTGAACCTTTCAATAATTCGGACTTGTGTTTCATCAAGTAAATATACTCGGCATCTACTCAAATCATCTGTGAAGTAAGAACATAACGATATCCACTGCGTGCCTCAACACTCATTGGACTGCACACATCAAAATGTATTACTTCCAACAAGTTGCTTTCTTGTTCCATCTTACTGAAAACGAGGCCTTTCAGTCAGCTTGCCCATGTGGTATGATTTGCATGTCTCAAGTGAGTCCAAACGATCCATCTGTATGGAGTTTCTTCATGCATATCTACCAATAGACATGGTTCGCATGTCTCAATCTTTTCAAAACGAGTGAGTCCAAAGATCCATCAATGTCGAGCTTCTTCATGCGTTTTACACCAACATGACTCAAATGGCAGTGCCACAAGTATGTGGTACTATCATTACTATCTTATATCTTTTGGCATGAACATGTGTATCACTATGATCGAGATTCAATAAACCATTTATTTTAGGCGCAAGACCATTGAAGGTATTATTCAAGTAAACAGAGTAACCGTTATTCTCCTTAAATGAATAACCGTATGGCGATAAACATAATCCAATCATGTCTATGCTCAACGCAAACACCAAATAACAATTATTTAGGTTTAACACCAATCTCGATGGTAGAGGGAGCGTGCGTTGTTTGATCACATCAACCTTGGAAACACTTCCAACATATCGTCATCTCACCTTTAGCTAGTCTCCGTAGCCTTTTATTTCGAGTTACTAACACTTAGCAACCGAACCGGTATTTATTACCCTGGTGCTACTAGGAGTACTAGTAAAGTACACAATAATATAATGTATACTCAAAATACTTCTGTCAACCTTGCCAGCCTTCTCATCTACCAATGATCTAGGGTAGTTCTGCTTCAGTGACCGTTCCCTCATTATAGAAGCACTTAGTCTCGGGTTTGGTTCAACCTTGGGTTTCTTCACTAGAGCAGCAACTGATTTGTCGTCTCATGAAGTTTCCCTTCTTTCCCTTGCCCTTCTTGAAACTAGTGGTTTTACTAACTATCAACAATTGATGCTCCTACTTGATTTCTACTTTCACGGTGCCAAACATCGCGAATTGCTCAAGGATCATCATGTCTATCCTCGATATGTTATAGTTCATCACTAAGCTCTAATAGCTTGGTGGCAGTGATGTAGGATCGAAAGTATGTCTAGTGGGGGGGGGGTGATTAGACTACTTGACCAAATAAAAACTTAACCTTTTCCCAATTTTAGTTCTTGGCAGATTTTAGCTATTTTAGGACAAGTCAAGCAATCATCACACAATTCAAGCAAGCATGCAAAGAGTATATTAGCAGCGGAAAGTAAAGCATGCAACTTGCAAGAATGTAAAGGGAAGGGTTTGGAGAATTCAAACGCAATTGGAGACACGGATGTTTTTCCCGTGGTTCGGATAGGTGGTGCTATCCTACATCCATGTTGATGGAGACTTCAACCCACAAAGGGTAACGGTTGCGCGAGTCCACGGAGGGCTCCACCCACGAAGGGTCCACGGAGAAGCAACCTTGTCTATCCCACCATGGCCATCGCCCACGAAGGACTTGCCTCACTAGCGGTAGATCTTCACGAAGTAGGCGATCTCCTTGCCCTTACAAACTCCTTGGTTCAACTCCACAATCTTGTCGGAGGCTCCCAAGTGACACCTAGCCAATCTAGGAGACACCACTCTCCAAGAAGTAACAAATGGTGTGTTGATGATGAACTCCTTGCTCTTATGCTTCAAATGATAGTCTCCCCAACACTCAACTCTCTCTCATAGGATTTGGATCTGGTGGAAAGAAGATTTGAGTGGAAAGCAACTTGGGGAAGGCTAGAGATCAAGATTCATATGGTAGGAATGGAATATCTTGGTCTCAACACATGAGTAGGTGGTTCTCTCTCAGAACATATGAGTTGGAAGTGTAGATGTGTTCTGATGGCTCTCTCCACGAGTGAAGAGGAGGTGGAGGGGTATATATAGCCTCCACACAAAATCCAACCGTTACACACAATTTACCAATCTCGGTGGGACCGAATCAACAAACTCGGTCAGACCGAAATAGTAAACCTAGTGACCGTTAGAGATTTCCGGTGGGATTGACATGCAACTTGGTAGGACCGATTTTGTTAGGGTTAGGGCATAACGTAATCTTGGTGAGACCGATTACACAAACTCGGTGAGACCGATTTTGGTAATAATCTAACCAGAGAGTTGGTCAGGTAAACTCGGTGGGACCGATTTGCTCTTTCGGTGAGACCGAAAAGTTACAAAAAGGAAACACTGAATTTACATTGCAATCTCGGTGGGACCGATCCGCTCTTTCGGTGAGACCGAAAAGTTACGAAAGGGAAACAGAGAGTTTGCAATCCCATCTCGGTGAGACCGAGATCCCTATCGGTAGAACCGAATTGCTAGGGTTTGGCAGTGGCTTATGACAAGCGAAACTCGGTGGCGCCGGATAGAAAGAATCGGTAGGACCGAGGTTGGCTTAGGGTTTAGGTCATATGTGGATATGGGAAAGTAGTTGAGGGTTTTGGAGCATATCACTAAGCACATGAAGCAAGAGACTCATTAAGCAACACCTCATCCCTTCTTGATAGTATTGGCTTTTCCTAAAGACTCAATGTGATCTTGGATCACTAAAATATAACATGAAGAGTCTTGAGCTTTTGAGCTTGAGCCAATCCTTTGTCCTTAGCATTTTGAGGGTTCCACTTTCACCATCCATGCCATGCCAATCATTGAGCTTTCCTGAAATAATCATCTTGGAATAGCATTAGCTCAATGAGCTATATGTTGTTATGAATTACCAAAACCACCTAGGGATAGTTGCACTTTCAATCTCCCCCTTTTTGGTAATTGATGACAACATATAGATCAAAGCTTAGATAACTCATAATAAGCATGAAAAATATCGTCGCTTTGAGAAGTATGTGATAAGCAAGAGCTCCCCCTAAATTTGTGCGTATTTAAGATTTTCTTTGGACTGCAAATGCACAAAGAGTTAGAGTCATGGGTTACTCTTCCATGTCACATACATCTTGGTGGAGCGCTTAAAATGATAAGAATGAAATACATGCACTCATCACCAAGAAAAGTGAATGATCACATAAGATAGATAAGATAATAGCATTCACCAAGCATTAAGTGTAGCTTATGATCAAACACATGATCATCAATGTCTCACAGATAACGGCATAGTATCTCAAGCACTCAAAAGCAAACAAAGTTTGAAAAACCACCAAATAAAGCAAGAGAGAAAAGCAACACTCTCTCTCGAAGCCTATGATCTATACATTTTCTCCCCCTTTGACAACAAGTTACCAAAAAGTTCCTAGAAAATGCATAGTGCTAAATCGACACTCGGGCTTGATCTTCAGGTGGTGGTGGAGTCCGGATCACTCCAAGGACGAAGGCTTTCGTAGACGCGGTTGGAGTTGGAGCTGAAGTAGATGCTAGAGCAGGTTGGGCTGGTGCTGCGGCTGGAGCTGAGGCGGTTGCTCTTGTGTCAGGAACTGGCACTGCAGACGACCTCGGACCTCGTGGCACTCTGGCAAATGCATCAGTGGTTGTCTTCCCTTTCCTCTCCTGCATGTCATCTTGGAGCTGCTCCACTGCAGTCTGAATCTCTGTCACCTGGATATCCAAGTCATAGAACTTTTGTTCTACGATTCTCTCTAGGCTTGCCTGGTTCTGAGTTAGGGTGGCCAGTCCTTTCTCAATCCGCAGGGTGGATGCAATCAAGTAACTAAGCTGCTCTTGCTTGTTCTTCAAGAAGTACTCAGATGCATCCTCTTGAGTTGGCATCTTGGCAGCTTTCTCCTTTATTGCCTTCTCCTTCTTGGCTTGTGCATGGGCTGAAGATGGTTCATCTTTGGTCATCACAACTTGGTTGTCCGCGAAATCTGGATAGATAGGCAAATGTTCCTTGTCCAACAAGTATGTGTCTGTGTCCATTCTTGAGTTAATCAACATCTGGATCTGAGGGGCATATCCACAGCTCCTCTTCTGATCTGCTGCAGTCCTCTTGCTAGTCTCTACCATGAGGCTCATGACCTTGAATTTCTGAGGCACATCAAAGATATGTAGCAAGTTAATGGCATGACCTCTGATCATCCTGTGATCTCCAGACTTGGGCAAAAGTGTGTGCCTAAGGATCCAGTTGATGGTTGGCAGCCCTGACAGAAGATAATGCACAAACCCAAACTTGAAAGTATCAAGTGCCTCGTTTGGAATTTCCTTGTACATATTGGACATAGAGTTATGATCCATCTTCTTCTTGGAATAGACATCCAAGTCATCTTCATTTTCCTCTGGGGCATTGATAAGCTGTGCCCACTCAGCAACTGTTGATTGGTACTTCGTACCTTCAGACATCCAAACAATCCTCCCATCTGGATAAAAATGTGCTGTGGAGTAGAACTGCTTGATAAGCTCCTCATTCCACTTTGTGAGCTTCTGCCCAACAAAGTCTGATACTCCACATGCCTTGAAGCTGTCCTGCACTCCAGGGTAGTGTTCTTCATTTTCTTTGATGTACTCCCAATCAACCCATCTCATATCACACACTATGGGATTCTTATCTAGCAAAATTGTCTCATAGAAGTCCTGTTGTTCCTTTGTGTGGAACCTGTAGTCAACAGCAGTTCTTCTCCTTGAAGCATATGGATCTGCTTCTCTCCACTTCCTCAGCCCTGAGTCTCTTTTGAGCTTCAAGTCCTCAACCACAGGATGAGCATTATTGTGGTCTGGGATCTTGGGCTTGAGTTTTCTCAGAACTTGCTCTTCATCATCTTCTTCAGCAGCTTCAAGCACTGGGGCCTTGTTCTTCTCAGCAGCTGGTATGCTCCTTGTATTCCTCTTGGGTGCTAACTTGGGCTTGGAGGCAGCTTTGGGTGCTTCTTTGGGCTTTGATGCAGCAGCCCCTGTCCTGATAGCATCGCCCATAAGCTTAGGTGCCTTAGGTGCTGGTGAGGCAACCTCTTCTTCTTCTTCTTCTTCTTCTTCTTCTTCTTCTTCTTCCTCTTCAGAGTCTCTCATGATTGAGGATTTCCCAAGCACTCTAGCAGTGGTCTTCTTGATCCTCTCCTTCCTCTTCTTCCCTTCTGCAGCAGCCTCTTTGGGTTCAGGCTTTTCAGGAATCTGAGTTGAAGCTCTGGCCTTTGGCATAGGCTGCCTACCTGCTGGCCTTTTGACCTTTAAGCCTGGCTTGGTGCTCTGTCTTGAGCCATGCTCCTTTTTGAGTGCAACTCTCTTTGATGTGGCTTCCTCTTCCTCTGCCACATAATCTTCATCCTTTGATTCTGAGGTTCTCTTCTTTCTTTGTCTTGGGGCAGCTTTTGGCAGGTTACTAGGGGTGCTCCTGCTGCCATCATCTGAAGAACTGGAGGGACTAGTGCCCTCACTCATTTGCACTGGCTGCTCTGACAAATTCTGGCTATCACTTTGGTCTGACATGATGAATAAGCTGACTGCTGACCCTATGAACAGTTTATAGATGAGGTAGAGTGGATGAGCATCACAAAATGCAGAGATTTTTGCAAAAGAATGATTCAAAAACTTAGTTTTAGTTTCCCACAGAAAGCATTTCGGATCTACCGATTTTTAAACTCGGTGATACCGAAGCAGTTTTTGGAACCTAAACTAGTGAACTCGGTCAAACCGAGTCACAGTTCGGTGGCACCGAGACTGCTAGGGTTTCACAAAGTTCCAAAATCGGTCACACCGATTAGTAATACTCGGTCAGACCGAGTCTTACTTGTGCAATGGCATGAGCCAAATCGGTGGGACCGAGTTTTTCAACTCGGTGGGTCCGAGATGGTTTCGGCGGAAACCTAACCCTAAATTTTTTGAATCAAACCTAATCTACGAGTTCATTGACTGGATAGAAGTTTATCAAACGTGGCAAGAATCATTATGATCACAATGTGCTAAGAATCGGATTGGAGAATAGCACAAAGATCGAGTCCATACCCTAGTTCGGCGGAGACTCGCTACGGCGGCAACGGCGGGGTTGATTCCCGTTGACGGCGACGGAGACCAGCGACTGGAGGCGGCTGGCGGCGAGGAGACGATCCGGAGACCATGTTGGCAGAGCGAGCTATCGCCGGGCGAAGGGGTTCGGAGAAATTTCCAAATTTTTGCCCGTGACTATATATAGCCCGACCCTATCGGTGTGATCGAGTGGAACAACTCGGTGGCACCGAGATACAAAACTGTATACAGCTATTGCAACTCGGTGTGACCGAATGGTTCAAATCGGTTGCACCGAGATCGAAAATTCAGATCAACTTAATGATCTCGGTAGGACTGAAAGTGGTATATCGGTCAGACCAAGAATCACAAAGAGGTTTTGGAAGTTTAAGTCTATGACGAATCGGGGACTCCGAGTGCTCCTCACACAGAGTGGTTCGAATCTGACTTGATCAAATTTTGTGATGTAGCATGAATAGAGTTTGAGACGAGAAAAGCATAGATAGCTAGAGGAGGCTCTTAGGCATTCTTGTCCATCCACTTGGCAAAAGGAAATAAAACCAAACAGTCAAAACAACAAGTGGATGTCCTCGAATGAGTAAAATATGCAACCAACATGCTCACACAATAAGATGGCAATTGAAATATGTGACAAAGCATGCACAACCAATTCTAGCATCTATCAAGCAATTTGTGATGACTAGGTCATCTATATATGAGTATATTGACTTAGGAGTCAAGTGAGAACACTTGATCATAGGTCATACTCATCGTTTAAGCTCAAGTGGGGTTACCACTTTTACATAAAGCATTGTTGTGTTCACATCTTTAGAGTTGCTTTAGCTCAAGTCTTAGAGTAAAGCTCCCCCTAGATGTGATATCCCCCCTAAGAGGGATGAACTAACCTTGGGTTTTGTCGATGATGACTTCATGTAGATGTTGAAGATGTGGATGCTCAATGTTGATGTAGATCACTTGGAGCTATCCATTTGAGTGAATTGCACTTTCAATACCTAAATGGGTTAGTCCCACAAGGAACAAACAAGGATATCCATAGACATAGAGTGATGCACACACAAGATGATGTCCATGAAAACTTTAGGTTACCTTGTCCCTTGTCTTACCAACAAGAGGGTTTGTGACTCCTTGAACTAGTGCAAGATGTGGAAGTTGATTGCACTTGTTCTTGCCAAAATGATAAGAGTGAAGTATGTTGGCGGAGTCACCCTCAAGAACTCTCTAGTTCTTCTTCTTTTGGATCCACACCATCTTGATGGGAATCCTTGGAGTTGTAGTCATACTTGATGAAGTGGAGCTTGAAGTGGTCTTGGGAATCCACTTGACTAAGGTCTTAGGAGCTTCTTCAAATGCATCAATTTCCTCTTGAAGCTTGTCCTTGCCTTTTTGCTTGTAGTCTTGTGGTGGAAGATCATCTTGAGATTGTGTCCCCTTGAAGGAAGTATCATACTTCTCTTGTTGAGGAACAAACTTTGTCTTGGGGTATTGATCTTCTTCCCACTCAACTCCATTGGCATTGAACTTTCGTTCAAAACCAACACCTTGATTCTTCCGGTGCCTTCCTTGCTTGCGCATAATTTCCTCGAATTGCTTACTCCCGGTAAGGCTTTTGTACACTCCTTTCTCTATAATTCCCTTCAATAAGCTATTTTCTTGCTCAAGTGTAACTTGGCTAAGAGAATCATTAGTGGAATCAAGAGAACTAATAGAAGCAACAATATTGGATTTAGCATGATCATTGTTACTACTAGAGGAAGAATCTTTCTTGTTCTTGTTACTAGACTTGACTTGAGGCATGTAAGTGGATAAGAGTAAACGCTTGGCAATGTAAGAAGAACTTTTCTTGCGGAGATCATCATTGATTGCCTTTAAAAACTCATGCTCTTGCTCAAGATTGAGCTTTTCAAAGCGTAACTTCTCATGAGCTCTTAAAAGTTCTTGATGATCTTCGAAGATAGTTTCATGAGCTAACTTAAGAGTGTTTAGTTCTTTAGTTAGAGCCTCAATCTTCTCCTTATCATTGTCATTCGTTGTATCTTGATTAGCATGATTAATTGACGTTTCATCATAGTATTCATCACTAGAGTTGTCAACAAGTAAATCATCATCACCTAACAAGTCATCTTCATCACTATTAAAATCAACATACTCGGGGTGTGTTACCTTAGGACCTTTGGCCTTAAAGCATCTTCCAATTCCTTCATTTGGTGAGTCAAATATGTCGTAGGAGTTGGTTGACACAAGTGCTAGACCGGCAACACCTTCATCTTGAGTATATTCGGAATCAGAGTGATAACTTCTCTCGGAGTGGTTGTCGGAGTCGGAGCCGGATACCCATTCACCAACATGAGCTTGATGTCTTCGTTTTGGGTAGCTCCTTGATGATTTTTCCATCCTTTCCGAATCCTTGCTTCTCCGTGAGTATCTTCGTTCATAACGATCATCTCTACTCCTTCTCTCTCTTGGTGGTGATTCTTCTCTTTTGCTTCTTCTTTTTGGAGAGTCTTCTCTTCTCTTGTAGGGAGCCGTACACTCATTGGAATAGTGTCCGGGTCTTCCACAATTGTAGCAGTTTCGCTCTCGACTAGAAGATCTTTTGTCATTGTAGGACCTTGACTTGGAGCTTCTATCTTTGCTTCTACTCTTGTAGAACTTGTTGAAGTTCTTCACCATTAAGCTCAATTCTTCATTGAAGTTTTGTTTCTCACTTGATGATGTAGGGGCTTCACATGAGGCTTTGTAGGCACCACTTGATTTGTTGTGAAGTTCCTCTTTATCCTTAAGTGACATCTCATGTGCAACAATTCTTCCAATTACCTCCGTTGGCTTGAGATCTTTGTAATTGGGCATCATTTGGATCAATGTGCACACGGTATCATATTTCCCATCCAAGGCTCTTAGAATCTTCTTGATGATGAATCTATCGGTCATCTCTTCACTTCCTAAGCCGGCAATCTCATTTGTGATGAGAGCAAGCCAAGAGTACATTTCAGCGACACCTTCACCATCCTTCATTTTGAACTTGTCAAGTTGACTTTGAAGCACATCCAATTTGGATTCCTTGACGGAGTCGGTACCTTCGTGCATATCAATCGAAGTGTCCCAAATTTCCTTTGCATTCTCAAGACGGCTGATTTTGTTGAATTCTTCGGGGCACAATCCGTTGAAGAGAATATCACAAGCTTGAGCATTGTATTGCAAAATCTTCAACTCATCCGCGATAGCTTCATGGTTTGGTTCTCTCCCATCAAAGAAGTCACCTTGCAAACCAACACACACAATAGCCCAAATGGCGGGGTTATGTCCAAGAATATGCATTTTCATTTTATGCTTCCAACTATCAAAATTAGTGCCATCAAAGTAAGGACCTCTACGGTGATAATTTCCCTCGCTAAACGCCATACTCTCCTAGGTTGTGAAACCAAGGCTATGACCACCAACAGCTATGGAAATCAAAGCAAATGGAGACCAAGGCTCTGATACCACTTGTAGGATCGAAAGTATGTCTAGAGGGGGGTGATTAGACTACTTGACCAAATAAAAACATAACCTTTTCCCAATTTTAGTTCTTGGCAGATTTTAGCTATTTTAGGACAAGTCAAGCAATCATCACACAATTCAAGCAAGCATGCAAAGAGTATATTGGCATCGGAAAGTAAAGCATGCAACTTGCAAGAATGTAAAGGGAAGGGTTTGGAGAATTCAAACGCAATTGGAGACACGGATGTTTTTCCCGTGGTTTGGATAGTGGTGCTCTCCTACATCCACGTTGATGGAGACTTCAACCCACGAAGGGTAACGGTTGCGCGAGTCCACGGAGGGCTCCACCCACGAAGGGTCCACGAAGAAGCAACCTTGTCTATCCCACCATGGCCATCGCCCACGAAGGACTTGCCTCACTAGCGGTAGATCTTCACGAAGTAGGCGATCTCCTTGCCCTTACAAACTCCTTGGTTCAACTCCACAATCTTGTCGGAGGCTCCCAAGTGACACCTAGCCAATCTAGGAGACACCACTCTCCAAGAAGTAACAAATGGTGTGTTGATGATGAAATCCTTGCTCTTGTGCTTCAAATGATAGTCTCCCCAACACTCAACTCTCTCTCATAGGATTTGGATCTGGTGGAAAGAAGATTTGAGTGGAAAGCAACTTGGGGAAGGCTAGAGATCAAGATTCATATGGTAGGAATGGAATATCTTGGTCTCAACACATGAGTAGGTGGTTCTCTCTCAGAACATATGAGTTGGAAGTGTAGATGTGTTCTGAAGGCTCTCTCCACGAGTGAAGAGGAGGTGGAGGGGTATATATAGCCTCCACACAAAATCCAGCCGTTACACACAATTTACCAATCTCGGTGGGACCGAATCAACAAACTCGGTCAGACCGAAATAGTAAACCTAGTGACCGTTAGAGATTTTCGGTGGGACTGACATGCAACTCGGTAGGACCGATTTTGTTAGGGTTAGGGCATAACATAATCTCGGTGAGACCAATTACACAAACTCGGTGAGACCGATTTTGGTAATAATCTAACCAGAGAGTTGGTCAGGTAAACTCGGTGGGACCGATTTGCTCTTTCGGTGAGACCAAAAAGTTACAAAAAGGAAACACTGAATTTACATTGCAATCTCGGTGGGACCGATCCACTCTTTCGGTGAGACCGAAAAGTTATAAAAGGGAAACGGAGAGTTTGCAATCCCATCTCGGTGAGACCGAGATCCCTATCGGTAGAACCGAATTGCTAGGGTTTGGCAGTGGCTTATGACAAGTGAAACTCGGTGGCGCCGGATAGAAAGAATCGGTAGGACCGAGTTTGGCTTAGGGTTTAGGTCATATGTGGATATGGGAAAGTAGTTGAGGGTTTTGGAGCATATCACTAAGCACATGAAGCAAGAGGCTCATTAAGAAACACCTCATCCCTCCTTGATAGTATTGGCTTTTCCTAAAGACTCAATGTGATCTTGGATCACTAAAATATAACATGAAAAGTCTTGAGCTTTTGAGCTTGAGCCAACCCTTTGTCCTTAGCATTTTGAGGGTTCCACTTTCACCATCCATGCCATGCCAATCATTGAGCTTTCCTGAAATAATCATCTTGGAATAGCATTAGCTCAATGAGCTATATGTTGTTATGAATTACCAAAACCACCTAGGGATAGTTGCACTTTCAAGTGACTATGGAGAACTATCACTATCTCATCTGGAAGATTAACTCCCACTCGATTCAAGCGATTGTAGTACTCAGACAATCTGAGCACATGCTCAATGATTGAGCTTTTCTCCCTTAGTTTTCAGGCTTAAGAAACTTGTCAGAGGTCTCATCCCTCTTGGTGTGGGCACTAGTCTGAAATCCCAATTTTAGTCTTTGGAACATCTCATATGTTCTGCGACGTTTCAAAAACGTCTTTGGTGCCACAATTCTAAACCGTTAGTATTACGCACTGAACTATCACGTAGTCATCAAAACGTGTATGTCAGATGTTTCCCAACATCTACAGATGACGCTCGAGGTTCAACGCACTGAGCGGTGCATTAAGGACATAGCCCTTTTGTGCAGCAATGAGGACAATCCTCAGTTCACGGACCTAGTCCGCATAATTGCTACTGTCAACTCTCAAATAAATTTTCTCTAGGAACATATCTTAAACAGTAGAACCAAAGCGTGAGCTACGACATAATTTGCAAAGACCTTTTGACTATGTTCATGATAATTAAGTTCATCTAATCAAATTATTCAATGAACTCCCACTTAGATAGACATCGACATCCCTCTAGTCATCTAAGTGATACATGATCCAAGTCAACTAGGCCGTGTCCGATCATCACGTGAGACGGACTAGTCATTATCAGTGAACATCTTCATGTTGATCGTATCCACTATACGACTCATGTTCGACCTTTCGGTCTCTTGTGTTCCGAGGCCATGTCTGTACATGCTAGGCTCGTCAAGTCAACCTAAGTGTTTCGCATGTGTAAATCTGGCTTACACCCGTTGTATGCGAACGTTAGAATATGATATGGCCAGTTAGGGGGAACACTTTCTTGAAATTTTAATGAGGGATCATCTTATTTATGCTACCGTCGTTCTAAGCAAATAAGATGCAAAAACATGACAAACATCACATGCAAATCATAAAGTGACATGATATGGCCAATATCATCTTGCGCCTTTGATCTCCATATTCAAGGCACGGCATGAACACCATCGTCACCGGCAAGACACCATGATCTCCATCATCGTGTCTTCATGAAGTTGCCTCGCCAACTATTACTTCTACTACTACAGCTAACGGTTAGCAATAAAGTAAAGTAAGTACATGGCATTTTCATTGACACGCATGTCATAAATAAATTAAGACAACTCCTATGGCTCCTGCCGGTTGTCATACTCATCGACATGCAAGTCGTGATTCCTATTACAAGAACATGATCAATCTCATACATCACATCCTTTTGGCCATATCACATCACATATCAAACCCTGCAAAAACAAGTTAGACGTCCTCTAATTGTTGTTGCATGTTTTACGTGGCTGCTATGGGTTTCTAGCAAGAACGTTTCTTACCTACGCAAAACCACAACGGTGATATGCCAATTGCTATTTACCCTTCATAAGGACCCTTTTCATCGAATCCGATCCGACTAAAGTGGGAGAGACAGACACCCGCCCGCCACCTTATGCATCAAGTGCATGTCAGTCGGTGGAACCTGTCTCACGTAAGTGTACATGTAAGGTCGGTCCGGGCCGCTTCATCCCACAATGCCGCCGAATCAATATAAGACTAGTGACGGCAAGAAAATTGAACAAATCATCGCCCACAACTACTTTGTGTTCTACTCGTGCATAGAATCTACGCATAGACCTAGCTCATGATGCCACTATTGGGGAACGTAGCAATAATTCAAAATTTTCCTATGTGTCACCAAGATCAGTCTAGGAGATGCTAGCAACGAGAGAGAGGGAGTGCATCTTCATACCCTTGAAGATCGCTAAGCGGAAGCGTTCAAGAGAACGGGGTTGATGGAGTCGTACTCGTCGTCATCTAAATCACCGATGATCCTAGCGCCAAACGGACGGCACCTCCGCTTTCAACACACATATGGAATGGAGACGTCTCCCGCGCCTTGATCCAGCAAGGAGGAGGGAGAGGTTGAGGAAGAGAGTCCAACAGCAGCACAACAGCGTGGTGGTGATGGAGTGACAGTTCTCCGGCAGGGCTTCGCCAAGCTCACGCGAAGGAGGAGAGGTATTTGAGGGGAGGGGCTGCGCCAGGTGCAAGGGTATGGCCGCCCTCCTACCCCTCCACTATTTATAGGTGGGAGAGAGGGGGGCGGCCCCCCTAGATCCCATCTAGGGTTGGGGCGGCGGCCAAGGGGGGAGGAGTGCCTCCCAAGTCAAGTGGAGGCCCTCCCCCTTAGGGTTTCCCCTCTCCCCTGTGCATGGGCCTTGGGGGGGCTGGTGCCCCTGGCCCATTAAGGCTAGGGAGCCCCCCTACAGCCCATGCTGCTGTATTGGACGTGGTGGAACATTTTCCGGACCTCCGGAATCCTCCGGAACCTTCCGAAAGCTTCCCGGTACAATATCGAAAAAACCGAACTTTTCCTCGAACCCGAACAACAACTTTCCATATATAAATCTTTACCTCCGAACCATTCCGGAACTCCTCGTGACGTCCGAGATCTCATCCGGGACTCCGAACAACATTCGTTAATCACATACAAGTCTTCCTAATAACCCTAGCGTCATCGAACCTTAAGTGTGTAGACCCTACGGGTCCGGGAACCATGCAGACATGACCGAGACAACTCCCCGGCCAATAACCGACAGCGGGATCTGGATACCCATGTTGGCTCCCACTTGTTCCACGATGATCTCATCGGATGAACCACGATGTCGGGGATTCAATCTATCCCGTATACAATTCCCTTTGTCAATCGGTACGTTACTTGCCCGAGATTCGATCGTCGGTATTTCAATACCTCATTCAATCACGTTACCGGCAAGTCACTTTTACTCGTTCCATAAACACATCATCCCGTGATCAACTCTTTGGTCACATTGAGCTCATTATGATGATGTCCTACTGAGTGGGCCCAGAGATACCTCTCTGTCGGAGTAATCGACCACGGGTACCCCGAGGACGGCAAGACGATATTTCAAGACATCAGGGCTAGCAAACCCCTCAGTCCTACTGCGCCAGCCAGCCGGCTGCCGACTGCGCCAACCAGCCGGCTGCCGACTGCAGCCCGACCCGTCACCGACAAGACCCCGACGAGACGGCCATACAGTGGACAAGACAACCATACCGCAACATCATCTACAATGTACCGTGTCCCCTGGATACTGATTTATAAAGTACCCTAGGGGACAAGCATGACATGCACCATGCCTAGGCCATGCCACTACATAGCTTGGTTTGTAAGCTACCCAAGGTAGCTTACAACCAACGCTACCACCACCCATGCCTACATCACACTATAAAAGCTAGCTCCATCCATCCACCAGGGGATGGACTCACACACACTCACGCATGAGCACTCATATGCTCACGGCCATGAGCATGGCCGGCCACTAGCATGCCTCACATAGGCATATGATGCACTTGGCACTGATCCCAGATACAGCTCCTGGAGCACTTCGTACTGCCCGATGTACACCCCAGATAGATACACTCAGACATGCAGCAGTAGGAGTATTATCTCTCCGGAGAGCTCCGAAGCTGGGTAAACCACCGCGTGCTACTCGCATACCCGCTCCCGGTCCTATCAGCAGCAGTCTTACCCACACACTAAGCCCTTGTGGCATCTGTCGACTCACAAGCCCCCCGTGAGAATACCACGACAGTTGGCGCCCACCATGGGGCGGTACTACTACTATGCTACCACGCTGCTGCTGGTTTCGCTGTCCAGGCGGGACCCTTTTTTCTTCATCGCCTCCACCACGGCGTCGCGCCGTCTCTCTGGTAGCGCTCGGGGGCTCGACATCGACCTGCCCCCGGAGCGGCCGCGAGGGGTGGCGCGTCCTCGCCGTCGGCCTCTTCGTCTTCACCACCGCGGCGTCACGCCGTCTCTCTGATAGAGGTCTGGGGCTCGACATCGACACGCCCCCGGAATGGCCGCGAGGGGCGGCACGTCCTCGTCATTGGCCTCGCCGCCTTCGTCATCACCACCACCGCAACGCCGACCGTTTGTCCGCGCGCGTGCCGTGCGTGGGGCCTCGTTTCGGTCGGCCGTGGCCACCCACGCGCCGCTCGCGTTTGCTCCTCTCCATGCTAAGCCTTGCTCTAGCCGGAACGCGCATTAGCTTCTCCACATGCCATCTTTGCGAACTAGCTAGATGCTAGTCAACAATGGTCAAACCATTAGCCATACCACTACCCAGATACTAACCATACATTAGCCATACACTATGTCGTACACTAGTCAGATAATGCCCATAATCTGCCTGTACATTTGCCAGATGCATTTGCCAGATGCAAGTCAGACGCTGCCCGGACACTAGCCATGCAGAGGCTCTCTCCGGCCAGTGGCTCTGCCTTCGCGAGCTCCGTCACGGCCATGGCGTCCGCCCTCAGCTCCCTCCATGCTGCTCCACGTGCCGCTACGGCTCCGTCCTCTCGCAACTCCTCACCATCTTCGCCTCATCACGTAGCTGCTGCAGTCCATGGCGTGCCTCGTCCACACCAACGCCGGGTGGCTCCTTCGCCTGCCGGCTCTGGCCTCCCGCTCACTGCGTTGGCTCCTCTCGCGAGCATGCCCGCGCCGGCTGCGCCCGGGGCACTCTCCCGCTCCGCTCCGCGCCGCCTCCCCCGCACATCCAGGTGTGCCCCGACGCGGGTTGGCTCCCCTGCTTCGACCGCCAAGACACCCAAGATCGCCTGCACGGACCTACCTCGACCGGCTGCTCGTCTGCCTCGTCGCCGCTCCAGACCGCCCCCGAGCCTGGCCTCTTCCTGCGCCTGCCGGCTCCCGCCCGCTTGACCGGCTCCCGCAGGCTGGCTTCGCCTCGCCTCGGCCGCCTTCGCGCTGACCTGGCCCCCATTCCGGGCTTCCTCGGCCGTGCAGTCATGCGCCGACCTGGCGCCTGCTTCCCTGCCGCCTGCTCCCCCCGCACGCCTGCCGGCTCGCCGTCGTCGCGCCTGTCCGGCTCATCGCTGGCCGGGTCCTCTGCACCGGCTCTAGCACGCGTCGGGTCCCCCGGGACGGGTCCTCCGCCCCGGCTGACCGTGCGCCGGTCCTCCGCTCCGGCTCGCCGCTAGCCGGCTCGCCCAGTCGTCGGGTGCGCCGTCCCGCGGCCCGGACTCCGCGCGTCAAGCCGCCGTCTCCGCGCAACCCCCTGCGCCGTCGTCGCGATCACGTTCGTCCCTGCCTCCGCCCGCGGCCGGGTCGCGCCTGCCGGGTCCGGCCCTGCACCGGCTCCCCGCGCCCATGCGCGTCCCGACGCCACCTGCTTCCCCGCTGCCGGCCTCCCCTGCCTGGCCGCGTCCGGCCTCATCCGGCTTCCCCACCGTCCCGGTCGGCCTCCGCTGCCTCGCCCCTGGCCGGCTCCGTCCGGCATCCCGCGACCCGGCCGCCGGCTCCCAGCGCCCGTCCGGCTCACCTTTTGCTGCGCCCCGGCCGCTGGCTTGCCCGCTACCCGGCCGCCGGCTTCTGCCGCGTCTCGCTCCTGCCTGCTGCTTGTGCAGAGAAGGAAAGAGAAAGAACCCGGCTGGTCAAGCCGGATGTGTAAAAAAAAGGGTGACCGGTTGAGATGGCCGGCTACCCAAGAGTCGGCTGCCCGACAGTCGGCTGGAGTAAAAGAAAATATGAAAGAAATGTGCTTCTGACTGCCAGATGTGTGTTCGACCGCTGGCTGCCTGGCTGGCTGTAAAAATCCTGACTTTTGTGTCAGAGTCCACCTGCCCAGCCGGCTGAAGATGAAAAAGAAGAAGACAAGGTAGTCGTCGGGAGATCCGGCCCGACTGCTCAGCAGTCGGCCCGAATCTCGGGGGCTACACCCAGCGGGTGCGCTGACGCGCCCCCGCGAAGAAGAAGACAAAGTAGTTGCTGAAAGATCCGGCCCGACTGCTCAGCAGTCAGCCCGAATCTCAGGGGCTACACCCAGCGGGCGCGCCGGTGCGCCCCCGTGAAGATTGCAGACAAGAGAAAAGTTTTGGCCGGCTGCCATCAGCTGGCAGAAGAGAAAAAGAAGAAAAGGGCGCTGCAAGACGCCTCGCCGCTTGGCCGGTCGAGCCTGACCGGCCGGGACCCCCCTTCGAGCACCCGGAGGCTCGAAGGCTTCACCCAGCGGGTGTGCCGACGCGCTCCGCGAGCGCCGAGTCGCGCCGGCTGTTTTCGACGACCGCGACTACACAAAAATCAATGTGAGCTCCTCGCCCGCATATTTTTGCACCACGCAAGCACGGATAACCCCGAGCGATGCTCGGGTGCTATCTCCGCATTTTTTATTACAGTTGCATCACTGTTCGCCCCGGCGCCAGCCAGAGTTGGCCCGGGGGCTGGCCGCTTGGCCTGAGATGTTAGTTCCCGCAGACGGCTTAGTAGCGTGCGTAGTACCAAAGGCTCACTCTTAGTCATAGACCGCGGAGCGGCTGTCCGGCTAGCAAGGGTGAATGCTGGAGGCCACCCACACGAAAAATGTCCGGGAAGAAACACGGTTTGGGCGACCCAGCCATTTTCCTTTACAAGTATCTACTCGGTTGAATCTGCTCCTAGACTCTGAATACTGTACACTCCACTTCGCGGCCCACTCTTAGCCATAGACCGCAGAGCGGCTGTCCGGCAAGCAAGAGCACAAGCCAAAAAGCGGTGGGAACACGAAAAAGATTAAGGGGGCTCGGACGAAACCGAGTCGACACCCTCCGCATAAAACTTGCAATGCTAAAAGAAAACATTTGATACATCCGCATGGACTAACTTTGTCTTTTTTCATGATCATTTCCATGAACACTCGCCAAAATAACCTCCGCCCAACTTTGCCAAGTTGCCCGGAGGCTTGGGGGCTACTGTCGGAGTAATCGACCACGGGTACCCCGAGGACGGCAAGACGATATTTCAAGACATCAGGGCTAGCAAAGCCCCTCAGTCTGACTACGCCAGCCAGCCGGCTGCCGTCTGCGCCAACCAGCCGGCTGCCGACTACGCTAACCAGCCAGCTGCCGACTGCAGCTCGACCCGACACCGACAAGACCCCGACGAGACGGCCATACCATGGACAAGACAACCATACCGCGACGTCATCTACAGTGTACCGTGTCCCCTGGATACTGATTTATAAAGTACCCTAGGGGACAAGCATGACATGTACCATGACTAGGCCATGCCACTACATAGCTTGGTTTGTAAGCTACCCAAGGTAGCTTACAACCAACACTACCACCACCCATTCCTACCTCACACTATAAAAACTAGCTCCATCCATCCACCAGGGGATGGACTCACACACACTCACGCATGAGCACTCATATGCTCACGGCCATGAGCATGGCCGGCCACTAGCATGCCTCACATAGGCATATGATGCACTTGGCACTGATCCCAGATACAGCTCCAGGAGCACTTTGTACTGCCCGATGTACACCCCAGATAGATACACTCAGACATGCAGCAGTAGGAGTTTCATCTCTCCGAAGAGCTCCGAAGCTGGGTAAACCACCGGGTGCTACTCACATACCCGCTCCCGGTCCTATCAGCAGCAGTCTTACCAACACACTAAGCCCTTGTGGCATCTGTCGACTCGCAAGCCCCCCGTGAGAATACCACGACACTCTCCGTCACACGGAGTGACAAATCCCAGTCTCGATTCGTGCCAACCCAATAGACACTTTCGGAGATACCCGTAGTGTGCCTTTATAGCCACCCAGTTACGTTGTGACATTTGGCACACCCAAAGCATTCCTACGGTATCCGGGAGTTGCACAATCTCATGGTCTAAGGAAATGATACTTGACATTAGAAAAGCTTTAGCAGACGAACTACACGATCTTGCGCTATGCTTAGGATTGGGTCTTGTCCATCACATCATTCTCCTAAGGATGTGATCCCGTTATCAATGACATCCAATGTCCATGGTCAGGAAACCATGACCATCTATTGATCAACGAGCTAGTCAACTAGAGGCTTACTAGGGACATGTTGTGGTCTATGTATTCACACATGTATTACGGTTTCCGGATAATACAATTATAGCATGAACAATAGACAATTATCATTAACAAGGAAATACAATAATAACCATTTTATTATTGCCTCTAGGGCATATTTCCAACACTACTGCTATACCTTCTCCGGATATAACGTGTCCGAGAAATCCAACTTCCTTCAACCAAAATTCACATTTGCTAAACTTGGCATATATTCGATGTTCTCTGAGTTTACCATGTACCAAACGCAAATGTTCCTTATGCCCCTCTTCATTTTTCGAGTAAACCAGGATATCATCAATGAACACTACGACGAACTTATCCAAAAACTCCATAAATATTTGTTCATCATGTTCATGAAATATGCAGGTGCGTTAGTCAGACTAAATGACATAACGGTATACTCGTACAGCCCATACCTGGTGGTAAAAGTCGTCTTAGGTATATCCTGTTCTCAAATTTTCAACTGATGGTATCCTGATCGCAGATCGATCTTGGAAAATACCTTAGCTCCTTGCAATCGATCAAACAGATCATTGATCATCGGTAGTGGGTACTTGTTCATGATGGTTACTTTATTCAATCCTCGATAATCAACAACCATCCTTAACGATCAATCCTTCTTCTCCACTAGAAGTACTGGCGATCCCCAAGGCGAAGAACATGGGCAGATATCTCCTTTATCCAGTAACTCCTTAATCTGCTTCTTAATATCTTCCAAATCCTTTGCGGGCATCCTATATGGTCTCTTAGATATTGGCCGTGTGCCTGGCAAAAGCTCAATCAAAACCTCAATATCTCTATCCGGTGGCATGCCTGGCAACTCCTTTGGAAATACATCAGGGAAATCCTTCACTACTGGTACTTCCTCCTACAAAACTCCTGTTAACGAATTTACTTGAGTCCTTTTAGGCACATGCCAGGATACATACTTGATCCTTCTCCCTTCTGGGGTGGTAAGCAAAATTGACTTACTGACGCAATTGATGTTCCCTCCATACATCGATAGCCAATCCATACCCAGAATTACATCCAAACCTTGTGACTCCAAAATGATTAAATCCGAGGGAAACACACGCCTACCTATACTCAATGGCACTTGAAAACATCCCTTACTAGCCATATACTCCGCTCCTGGTGAGCTTACTAACATGGGTGTTCTAAGAACCTTAGTGGGCAGGTTATACTTATCCACAAATCCCCTTGATATGTATGAATGCGATGCACCAGTATCGAAAAGAACGATTACAGTAAATGACTTAACCAAAAACTTACGGATTACTGCATCCGGCCGCTCTTCAACCTCCTCCACGTTAACGTGGTTCACCTGTCCCCTATTGAAAGGGTTCGGCTTCTTCCCAGAGCTTCCATTGCCATTTGCATTCTGAGATTTAGGACATTCATTGGCATAATGTCCGGTCTTCTGGCACTTAAAGCAAGTGACTTGGCTCAGGTCTCTTTTGGCTAGGGTTGATGGGTTGGTACGATTCTGGTCGTTGCTTCCGGCATTCCCATTACCATTCTTGGGGCCATTATGATTGTGCGAGCTACCTCCTCCATGGGTATGCTGAAAATGTCCTCCCGGTCTAGGGGTAAAACATGGCTTCTGTTGAGCATCTGAATTGTACTTCCCTTGTCCATACTTCCTCTTTCGATTCTCAATCTTCTGTTGCTTCCCTTCAATCATAAGAGCATGATCTACCAACTCCTGGCAGTTGTTGAAGGTTGCTACCATCAACTGCATGCTCAATTCATCATTTAGTCCTTCCAGAAACTTCTCCTGCTTAGCTGCATCCGTAGCAACATCATCTGGGGCATAACTGCTAGCTTACTAAAGTCCTCCACATATTGGCCAACTGTCCGTCCTCCTTGGCGCAAGTTGCGAAACTCACGCTTCTTCATGGCCATAGCTCCTACTGAAACATGGGCAGTATGGAAAGCCTGCTGGAACTGGTCCCATGTGATAGTGTCGATAGGGAAAGTGGCGGTGAAATTATCCCACAATGATGCTGCGGGTCCGTCAAGCTGATGTGCGGCAAACTTCACCTTTTCCACATCTGTGGATCCTACCATGGTCAACTCCCTTGCTGTCTTGCGGAGCCAATCATCTGCTACTATAGGGTCGATGCTACTAGAAAACACCGGCGGATTCAGCCTAAGAAAACGGGCTAAGTGATCAACAGGTGGTGGTGGTGGTGGGTTGTTGTTATTGTTCCCGTGATTCTGATTCTGGACTAGCAATTGCATCAACGTATTCTGCTGCTGGATCAACTGAGTGAGCTCTGGTGGGAAGGTAAATCCGGGTTCACGTCTCGGAGGCATCTGAGGGTTTAGAAAAGATGAGATTTAAGAATAGAGAGGGGTCTAGAGAGAAAACACTACCCATATGCACATGAGGAAAAAACAAAGAATTCACTTCATTCAATCAAACAAGGGCATACAATCGGTCTAACTATCGCAAAAGTGCTCGAGCTACTATATGTACATGGTGGACTACTACTACTGTTGGGATGGTCTACTAGAAATATTCTTCGGTTGCAGACTCCATGATATCTGCTCCAGCTTCATTAACATAGTCATCATCGCTATCATCTGGATTTGAGTCGGTGTCGTCGATGATGATGTAGTCTTTCGGGTGAATCTCCTAGGGTTCTTTGTCTTCTTCTACTGGTGTAGGGCCTCCCATAAATATTCTGATGTTCATTGTTAGGTCGGCATTCTTGTCCACTAGTACTACGATTTCCTCTTCATAATCTTCACGTGTAGCCTTGAGTTCTTCCTCCAGTTCCTTGATTCTTGTCCTCACCTTCTTCAGATCTATCATGTCGGCGCACATCTGGTTCTCCTGACGTCGAATGTGCTGGTTTAACACCTGGATAAAAGCTGCAATTGATCTATCCTTCCTGGTGCTGATCATCTCCCAGTGCTCATCTCGGCACCCACAAATCTGGTAGATAGTATCCTTGAGATCATTGTGGTAAACCTCTCATATACGTCCCATGGCGATGTGAGCTGCCATGCTCTTTCCTAGACTCCAGGTTGGTGCATCAAAGGAAAACTCTATGGGCTCAGTGACTGGCATGAACGTCCTTCCTAGAACTTGAACTTGAATCATCCAGCGCTCCTCTTCAGGTAAAGTGGCGTTGTAGGTTTCGGTGAAGCTTGGTACTCCTATGTTCAGATATCTAGTGACTTCCTTCAAGTGACGTCCAAAGGGTGTATCTTCATCCAGTTGCGTGAACTTGTTCCTTGCATCCGCCATCCTAAAGAGTAGAAAATATGAGGAGTCAGAATGAGAAGAGTGAGTAGTGATCTAGGGCTTTAGCTTAGTGGTCGTGTCCTACAGTCAGTGTGTGCTCTGATACCATCTTGTAGCGACCAGACCTCAAACGGTCCAATCTCTGTGCTCTGGTGTTATCCCTGGATCAGTAATGCTGACACCACACAGTACTTAAAGGATTTATAACAGAGTAGCAATCACACACTTATTACATCGAGTGTCTCAAAAGAGAACCTATTACAATAAATATAGCTTAAGGCAATGTAATAACGATAACAGCGGAAGGCTTGGAAGATAAGTGAGTCCATCAACTCCAACGGCATCACTGAGTATAGAACCATGACCTAAAGGCACCTTACTCGTCGTCTGAAAAGTCTGCAACATGAATGTTGCATCCCGAAATGGGTCAGCACATGGAATATGCTGGCAATGTAACACATAGAGAGCAATGAAAGAATAAGGCTATACTACATGCATATTTGGCTGGTGGAAAGCTCTATGGTTACAATTTTGCGTAAAGCCAATTTTTCCCTACTGCAAAGGAATAAATTTTATTTAACTATCATGGTGGTTGCTAATCATTGAGAGTGTAGACACCCTCTCAATCCCAATTAAACATCATCATTAAAACCCAACAAATTAATTAGAGTAACATGATGAGATTCACATGATAATCCAAGTACTAGATACTCAAAAGGTCCATAACCAGGGACACGGCTAACCATGATTAGTTTATACACTCTGCAGAGGTTTGCGCACTTTTCCCCACAAGACACGATCTCCTCCATTGGGATTCTCGCACTACATGGTGTTTGAGAAATGGATGACCGAGACATAGTCTTTCAGAAGTGCTAGCACCTTACGATCGGGTAGACCGTTATACCTACTTTCCCCTATATCTGCTAGTCTACCACTGTAAGAGTTCGGACAACTTAATCAACTATGCTAGAGCCCATAGTAGCTTGTGGGTGCACACGGAAGTTTCTAGTATGAATAATCTCATGATCCCTTTGAGCCTGGGTGGCGGTCCAAAAGAAAAATAGGCAATCCCTGGAAAACCCAGGTGCCTCAATCCACCCAGATGTGTATTTAAGTTGCCACCTTAGATAAACCATTAATTTAACAAACTCACATCTGTCATGGATACACTCACCCAATCCACGTCTACTAGCACAGCATGGCATAATAAGCAAACGTAGAAGTAACTCCCAAAGGTTTGATAATAACAGGTAATAGGTACTACCTCATCTACTTCCCAGACCCACAATTTAATTAGATCCTAATCATGCAATGTGTGAGGATTGATCTAATGCAATAAAAAGTGGGTAATAGGAAGTATGATCAAAGTGTTACTTGCCTTGTTGATGATCCGCAAAACCTAGCGATTCAAAGTAGCAAGCAGCGCACTCCGGGTACTCTATCGCAAACAAACAAGCATACAATAAGTACTCAACTAATGCACAGGTAAAACTCAAATAAGAGATCTAACCAGAAAGTTCAACTTAAGAACTCCGGTTGGCAAAATAATCAAATCGGACGAAGCAACGAAAGACAAACGGCAAAAGAAACAAGCTTCGTTTACTAACCTAGATCTAGGTCAAATTTTCAGAGGCAAAAACTTGTTTGAGTTGGTTAAACGGAAAGAGGGTTTCAAGACGAAACTCTAGGCGCTTGAATCGCCTGATTCCGATAAACGAGCTAAAAGTTATACAAGAACGAATATCGGATCAGAAATCGCGATCAGAAAAATCGCGGAATAAATCTGAGAAAAAGAAAAACGACGAACAAATTAACGAACGAACGTTCGTTATCTGGATCTAAACGATGAACGCGTTCATAAAAACGAACGAACGAGCGAACGCTCGCTAATTAAACTAAACCAAGAAAAAAAATCGATCTATCCGGAAAAAAATGAAACTAAAAAAATGAAAATAAACCGGTGAAAACCAACTGTTTTCTAAAAAAAACCGGCGGCGGCGGCGGAGTCGACCTCATCGGTGGCGGGCTCCGGCGGCGGCGGGGCAGCCGCGGCGACGACGGGCGGCGCCGCGAAAGCGGCGGCTGGCAGCGGCGGGCGGCTCGGGCTAGGGTTTGGGGGCAGCGGCTTGGGCTACTTTGGCCCGGGGCGCGCTATAAAAAGGCCTCGGCCAGGGAGTCCTAGTCGGACATGGCCCGTAGGTCAGTTGAGACTTTTCTTTAAATAATTACGCTCAGAAAAAACAAAAGAAGTACTAAACGGACTCCAAAAATCCCGAAATAAATTTTCCCCGACTTCTAAAATCAAACGGCACAGGATGAACATTTATTTGGGGCCTAAATGCATATTTGAAAAATGCGCATTTTTCCTAAATTCAAATAAAATAGCAAATAAAACCAAAATAAAATCTTATTTGATTTTATTATTAAATGTCCAATATTTCTTTATTTTGGGAAAGTCATTTTATTCCCTCTCTCATATTTTATGATAGAAATAATTGAAGATAAAATAAATAAAATCAAATGATCCTATTTGCAAAATTTGAGAAAACTCAAATACAGGGTTGTCAGAATCGCGATTCTGTTATACGATTCTAAGACTTTACGATCCAAACTAACCCCTCTGATTCTACGACTTTAGTTCATAGAATCTACGTTTCTACGATCCTGATAGTGAAGATCCTATGATTTGCGATCCTACCACCGGAGCTCCGATCCGATTCAAAATCACGATTCTGACAACCATGCTCAAATATGAAAATAACGAAATCCCCAACTCTCTCCAAGGGTCCTTGAGTTGCGTAGAATTTCTAGGATCAACCCAAAATGCAATAAAATATGATATGCAAATATGATCTAGTGTATAACATCCCCAACTCTCTCCGAGGGTCCTTGAGTTGCGTAGAATTTCAAGGATCAACCCAAAATGCAATAAAATATGATATGCAAAGATGATCTAGTGTATAACATTCCAAATTGAAAATTTGGGATGTTACACCGCTAAAGGAAATTTTATTGAACTTGATGCCAATACCGCCTATGAACTCTTAGAGGGAATCTTGGGAATTCCACCTCAAAAGAAGATGTTTCATTTTACCCCCGAGGGAGCTCAAATGTTGGACAAACTTGGTTATTTGCATAAGCATACGGTTGAAATACAGAAATATAATGAACCCCTCAAACACCTCAATGGTGGTATCAACCGCATGAATACCTTGATTACTCTTTGCAACAAGCGGTTGGATATTTTGGATCTTAAGATGGTCTCTTTTCCGGAGAATTTAGGGAAGCTAAAGAGCCTCCCGAGTTTGAGAAAACCCTTACAAAAGTTGCCAAAACTTCGGAAGACAAAATTTAGATCCGTGCTTTATGCCTAGCTAAGGGCGTAAATCTATAGCGCTTGTTGGGAGACAACCCAATGAATAAAATTTATTTTTGCTTTTTGCTTTATGTTCTTGTGTGTTAGCACAATTATGCAACTGTTATGATTGTGTTTTTTTATATTTTAATTAGTCTTTGTGCCAAGTAAAGCCTTTAGGATCTTCTTGGGCAATAGTTGTTTGATCTTGCTGAAAAACAGAAACTTTTACGCTCACGAAATTAATTTTCATTTTTTACCAGAGAGCGATAAAATATCCATTCCAATTGCATTAGATCAATATAGAAATTTCTCAGGCTGTCCTAATTTTTCAGAGTTTTTGGAGTTACATAAGTATTCGTAATAGTTAGATTTCTACAGACTGTTCTGTTTTGACAGATTCTATTTTCTTTGTGTTGTGTGCTTATATTGATGGCTCTATGGTTTTCTTTGATGAGTTTTTGCCATAGAAAAGTTGGAATACAGTAGATATAATATGAAAACAAAATATGAATTGGTTTTATACAACACTTATAGTAGTGGTTTATTATTCTTATACTAACGGATCTTACGAAGGCTTTGTTGAGTTTTGTGTGATTGAAGTTTTCAAGTTTTGGGTTATCTTACGATGGATGAAGGAAGGATGTAAGAGCCTAAGCTTCAAGATGCCCCGGCATCCCAAGCTATTATCCAAGAATGAGCTACCAACTAAGCTTGGGGATGCCCCCGAGTGGCATCCCCGCTTTCTTCCAACAACTATCGGTATTTTACCCGAGACTATATTTTTATTCGTCACATGATATGTGTTTTGCTTGGAGCGTCTTGTATGATATGTGTCTTTGCTTGTTTTATTTTGTGTTTTAAGTCATCAATCCTTTCTGTACACACCTATTTGAGAGAGCCAAAATTATATCATGACTTGTTAGAATTGCTCTCTATGCTTCACTTAAATCTTTTATGAGCTAGGACTTGCTCTAGTGCTTAACTTATATCTTTTTGAGCATGGTGTGCTTTGTTATTTTTGAAGAAATCCTCTCTTGCTTAACTTAGATTTATTTGAGAGTTAGTAAAATTTTGAAGAAATTCTCTCTTGCTTCACTTAAGTTATTTTCAGAGAAAGAAAATTTGTTATGCTCATGATCTTCACTTATATTTGTTTGAGCTTATGAAAAGCAACACATGAAAATTAGTGCCGAAGTGATAGATATCCAAGAAGGATAAAGAAAAAAATGTCATGAAGATCATTGGACAAAATAAACTTGATTCTTAGTAATAGTTCTAAGATATGATGATGTGATATATGAGTTATGTTGATGATTAATTATGCTTTAACAGGAATATTGCTGTTAAGGTTTGTGATTCCCTATGCATGCATGAAAGTCAATAATCATGCAATGAAAATTATATCGTACTTGTGGTGCATTATTCGGTGTTATGCCTAATGCTTGCTTATGATATTATTCGTTTCCTGGTTGGTCGCTTCCCAATCTTTTGCTAGCCTTCATTTTGCACTAAGTATGACCTCTACTTGTGCATCCAAAATCCTTTAAACCGGTTTTGCCACATGAGTCCACTATATCTACCTATATGCGGTATTCTTTTGCCATTCTAAGAAAATTTGCATGTTCCATCTCTAATTTTCAAAATAAACTTCTCTTTTGTGTGTTTGTTTCGCTCGCGGAGCGGTGAGGGGTGGCTAATATTTCTCATGTTAGATGTGTTATTCTCAAGATGAGTGTTTATTCACTTGTCATTGCACGAGAGTAAGGCAAAGGTATTAGGGATGCCCAGTCCCGAAATGCAATAAGAAATGAATTTACTTTATGTTGTCAAATAATAAATTCCTTGGAAAGTGTTGGTATGGAGGGCACCCGTGGATACGGTCAGCCATGGAAAGTGAAAGTTATGGTGGAAAAAGGAATAAACTTTATTTTCTGTTTGGGAACCGCCTATGATATATCTATGCATGGAAAGTATTGGGAACTCTAAGTCGTTTTTGTTGGTGGGATGGATACACCTCCCAAAATGTTTTTATCTCAATTTTTTTCAATTTGAGCTCTGGCACCTCTACAAATCCCTACATTCCTCTGCAAAGGGCCTTTCTTTTACTTTATGCAATTTTTTTTGAAATTTGAGTCTCCATCTTCTCTCATAAAAGCACCAACTAGGAGGCAATATGATCGTGCTCAAGTATTGGGTGTAGTTAATATTCGAGTGTGTTTCATGAATGGATCAATGTTTGAGCATGATGGGCTAGGGATAACTTATTTTAGCATTGATATTTTGAAAGATATGGTTGCTTGTTGATATGCTTGAGTATCTAAATTATTATGTCAAAACGAGACTATTGCTTTGAATCACATAAATGTCCAAATGTCCATGCTATAAAGAAAAGAATATGATATGACTTTGTGAACATCACTCCACATCAAAAATTCTATTTTTATCACTTACCTACTCGAGGACGAGTAGGAGTTAAGCTTGGGGATGCTGATACGTCTCCAACGTATCTATAATTTTTTATTGTTCCATGCTGTTTTATCAATCTTGGATGTTCTATAATCATTTTATATCACTTTTTTCGTACTAACCTGTTGACATAGTGCCAAGTGCCCGTTGCTGTTTTTTCCCATGTTTTTTACGTCACAGAAAATCAATATCAAACGGAGTCCAAATGCCACGAAACTTTACGGAGATTTTTTATGGGCCAGAAGGAAGGCAATGTGCCCTTGTTGCACCTGGGGGTGCCCCGAGGGGGGCACAACCCACCAGGGCGCGGCAGGAGTCCCAGGCACGCCCTGGTGGGTTGTGCCCACCTCGGGTGCCCCTCCGACCGCCTCTTTGTTCTATAAATACCCCAAAAATACCATAACCTTAGGGGAGTCAACAGAATATTCATCCAGCCACCGCTGAGTCTAGAACCACCAGATCCAATCTAGACACCATCACGAAGGGGTTCACCACTTCCATTAATGCCTCTCCGATGATGCGCGAGTAGTTCTTTGTAGACCTTCGGGTCCGTAGTTAGTAGCTAGATGGCTTCATCTCTCTCTTTTGATTCTCAATACAATGGTGTCTTGGAGATCCATATGATGTAACTCTTTTGCAGTGTGTTTGTTGGGATCGATGAACTTCGAGTTTATGATTAGATCTATGTTTTTATATCCATGAAAGTATTTGAGTTTCTTTGATCTCTTTTATACATGATCTCTTATAGCCTCGTATTTCTTCTTCCATATTTGGGTTTTGTTTGGCCAACTTGATCTATTTATCTTGCAATGGGAAGAGGTGCCTGATAGTGGGTTTGATCTTACGGTGCTTGATCCCAGTGTCAAAAAGGGAACCGACACATATGTATCGTTGCTACTAAGGATAAAAATATGAGATCTATATCTACTGCCATATAGATAAACGAATCTTGTATACATCATGTCATCGTTCTTATTGCATTACTCCGTTTTACCATGAACTTAATACACTAGATGCATGCTGCATAGCGGTCGATGTGTGGAGTAATAGTAGTAGATGTAGGCAGGAGTCGGTTTACTAATCTTGGACGTGATGCCTATGTAATGATCATTGAAAGGATATCGTCATAATTATTTGAAGTTCTATCAATTGCCCAACAGTAATTGGCTTACCCACCGTTTCCTATTTTTCTTGAGAGAAGCCACTAGTGAAACCTATGGCCGCCGGGTCTTCTTTCTCATATGTTTGCCTTGCGATCTACTTTTCCTTTGAATTGTTATTCATATCTATTAAACCAAAAATACAAAAATACATTGCTGCAATTTATTCTATTTGGCGTTCGATCTATCAATATTTACAACTTTATCTCCCGTCATACGCCGTTTCTGGCGCAGTTACCCGAAAGAGATTGACAACCCCTTTAACACGTCGGGTTGCGAGGTGTTGTTATTTGTGTGCAGGGGTTGTTTACATTGTGTTGCTTGGTTCTCCTACTAGTTCGATAACCTTGGTTTCATACCTCAGGGAAATACCTACCGTCGTTGTGCTACATCATCCCTCCCTCCCCAGGGAAATACCGACGTAGTTCCATCTACCATCAGGACCCCTCAAAATGCTAAGGACACACATTGGCTCAAGCCCAACACTCAACATTTTCATTTTAGTGATCCAAGATCACATTGAGTCCATAGGAAAAGCCAATACTATTAAAAGGGGATGAGGTGTTGCTTAATGGCTTGCTTGCTCAAAATGCTTAGTGATATGCTCCAAAAACCCTCAACCACTTTCTCATATCCACATATGTCCCAAACCAAAAGTCAAACTCGGCCCCATGATACGCCTCCAACGTATCTATAATTTTTTGATTGCTCCATGCTATATTATCTACTGTTTTGGACATTATTGGGCTTTATTATCCACTTTTATATTATTTTTGGGACTAACCTATTAACCGGAGGCCCATCCCAGAATTACTGTTTTTTTGCCTGTTTTGGGGTTTCGAAGAAAAGGAATATCAAACGGAGTCCAAACGGAATGAAACCTTCGGGAACGACATTTTCTCATCAAATACAACTCAGGAGACTTGGACCCTACGTCAAGACACGTAACTGGAGGCCACGAGGTAGGGGGGTGCCTACCCCCCCCCCCCAGGCACGCCCTCCACCCTCGTGGGGCCCCTGTTGCTCCACCGACGTACTTCTTCCTCCTATATATATACCCATGTACCCCCAAACGATCAGATACGGAGCCAAAAACCTAATTCCACCGCCGCAGCTTTTTGTATCCACGAGATCCCGTCTTGGGGCCTGTTCTGGAGCTCTGCCGGAGGGGGCATCGATCACGGAGGGCTTCTTCATCAACACCATAGCCTCTCCGATGAAGTGTGAGTAGTTTACCTCAGACCTACGGGTCCATAGTTAGTAGCTAGATGGCTTCTTCTCTCTTTTTGGATCTCAATACAATGTTCTCCCCCTCTCTTGTGGAGATATATTCGATGTAATCTTATTTTTGCGGTGTGTCTGTTGAGACCGATGAATTGTGGGTTTATGATCAAGTCTATCTATGAATAATATTTGAATCTTCTCTGAATTCTTTTATGTATGATTAGTTATCTTTGCAAGTCTCTTCGAATTATCAGTTTGGTTTGGCCTACTAGATTGATCTTTCTTGCAATGGGAGAAGTGCTTAGCTTTGGGTTCAATCTTGCGGTGTCCTTTCCCGGTGACAGTAAGGGCAGCAAGGCACGTATTGTATTGTTGCCATCGAGGATAACAAGATGGGGTTTTCTTAATATTGCATGAGTCTATCCCTCTACATCATGTCATCTTGCTTAAGGTGTTACTCTATTTTTAACTTAATACTCTAGATGCATGCTGGATAGCGGTCGATGAGTGGAGTAATAGTAGTAGATGCAGGTAGGAGTCAGTCTACTTGTCTCGGACGTGATGCCTATATACATGATCATACCTAGATATTCTCATAACTATGCTCAATTCTGTCAATTGCTCAACAGTAATTTGTTCACCCACCGTAGAATACTTATGCTCTCGAGAGAAGCCACTAGTGAAACCTATGGCCCCCGGGTCTATCTTTATCATATCAATCTCCTACTGCTTAGTTATTTACTTTGCTATTTATTTTTCCTTTACTTTACTTTGCATCTTTATCATACAAATACCAAAAATATTATCTTATCATATCTATCAGATCTCACTCTCGTAAGTGGCCTTATAGGGATTGACAACCCCTATTTGTGTTGGTTGCAAGGATTTATTTGTTTTGTGTAGGTACGAGGGACTCGTGCATAGCCTCCTACTGGATTTATACCTTGGTTCTCAAAAACTGAGGGAAATACTTACGCTACTTTGCTGCAACATCCCTTCCTCTTTAGGGAAAACCAGCGCAGTGCTAAAAGAGGTAGCACCCCACCGATTAGATCTATCCGGCGCCACGAAGTTCTTTTGACATAGCCACTGCCAGAAACCCTAGTCTTTTCGGTCTCATCGATAGGGATCTCGGTCTCACCGAGATGGGATTGCAAATTCTCTGTTTCCCTTCGTAACATTTCGGTCCAACCGAGATGAGCGATCGGTCCCACCGAGTTTGCAATGCAAACTCTTTGTTTCCCTTTCATATTGTTCCGGTCTTACCGAAATGAGCGATTCGGTCCCACCGAGTTTGCTTGAGCAACTCTCTGTTTGCCTATTACAGAAATCGGTCCGACCGAGTTTATGTGATCGGTCTCACCGAGATTACGTTATGCCCTAACCCTAATGAAATCGGTCCCACCGAGTTGACATATCGGTCCCACCAAAAATCCTAACGTTCACATTTTGAACTAAATTGGTCTGACCGAGTGATACGTCTCCAACGTATCTATAATTTTTGATTGTTCCATGCTATTATATTATCAACCTTGGAAGTTTTATATGCATTTATACGCTATTTTATATGATCTTTGGGACTAACCTATTAACCCAGAGCCTAGTGCCAGTTTCTCTTTTTTTCCTTGTTTTAGAGTATCACAGAAAAGGAAAATCAAATGGAGTCCAATTGACCTGAAACTTCACGGAACTTATTTTTGAACTAGAAGAAGGCCACGGAGTATCGGAGTTGGACCAGGAGAGTCCTGGGCTGCCCATGAGGGTGGGGGGGCGCCCACCCCTGGGCGCGCCCCTTGCCTCGTGGACAGCCCAGAGGTCCACTGTTGGTGTCAAAACCGGTGGATCTCGGGTAGGGGGTCCCGAACTGTGCGTCTAGGCCGAATGGTAACAGGAGGCAAGGGACACGAAGTTTTACCCAGGTTCGAGCCCTCTTGATGGAGGTAAAACCCTACGTCCTGCTTGATTAATATTGATGATATGGGTGTTACAAGAGTAGATCTACCATGAGATCAGAGAGGCTAAACCCTAGAAGCTAGCCTACGGTATGATTGTATGTTGTGATTGTTGTCCTACGGACTAAAACCCCGTCAGTTTATATAGACACCGGAGAGGCTTAGGGTTACAGAAGGTCGGTTACAAAGGAGGAGATATCCACATACGTATTGCCTAGCTTGCCTTCCACGCCAAGTAGAGTCCCATCCGGACACGAGACGAAGTCTTCAATCTTGTATCTTCATAGTCTATCAGTCCGACCAATGGAGATACCCCGGCTGTCCGGAGACCCCCTAATCCAGGACTCCCTCAGTAGCCCCCGAACCAGGCTTCAATGACGATGAGTCCGGCGCGTAGTTGTCTTCGGCATTGCAAGGCGGGTTCCTTCTACAAATTCTGTGTACCTGTCAAAATAATGTCTGGTTCCTTGTGACGATTTGTACTCCTTGGCTTCTATGCCCAATAATGGCCACTTTCCACGCGTCGAGCGAATGTGAAGAGCCAGGGTATTTTCACATTTACCCCCCTAGCTATGTAGATGACCGCCTATTTAAAAAGTCGAGGATTCAGATCCAAATCACATCATCCTCCCTTGCCGAGTCTTCATCGGAGCGCGCCCGACAGAGATCCATTCCACCATGGCCGGTCGACGCAGCTCCTCCTGTCGCACCCCTAGTTCCAAGCCTGGAGATTGGGAGAGATGTTCCATCCCACATAGCAAATTGGTGATGCTTCAGTCCAAGGGATTTCTTCCCCCAGCGTATCTGGTCCCGGTTCGAGCCGAGCTTGCCACCTATAATGTCGGAGAGCAAGCGGAGAGCCGTCCCAATCCCTCCAAGGGCGAGAGGGTATGCCTTGTCCCTTATCTGGTAAGAGGGCTCGGATTCCCAATCCATCCGTTTCTTCGGCGGCTTCTGGAGTTCTATGGCCTCTAGCTGCACAATATTACGCCTGCCTCCCTGCTGCATATCGCAGGATTCGTAGCCCTTTGTGAGTTATTTTTGGGTTGTGCGGCTCATTTCGCTTTGTGGAAGAAGCTGTTCTGCCTTGTGCCCTGTTCTAAGAAGGGATCAATATATCAAGTGGGCGGAGCCGAAGTGTGGCGTATTGCTGGGACCGGATACCTATCCGGGACCCCAAAGAAGACGTCCGAAGACTAGCCTTCAGAATGGTTTTATATAGAGGATGTCCCCCTTCTGGACCCTATTCGGATCGGCCTTCCTGAGTTTGACAACGCCCCTTTGAAGAAGCGCCAGAGCTGGCATCCACAGAGCCCCCTGGAGGAAGACGAGCGGGACATTCTTTATCTGATGAACCAGATAAGCTTTTCAGCTCGATCCGGATTAACCATGATCGAGGTCATGGCTATATGCATTATGCGGGGGGGGGGGGTGCATCCGCTCCTGTATAGAGGCCACCCCATGTGGGACTTCAACGGGGAGGATGACGCCACCCGCCACGGCTGCAAAGGGCCGAGATCAGCTGCTGACCTAACAAAGATCTTGTCCACTTTGTACATGGGAGAAGAGGAGGAATTCCTCTGTGTCAACCCGCAGGGCGGATTCTCTATGTAGAATCCTCCGAGCTGGGTAAGCGGAGACTTTTTCTCGCCCATCCGTTTCGTATTCCCGTAACTTAAGTATTCATTTTGGCAATTTTTTCGCAGGAGCTGCGCCAGGCCATAAAGGAGATAAACAGCCCTCCTCCACAGCCCGAGGACCCTGGACGGTCCCTTGACCCGGCCTCGCAGGAGGATCCGGACATATCCGTGGAGCTAATCGACGGGTTTTTTTAACCAAGGGAGTAATGACAATACCTTGGTGGCCATTACAGCTGATTACCCTGGGCTAGTTCCAGCCTCACAGGTGACTAAGACCGAAATCCCAACACTTAAAAAGGGATTTGTCCTTGTGCTCTTTTTTTTTCTATTGTCATATAACAGCCGTGTCTTGCAGGGGAGGTCCTCGGGGCAGAAGGCCGAGCCTGCGGCAACTAGCCAACAAGGGGCCGCTAGGCCAGGCGGGCTGAAAAGATCCGCAATCCGGATTGAGGCATCGGCGCAGCGGTATGGCACGTCGTCTTTATTGCAAGACATTAGTTACAAAGGCATATTAACGCCCATGCCTTCTTTTCAGGAAAAAGAGCGCTCGCCGGACTATGCCCGGAGAGGCTACCAATCGCGCCTCCACAAGCCAGGCTCCAAGGCCGAACTCAGAGGTGGGAACGAGTACAAGGCGTGCACCGGATGCTCCTCCGACAGAGGATACGGAAAGACTATCCGCCACCCATTCCGAGGTGGAAAGTGCCATGAACCACAGGCGTCGCCGGACTATTCTTCATGACGCTTGTTTCTCCCAAGAGGCATTGGATGCCTTCAACTTGGGAGACACGCACCTCCGTGCCGCTCAAAATGGTCTAGCCAGAGCCACGGAGCAGTATGTAAAAGACATACGGGTGAGAAAATTTGATGATTATATATATCAGTAGCCCCTGAGACTTGAAACAGTTAGGATAACTGATTTAAGGATCATTTGTTATGTAGGTTCTTAGAAAAAAGAATACTCAACTGTCCCAGGAGCTGGAAGAGTGTAAAGCCCAACTCCAGGCCGCAATGGCCGAAGCAGGGGAGCCCAAAGAGACCCCTCTGGTATCATATCCGTCAAATTATAAGTATCATATTAGAGTGCGGCTTTATATGCATATCTGACGATAAAATTGCAGATGACGCTGGGGTGAATCCGGATAAGCAACAGCTCATACGCCAGCTGAAGGCCGGTGAGAGCGTGCTTACGAGGGTGAGGCAGTAGAAGAATGATCTCCAAGATGCCAACACCAAGCTGGGCGTGGAACTAAAAGATGTTCGTGCCCAACTGTCGGACTCTGTTAAGGAGAATCGGCGGCTTCGACGCATCATATTTAGTAAGTGCTTGAACGAACTTTGAAAAAGAGTTCGGCGAGGAAGCTGGCTGACAGAGTTATGTCTATAGGTATGCTAACAGGTCGTCCTGCCGAGGAGATGCCTAGTTCAACGGGTGATCTTCTTCCCGAGCTTGCATAGTTGCACGAACGAGTTCGGCAGGTGATGCAAGGCATTGCCTAGGCCTTGTGGCCGTCCGTCTCCATACCCGAAGGCCTTGGAGAGCTTGCAGAAAAGCTGAAGGGAGCACGGCGGTGTTTCCGATTATGGAAGATATCGGCCTGCTATCAGGGCGCCAGGGAAGCTTGGGCAATGGTGAAGACACAGTACATGAAGGCTGACCCGAACCACATGGCCGAAGTTGGACCTGTGGGGCCTGATGGCAAGGAGATCCCTGTGAATTTAGTGTACGGCCAAGTTGAATTGGCCGCAAAGTATTCCCAATGGGACTGTAGACTAGACAGCCTATTGGAGGGCATTGAAGAGGAATTCAACCAGTCAAATTGACTATGTAATTTTAAAGTGACATATATGATGTCTTCTAGCTGGATTGTAGATCGTTTGTCGTGGCGGACCTTTTTGCTTCAACCTCGGGACCCGACGGTCCGGAGTGTATCCAAATACCCTCTCGGTTATATAAGAACCGGGGCATTCATGGAGACCAGGCGTAGGGGTCATTAGTGCTTTATCAGACAAGTGCCCAACTAGTTATGTTATATTACATGGGTAGTAAGAAACATCTTCCAGAGAGAATAGTTCCATTAAGGGTTCCTTTCCCTGGGTAGGCATGCCCTAAAGTGCATGTCCGGACTGCAACAAGAAGCGCAGTGAAAACGTCTGGGGGAAGATATGGATAATAAATTAAAGTCATCTTTTGTTCACCGACCGAATATTCTCTTAAGAATGCTAGCTTTCGGCTTGACCCAGTCTGAGGTACATGTCCGGCTGACCCGGCGGTAACAATCGCAGAGGTGCTCCCCTTATGACCTAGCCAAATTAACGGGAACGTAGGGCATAAATATAAGAGCCAGGCAACCCATCTTGGACAAAACTTAAGTCATATCGATGCATATAATGGTGAAAAGAGGTACATGCGGAAGTATAACACATGTGTTGGGCGTTGGGCCCAGGTAAGTAATTTAAGCTTCTGTGAGAGAAGCCCCCAGGTATGAAGAGTGCGGCTAGCGCATCTATGATGTATGAGTGAGGCACAAGGTGATCCTTGAAGGCCTAGGGAAAAAAAGAAAGAAAGGGAAACAAGACAGATGATGCATATGCAAAAAATGGACGAAGGGAGGGGACTAACGTAAAGTCCGGAGCTAGGCGTAGAATCTTCGGAGCCTGGCTGTGTTCCATGGGTTCGGCTCGAGTCAACTGGTCGATGCATCCCACAGTCGGTACGCTCCACCGGTCAGAACTTGGTTGATAATGAAGGGACCTTCCCATTTGGGCTCGAGCTTGTTCTTTTTCTTGTCCGGCAGCCGTAGAACTAGTTCGCCAACGTTATAAGTTTTGGCCCGTACTTCTCTGCTTTGGTATCTGCGAGCCTGCTGCTGGTAAAATGCGGAACGGGCTTTGGCTACGTTGCGCTCTTCCTCCAATATGTCCAGACCGTCCTGCCGATCGAGCTCGGCTTCTCTTTCTTCGTACATGCGCACTCAAGGTGAGTCATGAATTATGTCACAGGGCAGGACTGCCTCTGCGCCGTACACCAAAAAAATGGTGTATATCCGGTACTACGATTCGGCGTGGACCGCAGTCCCCAGAGTATGGAGTCGAACTCCTCTACCCAGTGCGTGTCGGATTCCGTTAGGGAGCGCACTAATCGGGGTTTAATGCCGCTCATTATAAGACCATTTGCTTGTTTGACTTGACAGTTGGTTTGTGGGTGATAGACTGAAGCGTAATCGAGCCTGATGCCCATTTTGCTGCACGAGAGTTTTACCTCGTCGGCCGTGAAGTTCGTGCCATTATCAGTGATGATGCTGTGGGGAACGCCGTAACGGTGTACAACCCCGGATATGAAATCTATCACCGGTACGGATTCGGCTGTTTTTACCGGTTTAGCCTCTATCCATTTGGTGAATTTATCCACCATGACCAATAAGTATTTTTTCTTGTGGGTTCCCCCTTTAAGGGGTCCGACCATGTCAAGCCCCCAGACCGCGAAGGGCCATGTAATGGGGATCGTTTGGAGGGCGGTGGGTGGCATGTGGCTTTGATTTCCAAAGAGCTGGCAACCGGTGCAACGTTGGACCATGTCCTGTGCATCTACCCGGGCCGTTGGCCAATAAAATCCTGTGCGGAAGGCCTTGCTTACAAGAGCCCGGGCTGTGCGTAATGACCGCCGAGTCCGGCGTGAATTTCCGCCAAAAGATTCTGCCCTTCCTCTTCGGAGATGCACCTTTGAAGGACTCTGGTAGCGCTTTTTTTGTACAATTCTCCCTCGTGGACCCTGTAGGCTTTGGATCGCCGCACTGTGCAGTGTGCCTCATTTTGGTCCTCCAGAAGTTCCTGTCTAATTAGGTAGGCCAGGAATGGTTCTGTCCACGGGGCAATAATGGCCATTATTTCATGGGCTGATTGTGTTATTTCGGTGGCGGAGCCTCCGATTGTGTCAGAGAGTTCGGTATCGGGTATTTTGGCCGGGTCTGGACTGTTGTTACCGGTGTCCCCTTCCCATGCTACGGATGGCTTGAAAAGCCTTTCCAGAAAAATGTTGGGAGGGACCGCATCACATTTTGCGCCAATGCGGGCGAGGATATCCGCCGCCTGATTGTTTTCCTGAGCCACATGGTGAAATTCGAGCCCCTCGAACCGAGCTGACATTTTTAGGACGACATTGCAATAAGTGGCCATTTTTGGATCCTTGGCATCGAAGTCTCCATTTATTTGGGATATCGCGAGGTTTGAATCCCCGCGCACCTCTAGGCGTTGAATGCCCATGGATACTGCCATCCGGAGACCATGTAGAAGGGCCTCATATTCAGCTGCGTTGTTGGAGTCCGTATACATTATCTGTAGTACGTATTGAACAGTGTCTCTTGTTGGGGACGTCAAAACGACGCCAGCCCCCAGACCAGCCAACATTTTGGAGCCGTCAAAGTGCATGATCCAGTTTGAATATGTGTCGTACTCTTTAGGGAGTTCGGCTTCCATCCATTCAGCGACGAAGTCAGCCAGAACTTGCGATTTAATAGCTCGCCGTGGCTTGTAAGTTATGTCGAATGGGAGGAGTTCAATGGCACATCTAGCAATCCGGCCCGTCGCGTCGCGGTTGTTTATAATATCTGAAAGTGCAACTATCCCTGTGTGGTTTTGGTAATTCCTAACAACATATAGCTCATTGAGCTAACATTATTCCAAGATTAATATTTCAGGAAAAGCTCAATGAATGGCATGGCATGGATGAGGAAAGTAGATCCCTCAAAATTCTAAGGACAAAAAGTTTGGCTCAAGCTTGAAGCTCAAGACTCTACATTTTATATTTTAGTGATCCAAGATCACATTGAGTCTATAGGAAAAGCCAATACTATCAAGGAGGGATGAGGTGTTGCATAATGGCTTGCTTGCTCAAAATGCTTAGTGATATGCTCCAAAATCCTCAACTACCTTCCCACATCCACATATGACCTAAACCAAAAGTCAAACTCGGCCCCACCGATTCTTTCTATCCGGCGCCACCGAGTTTCAAATGTCATAGCCACTGCCACAAACCCTAGGCAAATCGGTCTCACCGATAGGGATCTCGGTCTCACCGAGATGGGATTGTAATCTCTCTGTTTCCCTTCGTAACGTTTCGGTATTACCGAAATGAGCGATCGGTCCCACCGAGATTGCAATGTAAACTCTCTGTTTCCCTTTTGTAACATTTCGGTCTCACCGAGATGAGCGAATCGGTCCCACCGAGTTTACCTGACCAACTCTCTGGTTAGCTTATTACCAAAATCGGTCCCACCGAGTTTGTGTAATCGGTCACACCGAGATTACGTTATGCCCTAACTATAACCATATCGGTCCTACCGAGTTGCATCTCAGTCCCACCGAAAATCCTAACGGTCACTAGGTTTGCTGAATCGGTCCGACCGAGTTTAACCATTCGGTCCCATCGAGTTTGGCAAATTGTGTTTAATGGTTAGATTTTGTGTGGAGGCTATATATACCCCTCCACCCACTCTTCATTCGTGGAGAGAGCCATCAGAACATACGTACACTTCCAATACACATTTTCTGAGAGAGAACCACCTACACTTGTGTTGAGGTCAAGATATTCCATTCCAACCATATGAATCTTGATCTCTAGCCTTCCCCAAGTTGCTTTCCACTCAAATCTTCTTTCCACCAAATCCAAATCCTATTAGAGAGAGTTGAGTGTTGGGGAGTGAGGGAGTCCTGGATTAGGGGGTGTCCCGATAGCCGGACTATACCTTTGGTTGGACTCTTAGACTATGAAGATACAAGATTGAAGACCTCGTCCCGTGTCCAGAAGGGACTTTCCTTGGCGTCGAAGGCGAGCTTGGCGATACGGATATGTAGATCTCCTACTATTGTAACCGACTCTGTGTAACCCTAGCCCTCTCCGGTGTCTATATAAACCGGAGAATTTTAGTCCGTAGGACGAACAACAATCATACCATAGGCTAGCTTCTAGGGTTTAGCCTCTCTGATCTCGTGGTAGATCTACTCTTGTACTACCCATATCATCAATATTAATCAAGCAGGACGTAGGGTTTTACCTCCATCAAGAGGGCCCGAACCTGGGTAAAACATCGTGTCCCCTGCCTCCTGTAACCATCCGGCCTAGACGCACAGTTCGGGACCCCCTTCCCGAGATCCGCCGGTTTTGACACCAACATTGGTGCTTTCATTGAGAGTTCCTCTGTGCCGTCGCCATCAGGAAGGATGCCTCATCCCGTCTTTAAAGACGGCACCGTTGCTAAGGGAGCTTTGGCTGTCGGCCAAATTCTTCAGCTAGGCGGTTTCCTTATGACCGCCTGTTCGGCTGCTGCGCCGACGATGACCTCTCGGGTCATCGAAAGCAATCTTCACGTCAGCTCGGAATTCACCGAGCAGCTAGATCCAATGGAGCTCTCTTCCCTAAACGAGCTCTTGGATCGCTTCGCCGCCCTGGGAGTCGCTACGGATTACGACCAGATTGGGTCTAAACCCGATCTGAGAGAGATTAACTCCCCCCAGGTCACCCATCACGTTGCTGTGGTTGAGGGACAGTGCGGCAGCCCTTCATCTATCTTAAGGACTAGATATATCCGGATTCCTGATCCCTCCAAGTCGGATACCCGCGGAGGGGAGCACATCACTCAATACCTGAACTTAAAGTCAGGTGACGGGCTAGATTTATTGGACAGCATCCAAGAATCCAAACTTCCACGTTCAGAAACTCCTTGGCCCCTGGGTCTCAGATTGGGTGAGGTTTCGGATTTGATTCCGCCCACCCACCCGTCCATAAGCGATCTGTCCCAAATTAGGCAAGAGCCCGAAGAAACAGTACATCATTACTGGGCCAGATTCCTCCTGGTTTGAACAGGGTAAAGGACTGCCGCGAGGAAGACGCAATTTTATTCTTCTGCAATAATTGCACGGACAAGGGAATCCTCAACGCCATAAGTCGCCATGATATTACACGCTTCGCTGACTTGGCGTCCATAGTACGAAAGTACTGTGCGATGGAAAGCTTCTGGAAAACCGAAATAAAATTTTGGGACAATCCGGCCCTGAATACAAACCCAGTCCGAAACAAAAGGGTGCATCATCGCCAGACACCCGGGTTTAATACCAAAAAGCAAAAGCCCTCTACAGGGCACGGAACCGTACTGGAAGGATGGCTTAATGGACCCTGTAAAATCCACAGTGCAGAGGGCGCCACACCAACTCACAGCCTAAGAGCATGTTGGATACTCCGGCATGTGGCAAAAGTTGGCAAAGATCTTCTAATTCCAGAAGCCACAGAAAGCCACCCCAGAGAAACCAGTACTGTATTAACAGTCTTCAAGACTTTCGCATCAAATAATATGCGAAAAAGAACACTCCGCAGCCTTGCCGAAGTCTACCAAGTAGCAACAATAAACCCATGGAGTGACACGGCTGTTACTTTTAACACCAGTGATGAACCTAAATTCCGAACAGCCCGAGCACCAGCCGCATTGGTCCTCAGTCCAATAGTGGACGACTTTCATCTTACCAAGGCACTCATGGATGGCGGCAGCGGATTGAACCTCATTTATGAGGAAACCCTTCAAAAAGTGGAAATAGACTAGAACCGCATTGAGTGAAGCAGCACAACCTTTAGAGGAATAATCCCTAGTCGGGAAGCGCGCTGTACAGGAAAAATCACACTAGATGTGGTGTTCGGCACGCCGGATAATTACAGGTCCGAAGAGGTCACATTCCAGGTGGCCCCGTTCAGTAGTGGTTATCACGCTCTGCTAGGGCGGGAAGCGTTTACAGTCTTCCAAGCAATACCCCATTACGGGTACATGAAGCTCAAGATGCCTGGGCCTAACAGAATCATCACTCTCGTTAGTGATCCGGACATAGCACTCCACACCGAAAACAAGACAGCCGCACTGGCCCTCGAGGTGCTATCCGAAGCCCTAGCAGCTGAGGAACTGACTGCGCTGTGCTCCATAGTAAATAGGGACGATGTGATACTCGATAAAAGATCCAAGTCCACCTCCTTTAAACTGGCAGACGAAATAGTCAAATTCTAGGTCCATCCAACGAACCCCAATAAAACAGCTTCCATCGGGGCACAGTTAAACTCTGATGTAGACGCCGCACTGCGAGAGTTCCTACGAGAGAACTAGGACATTTTCGCCTGGCACCGTTCAGACATGCCAGGAATCCCACGCAGGCTGGCTAAACACAGCTTAAATATCCTAAAAGGATTCAAGCCAGTCAAACAGGCTCTTCGGCGTTTTTCCAAACCTAAGAGATAGGCCATGGGAGAGGAACTAGCCAAGCTATTAGAGGCCAGGTTCATCAAAGACATAAAACATCCGGATGGCTAGCAAACTTGGTGATGGTACCAAACAAGGACAAATCCTGGTGCCTGTCCATTGATTTCAAAGACCTTAACAAGGCTTGCCCAAAGGGTCCCTTCCCTCTCCCCCGCATCGATCAAATTATCGACGCTACCGCAGGACACGATTCGTTGTGTTTCCTCGATGCATACTCCGGCTACCATCAAATAAAGATGGCAGAGTCAGACCAAGCCGCAACGACATTCATCACACCATACGGCCCATTCTGCTTCAACACAATGCCCTTCGGGCTCAAAAACGCCGGTGCAACATATCAGCGCATGATTCAGACATGTGTGGCAGACCAGATCGGCAAAACAGTGGAGGCATACGTAGATGATGTGGTCGTTAAAAGAAGACATGTCGAATCTCTAGTAGATGACTTGAGGCTAACATTCGATAACCTCCGAACATACAACATCAAGCTCAACCCGGAAAAATGCGTTTTCGGCATTCCAGGCGGAAAGCTCTTGGGCTTCATTGTATCCGGTAGAGGAATTGAAGCAAATCCAGCCAAGATCCGAGCTCTGTCACAATTGGATATCCCGAAGGACCTCAAACAAATACAAAAATTAACCGGATGCATGGCGGCTCTAAGCCGCTTTATCTCCCGCCTAGGAGAAAAGGCACTACCCCTTTACCGCCTCCTTCGGCGCACCGAACACTTCGAGTGGACGGATGCAGCCACGGCTGGACTCGACGAAATAAAAGCCATCTTGGCAACAAACCCAGTCCTGGCCGCGCCAAACATTGGTGAACCAATGCTATTATACATTGCAGCAACCCATCAGGTTGTAAGCGCAGTGCTCGTCGTCGAACGAGAAACGGACGGACACAAATTCCCCCTTCAAAAGCCGGTCTATTACGTGTCCACTGTCCTTACTCCATGCAAGTCACGGTACCCGCATTATCAAAAGATTGCGTACGCGGTATTTATGGCATCCCGGAAGCTGTGACACTACTTTCAAGAGCGTTCAATAACAGTAGCCTCGGAAGTGCCACTTAACGATATTATAAAACAACCGCGACACGACGGGCCTGATTGCAAAATGGGCCGTTGAGCTCCTCCCGTTTGACATAACTTACAAGCCACGGCGAGCTATCAAGTCACATGTTTTGGCCGACTTCGTCGCAAAATGGATGGAGGCCGAACTCCCTAAAGAGTACGACACACATTCAAACTGGGTCATGCACTTCGACGGCTCCAAAATGTTGGCCGGTCTAGGGGCTGGCGTCGTTTTGACGTCCCCCGCAGGAGACACAGTTCAATGCGTACTCCAGATAATGGACACAGACTCCAACAATGCAGCCAAATATGAGGCCCTTTTACATGGTCTCCGGATGGCAGTATCCATGGGCATTCAACGCCTAGAGGTGCGCGGGGACTCGAACCTCGCAATATCCCAAATAAATGGAGACTTTGATGCCAAAGATCCAAAAATGGCAGCTTATCGCAACGCCGTCCTAAAAATGTCAGCTCGTTTCGAAGGGCTCGAATTTCACCATATAGCCCGGGAAAATATTCAGGCGGCAGATGTCCTGGCACGCATCGGCGCAAAACGCGATGTAGTCCCCCCCCCCAACATCTTCCTGGAAAGGTTGTTCAAGCCATCCATAGTATGGGAAGGGGAACCCAGCAATAACAGCCCGGACCCAACCGCACTGCCCGACACCGAACACTCTGACACAATTGGAGGCTCTGCCAATGAAATAACACCTTCATCCCATGTAATAATGACCGTCATCGCCCCATGGACAGAACCATTCCTCGCCTACCTTACCAGGCATGAACTCCCTGAGGACCAAAATGAGGCACGCTGCATAGTGCGACGATCTAAAGCCTATAAAGTCCATGAGGGAGAGCTTTATAAGAAAAGCACTACCGGAGTCCTTCAAAGGTGCATCTCCGAAGAGGAAGGGCGGAACCTCCTGGCTGAAATTCATGCCGGACTCGGCGGACATCACGCTGCAGCTCGGTCCCTTGTAAGCAAGGCCTTCCGTACATGCTTTAATTGGCCGACGGCCCGGGCAGACGCCCAGGACTTAGTCCAAGGATGCGTCGGTTGCCAGCTTTTTGCAAACCAAAGCCATATGCCACCCACCGCCCTCCAAACTATCCCCATCACTTGGCCCTTCGCGGTCTGGGGGCTTGACATGGTTGGACCCCTTAAAGGCGGAACCCACAAGAAAAAAAATACTTACTGGTCATGGTGGATAAGTTCACCAAATGGATAGAAGCCAAGCCTGTTAAGACGGCCGAATCCAGACCGGTGATAGACTTTATATCCGGGGTTGTACACCATTATGGCGTCCCCCACAGCATCATCACTGATAACGGCACGAACTTTACGGCCGATGAGGTAAAACTCTGGTGCAAAAACATGGGCATCAAGCTTGATTATGCTTCCGTCTATCACCCACAAACCAACGGCCAGGTCGAACGTGCAAATGGTCTTATCATGAGCGGCATCAAACCTAGATTAGTGCGGCCCCTTAAGGAATCTAATACGCACTGGGTAGAGGAGCTCGACTCCGTACTCTGGGGGCTGCGGACCACGCCGAATCGCACCACCGGATACACACCATTCTTCATGGTGTACGGTGCAGAGGAAGTTTTGCCCTGCGACATAATTCATGACTCACCTCGAGTGCACATGTACGAAGAAAGAGAAGCCGAGCTCGATCGGCAGGACAGTTTGGACGTCTTGGAGGAAGAGCGAGACGTGGCAAAAGCCCGTTCCGCATTCTATCAACAGCAGGCTCGAAGATACCAAAGCAGAGAAGTACGGGCCAAAAATTACAATGTTGGTGAATTAGTTCTATGCCTGCCGGACAAGAAAAAGTACAAACTCAAGCCCAAGTGGGAAGGTCCCTTCATAATTGACCAAGTCCTGACTGGTGGACCGTACCACCTGTGAGATGCATCGGATAACCGACTCGAGCCGAACCCATGGAACGCAGCCCGTCTCCGAAGATTCTATGCCTAGCGCCAGACTCTGTGTTCGTCTCCTTCCTCTGTCCATTTTTTATATACTTTCTGTCTTACATTTCTCTCCTTCTCCTCTCTTTCTCTTATAGCCTTCAAAGGCTCATAAAGTGACGCGCTATCCGCGCTCATTAAACCTGGGGCCTTCACTTATACGGGCTTCATGCCCAACACATGTGTCACACTTCCGCATGTACCTTTTATTCACCATTATATGCATCGATATGACTTAAGTTTTGGCCAAGCTGGGTTGCCTGGATCCTGTGCTTACCCCTACGTTCCCGATTGTTCGGCTAGGTGGTAAAGGGAGCATGAGGGAGTCCTGGATTAGGGGGTGTTCGGGTAGCCGGACTATACCTTCAGCCGGACTCCAGGACTATGAAGATACAAGATTGAAGACTACGTCCCGTGTCCGGATGGGACTTTCCTTGGCGTGGAAGGCAAGGTTGGCGATGCGGATATTCAAGATCTCCTATTGTAACCGCCTCTATGTAACCCTAACCCTATCCGGTGTCTATATAAACCGGAGGGTTGTAGTCCGTAGGCGATCAACTCCATATACAACAATCATACCATAGGCTAGCTTCTAGGGTTTAGCCTCCTTGATCTCGTGGTAGATCTACTCTTGTACTACCCATATCATCAATATCAATCAAGCAGGACATAGGGTTTTACCTCCATCGAGAGGGCCCGAACCTGGGTAAAACATCGCGTTCCCTGTCTCCTGTTACCATCCGGCCTAGATGCACAGTTCGGGACCCCCTACCCGAGATCCGCCGGTTTTGACACCAACATTGGTGCTTTCATTGAGAGTTCCTCTGTGCCGTCGCAATTAGGAAGGATGCCTCCTCCCGTATTTAAAGATGGCGCCGTTGCTAAAGGAGCCTTGGCTGTCGGCCAAACTCTCCGGTTAGGAGGTTTCCTCATGACCACCTGTTCGGCTGTTGCGCCGACGGTGACCTCTCGGGTCATCAAAAGCAACCTACATGTCAGCTCGGAGCTCGTCGAGCAACTAGATCCAATGGAGCTCTCTTCCGTAAATGAGCTTTTGGATCGCATCGCCGCCCTGGGGGTCGCTATGGATTACGACCAGGTTGGGCTTAAACCCGATCTAAGAGAAATTAACTCTCCCCAAGTCACCCACCACGTTGCTGTGGTAGAGGCACAGTGCAGCGACCCTTCATCAATTTTAAGGGCTAGCTATGTCCGAATTCCCGACCCCTCCAAGCCGGATACCCGCGGAGGGGAGGATGTAACTCAAGACCTGAGCTTAGGATCAGGCAACGGGCCAGATTCATTTGGCAACACCCAAGAATCCGAACTTCAGAGTTCGGAAACTCTTCGGTCTCCGAATCTTGGATTGGGTGAGGTTTCAGATTCAACGACACCCGCCCACCCAATCATAAGCGATCTCTCCCAAATCAGGCAGAGGCCCGAGGAAACAGTACATCATTAATGGCCAGATTCCTCCTGGTCATGAACAGGATAAAGGATTGCCGCGAGGGAGACGCAATCTCAATTTTCTACAGTAATTGCACGGACAAGGGAATCCTCAACGCCGTAAGTCGTCGTGATATTACACGCTTCGGTGACTTGGCGTCCACAGTACAAAAATACTGTGCGATGGAAAGCGCCTGGAAAACCGAAATAAAATTTTGGGATAATCCGGCCTTGAATAGTAATCCCGTCCGAACTAAGAGGGTGCATCATCATAGGACACCCGGGATAAACACCAAAAAGCCAAAACCCTCTACAGGGCATGGAACCGTACTAGAAAGATGGCTTGATGGACCTCGTACAATTCACAGTACAGAGGACGCCACACCAACTCACAGCCTTAGAGCATGCTGGATACTCCGGCAGGTGGCTAAAATCGGCGAGGACCTCTTAATTTCGGACGCCGCAGAAAGCCAGCCTAAGGACACCAGTACTGTTCTCACAGTCTTCGAGACTTTCGCATCAAACGATGTGCGAAAAAGAACACTCCGCAGCCTGGCCGAAGTCTATCAAGTTGCAACAATAAATCCATGGAGCGACACTGCCATTACCTTCAACGCAAGTGACGAACCTAGATTCCGAACAGCCTGAGCACCAGCCGCATTGGTCCTCAGTCCCATAGTGGACGGCTTTCGCCTCGCCAAGGTGCTCATGGATGGAGGCAACGGACTGAACCTCATTTATGAGGAAACCGTTCAAAAAATGGAAATAGACTGGAACCGCGTCGAGCGAAGCAGCACATCCTTTAGAGGAATAATCCCCAGTCGGGAAGCGCGCTGCAGAGGAAAAATCACACTAGATGTGGTGTTCGGCACGCCGGATAATTATAGGTCCGAAGAAGTCACGTTTCAGGTGGCCCCATTTAAGAGCGGATATCACGCTTTACTAGGGCGGGAAGCATTCACAATCTTCCAAGCAATACCCCATTACGGGTACATGAAGCTTAAGATGCCCGGGCCGAACAGAATTATCACTCGAGCCAGTGATCCGGACATAGCACTCCGCGCCGAAAACAAGATGGCTGCATTAGCCCTCGAGGCGCTATCTGAAGCCTTAGCGGCCGAGGAACTAACTGCGCTCCACGGTCAACAGGGATGATGTGATACTCAACAAAAGATCCAAATCCACATCCTTCAAGCCAGCTGACGAAATAGTCAAATTCCAGGTCCATCCAACGGACCCCAATAAAACAGCTTCCATCGGGGCACGACTGAACCCTAATGTAGACGCCGCACTGCGAGAGTTCCTACGAGAGAACTGGGACATCTTCGCCCGGCACCCTTCTGACATGCCAGGGATCCCACGCAGGCTGGCCGAACATAGCTTAAATATCCTAAAAGGATTTAAACGTGTCAAACAAGCCCTTCGGCGTTTTTCCGAACCCAAGAGACAGGCCATGGGAGAGGAGCTAGCCAAGCTATTGGAGGCCGGATTCATCAGAGACATAAAACATCCGGACTGGCTAGCGAACCTGGTGATGGTACCAAAGAAGGACAAATCCTGGCGCCTGTGTGTCGATTTTAAAGACCTTAACAAGGCTTGCCCAAAGGATCCCTTCCCCCTCCCCCTTATCGATCAAATTATCGATGCCACCGCAGGACACAATTCGTTGTGTTTCCTCGACACATACTCCGGTTACCATCAAATCAAGATGGCAGAATCAGACCAAGCTGCAACAGCATTCATCACACCATATGACCCCTTCTGCTTCAACACAATGCCCTTCGGGCTGAAAAACGCCGGTGCAACATATCAGCGCATGATCCAGACATGTCCGGCAAACCAAATTGGCAAAACATTGGAGGCGTACGTGGATGATGTGGTCATCAAATCAAGACATGTCGAATCTCTAGTAGACGACTTGAGGCTTACATTCGATAACCTCCGAAAATATGACATCAAGCTCAATCTGGAAAAATGCGTCTTCGGCGTTCCAGCCAGAAAGCTCTTGGGCTTCATTGTATCCGGTAGACGAATTGAAGCAAATCCAGCCAAGATCCGAGCTTTGTCACAATAGGATGTCCCAAAGGACCTTAAACAAACACAAAAATTAACCGGATGCGTGCCGGCTTTAAGCCGCTTCATCTCCCGCTTGGGAGAAAAGGCACTACCCCTCTATCGCCTCCTTCGGCGCACCGAACACTTTGAGTGGACGGATGCCGCCACGGCCGGACTTGATGAAATAAAAGCCATATTGGCAACAAACCCAGTCCTGGCCGCGCCAAACACCGGCGAACCAATGTTATTGTACATTGCAGCAACACACCAAGTTGTCAGCGCAGTGCTCGTTGTCGAGCGGGAAACGGACGGACACAAATTCCCCCTTCAAAGGCTGGTCTACTACGTGTCCACTGTCCTCACTCCATGGAAATCATGGTACCCGCATTATCAAAAGATTGCATACGCGGTATTCATGGCATCCCGAAAGCTACGACACTACTTTCAAGAGTGTTCCATAACAGTAGCCTCGGAAGTACCACTCAACGATATTATCAACAACCGCGATGCAACGGGCCGGATTGCAAAATGGGCCATCGAGCTTCTCCCGTTCTATATAACCTATAAGCCATGGCGAGCTATTAAATCGCAAGTTTTGGCCGACTTCGTCGCCGAATGGACGGAGGCCGAGCTCCCTAAAGAGTACGACACATATTCAAACTGGATTATGCATTTTGACGGCTCCAAAATGTTGGCTGGACAGGGGGCCGGCGTCGTCCTGACGTCCCCCACAGGAGATACAGTCCAATATGTGCTCCAGATCATGTACACGGATTCCAACAATGCAGCCGAATATGAGGCCCTCCTACATGGCCTCCGGATAGCAGTATCCATGGGTATCCAGCGCCTAGAGGTATGCGAGGATTCAAACCTCATGATATCCCAAATAAATGGAGATTTCGACGCCAAGGACCCAAAAATGGCAGCTTACCGCAACGCCGTCCTAAAAATGTCAGCTCGGTTCGAAGGGCTGGAGTTTCACCATATAGCCCGAGAAAACAATCAAGCGGCGGACGTCCTAGCACGCATCGGAGCAAAACGCGATGCAGTCCCCCCCCCCCCCCCCGCCAACATCTTTTTGGAAAGATTGTTCAAGCCATCCGTAGCATGGGAGGGGGAACCCGCAAACAACAGCCCGAACCCAGCCGCACCACTCGACGCCGAACAATCTGACACAATTGGAGGCTCTACCAACGAAATTACACCTTCAGCCCATGTAATAATGGCGGTTATCGCCCCGTGGACAGAACCATTCCTAGCCTACCTTACTAGGCAGGAACTCCCGGAGGACCAAAACGAGGCCCGCTGCATAGTGCGGCGATCTAAAGCCTACAGAGTCCATGAGGGAGAGCTTTACAAGAAAAGCACTACCGGAGTCCTTCAAAGGTGCATCTATGAAGAGGAAGGGCGGAACATTCTGGCTGAAATTCACGCCGGACTCGGTGGTCACCATGCTGCTGCTCGGTCCCTTGTTAGCAAGGCTTTCCGTACAGACTTTTATTGGCCGACGACCCGTGCAGACGCTCAGGACCTAGTCCAACGATGCGCTGGTTGCCAACTTTTTGCCAACCAGAGTCATATGCCACCCACCGCACTCCAAACTATACCCATCACCTGGCCTTTTGCGGTCTGGGGGCTTGACATGGTCGGACCCCTTAAAGGTGGAACCCATAAGAAAAAATACTTACTGGTCATGGTGGATAAGCTCACCAAATGGATAGAAGCCAAGCCTGTTAAAACGGCCGAATCCGGACCTGTGATAGACTTCATATCCGGGGTTGTACACCGTTATGGCGTCCCCCACAGCATCATAACTGATAACAGTACAAACTTTACCGCCGACGAGGTAAAACTCTGGTGCAAAAACATGGGCATCAAGCTCGATTATGCTTCCGTCTATCACCCACAAACCAACGGCCAGGTCGAACGTGCAAATGGTCTTATCATGAGCGGCATTAAACCCAGACTAGTGCGGTCCCTCAAAGAATCTAACACGCGCTGGGTAGAGGAGCGCGACTCCGTGCTATGGGGGCTGCGGACCACGCCAAATCGCACCACCGGATACACACCATTTTTTATGGTGTATGGCGCAGAAGCAGTTCTGCCCTGCGACATAATTCATGACTCACCTAGAGTGCGCATGTACGAAGAAAGAGAAGCCGAGCTTGATCGGCAGGACAACTTGGACGCCTTGGAGGAGGAGCGTGACGTGGCAAAAGCCCGTTCCGCATTTTATCAACAGCAGGCCCGAAGATAGCAAAGCAGAGAAGTACGGGCCAAAAATTAAAATGTTGGCGAACTAGTTCTATGCCTGCCGGATAAGAAAAAGGACAAACTCAAGCCCAAGTGGGAAGGTCCATTCATAATCGACCAAGTCCTGACCGGTGGGGCGTACCGCCTGCGAGATGCGTCGAACAACCGACTCGAGCCGAACCCGTGGAACGCCGCCCGTCCCCGAAGATTCTATGCCTAGCGCCGGACTCTATGTTCGTCTCCTTCCTCTGTCCATTCCTTTTTGAATTTTTCTGTCTTACATTTCTCTCCTTCCCATTTTTTCTTTTATAGCCCTTAAAGGCTCATATAGTGACGCGCCACTCGCGCTCATTAAACCTGGGGGCTTCTTTAACAGAAGCTTATTTATACGGGCTTCACGCCCAACACATGCGTCAAACTTCCGCTTGTACCTTTTTCTTCACCATTATATGCATCGATATGACTTAAGTTTTGGCCAAGCTGGGTTGCCTGGCTCCTGTGCTTACCCCTACATTCTCGATTGTTCGGCTAGGCGGTAATGGAAGCACCTCTGCGATTGTTACTGCCGGGTCAGCCGGATGTGTACCTCAGACTGGATGAAGCCAAAAGCTAGCGTTCTTAAGGGAATATTCGGTCGGTGTAATAAAAGATGATCTTTTTACTCATTTTATGCGCCCCAAGATGCTTTTTTCTGCGTCTCTTCACGCAGTTCGGACATGCACCTTAGGGCATGCCTCCCAGCGAAAGGAACCCTTAACGGAACTATTCTCTCTGGAAGATGTTTCTTACTAACCATGTAATATAACATAACTAGTTGGGCACTTGTCTGATAAAGCACTGATGACCCCTATGCCTGGTCTCCACGCATACCCCGGTTCTTATATAACCGCTAGGGTATTCGGACACACTTCGGACCGTCAGGTCCAGAGGTTGAAGCGAAAAGGTCAACAACGACAAACGATCTACAATCCGGCTAGAAGGCATTACACATGTCAATTTAAAATTACACAGTCATTCTGACTGATTGTATTCCTCTTCTATACCATCTAACAGGCTGTCTAATTTATAGTCCTGCTGGGAATACTTCGCGGCCAACTCTACTTGGCCGTATACTAAGCTTACAGGGATCTCCTTCCCGTCAGGCCCCACTGGTCCAACCTCGGCCATGTGGTTTGGGTCAGACTTCGTAAAACGGGTCTTCAACATGGCCCAGGCCTCCCTAGCGCCTTGTCGGCTTGCCGATATCTTCCAGAACTGGAAGCGCCACCGAGCTCCCTTCAGCTTCTCTGCAAGCTCTCCAAGGCCCTCGGGCACGGAGTGGGCAGGCCATAAGGCTCGGGCAATACCCCGCATCGCCTGCCGAATTTGTTCGTGCAGTTGCAAGAGTTCGGGAAGAAGGTCACCCGTTGAACCGGGCATCTCCTCTGCAGGACGACCTGTGAGCATACCTACAGACATTACTCTGTTAGTCGACTTCCTCGCCGAACTTTTTTTTCAAAGTTCGTTCAAGCACTTACTAAATATGCCGCGTCGAAGCCACTGATTCTCCTTCGTGGAGTCCGACAGCTGGCCACGGGCATCTTTAAGTTCGACGTCCAGCTTGGTGTTGGCATCCTGAAGATCATTCTTCTCCCGCCTCACCTTTGTCAACACACTCTCACCGGCCTTTAGCCGGCGTAAGAGTTGTTGCTTGTCCGGATCGAGTCCGGTGCCATCTGCAATATGATCTGTCAGATTTGCACCCACACCGCATAATACTAATCTTTCGAAGTGTATCTTACCTGAGGGGGTCTCTTTGGGCTCCCCTGCTGCGGCTAGTGCGGCCTCTAGTTGGGCCTTGCACTTTTCCAGCTCCTGGGACAGTACGATATTCTTCTCTGTAAGAACCTGCATATTAAATGATCCTTAAATCAGTTGCTCTAACTGCTTCAAGTCTCGAGGGCTACTGGCATATATATATTTAACCAAAATTTTCTTACCCGTATGTCTTTTACATACTGCTCCGTGGCTCTGGCTAAACCATTTTGAGCGGCACGGAGGTACGCATCTCCCGAATTAAAGGCATTTAAAGCCTCTTGGGAGAAACAAGCATCGCGTAGAACTGTCCGGCGACGCCTGTGGTTCATGGCACTCTCCACTTCAGAATTTGTGGCAGACAGCCTGTCCTCATCCTCTGTCGGAGGAGCGTCCGGTGCGCGCCTTGTGCTCGCCTCCGCTTCCTGGCCAGACGTTGGAGCCTCGCTGGTGGAGGCGCGATTGGCAACCTCTCCGGATGTAGTCCGGCGAGGTCTCTTCGTTCTGAAGATAGCACGAACGTTAATATGCCCTGACAGAATAACTCCAGGGAAACAGAGGGTGCGCTATACCTTTGCACCGGCATCTCAGTCCGGACTACATTCCTTTTTGCCCCACGGGGCCCTGCGGCCCCTCGTTGGCTAGCTGCCGCAGGTTCGGCCTCCTGCCTCGGAAATCTCCCCTGCAAAAACACGGTTGTCGTCAAAAACACCGGAATACGTGAGAGTGGAATCTCTTTTAAGGGAATGGGACTCCGGTTTCCGTCACCTGGGAGGCCGGAATTAACCCTGGGTAATCCGTCGTAATGGCCACCAAGGTATTGTCCTTGCTTAGCTGATGGAACACCCCGTCAATAAGCTCCACCGATATGTCCGGATCCTCTTCGGAGTCCGGATTGAGGGACCGTTCTGGGTCCTCGGGCTTTGGAGGACGGCTGTTTATATCCTTTACCTCCTATTGCAGTTCCTGCATTGAAGTCATTAGACTACCTATCTAACCGTGGGAGTATAAAACAAACGGGCAAGCACAATTGTTCACTTACCCAACTTGGAGGATCGTACATACTGAATCTGGCCTGCGGATTGATGCGGAGGAATTCCTCCTTTTCTCCCTTGTACAAAGAGGATAAGATCTTTACTAAGGCGGCGGCTGAGGCTGGCCGCTTACGACCGCAACGGGTGGCGTCATCCTCCCTGTTGAAATCCCACATGGGGTGGCCTCTATATTGAAGCGGTTGCACCCCCCCCCCCCCCCCCCGCATAATGCATGCGGCCATGACTCCAATCATGGTTAGTCCGGAATGAGCCAATAGTCTTATCCGGCCCATCAGGTAAAGGACGTCTCTGTCGCTTTCTCTCTGACAGCTCCGCGGACGATAGCTCAAGCGTTTCTTCAATGGAGCACTGTTGAACTCAGGGAGACCGACCCGGATAGGGTCCGGTAGCGGGACATCATCTATGTAAAACCATTCCGAAGGCCAGTCTTCGGACGCCTTCTTTGGGGTTCCGGATAGGTATCCGATCCCGGCGATGCGCCATACTTCGGCTCCGCCCACTTGGTATATAGACCCCTCTTGAGAACGGGGCACAAGGCAGAATAAACTCTTCCACAGTGCGAAATGAGCCTCAACGCCTAAAATTAGCTCTTAAAGGGCGACAAAACCCGCAATATGTAATACGGAGGCGGGCGTAAGATTGTGCAGCTGGAGGCCGTAGAACTCCAAAAGCCCGCGGAGAAATGGATGAATTGGAAATCCCAGTCCCCTTATTAGATAGGGGACGAGGCACACCCGCTCTCCTTTAGAAGGATTGGGGGTGCTCTCCGCTTGTTTTCCGCCATTGTAGGTGGCGAGACCGGCTCGGACCGGGACCATGTAAGCCTGAGGGAGAAATCCCTTGGCCTGAAGCGACACTAACTCGCTATGCGGGATGGTGCAACTCTCCCAGTCCCCGGGTTTGGGACCGGAGGGGCGAGGGGAGGAGCTGCGACGGCTGGACATGTTGGAATGGACCTTTGCTGGAAGCGCTCTGATGATAACTCGCGGAGAGGAGAAGATGTGGTTTGGACCTAAATCCACATCCCGTTAAATAGGTGTCTCGTTTATCTGGCTAGGGGTGTGGATGTAAAAAAGCCCCGGATTTTCGCATTTGTTTGATGCGTGGAAGATGACCAGTATTGGGCGTAGAAGCCGAGGAGCACTACATTACAAAAATCAAACATTATTCCTACAGGTGCACCGGATTTGGAGAACAGCCCGCCTTGCAATGCCGAACAATCTGCGCGCCGGACTCGACGTCATTGAAGCCTGGTTCGGGGGCTACTCAGGGAGTCCTGGATTAGGGGGTGTTCGGGTAGCCGGACTATACCTTCAGCCGGACTCCAGGACTAAGAAGATACAAGATTGAAGACTACCTCCCGTGTCCGGATGGGACCTTCCTTGGCGTGGAAGGCAAGCTTGGCGATGCGGATATTCAAGATCTCCTACCATTGTAACCGCATCTATGTAACCCTAACCCTATCCGGTGTCTATATAAACCGGAGGGTTGTAGTCCGTAGGCGATCAACTCCATATACAACAATCATACCATAGGCTAGCTAGCTTCTAGGGTTTAGCCTCCTTGATCTCGTGGTAGATCTACTCTTGTACTACCCATATCATCAATATCAATCAAGCAGGACGTAGGGTTTTACCTCCATCGAGAGGGCCCGAACCTGGGTAAAACACCGCGTTCCCTGTCTCATGTTACCATCCGGCCTAGACGCACAGTTCGGGACCCCCTACCCGAGATCTGCCGGTTTTGACACCGACAGAACACCTCTACGATTGTTACTGCCGGGTTAGCCGGATGTGTACCTCAGACTGGGTGAAGCCAAAAGCTAGCGTTCTTAAGGGAATATTCGGTCGGTGAACTAAAGATGATCTTGTCTTTCACAGATGTTTTTCCTGCGTCTCTTTTCGCAGAATGGACATGCACTTTAGGGCATGCCTCCCAGGGAAAGGAACCACTAACGGAACTATTCTCCCTGGAAGATGTTTCTTACTAACCATGTAATATAACATAACTAGTTGGGCACTTGTCTGTTCAAGCACTAATGACCCCTACGCCTGGTCTCCATGCATACCCCGGTTCTTATATAACCGCGAGGGTATTCGGACACACTTCGGACCGTCAGGTCCCGAGGTTGAAGCGAAAAGGTCGGCCATGACAAACGATCTACAATCCGGCTAGAAAGCATTACACATGTCAATTAAAATTACATAGTCAATCTGACTGATTGTATTCCTCTTCAATACCATCTAACAGGCTGTCTAGTTTACAGTCCTGTTGGGAATACTTTGCGGCCAACTCTACTTGGCCATATACTAAGCTCACAGGGATCTCCTTCCCATCGGGCCCTACGGGTCCGACCTCGGCCATATGGTTTGGGTCAGCCTTCGTGTACCGTATCTTCACCATGGCCCAGGCCTCCCTGGCGCCTTAACGGCAGGCCGACATCTTCCAAAATCGGAAGCGCCGCCGCGCTCCCTTCAGCTTCTCTACAAGCTCTCCAAGGCCTTTGGGCATGGAGACGGATGGCCACAAGGCCTGGGCGACGCCTTGCATCACCTGTCGAACTCGCTCGTGCAGTTGTGAGAGCTCGGGAAGAAGGTCACCCGTAGAACCGGGCATTTCCTCTACAGGACGACCTGTTAGCATACCTACAGACATTACTCTGTTAGTCGACTTCCTCGCCAAACTCTTTTTTTTAAAGTTCGTTTAAGCACTTACTATATATGCCGCGTCGAAGCCGCTGATTCTCCTTCACGGAGTCCGACAGCTGGGCATGAACGTCCTTCAGTTCAACGCCCAGCTTGGTGTTGGCATCTTGGAGATCATTCTTCTCCCGCCTCACCTTTGTCAGCACGCTCTCACCAGCCTTTAGCTAGCATCGGAGTTGTTGCACTTCCAGATTTAATCCGGCGCCATCTACAATTTCATTTGTCAGATTTGCACCCACGCCGCACTTCGCAAAATACTTATCTTTCGAAGCGTATATTACCAGAGGGGGTCTCCTTGGGCTCCCCTGCCGCGGCTAGTGCGGCCTCAAGTTGGGCTTTGCACTCTTCCAGCTCCTGGGATAGTAGGGTATTCTTTTCTGTAAGAACCTGCATAACAAATGATCCTTAAAATAGTTATTCTAACTGTTTCAAGTCTCAGGGGCTACTGGTATATATATATAATTACCAAAAATTTCTTACCCGTATGTCTTTCACATACTACTCCGTGGCTCTGGCTAGACCATTCTGAGCGGTACGGAGGTACGCGTCTCCCAAATTGAAGGCATCCAATGCCTCTTGGGAGAAACACGCGTCGTGAAGAACTGTCCGGCGATGCCTGTGGTTCATGGCACTCTCCACCTCGGAATTGGTGGTAGATAGCCTGTCCGCATCCTCCGTCGGAGGAGCGTCTGGTGCGCGCCTCGTGTTCGCCTCCGCTTCTGGACCAGGCTTTGGAGACTGGCTGGTGGAGGCGCGATTGGCAGCCTCTCCGGATATAGTCCGACGAGGTCTCTTCATCCTGAAGAGAGCACAAGCGTTAATATGCCTCGAAGGAATAACACCTGGGAATAAGGCGGCGCGCTATACATTTTCGCCGGTGCCTCAGTCCGGACCGCACTTCTTTTCAGCTCGCGGGGCCTTGCCTCCCCTCGTTGGCTAGTCGCCGCAGACTCGGCCTCCCGTCTCAAGGGCCTCCCCTGCAAAACACAGTTGTCATACGGCAATTGAAAACACGCGAGGACAGATCCCTTTTCAAAGTGCTGGGACTCCGGTCTTAGTTACCTGCGAGGCTGGGAGTAGCCCTGGATAATCGGCCGAAATGGACACCAAGGTGTTGTCCTTGCTCAATTGATGAAACACTCCATCAATCAGCTCCACAGATAAGTCCGGATCCTCTTGAGAGGCCGGGTCGAGGGACCGTCCCGGATCCTCGGGTTGTGGAGGAGGGCTGTTTATTTCTTTAACAGCCTAGCGCAGTTCCTGCGTTGAAGTCGTTAGACTGAAAATTTAACAATGGGAATATAAAACGGATGGACAAGTAAAAGTGTCCACTTACCCAACTTGGGGGATTGTACATAGAAAATCCACCCCGTGGGTTGACGCGGAGAAATTCCTCCTCTTCTCCCTTATACAATGCGGACAAGGTCTTTATTAGAGCGGCAGCCGAATCCGGCCCCTTACGGCCATAGCGGGTGGCGTCGTCCTTCCTGTTGAAGTCCCACATGGGGCGGCCTCTATACTGAAGTGGCTGCACCCCTCACATGATGCATGCGGCCATGACCCCGATCCTGGTCAGTCCGGAATGAGCTAACAATCTTAATCGGCCCATCAGGTAAATGACATCCCTGTCACTTTCCCTCTGAGGGCTCCATGGACGCCAGCTTAGGCGCTTCTTTAGGGGAGCATTGTCGAACTCAGGGAGGCCGATCCGGACAGGATCCGGTAGCGGGACGTCCTCTATATAAAACCATTCTGAAGGCCATTCTTCGGAAGCCTTCTTTGGGGTTCCGGATAGATATCCGGTACCGGCGATGCGCCACACTTCGGCTCCGCCCACTTGATATATTGACACCTCCTTAGAGCGGGGCACAAGGCAGAAAAGCCTTTTCCATAGCACGAAATGGCCTCGCAGCCCAAAAATAGCTCGCAAAGGGCTACGAAGCCCGCGATATGCAATATGGAGGCAGGCGTGAGGTTGTGCAGCTTGAGGCCATAGAACTCCAGAAGCCCCCGGAGAAATGGGTGAATTGGAAATCCGAGCCCTCTTATTAATTAAGGGACAAGGCATACCCGCTCTCCTTTGGAGGGATTGGGGGCGCTCTCCGCTTGCTCTCTGCCATTATAGGTGGCAAGTCCGGCTCGAACCGGGACCATATAGGCCGAGGGGAGAAATCCCTTGGTCTGGAGCTTCACTAGCTCGCTATGCGGGATGGAGCACCTCTTCCAATCTCCAGGCTGAGGGCTGGAAGGGCGAGAGGACGAGCTGATTCGGCGGCCGGCCATGATAGAATGGACCTCTGTCGGAAACGCTCTGATGGATACTCGTGGAAGGGAGAAGGTGTGGTTTGGATCTAAATCAACGTCCCCTTAAATAGGTGGCTCATTCACGCGGCTAGGGGTGTAAATATAAAAAAACACCCTGACTTTTCGTATTCGTTTGACACGTGGAAAACGGCCATTATTGGGCGTAGAAGCCAAGGAGCACTACATTGACAAGAAGCCGGACACTATTCAACAGGTACACGGAATTTGGAGAAGAACCTGCCTTGCAATGCCGAAGACAATTTGCGTGCCGGACTCGTCGTCATTGAAGCCTGGTTCGGGGGCTACTGAGGGAGTCCTTGATTAGGGGGTGTCCGGATAGCCGGACTATACCTTCGGCCGGACTCCTGGACTATGAAGATACAAGATTGAAGACTTCGTCCCGTGTCTGGAAGGGACTTTCCTTGGCGTGGAAGGCAAGCTTGGCCATACGGATATGTAGATCTCCTACTATTGTAACCGATTCTGTGTAACTCTAGCCGTCTCTGGTGTCTATATAAACCGGAGAGTTTTAGTGCGTAGGATGAACAACAATCATACCATAGGCTAGCTTCTAGGGTTTAGCCTCTCTGATCTCGTGGTAGATCTACTCTTGTACTACCCATATCATCAATATTAATCAAGCAGGATAAAGGGTTTTACCTCCATCAAGAGGGCCCGAACCTGGGTAAAACATCGTGTCCCCTACCTCCTGTTACCATCCGGCCTAGACGCACAGTTCGGGAGCCCCTACCCGAGATCTGCCGGTTTTGACACCGACAGGGAGACTATCATTTGAAGCACAAGAGCAAGGAGTTCATCATCAACACAAGATTTGTTACTTCTTGGAGAGTGGTGTCTCCTAGATTGTCTAGGTGTCACTTGGGAGCCTCCGACAAGATTGTGGAGTTGAACCAAGGAGTTTGTAAGGGCAAGGAGATCACCTACTTCATGAAGATCTACCGCTAGTGAGGCAAGTCCTTCGTGGGCGACGGCCGTGATGTAATAGACAAGGTTGCTTCTTCGTGGACCCTTCGTGGGTGGAGCCCTCCGTGGACTCGCGCAACCGTTACCCTCCGTGGGTTGGAGTCTCCATCAACATGGATGTACAATAGCACCACCTATCAGAACGATGACAAAAACATCCGTGTCTCCAATTGCGTTTGAATCCTCCAAACCCTTCCCTTTACATTCTTGCAAGTTGGATGCTTTACTTTCCGCTGCTCATATACTCTTTTGCATGCTTGCTTGAATTGTGTGGAGATTGCTTGACTTGTGCTAAGATAGCTAAAATCTGCCAAGAACTAAAATTGGGAAAAGGCTAGATTTTTATTTGGTCAATGTCGGCGTCAAAACCGGCGGATCTCGGGTAGGGGGTCCCGAACTGTGCGTCTAGGCCGGATGGTAACAGGAGACAGGGAACACGATGTTTTACCCAGGTTCGGGCCCTCTCGATGGAGGTAAAACCCTACATCCTGCTTGATTAATATTGATGATATGGGTAGTACAATAGTAGATCTACCATGAGATCAAGGAGGCTAAACCCTAGAAGCTAGCCTATGGTATGATTGTTGTCTATGGAGTTGATTCTGATTGCCTACGGACTGCAACCCTCCGGTTTATATAGACACCGGATAGGGTTAGGGTTACATAGAGTCGGTTACAATGGTAGGAGATCTTGAATATCCGCATCGCCAAGCTTGCCTTCCATGCCAAGGAAAGTCCCATCCGAACACGGGACGAAGTCTTCAATCTTGTATCTTCATAGTCCTGGAGTCCGGCTGAAGGTATAGTCCGGCTACCTGAACACCCCCTAATCCTGGACTCCCTCAGTAGCCCCTGAACCAGGCTTCAATGACGACGAGTCCGGCGCGCAAATTGTCTTCGGCATTGCAAGGCGGGTTCCTCCTCCAAGTCCTTCATAGAAGATTGTAAACACCAAGAGTAGTGTCCGGCTCTGCAAAATAAGCTTCCACATATTGCCATAGAGAGAATAATATTAACACAAATCAAATCTGCCGATGTATTCTGCAGTGCATCATCACACTACGGCCAAGTCCTTTACTCGAATCGTTTTTACTTTTTCACCTCAGCGTGTTTTGCGAGGCGGTTTCCTTGGCACGTCTTATCAAAGCAGAGATCGTGTACCCCCCCTTTTACGGGATTCTCATCAATATGGACATGGGTAACCCAATCGTGCCCGTTAGCATATTTTCTCGATTAAAGGCGAGTCCCAAACGGTTATGGGGAGGGCTCCTGGTATTCAGCCTCTTATAAAGAGACCAGAGCCTTATATTTTCTCCAATCCAAAACAAGTTCGCCCGACGCCTCGAGTTCCAACACCCTAGGCTCCAGATTCCGGGTGCTTCGGACCTTCGACAATGTCCGGTTCCGACCTTCAAGGCCGATGGATGCCCTCCTCCGTCACGGAGGAGGACGCGCTAAAGTTGAGAGAGGCTATGTTCCTGACCGGCGAAATTTGGCATAGGTTGCCTGCTCAAGGGCAGGTCATCCCCAGTCCCCAGCCCAGTGAGAGCGTGGTGTTCATGTCTCACTTCCTTCGGGGGTTGGGCTTTCCCATGGATCCCTTTGTGAGGGGACTGCTGTTTTATTACGGGCTGGAATTCCATGACTTAGCTCCGGAGTCCATCTCCATATCTCCTCGTTTATTGTCGTGTGTGAAGTGTTCCTCCGTGTTACCCCTCACTTGGGATTATGGCTCATGACCTTTAAAGTGGAGCCGAAGATGATTAAGGGACGGCACGCAGAGTGCGGAGGCGCTGTTATAAGAAAAAATGCTGATGCTCCATGGCCCGAGGGCTCTTTTCAAGAGGAGCTAGGCTTGTGGCAACGAGAGTGGTTTTATATCACCGCTCTCGGGTCCCCCACCACATCTGGCGTCATGGGTCAACAAAGGGTTAGATTGGGGTTTGCCCAAGGACGTGCCCTTGTTACAGGGCCGCATTAAAGAGATCTTGGAAGGAGACCTTAGCCTGGTCAAGGTGGCACGGGTCATGTTGATTCGCCGAATACTGCCCGGCAAACGTCGCCCCCTTCGCCTGTGGGAATTTAATCCAGAGGGACCGTGAGCTCTCCAGAACTTCATGGGCGCAACGCCCGCGGAGATGTACAAACTGTTCTTCGGATCACAAGATATGTGTCCGGATTTGACCGAGGACGCAGGCCTAAGCCGCAATCGCCCGGATACTCAAGTAAGCAACCTTGTGCCCGGACCTTCTATCCGTATAATTGTCAGAAACTTGCCCCTAAAAGAATCGTCCTTTTAAACAGGAGTGGATAGCGAAGGCAAAGCTGATCAGGTGTCCGGCTCCCCTTCCCGAAACCAGGCCAGATCCCGTGCTAGTCAGGATGCTGGAGATAATGCCTTTGGAGGGGGAGGACAAGGAAGCTATGGCCTTCTCGAAGGAGGCTGCTCCGAAGGGAGGAACCGACAATTCCTCTCCTAAGGGAAAGAAGAGAGCCGCCTCTGACGACCCGGAAACCATGGCCGCAAAGCGGGGAAGAAAATCCTCGTCAGAGGGTCCGACGCCAGGGAGTTCCTCGGCCGGACTACGCCCTCAAGGGGATCAGCCCTCCAGCGAGCCGTAAGTAGAGAAAGATTTTCCTTTTGAGGGATGAGGGAAATCCTTGATTTATGTCTGAGAAGATTTAACCAAACTTTTACCTTGTAGCTCGGACCTTAGCCCTTCTCAGCAGAGCTCGTCTTCGGGGGATCTTCTTCCGGAGATGATGGAGAGCAGGACGCCTCCCCCTGCCGTGCCGCCTAGCGAGGCGGCCGACCCTGATGTGTCATCGCGGAGGGTTTCTCCGAATCCGGCAGGGGCGGAAGATAGCTATGTGGCCCCCCGAGGTTCTCCGTGTCCGGCCTTCGAAAGAGCTCATGGGACGAGCCCGGCACCGTCTGGTGTTCGGTCGGAGGAGCTAAAGATTCTGCTGGGGCGAGCTTGTATCTCAGAGGAGCACCGTGCATTGATGGGCACGGTGATTGAAAGGATCTCATCCGCTGAGAGTGGATTGCATGAGGCCGTCAAAAGTTTACTGACGGATTTTGAGGTACATTAGATAATGTACACTTTTGGCGGTTGCGCATGAATAAGATGCGCCCTGTGTAGATAGTAGCCCCTGAGACTCTGCGCGTCGTCAAGAAATGACGGCACGCGGAGGATCATAATCCCAGGTCTAAGATGTCGCCTTTGAATGTAGGCGGCATGGTGTCCGGAATCGAGCTGAACTAACAATTTTGCCGGACTAAAGCGGCAACTAGATGTGGCAGATGCCGACATCACGCATGTCAACAGGCGGCTTGATGAGGCTCAAGGTATGTAATTCCTAGGGCGGCATCAGGTAAGAACGGTTTTATGCCTGTGTCTTACAATGTGTGTGCTTGACGCAGATGGTGCGGCCACCGTGGAGAGTCTTAGGGCAGAACTTGCCCGAGCTAAAGAACAAGCCAGAGAAAGTGATGCGGTCACCAAGAAAGCCTTGAAGAGCTGGGAGCCGAATAGGCTGCTCATTGCCGAAGCAAGGAAGAGATGGCCGAGATGGCCGAAAAGTTAAAAAGCGCTACAGACCGTTGCAGACTTCTTGAAAAAGAAGACCAGGCGAAACAGACGGACTTAGAGAAGGCCGTTGCCAATGCCAAGGATGCGCGCTCTGCGATGAGAGCTGCAAGGGAGGAGCTGCGTCAGGCCGAACAGATTGCGGCTGGAAAGCCCTTTATGCTGCGAAGGAAATTGTGTGATCCGAAGTTTGCTCCGTTGGACCGGATGTGGAGTGTGGAGGATACCTATCTGGATTTGGCAGCGAGTGCTGCTGATGCGACCGAACACTTTCGAGATCAGAAAGATCGCGAAGTGGAAAAGCTTTTCTGGTCGCAGTTTCACAATCCAGAGCGTCCACTTGCAGTGGACAATCGTTTGGCTCAATGGGCCGAACTGAGTAGGTTGTTCGGACTCGCCATGAAGTTCGTCATGGGTCATCTGTGGCCGGGGAGATCGGAACCAAAGAGTTATTTCAGCTTGGTGCAGCAATTCCTTGACGCGGTGCCGCGTATAGATGCAATGAAGAGGTCAGCATGCATAGAGGGCGCAAGGATGGCTCTTGCCCGTGTTAAGACATACTGGGCAGAGATGGAGACCAGCGTTGTTGCGTCCCGAGATTCGGACAAAAGCCGAGTACCCTCCGAGCACTATTTTCAGGAAGTCCTTGAAGGCGCTCGTGTAATAGAGACGCAGTGCTCGAAAGATACTATGTTATGATAGCATATGTAATTATAAAGTAATATTTTGATAAACTGTAGTGGCCTTTTTATACTTGTGCCTTCAAGTATTGGGAACACCTCCTGTGCGGCCGTTTTAATATATATATATATATATATATATATATATATATATATATATATATATATATATATATAATCTGAAAGATGGCAGTCGTTGGCTTCAGCCCCCACGCACATAGTGCGGGGGTGCTCGCAAAAGACGCATTTTCACACTTAACCCAACCTCTTGGTCCTACAAAGGAGGTGATAGCGCAGCGGGCCAGGCAACCGGACTATAATGCTTTAACACTTTCACTTAGCCATAGGAGCTTGACAGTGAGACTATTTAGGTAGCTCCTTGGTGGCGACTGCGCTCATCCGAGTTCGGGGCGCGTATGTGCCTGACCCAGAAGCGGCCCTTCGTTAAAGCGCAGGAATCCGATAGATTCCGATAGGTCATCGAGTGGCTGACCAGTCTCACGCTACATCATGACAGTCAGTTTTCGGCTTTCTCTACTAAGGTGCTCGCCCGGCCGAACCGGGGCACAATCGCAGTAGTTCTCCTGGTGCTACCTTAGCCGATAGAGCGGAACGTAAGGTAGCCGAACTCAGGAGCCGGGCAACCCAACATTTGACCAAAGACATGATTCGGAGCTGATGCATATAATGCCAAAACTCGCGACGCCGAACACTCCCTAAGGTATTCGGTCTTTATGAGTGCGGGCGAAACAACACTCTTTATTAAAAAAGCCCCTAGTGTCTAGGTACGTGCAAAAATTCTGACGTGGCCACATGCCAAGACGCCAGCCTCCTCCTTGGTTATATCAGAAAAAACCAGGGGATGTGTAGCAACAAGAGACAGAAAAAAAGGTTTACGCAGGGTCTTAATCTAAAAAGAATCCTTTAGGACGGGTCCCTATTGCACATATGCGCCTGTGTCTCCGTTGTGCCGTATCTTGGACGGGCGCCGCACGACGTTCATCTGTAAAAGAGAGGAACTGAGTTGAAAACGGGTCGTGCCGGACAAAAGTTTAAAATAAACAAAGTGTAAAGTAAAATATATAAAATTGAGCTTTATTGTCTCTTATTGTATATGCATGGAGCCCCTAGTGCGGGGATATATGGCCACTAAGCCTGCATCAATGATGATTTTGTACCGAACTCGTCTATCCGCGTTCGTGGTCTTTAATGACCTATTTCGAAGTTTTTTGGCCGGTGAGGCCATTTTGCTGTGGGGCTGTCAAAGCGGCCGCACAGTCCTCCGCTTGGGGAGGCGCACTTTAGTGCTTCCCCTTCAAAGAGATGATGCCTCATGGATCGGGCATCTTAAGCGTAAGAGATGCATAATGCGGTATTGCGTTAAAGTGAGCGAAAGCTTCGCGTCCCAGTAGTGCTTGATAGCGACTTGAGAATAGGACGATATGGAAGGTTAGCTTTTCACGGCGGAAGTTATCGGCAGAGCCGAATATGACTTCGAGCAGGAGAAAACCCATATAATGGGTGTCCGGACCAGGTATTACCGCTTGAAAGGAGGTTTTGCTGCGGCGGATTCTTGCTGAGTTTATTCCCATGAGCTGGATTGTATCCTAATATATCAGGTTTAGTCCACTGCCTCCACCCATAAGGACATTTGAAAACTGGAGTCCGCCAATTATTGGATCGAGTATCAAGGCAGTCCAGCCTGCATTCTTGATATTTCTAGAATAATCTAGCTGATCGAAGATGATCGGTTTTGACAACCAGTGGCCGGACCCTTTGGGGATGGGCCGTGTGGTGTGTACCTTTACGGGCGCTGCACGTTTTGTTATGTGAAGTGAGTTCACTGTTTTTACTTCTTGTGGTAAGTTCTTTTGTTTCTTGGTACTCTGCTTTTGGGGTTCGTCCTCGTCTTCGCTTGGTATGTCGAGCCCCTTGTGTTCGGCATTGAGTGTGCCGGATTGTTTGAAAACCCAACAGTCTCTGTGGGTATGGTTAGCAGGCTTCCCGGGAGTACTGTGTATCTGACATATCCTATCCAGGATTTTATTTAGGTTGGATGGATCGTCCCTATTATCCTGTGGGGGCGATTTTGCCTGATTTTGTCATGAGCCTTTGAATCCGGCATTGACTGCCGTGCTCTTCGGACTTTTGTCCTTAGTCCGGCGACGGTCCTTGTTGCATCGCGGTTTTCCATTTCCATCCCTAGTTTCGGATGTACTTGGGTCGCTGGGGCTGCACCTTGCCAGCCAGCTGTCCTCCGCTGCACAAAAGCGGGTCATGAGGTTTGTTAGTGCGGCCATTGTTCTTGGCTTTTCTTGGCCGAGGTGTCTGCCGAGCCATTCGTCTTGGACGTTATGCCTGAAAACTGCTAAGGCTTCGGCATCCGGACAGTCGACTATCTGATTCTTTTTAGTGAGGAATCTATTCCAGAACTGCCGAGCTGATTCTTCGGGTTGTTGAGTTATGTGACTAAGATCGTCTGCATCCGGAGGGCGGACATAGGTCCCTTGAAAGTTTGCTCGGAAAGCATCCTCGAGCTCTTCCCAGGTTCCAATTGTGTTTTCGGGAAGGCTTTTAAGCCAATGCCGGGCTGGCCCTTTAAGCTTAAGGGGTAAATATTTTATGGCGTGGAGATCATCTCCTCTAGCCATGTGTATGTGGAGGATATAATCCTCGATCCAAACTCCAGGGTCTGTTGTTCCATCATATGCCTCTATGTTTACGGGTTTGAATCCCTCTGGAAATTCATGGTCCAGGACCTCATCGATGAAACAAAGAGGGTGTGCGGCGCCCCTGTATTTGGGTATGCCAGATTCTGATGATGGCTTCATAGCATTGCTTACGAGAGCTTGCTTTCTTGGCCCATAAATGGACCTGACTGGGCAATGATGCGAATCCTTAAGTGGGTCGCATGCCGATTTGAGTGCAGCGCCGCTTGCCGCTTTATGGGGTCATCTATCCGACCGTGTGGCTTTCACGTTTTTTGAACGCGAGGGCTCTAGGGCCTCTTCGTCGAATTCAGTCAGTAGCTTTCTTTTTGGATAGCTTTTAGTGCGGCGACTGTCGCCGTATTTATCTGCGGTACTGATTACTTTGCTCCATCTAATCCGGAGTGCATCTTCTGCTGTTTTTAGCTTCCGCTTCTCCTTTTTTTAGGCTGCGTGCGGTTGCAACGAGCCTCTCGTGGAGATTCTTCTGCTCCATATGTTTATCCGGCGAGAGGTCGTCCGGAATGCCGTTTTCGCCGGAGGAGGGATGTTCGGTTTCTCTATCCGTGTTGCCCTGTTCGAACGGTTGCTCTAAGGCCTGCTCGTCATCTACCAGCTCGTCCTGCTCTATGGCTGGGTTTCTATCGAGGCGGGGCTTGGGTCGGTGTTTACGCCGACGCTTTGATTGCTTTTCGGGGGCTCGATCTCCCATTCCCTCCCCTTTTTCCTCGTTGTCGCTTCCTTTAGGGGTATCCACCATGTACACATCGTGAGGTGAGGTGGCTGTCCAATGCCCTATGGGCGTTGGTTCGTCGGTATCTCCTGCATCGTCATCCATGATGTCGATGTCTCCGGAGTCGAAGTTGAGCATGTCGTTTAAATTGTCGACAGTGGCTACCAAGTGGGTGGTGGGTGGGCTTTGAATTTCTTCATCGTCCGTATCCCATCCTCGCTGACCGTAATCCGGCCAGGGCTCTCCTGATAAAGAGAGAGACTTAAGAGAGTTCAGGATGACGCCAAAAGGCGAGTGCTGAAAGATGTCTGCGGCGGTGAACTTCATTATCGGCGCCCAATCGGATTCGATCGGCAGGGGCGGGGGGGGGGGGGGTTCAGAGTCCGAGGAGGAGTCCGGATCCTCGGAGTCACGGGTCATGCAGAGTGCGGGGCTAGCGTTCGGCTCGATCGCCTTTGAGATCGCAGCCCCCGAGGTGACGTCCAACCGCTCATCCTCGATTGGCGCAATAGGCTCCGCGTTGGGGGTCGGAACCGATGCGTGTGCGGCCTCCAGGGCACTGTCCGGAGGCAGAGCTAGATCATGCCCCTCGAGATAGTGCGGCGCGCTTGGCCGTGGCTCGAACCCGTCGAAGATCAAGTCTCCGCGGATGTCAGCCATGTAGTTTAAGCTTCCAAACCTGACTTGATGGCCAGGGGTGTAGCTTTCGATCTGATCCAGGTGGCCGAGCGAATTGGCCCGCAAAGCGAAGCCGCCGAAGACGAAGATCTGTCCGGGGAGAAAAGTCTCACCCTGAACCGCATCGTTGTTGATGATCGAAGGAGCCATCGAGCCTAAAGGTGACGACACAGAGGAACTCTCAATGAAAGCACCAATGTCGGTGTCAAAACCGGCGGATCTCGGGTAGGGGGTCCCAAACTGTGCGTCTAGACCGGATGGTAACAGGAGACAGGGAACGCGATGTTTTACCCAGGTTCGGGCCCTCTCGATGGAGGTAAAACCCTACGTCCTGCTTGATTGATATTGATGATATGGGTAGTACAAGAGTATATCTACCACGAGATCAAGGAGGCTAAACCCTAGAAGCTAGCCTATGGTATGATTGTTGTATATGGAGTTGATCGCCTACGGACTACAACCCTCCGGTTTATATAGACACCGGATAGGGTTAGGGTTACATAGAGGCGGTTACAATAGGAGATCTTGAATATCCGCATCGCCAAGCTTGCCTTCCACGCAAAGGAAAGTCCCATCCGGACACGGGACGAAGTCTTCAATCTTGTATCTTCATAGTCCTGGAGTCCGGCTGAAGGTATAGTCCGGCTACCCTAACACCCCCTAGTCCAGGACTCCCTCAGTCAAGTAGTCTAATCACCCCCCTCTAGACATACTTTCGATCCTACAAGTGGTATCAGAGCTTTGGTCTCCATTTGGTTTGATTTCCATAGCTTTTGGCGGTCATAGCCTTGGTTTCACAACCTAGGAGAGTATGGCGTCTAGCGAGGGAAATTATCACCGTAGAGGTCCTTACTTTGATGGCACTAATTTTGCTAGTTGGAAGCATAAGATGAAAATGCATATTCTTGGACATAACCCCGCCATTTGGGCTATTGTGTGTATTGGCTTGCAAGGTGAATTCTTTGACGGGAAAGAACCAAACTGTGAAGCCACCACGGAAGAGTTGAAAATGATGGAATACAACGCTCAAGCTTGTGATATCCTCTTCAATGGATTGTGCCCCGAAGAATTCAACAAAATTAGCCGTCTTGAGAATGCAAAGGAAATTTGGGATACTTTGATTGATATGCACGAAGGTACCGACTCCACCAAGGAATCCAAATTGGATGTGCTTCAAAGTCAACTTGACAAGTTCAAAATGAAGGATGGTGAAGGTGTTGCTGAAATGTACTCTAGGCTTGCTCTTGTCACAAATGAGATTGCTGGCTTAGGGAGTGAAGAGATGACAGATAGATTCATCATCAAGAAGATCCTAAGAGCCTTGGATGGAAAATATGATACCATGTGCACATTGATCCAAATGATGCCAAATTACAAAGATCTCAAGCCAACGGAAGTCATCGGAAGAATTGTTGCTCATGAGATGTCACTCAAGGATAAAGAGGAACTTCACAACAAATCAAGTGGTGCTTACAAAGCCTCATGTGAAGCCCCCACATCATCGAGTGAGAAACAAACCTTCAATGAAGAATTGAGCTTCATGGTGAAGAACTTCAACAAGTTCTACAAGAGTAGAAGCAAAGAGAGAAGCTCCAAGTCAAGGACCTACAATGACAAAAGATCTTCTAGTCGAGAGCGAAACTGCTACAATTGTGGAAGGCCCGGGCACTATTCCAATGAGTGTACGGCCCCCTACAAGAGAAGAGAAGATTCTCCCAAGAGAAGAAGTAGAAGAGAAGAATCACCATCTAGAGAAAGAAGGAGTAGAGATGATCGTTATGAATGAAGACCCTCACGGAGAAGCAAGGATTCGGAAAGAAAGGACAAGTCATCAAGGAGCTACACAAAACGAATACATCAAGCTCATGTTGGTGAATGGGTATCCGGCACCGACTCCGACAACCACTCCGAGAGAAGCTATCACTCCGACTCTGAATATACTCAAGATGAAGGTGTTGCCGGTCTAGCACTTGTGACAACCAACTCTTACGACATATTTGACTCACCAAATGAAGGAGTTGGAACATGCTTCATGGCTAAAGGCCCAAAGGTATCACAGCCCGAGTATGTTGATTTCAATAGTGATGAAGATGACTTGTTAGGTGATGATGATTTACTTGTTGACAACTCTAGTGATGAATACTGTGATGAAACGTCAATTAAGCATGCTAATCAATATAAAACGAATGACAATGATAAGGAGAAGATTGAGTCTCTAACTAAAGAACTAAACACTCTTAAGTTAGCTCATGAAACTATCTTAGGAGATCATCGAGAACTTTTAAGGACTCATGAGAAATTACGCTTTGAAAAGCTCAACCTTGAGCAAGAGCATGAGTTCTTAAAAGCAATCAATGATGATCTTCGTAAGAAAAGTTCTTCTTACATTGCCAAGCGTTTACTCTTATCCACTTACATGCCTCAAGTCAAGTCTAGTAACAAGAACAAAAAGGATTCTTCCTCTAGTAGTAACAATAATCATGCTAAATCCAATATTGTTGCTTCTAGTAGTTCTCTTGATTCCACTAATGATTCTCTTAGCCAAGTTACACATGAGCAAGAAAATAGCTTATTGAAGGTAATTATAGAGAAAGGTGTTTACAAGAGCCTTGCCGGAAGTAAGCAATTCGAGGAAATTGTACGCAAGCAAGGAAGGCACCGGAAGAATCAAGGTGTTGGTTTTGAACGAAAGTTCAATGCCAATGGAGTTGAGTGGGAAGAAAATCAATACCCCAAGACGAAGTTTGTCCTCAACAAGAGAAGTATGATCCTACTTCTTTCAAAGGGACACAAGCTCAAGATGATCTTCCACCACAAGACCACAAGCAAAAAGGCAAGGACAAGCTTCAAGAGGAAATTGATGCATTTGAAGAAGCTCCTAAGGCCTTGGTCAAGTGGGTTGCCAAGACTACTTCAAGTTCCACTTCATCAAGTACAACTACAACACCGAGGATTCCCATCAAGATGGTGTGGATGCCGAAGAAGAAGAACTAGAGAGTTCTTGAGGGTGACTCCGCCAACATACTTCAGTCTTATCATCTTGGCAAGAACAAGTGCAATCAACTTCCACATATTGCTCTAGTTCAAGGAGTCACAAACCCTCTTATTGGTAAGACAAGGGACAAGGTAACCTAAAAGCTTTCATAGACATCATCTTGTGTGTGCATTACTTTATGTCTATAGATATCTTTGTTTGTTCCTTGTGGGACTAACCCGTGTAGGTATTGAAAGTGCAACTCACTCCAATGGATAGCTTCAAATGATCTACATCAACATTGAGCATCCACATCTTCAACATCTACATGAAGTCATCATCGACAAAACCCAAGGTTAGTTCATCCCTCTTAGGGGGGATCTCACATCTAGGGGGAGCTTTACTCTAAGAATTGAGCTAAAGCAACTCTAATGGTGTGAACACAACAATGCTTTATGTAAAAGTGGTAACCCCACTTGTGCTTAAACGATGAGTATGACCTATGATCAAATGTTCTCATTTGACTCCTAAGTCAATATACTCATATATAGATGACCTAGTCATCGCAAATTGTTTGATAGATGCTAGAATTGGTTGTGCATGCTTTGCCACATATTTCAATTGCCATTTTATGGTGTGAGCATGTTGATTGCATATTTTACTCATTCGAGGACATCCACTTGTTGTTTTGATTGATTGGTTTTCTTTTCTTTTGCCAAGTGGATGGACAAGAATGCCTAACAACCCTCTCTAGCTATCTATGCTTTTCTCGTGTCAAACTCTATTCATGCTACATCACAAAATTTGATCAAGTCAGATTCGAACCACTCTGTGTGAGGAGCACTCGGAGTCCCCGATCCGTCATAGACTTAAACTTCCAAAACTTCTTTGTCGTTTCGGTCTGACCGATTCATCCATTTCGGTCATACCGAGATCACTAAGTCGATCTAGGTTTTCAGTCTCGGTGCAACCGATTTGAACCTTACGGTCACACTGAGTTTCAGTAACTGATTGCAGTTATGAATCTCGGTGCCACCGAGTTGTTCCACTCGGTCACACCGACAGGGTCGGGCTATATATACCCACGGGTCAAATTTTGGAAAACTTTCCGAACCTCCTCGACCCGCGCTTAGCCCGCTCTGCCTCCAGGGTCTCCGGATCGTCTTCCTCGTCGCCAGCCACCTCCTGCCGCTGGTCTCTGCCGCCGTCAACGGGAATCATCCCCGTCGTTGCCGCCGTAGCGAGTTCATCGCCGAACTAGGGTATGAACTCGATCACTGTGATATCCCTATCTTATTCCTAGCACATTGTGTTCACCATGTATCTTGCCATGATTGAGATCATTCTTATCCAGTCAAAACACTCCATAGTTTAGTCCTGAATTGAAAATTTAGGGTTAGGTTTCCGCCGAAACCATCTCGGACCCACCGAGTTGTGGAACTCGGTACCACCGATTCGGCTTAGGCCATTGCACATTTAATTTTTGGTCTAACCAAGAATTGCAAATTGGTGTGACCGAGTTCAGGACTTTGTGAAACCCTAGCAGTCTCGGTGCCACCGAACTGTGACTTGGTCTGACCGAGTTGACTAGTTTAGGTTCCAACAGCTGCTTCGGTATCACCGAGTTTACAAATCGGTTGATCCGAAATGCTTTCTGTGGAAAACTAAAACTAAGTTTTTGACTCATTCTTTTGCAAAAACCTCTGCATTTTGTGATGCTCATCCACTCTATCTCATCTATATCTATTCACGGGGTCTGCCGTCAGTGTTTGCAATATATCTGATCAGAGTGATAGCCAGAACAGGTCAGAGGAGCAGGTTCAGCTGAGTGAGGGCACTAGTCCCTCTAGCAGTTCAGATGATGGTAGCAGGAGCACCCCAAGCAACTTACCCAAAGCTGCCACCAGGGCCAGAAAGAAGAAGACCTCTGAATCTGAGGATGAAGACTATGTGGCAGTTGAGGATGAGGCCACTTCCAAGAAGAAAGTGGTTAAGAAGGAATATAGCACTGCTGCTGCCACCAAGCCAGGCATGAAGCAAAAGGTTCCTGCAAAGAGAATTCCAATGTCTAAGGCCAGAGCATCTACTCAAGTCCCTTTGGGATCTGAACCCAAAGAGGCTGTTGCAGAAGGGAAGAAGAGGAAGGAGAGGATCAAAAAGACCACTGCTAGAGTGCTTGGGAGATCCTCAATCATGAGAGATTCTGAAGAGGAAGAGGAAGAAGAGGTTGCTGCACCAGCACCCAAGGCACAAAAGCTGATGGGTGATGCTATAAAGTCAGGGCTGCAACATCAAAGCTCAAAGAAGCACCCAAAGCAGCCTCCAAGCCCAAGAGTGCACCTAAGAGGAATACTAGGAGTATACCAGCTACTGAGAAGAACAAGGCCCCAGTGCCTAAAGTTGCTGCTGATGAAGATGATGAAGGACAAGTCCTGAGAAAGCTCAAACCCAAGATTCCAGACCACAATGATGCTCATCTTGTGGCTGAGAACATGAAGATCAGGAGAGACTCAGGGTTGAGGCTATGGAGAGACTCAGATCCATATGCCACCAGGAGAAGGACTGCTGTTGATTACAGGTTCCACACAAAGAAACAATAGGATTTCTATGAGACAATCTTGTTGGACAAGAAGCCTATAGTGTATGATATGAGGTGGGTCGACTGGACCTACATGAAGGAGAATGAAGAACACTATCCTGGAGTGTATGACAGCTTCAGTGCGTGTGGAGTTGCAGACTTTGTTGGGCAGAAGCTCACAAACTGGAATGATGAGCTCATTATGCAATTCTACTCCACAACACATTTCTATCCAGATGGCAGAATAGTTTGGATGTCTGAAGGAACGAGATACCAATCAACTATTGGGGAATGGGCCAATCTGATCAATGCCCCAAAGGAAAGTGAAGATGACTTGGATGTTTATGCCAAGAAAAAGATGGATCACAATTCTATGTCACAGATGTACAAGGAAATCCTAGACAAAGCTCTTGAGACTTTCAAGTTTGGGTCAGTCCATTTTCTTCTGTCAGGACTGCCAATGATCAACTGGATCCTAAGGCACACTCTTTTGCCCAAGTCAGGTGACCACAAAATGATCAGAGGGCATGCAATTAATATGCTACACATATTTGATGTGCCACAGAAATTCAAGGTCATGAGCCTCATGGTTGAAACTATCAAGAGGACAGCTGCAGACCAAAAGAGAAGTTGTGGATATGCCCCACAAATTCAGGAGTTGATTAACTCAAGGTTGGGCATAGGAAAATATCTGTTGGATAAGGAACACTTTGTCATCTATCCTGACTTTGAGGACAACCAAGTGGTTATGAATGAGGATGAACCATCTTCAGTACAAGCACAAGCCAAGAGAGAGAAGGCAAAAACAGAAAAAGCTGCAAAGATGCCAACCCAGGAGGAGGCATCTCAGTATCTTCTAAAAAGCAAGCAAGATCAGCTTGGCTACTTGATTGCATCCACTCTAAGGATAGAGAAAGGACTGGACACCCTGACTCGAAACTAGGAGAGCTTGGAAAGAATCATGGAGCAGAAGTTCTATGACATGGATGTGAAGGTAACTGGGATCCAGTCTGTTGTGGAGCAGCTATAGGATGACATGCAGGAGAGGAAGGGCAGAACAACCACTAATGCATTTGCCAGAGTGCCTAGAGCTCAGAGGTCAACTGCAGTACCAGTACCAGACACTAGGGCCACTTCATCTACACCAGCTACAGCTTCAGTGCCACCAGCTCCAGCACCCCAGAAGCTCCATCTACTTCGACTGAAGCCTTCGTTCTTGGAGTTATCCGGGCACCACCAACTTAAGACCAAGCTTGAGAGACGTTTTAGTGCTATGTATTTTCTATGAACTTTTTGGTAACTTGTTGCCAAAGGGGGAGAAACATGTATAGATCATAGGCTTCGAGAGAGAGAGCGTTGCTTTTTATTCTCTCTTGCTTTGGTGGTTGAACTTTGTTTATCTTTTGATTGCTTGAGATACTATGCTATTATCTGTGAAACATTGATGATCATCTGGTTGATCATAAGCTACACTTATGCTTGTTAGATGATATTATCTTACTTATCCTTATATGATCATTCACTTTGCTTGGTGATGAGTGCATGTATTCAATCCTTATTATTTTGAGCGCTCCACCAAGATGTATGTGACATGGAAGAGTAACCCATGATCCTAACTCATTGTGCATTTGTAGTCCAAAGCAAATCTTAAGATATGCACAAATTTAGGGGGAGCTCTTTCTTTTCACATACTTCTCAAAGCGACAATATCTTTCACTCTTATTATCATTTGTCGAAGCTTTGATCTATATGTTGTCATCAATTACCAAAAAGGGGGAGATTGAAAGTGCAACTATCCCTGGGTGGTTTTGGTAATTCCTAACAACATATAGCTCATTGAGCTAACATTATCCAAGATTAATATTTCAGGAAAAGCTCAATGAATGGCATGGCACGGATGAGGAAAGTGGATCCCTCAAAATTCTAAGGAAAAAAGTTTGGCTCAAGCTTGAAGCTCAAGACTCTACATTTTATATTTTAGTGATCCAAGATCACATTGAGTCTATAGGAAAAGCCAATACTATCAAGGAGGGATGAGGTGTTGCTTAATGGCTTGCTTGCTCAAAATACTTAGTGATATGCTCCAAAATCCTCAACTACCTTCCCACATCCACATATGACCTAAACCAAAAGTCAAACTCGGCCCCACCGATTCTTTCTATCTGGCGCCACCGAGTTTCAAATGTCATAGCCACTGCCACAAACCCTAGGCAAATTGGTCTCACCGATAGGGATCTCGGTCTCATCAAGATGGGATTGTAATCTCTCTGTTTCCCTTCGTAACGTTTCGGTCTTACCGAAATGAGCGATCGGTCCCATGGAGATTGCAATGTAAACTCTGTGTTTCCCTTTTGTAACATTTTGGTCTCACCGAAATGAGCGAATCGGTCCCACCGAGTTTACCTGACCAACTCTCTGTTAGCTTATTACCAAAATTGGTCCCACCGAGTTTGTGTAATCGGTCACACCAAGATTACGTTATGCCCTAACTCTAACCATATTGGTCCTACCGAGTTGCATCTCAGTCCCACCGAAAATCCTAACGGTCACTAGGTTTGCTGAATCGGTCCGACCGAGTTTAACCATTTGGTCCCACCGAGTTTGGCAAATTGTGTGTAACGGTTAGATTTTGTGTGGAGGCTATATATGCCCCTCCACCCACTCTTCATTCGTGGAGAGAGCCATCAGAACATACCTACACTTCCAATACACATTTTCTGAGAGAGAACCACCTACACTTGTGTTGAGGTCAAGATATTCCATTCCAACCATATGAATCTTGATCTCTAGCCTTCCCCAAGTTGCTTTCCACTCAAATCTTCTTTCCACCAAATCGAAATCCTGTGAGAGAGAGTTGAGTGTTGGGGAGACTATCATTTGAAGCACAAGAGCAAGGAGTTCATCATCAACACACCATTTGTTACTTCTTGGAGAGTGGTGTCTCCTAGATTGGCTAGGTGTCACTTGGGAGCCTCCGACAAGATTGTGGAGTTGAACCAAGGAGTTTGTAAGGGCAAGGAGATCGCCTACTTCGTGAAGATCTACTGCTAGTGAGGCAAGTCCTTCGTGGGCGACGGCCGTGATGGAATAGACAAGGTTGCTTCTTCGTGGACCCTTCGTGGGTGGAGCCCTCCATGGACTCGCGCAACCGTTACCCTCCGTGGGTTGAAGTCTCCATCAATGTGGATGTACGATAGCACCACCTATCGGAACCACGACAAAAACATCCATGTCTCCAATTGCGTTTGAATCCTCCAAACCCTTCCCTTTACATTCTTGCAAGTTGCATGCTTTACTTTCCGCTGCTCATATACTCTTTTGCGTCCTTGCTTGAATTGTGTGGAGATTGCTTGACTTGTGCTAAGATAGCTAAAATCTTCCAAGAACTAAAATTGGGAAAAGGCTAGATTTTTATTTGGTCCAGTAGTCTAATCACCCCCCTCTAGACATACTTTCGATCCTACAATATCGTTAAGTGGTACTTCCGAGGCTACCGTTATCGAACACTCTTGAAAGTAGTGTCGCAGCTTCCGGGATGCCATAAATACCGCGTACGCTATCTTTTGATAATGCGGGTACCGTGATTTGCATGGAGTAAGGACGGTGGACATGTAGTAAACCGGATTTTGAAGGGGAAATTTGTGTCCGTCCACTTCTCGCTCAACGACAAGCACTGCGCTTACTACTTGATGAGTTGCCGCAATGTATAATAGCATTGGTTCGCCAATGTTTGGTGCGGCCAGGACTGGGTTTGTTGCCAATATGGCCTTTATTTCGTTGAGTCCGACTGTGGCGGCGTCCGTCCACTCGAAGTGTTCGGTGCACCAGAGGAGGCGATAAAGGGGTAATGCCTTTTCTCCCAAGCGGGAGATAAAGCGGCTTAGAGCCGCCATGCATCGGGTTAATTTTTGTATTTGTTTGAGGTCTGTTGGGGTAGCCAACTGTGACAACGCTCGAATTTTGGCCGGATTAGCTTCAATACCTCTACTGGAGACAATGAATCCTAGGAGCTTTCCTGTTGGTACGTCGAAAACACATTTTTCCGGATTGAGCTTGATGTCATATGTTCGGAGGTTGTCGAATGTGAGCCTCAAGTCGTCTACTAGAGTTTCGACATGCTTGGTTTTAATGACCACGTCATCCACGTATGCCTCCACTGTTTTGCCAGGCATGTCTGAATCATGCGCTGATATGTTGCACCGGCGTTTTTTAGCCCGAAGGGCATTGTGTTGAAGCAGAATGGGCCGTATGGTGTGATGAATGCCGTTGCGGCTTGGTCTGGCTCCGCCATTTTGATTTGATGGTAGCCGGAGTATGCGTCGAGGAAACACAATGAGTCATGTCCTATAGTAGCATCGATGATTTGATCGATGCGGGGGAGAGGGAAGGGATCCTTTGGGCAGGCCTTGTTAAGGTCCTTAAAATCGACGCACAAGCGCTAGGATTTGTCCTTCTTTGGTACCATCACCAGGTTTGCTAGCCAGTTCGGATGTTTTATGTCTCTGATGAATCCGGCCTCCAATAGCTTGGCTAGTTCCTCTCCCATGGCTTGTCTTTTAGGCTCGGAGAAACGTCGAAGAGCCTGCTTGACTGGCTTGAATCCTTTTAGGATATTCAGGATGTGTTCAGCCAGCCTGCGTGGGATTCCTGGCATGTCTGAAGGGTGTCAGTCAAAAATGTCCCAGTTCTCGCGTAGGAATTCTCGGAGTGCGGCGTCGACATCAGGGTTTAATTCTGCCGCGATGGAAGCTGTTTTTGTAGGGTTCATTGGATGGACTTGGAATTTGACTATTTCGTCTGTCGGTTTAAAGGAGGTGGACTTGGATCTTTTATCGAGTATCACGTCGTCCCTGTTCACCGTGGAGTGCAGCGCAGTTATTTCTTCGGCCGCAAGGGCTTTGGATAGTGCCTCAAGGGCCAGTGCAGCTGTCTTATTTTCGGCGCGGAGTGCTATGTCCGGATCACTAACAAGAGTGATGATTCCATTGCGCCCGTGCATTTTGAGCTTCATGTACCTGTAATGGGGTATGGCTTGGAAGATTGTAAATGCCTCCCACCCTAATAGAGCGTGGTATCCGCTGCTGAACGGGGCCACTTGGAATGTAATTTCTTCGGACCTGTAATTATCTGGCGTGCCGAATACCACGTCTAGTGTGATTTTTCCAGCGCAACGTGCTTCACGACTGGGGATGATTCCTCTAAAGGTTGTGCTTCTTTGCTTAATGCGGCTCCAGTCTATTTCCATCTTTTGAAGAGTTTCCTCATAGATGAGGTTTAATCCGCTGCCGCCGTCCATGAGTACCTTGGTGAGTCGAAAACCGTCCATGATTGGACTGAGTACCGGTGCGGCTGGTACTCGGGCTGTTCGGAATTTAGGTTCGTCACTGGCATTGAAGGTAATAGCCATGTCGCTCCAAGGATTTGTTTCTGCTATGTGGCAGATTTCGGACGTGCTGCGGAGTGTTCGCTTCCGTCTATTATTTGACGCGAAGGTCTCAAAGACCGTTAAGAACGTATTGTTGTCCTCGGGGTGGTGCTCTGTGGTTTTTGGGAGGAGTAGATCCTCACCACTTTTGGCCACCTGCCGGAGTATCCAGCATGCTCTAAGGCTGTGCGTTGGTATCGCATCCGCTGTACTATGAATTTTGCAGGGTCCTTTGAGCCATCCCTCCAGTATGGTTCCTTGCCCCGTAAAGGGCTTTTGCTTTTTGGTAGTTAACCCAGGTGTATTGTGATAGTGCACCCTTTTATTTCGGATTGGGTTTTTGTATTCAGGGTTGGATTATCCCAAAATTTTATTTCGCTTTTCCAGGTGCTTTCCATCGCACTGTACTTTCTTACTATGGACACCAAGTCGGCAAAGCGTGTAATTTTGCGACGACTTATGGTGTTGAGGATTCCCTTGTCCGTGCAATTATTGCAGAAGAATGAGATTGCGTCTTCCTCGTGGCAGTCCTTTATCCTGTTCTTGACCAGGAGGAATCTGGCCCAGTAATGGTGTACTGTTTCTTCGGGCTCTTGCCTAATTTGGGATAGATCGCATATGTTTGGGTGGGTGGGTGGAATTGAATCCGAATCCTCACCCAATCTGAGGCTCAATGGCCAAGGAGTTTCCACACTCGTAAGTTTGGATTCTTGGATGTTTTCCGGTAAATCTAGCCCGCTGCCTGATTCTATGTTCAGGCTTTGAGTGACATCCTCCCCTCCGGGGGTATCCGGCTTGGAGGGATCGGGAATCCGGACGTAGCTAGTCCTTAAGATGGATGAAGGGTTGCCGCATTGTTCTTCCACCACTGCAACGTGATGGGTGACCTGGGGAGAGTTAATTTCTCTCAGATCGGGTTGAGGCCCAATCTGATCGTAGTCTGTAGCGACTCCGAGGGCGGCGATGCGATCCAAGAGCTCGTTCAGGGAAGAGAGCTCCATTGGATCTAACTACTCGGCGAGTTCCGACTTGACGTGAAGATTGCTTTCGATGACCCGAGAAGTCATCATCGGCGTGGCGGTCGAATAGGGGGTCATAAGAAAACCACCTAGCCTGAGAGTTTGGCCGATAGCCAGAGCTCCCTCAGCGACAGTGCCGTCTTTAAAGATGGGACGAGACATCCTTCCTGGTGGCGATGGCACAGCGGAACTCTCAATGAAAGCACCAATGTTGGTGTCAAAACCGGCGGATCTCGAGTAGGGGGTCCTGAACTGTGCGTCTAGGCTGGATGGTAACCGGAGGCAAGGGACACGAAGTTTTACCCAGGTTCGGGCCCTCTTGATGGAGGTAAAACCCTACGTCCTGCTTGATTAATATTGATGATATGGGTGTTACAAGAGTAGATCTACCACGAGATCAGAGAGGCTAAACCCTAGAAGCTAGCCTACGGTATGATTGTATGTTATGATTGTTGTCCTACGGACTAAAACCCCTCGGTTTATATAGACACCGGAGAGGGTTAGGGTTACTGTCGGTGTCAAAACCGGCGGATCTCGGGTAGGGGGTCCCAAACTGTGCGTCTAGGCCGGATGGTAACAGGAGACAAGGGGCATGAAGTTTTACCCAGGTTCGGGCCCTATCGATGGAGGTAAAACCCTACGTCCTGCTTGATTAATATTGATGATATGGGTAGTACAAGAGTAGATCTACCACGAGATCGAGGAGGCTAAACCCTAGAAGCTAGACTATGGTATGATTGTTGATGTGTATGTTGTCCTACGGACTAAAACCCTCCGGTTTATATAGACACAGGATAGGGTTAGGGTTACATAGAGTCGGTTACAATGGTAGGAGATCTGCATATCCGTATCGCCAAGCTTGCCTTCCACGCCAAGGAAAGTCCCTCCCGGACGCGGGACGGAGTCTTCAATATTGTATCTTCATAGTCCAGGAGTCCGGCTGAAGGTATAGTCCGGCTATCCGAACACCCCCTAATCCAGGACTCCCTCAGTAGCCCCCGAACCAGGCTTCAATGATGATGAGTCCGGCGCGTAGATTGTCTTCGGCATTGCAAGGCAGGTTCTCCTCCAAATTCCGTGTACCTGTTTGAATAAAGTCCGGTTTCTTGTAGATGTTTCCGCTCCTTGGCATCTATGCCCAATAATGGCCGCTTCCCACGTGTCAAACAAATATGAAAAGTCTGACTGTTTTTACATTCACACCCCTAGCCGCGTAAATGAGCTGCCCTATTTTAAGGGGACGAGGATTTAGATCCAATCCACACCTTCTCCCCTCCGCGAGTGTTCATCAGAGCGCATTCGACAAATGTCCATTCCACCATGGGCAGCCATAGCAACTCCTCCCCTTGCCCTTCCAGCCCTAAGCGTGGACATTGGGAGAGATGTTCCACCCCACATAGCGAGCTAGTGACGCTCCAGGCCAAGGGATTTCTCCCCCCGGCCTATATGGTCCCGGTTCGAGCCGGTCTTGCCATCTACAATGGCGGGGAGCAAGCAGAGAATGCCCCTAATCCCTCAAAAGGAGAGCGGGTGTGCCTTGTCCCTTACTTAATAAGGGGGCTCGGATTTCCAATCCACCTATTTCTCCAGGGGCTGCTGGAGTTCTACGGCCTCCAGCTACACCATCTCACGCCTGCCTCAGTATTGCATATCGCGAGCTTTGTAGCCCTCTGCGAGCTGTTCTTGGGTGTTGACGCTCACTTCGGACTGTGGAAGGAGCTATTTTGCCTCGTGCCCCGTTCCAAGAAGGGGTCAATGTATCAAGTGGGCGGAGCCGAAGTGTGGCGCATCGCCGGGACCGGATATCTGTCCGGAACCCCAAAGAAGGCGTCCGAAGACCGGCCCTCGGAATGGTTCTATATAGAAGACGCCCCGCTGCCGGATCCTGTCCGGATCGGCCTCCCTGAATCCAACAGTGCTCCCTTAAAGAAACGCCTAAGCTGGCGCCCACAGAGCCCTCAGAGGGAAAGTGACAGGGACATCATTTACCTAATGGGCCGAATAAGATTGTTAGCCCATTCCGGACTAACCATGATCGGGGTTATGGCCGAATGCATTATGCAGGGGGTGCAGCCGCTTCAGTATAAAAGCCACCCCATGTGGGACTTCAACGGGGAAGACGACGCCACCCGCTACGGTCGTAAGGGGCCGGACTCAGCTGCCGCTCTACTAAATATCTTGTCCACTTTGTATAAGGGAGAAGAGGAGGAATTTCTCCGCGTCAACCCTCAGTGTGGACTCTCCATGCACAATCCCCCGAGCTGGCTAAGCGGCCGTATTTACTTGTCCATCCGTTTTGTATTCCCATTGTTAAATATTCAGTCTAATGACTTTAACGCAGGAACTGCGCCGGGCTGTTAAGGAAATAAGCAGCCCTCCTCCAAAACCCGAGGACCCAGGACGGTCCCTCGACCCGGCCTCTCAAGAGGATCCGGACATATCTGTGGAGCTGATTGATGGAGTGTTCCATCAATTGAACGAGGACGATGCCTTGGAGGCCATTACGGCCGATTACCCAGGGCTAATCCTGACGCCCCAGGTACCTGAGATCGAAGTCCCAGTACCCCGAATAGGTGTCCGCCCACTCGTGTTCAGTTTCCTGATAGCAACCAAACTTTGCAGGGGAGGTTTTTAAGGCGGAAGGCCGAACCTGCGGCGACAAGCCAACGAGGGGCCGTAGGGCCCCGTGGGACGAAAAGAAGTGTAGTCCGGACCGAGGCGTCAGCGCAAAGGTATGGCGCGCCCCCTTATCCCAGGTGTTATACCTTCGAGGCACATTGACACTCGTGCTCTCTTCAGGACTAAGAGACCTCGCCGTACTATACCCGGAGAGGCTGCCAATCGCGCCTCCACCAGCCAGGCTCCAAAGCCCGGTCCGGAGGTTGAGGCGAACGCAAGGCGCGTGCCAGACGCTCCTCCGACGGAGGATGTGGATGGGTTGTCTGCCATCAACTCTGAGGTGGAGAGTGCCATGAACCACAGGCGTCGCCGGACAATTCTTCGCGACGCTTGTTTCTCCCAAGGGGCGTTAGATGCCTTCAACTCGGGAGATGCGCACCTCCGTGCCGCTCAAAATGGTCTAGCCAGAGCCACGGAGCAATATGTAAAAGACATACGGGTAAGAAATTTTTGGTAATTATATATATATAGCAGTAGCCCCCGAGACTTGAAACAGTTAGAATAACTGATTTAAGGATCATTTGATATGCAGGTTCTTACAGAAAAGAATTCCCTACTGTCCAAGGAGCTGGAAGAGTGCAAAGCCCAACTGGAGGCTGCACTAGCCACGGCAGGGGGCCCTAAGGAGACCCCCTCTGGTAATATACACTTCGAAAGATAAGTATTTTGCGAAGCACGAATTTGGTGCGAATCTGACAAATGAAATTGCAGATGGCGCCGGATTGAATCCGGAAAGGCAACACCTCCTACGCCAGCTAAAGGCTGGTGAGAGGGTGCTGCTAAAGGTGATGGGGGAGAAGAACAATCTCCAAGATGCCAACACCAAGCTGGGCGTCGAGCTGAAAGATGTTCGTGCCCAGCTGTCAGACTCCATGAAGGAAAATCAGCGGCTTCGGCACGGCATATTTAGTAAGTGCTTGAACGAACCTTTTGAAAGAAAGTTCGGCGGGGAAGTCGACTAACAGAGCAATGTATGTAGGTGTGCTAACAGGTCGTCCTGCAGAGGAGATGCCCGGTTCTACGGGTGACCTTCTTCCCGAGCTCTCGCAACTGCTCGATCGAGTTCGGCAGGCGATGCGAGGCGTCGCCAAGGCCCTGTGGCCATCCGTCTCCATGCCTGAAGGTCTTGGAGAGCTTGCGGAGAATCTAAAGGGGGCACGGCGGCGCTTCCGATTGTGGAAGATATCAGCCTGTCGTCAAGGCGCTAGGGAGGCCTGGGCCATGGTGAAGACGCGGTACGCAAAGGCTGACCCCAACCACATGGCCAAGGTCGGTCCTGTAGGGCCCGATGGGAAGGAGATCCCTGTAAGCTTAGTATACGGCCAAGTAGAGTTGGCCGCAAAGTATTCCCAGCAGGATTGTAAATTAGACGGCCTGTTAGATGGTATTGAAGAGGAATACAACCAGTCAAAATGACTATGTAATTTAATTGACATTTATAATGCCTTCTAGCCGGATTGTAGATCATTTGTCATGGCTGACCTTTTCGCTTCAGCCTCGGGACCTGACGGTCCGGAGTGTGTCCGAATTCCCATGCGGTTATATAGGAACCGGGTAATGCATGGAGACCAGGCGTGGGGGTCATTAGGGCGTGAACAGACAAGTGCCCGACTAGGTATGTTATATTACATGGTTAGTAAGAAACATCTTCCAGGGAGAATAGTTCCGTTAGGGGTTCCTTTCCCTGGGAGGCATGCCCTAAGGTGCATGTCCATGCTGTGAAAAGAAACGCAGAAAAAACATCTGGGGGCGTATAGATAAAAATAAAAGAAGATCATCTTTAGTTCACCGGCCGAATATTCCCTTAAGAACGCTAGCTTTCGGCTTCACCCAGTCTGAGGTACACGTCCGGCTGACCCGGCAGTAATAATCACAGAGGTGCTCCCTTTACCACCTAGCCGAAACAATCGGGAATGTAGGGGTAAGCACAGGAGCCAGGCAACCCAGCTTGGCCAAAACTTAAGTCATATCGATGCATATAATGGTGAATAAAAGGTACATGCGGAAGTGTGACACATGTGTTGGGCATGAAGCCCGTATGAATAAGCTTCTGTTTAAAGAAGCCCCCAGGTTTAATGAGCGCCGGTAGCACGTCACTTTATGAGCCTTTAGAGGCTATAAGAGAGAGAGAGAGAGAGAGAGAGAGAGAGAGAGAGAGAGAAGAGAGAAATATAAGACAGAAAATATAAAAAATGGAAAGAGGAAGGAGACGAACATAGAGTCCGGCGCTAGGCATAGAATCTTCGGAGACGGGCTGCGTTCCATGGGTTTGGCTTGAGTCGGTTATCCGATGCATCCCGCAGGCAGTACGCTCCACCAGTCAGGACTTGGTCAATTATGAAGGGACCTTCCCACTTGGGCTTGAGTTTGTCCTTTTTCTTGTCCGGTAGTCGTAGAACTAATTCGCCAACGTTGTAATTTTTGGCCCGTACTTCTCTGCTTTGGTATCTTTGACCCTGCTGTTGATAAAATGCGGAACGGGCTTTTGCCACGTCATGCTCCTCCTCCAATGCGTCCAAGCTGTCCTGCCGATCGAGCTCGGCTTCTCTTTCTTCATACATGCGCACTCGAGGTGAGTCATGAATTATATCGCAAGGCAAAACTGCCTCTGTGCCGTACACCATAAAGAATGGTGTGTATCCGGTGGTGCGATTCGGCGTGGTCCGCAGCCCCCAGAGTATGGAGTCGAGCTCCTCTACCCAGTGCGTGTTAGATTCCTTGAGGGACTGCACTAATCTGGGTTTGATGCCACTCATGATAAGACCATTTGCACGTTCGACCTGGCCGTTAGTTTGTGGGTGATAGACGGAAGCATAATCGAGCTTGATGCCCATGTTTTTGCACCAGAGTTTTACCTCGTCGGCCGTGAAGTTCGTGCCGTTATCAGTGATGTTGTGGGGGATGCCGTAACGGTGTACAACCCCGGATATAAAGTCTATCACCGGTCCAGATTCGGCCGTCTTAACAGGTTTGGCTTCTATCCATTTGGTGAACTTATCCACCATGACCAGTAAGTATTTTTGCTTGTGGGTTCCGCCTTTAAGGGGTCCAACCATGTCAAGCCCCCAGACCGCGAAGGGCCAAGTAATGGGGATGGTTTGGAGGGCGGTGGGTGGCATATGGCTTTGGTTTGCAAAGAGCTGGCAACCGGTGCATCGTTGGACTAAGTCCTGAGCGTCTGCCTGGGCCGTCGGCCAATAAAAGCCTGTACGGAAGGCCTTGCTTACAAGGGACCGGGCTGCAGCGTGATGACCGCCGAGTCTGGCATGAATTTCAGCCAGGAGATTCCGCCCCTCCTCTTCGGAGATGCACCTTTGAAGGACTCCGGTAGTGCTTTTCTTATAAAGCTCTCCCTCATGGACTTTGTAGGCTTTGGATCGCCGCACTATGCAGCGTGCCTCATTTTGGTCCTCGGGGAGTTCCTGCCTAGTAAGGTAGGCGAGTAATGGTTCTGTACACGGGGCGATGAAGACCAGTATTACGTGGGCTGAAGGTGTTATTTCATTGGCAGAGCCTCCGATTGTGTCAGAATGGTCTGTGTTGGGCAGTGCGGTTGGGTCCGGGCTGTTATTGTTCGGCTCCCCTTCCCATGCTACGGATGGCTTGAATAGCCTTTCCAAGAAGATGTTGGGGGGACTACATCGCGTTTTGCGCCGATGCGTGCCAGGACATCTGCCGCATGATTATTTTCCCGGGCTATATGGTGAAATTCAAGCCCCTCGAACTAAGCTGACATTTTTAGGACGGCGTTGCGGTAAGCTGCCATTTTTGGATCCTTGGCATCGAAGTCTCCATTTATTTGGGATATTGCGAGGTTCGAGTCCCCGCGCACCTCTAGGCGTTGGATACCCATGGATACTGCCATCCGGAAACCATGTAAAAGGGCCTCATATTCGGCTACATTGTTGGAGTCCGTGTACATAATCTGTAGTATGTATTGAACTGTGTCTCCTGTGGGGGACGTCAAAACGACGCCAGCCCCCAGTCCAGCCAACATCTTGGAGCCGACAAAATGCATGATCCAATTTGAATATGTGTCGTACTCTTTAGGGAGTTCGGCCTCCGTCCATTCTGCGATGAAGTCGGCCAAGACTTGTGACTTGATGGCTCGTCATGGCTTATAAGTTATGTCGAACGGGAGGAGCTCGATGGCCCATTTCGCAATCTGGCCCGTTGCGTCACTGTTGTTTATAATATCGTTAAGTGGTACTTCCGAGGCTACTGTTATTGAACACTCTTGAAAGTAGTGTCGTAGCTTCTGGGATGCCATGAATACCGCGTACACAATCTTTTGATAATGCGGGTACCGTGATTTGCAGGGAGTGAGGACAGTGGACACATAATAGACCGGCTTTTGAAGGGGGAATTTGTGTCCGTCCGCTTCTCGTTCGACGACGAGCACTGCGCTTACAACCTGATGTGTTGCTGCAACATATAATAGCATTGGTTCGCCAATGTTTGGCGTGGCCAGGACTGGGTTTGTTGCCAGTATGGTTTTTATTTCGTCGAGTCCGGTCATGGCTGCGTCCGTCCATTTGAAGTGTTCGGTGCGCCGAAGGAGGTGGTAAAGGGGTAGGGCCTTCTCTCCCAAGCGGGAGATAAAGCGGCTTAGAGCCGCCACGCATCCGGTTAACTTTTGTATTTGTTTGAGGTCCTTTGGGATATCCAGTTGCGACAGAGCTCGGATCTTGGCTGGATTTGCTTCAATTCCTCTACCAGATACAATGAAGCCCAAGAGCTTTCCGGCTGGAACGCCGAAAATGCATTTTTCCGGGTTGAGCTTGATGTCGTATGTTCGGAGGTTATCAAATGTGAGCCTCAAGTCGTCTACTAGAGATTCGACATGTCTTGTTTTAACGACCACATCATCTACATATGCCTCCACTGTTTTGCCGATCTGGCTTGCCAGACATGTCTGAATCATGCGCTGATATGTTGCGCCGGCGTTTTTGAGCCCGAAGGGCATCGTGTTGAAGCAGAATGGTCCGTATGGTGTGATAAATGCCGTTGTGGCTTGGTCTGGTTCTGCCATCTTGATTTGATGGTAGCCAGAATATGCGTCGAGGAAACACAACGAATCGTGTCCTGCGGTAGCGTCGATAATTTGGTCGATGCGGGGGAGGGGGAAGGGATCCTTTGGGCAAGCCTTGTTAAGGTCTTTGAAATCAACACACAGGCGCCAGGATTTGTCCTTCTTTGGTACCATCACTAGGTTTGCTAGCCAGTCCGGATGTTTTATATCTCTGATGAATCCGGCCTCCAATAGCTTTGCTAGCTCCTCTCCCATCGCATCTCTCTTAGGTTCGAAAAAACACCGAAGAGCCTGTTTGACAGGTTTGAATCCTGTTTGGATATTTAAGCTATGCTCGGCCAGCCTGCGTGGGATTCCTGGCATGTCTGAAGGGTGCCAGGCGAAAATGTCCCAGTTCTCTCGTAGGAACTCTCGCAATACGGCGTCGACATCAGGGTTTCACTGTGCCCTGATGGAAGCTGTTTTATTGGGGTCCGTTGGATGGACTTGGAATTTGACTACTTCGTCCGCCGGTTTAAAGGAGGTGGACTTGTTTCTTTTGTCGAGTACTACATCGTCCCTATTCACCGTAGAGCGTAGCGCGGTCAGCTCCTCAGCCGCTAGGGCTTCGGATAGTGCCTCGAGGGCCAGTGCGGCTGTCTTGTTTTCGGCACGGAGTGCTATGTCCGGATCACTAGCGAGAGTGATGATCCCATTAGGCCCGGGCATCTTGAGCTTCATGTACCCGTAATGGGGTATTGCTTGGAAGATTGTAAACACTTCCCGCCCTAGTAGAGCGTGATAACCGCTGCTGAACGGAGCCACCTAGAACGTGACCTCTTCGGACCTGTAATTATCCAGCGTGCCGAACACCACATCTAGTGTGATTTTTCCTGTACAACACGCTTCCCGACTGGGGATTATTCCTCTAAAGGTTGTGTTGCTTCGCTCAATGCGGTTCCAGTCTATTTCCATTTTTTGAAGAGTCTCCTCGTAAATGAGGTTCAATCCGCTGCCGCCGTCCATGAGTACCTTGGTAAGACGAAAGCCGTCCACTATTGGGTTGAGGACCAATACGGCTGGTGCTCGGGCTGTTTGGAATTTAGGTTCATCACTGGCGTTAAAGGCAATAGCCGTGTCACTCCATGGGTTCATTGTTGCTACTTGGTAGACTTCAGCAAGGCTGCGGAGTGTCCTTTTTCGCATATTATTTGATGCGAAAGTCTCAAAGACTGTTAATACCTTATTGGTGTCTCTGGGGTGGCTTTCTGTGGCCTCCGGAATTAGGAGATTTTCGCCAATTTTGGCCACCTGCTGGAGTATCCAACATGCCCTGAGGCTGTGAGTTGGTGTGGCGTCCTCTGTACTGTGAATTTTATAGGGTCCATTAAGCCGCCCTTCCAGTACGGTTCCATGCCCTGTAGAGGTTTTTTTCTTTTTAGTGCTTGACCCGGGTGACTGGTGATGATGCACCCTTTTATTTCGGACTGGGTTTGTGTTCAGGGCCGGATTGTCCCAAAATTTTATTTCGGTTTTCCAGGCGCTTTCCATCGCACAGTACTTTCGTACAATGGACGCCAAGTCAGCGAAGCGTGTAATATCATGGCGACTTATGGCGTTGAGTATTCCCTTGTCCGTGCAATTATTGCAGAAGATTGAGATAGCGTCTTCCTCGCGGCAGTCCCTTAGCGTGTTCTTAACCAGGAGGAATCTGGCCCAGTAATGATGTACTGTTTCATCGGGTTCTTGTCTGATTTTGGATAGATCGCTTATGTTGGGGTGGGTGGGTGGAATTAAATCCGAAGCCTCACCCCATCTAAGGCTCAGAGGCCGAGGAATTTCTGAACTCGACAATTTGGATTCCTGGATGTTGTCTAATGAATCAAGCCCGTCGCCTGACTCTAAGTTCAGGTCTTGAGTGATATCCTCCCCTCCGCGGGTATCCAGCTTGGAGGGATCGGGGATCCGGACGTAGCAAGTCCTTAAGATAGATGAAGGGTCACCGCACTGTCCCTCTACCACGGCAACGTGATGGGTGACTTGGGGAGAGTTAATCTCTCTCAGATCGGTTTAAGGCCCAATCTGGTTGTAATCTGTAGCGACTCCCAGGGCGGCGAAGCGATCCAAGAGCTCGTTTATGGAGGAAAGCTCTATTGGATCTAACTGCTCGGCGAGTTCCGAGTTGACATGAAGATTGTTTTCGATGGCTTGAGAGGTCATCGTTAGCATAGAAGCCGAACAGGCGGTCATAAGAAAGCCACCTAACCGGAGGGTTTGGCCGACAGCCAAAGCTCCCTTAGCAACGGTGCCGTCTTTAAAGACGGGGTGAGGCATCCTTCCAGATGGCGATGACACGGAGGAACTCTCAATGAAAGCACCAATGTCGGTGTCAAAACCGGCGGATCTCGGGTAGGGGGTCCCGAACTGTGCGTCTAGCCCGGATGGTAACAGGAGACAAGGGACACGAAGTCAAGCAATCATCACACAATTCAAGGGACACGAAGACAAGATTTTAGTCCTTGGCAGATTTTAGCTATATTAGAACAAGTCAAGCAATCATCACACAATTCAAGCAAGCATGTAAAGAGTATATTAGCAGCGGAAAGTAAGCCATGCAACTTGCAAGAATGTAAAGGGAAGGGTTTGGAGAATTCAAACGCAATTGGAGACACGGATGTTTTTCCCGTGGTTCGGATAGGTGGTGCTATCCTACATCCACGTTGATGGAGACTTCAACCCACGAAGGGTAACGGTCGCGCGAGTCCACGGAGGGCTCCACCCACGAAGGGCCCACGAAGTAGCAACCTTGTCTATCCCACCATGGCCATCGCCCACGAAGGACTTGCCTCACTAGTGGTAGATCTTCATGAAGTAGGCGATCTCCTTGCCCTTACAAACTCCTTGGTTCAACTCCACAATCTTGTCGGAGGCTCCCAAGTGACACCTAGCCAATCTAGGAGACACCACTCTCCAAGAAGTAACAAATGGTGTGTTGATGATGAACTCCTTGCTCTTGTGCTTCAAATGATAGTCTCCCCAACACTCAACTCTCTCTCATAGGATTTGAATCTGGTGGAAAGAAGGTTTGAGTGGAAAGCAACTTGGGGAAGGCTAGAGATCAAGATTCATATGGTAGGAATGGAATATCTTCGTCTCAACACATGAGTAGGTGATTCTCTCTCAGAACATATGAGTTGGAAGTGTATATGTGTTCTGATAGCTCTTTCCACGAATGAAGAGGAGGTGGAGGGGTATATATAGCCTCCACACAAAATTCAACCATTACACACAATTTACCAATCTCGGTGGGACCGAATCAACAAACTCGGTCGGACCGAAAAGGTAAACCTAGTGACCGTTAGATATTTTCGGTGGGACTGACATGCAACTCGGTAGGACCGATATGGTTAGGGTTTGGGCATAACATAATCTCGGTGAGACCGATTACACAAACTCGGTGAGACCGATTTTGGTAATTGGCTAACCAGAGAGTTGGTTAGGCAAACTCGGTGGGACCGATTTGCTCTTTCGATGAGACCGAAAAGTTACAAAAGGGAAACAGAGAGTTTACATTGCAATCTCGGTGGACCGATCCGCTCTTTCTGTGAGACCGAAAAGTTACCAAAGGGAAACAGAGAGTTTGCAATCCCATCTCGGTGAGACCGAGATCCCTATCGGTAGAACCGAATTGCTAGGGTTTGGCAGTGGCTTATGACAAGTGAAACTCGGTGGCGCCGGATAGAAAGAATCGGTAGGACCGAGTTTGGCTTAGGGTTTAGGTCAAATGTGGATATGGGAAAGTAGTTGAGGGTTTTTGGAGCATATCACTAAGCACATGAAGCAAGAGGCTCATTAAGCAACACCTCATCCCTCCTTGATAATATTGGCTTTTCCTAAAGACTCAATGTGATCTTGGATCACTAAAATATAAAATGAAGAGTCTTGAGCTTTTGAGCTTGAGCCAATCCTTTGTCCTTAGCATTTTGAGGGTTCCATTTTCACATCCATGCCATGCCAATCATTGAGCTTTCCTGAAATAATCATCTTGGAATAGCATTAGCTCAATGAGCTATATGTTGTTATGAATTACCAAAACCACCTAGGGATAGTTGCACTTTCAATCTCCCCCTTTTTGGTAATTGATGACAACATATAGATCAAAGCTTTGACAAATGATAATAGGCATGAAATATATCGTCGCTTTGAGAAGTATGTGATAAGTAAGAGCTCCCCCTAAATTTGTGCATATTTAAGATTTGCTTTGGACTGCTAATGCACAAAGAGTTAGAGTCATGGGTTACTCTTCCATGTCACATACATCTTGGTGGGGCGCTTAAAATGGTAAGAATGAAATACATGCACCCATCACCAAGAATAGTGAATGATCACATAAGATAGATAGGATAATAGCATTAAGCAAGCATTAAGTGTAGCTTATGATCAAACACATGATCATCAATGTCTCACAGATAATGACATAGTAACATAGTACTCAAGCACTCAAAAGCAAACAAAGTTCGAAAAACCACCAAATAAAGCAAGAGAGAAAAGCAACACTCACTCTCTCGAAGCCTATGATCTATACATTTTCTCCCCCTTTGGCAACAAGTTACCAAAAAGTTCCTAGAAAATGCATAGTGCTAAATCGACACTCAGGCTTGATCTTCAGGTGGTGGTGGAGTCCGGAGCACTCCAAGGACGAAGCCTTCTGTAGACGTGGTCGGAGTCGAGGCTGAAGTAGACGCTAGAGCTGGTGGAACTGAGGCTGTAGCTGGTGCAGAAGTGGTGGCTCTGGTGTCAGCAACTGGCACTGTAGACGACCTCGGACCTTGAGGCACTCTGGCAAAGGCATCAGTTGTAGTCTTGCCTCTCCTCTCCTGCATGTCATCTTGGAGCTGCTCCACTGCAGTCTGAATCTCTGTCACCTTGATATCCAAGTCATAGAACTTTTGTTCTATGATCCTCTCTAGGCTTGCCTGGTTCTGAGTTAGGGTGGCTAATCCTTTCTCAATCCGCAGGGTGCATGCAACCAGGTAACCAAGCTGGTCTTGTTTGGTTTTCAAGAAATATTCAGATGCCTCCTCTTGAGTTGGCATCTTGGCAGCTTTCTCCTTCCTTGCCTTCTCCTTCTTGGCTTGTGCTTGTGCTGAAGATGGTTCATTCTCAGTCATAACAACTTGATTATCTTCAAAGTCTGGACGGATGGGCAGGTGTTCCTTGTCCAATAAGTATAAGCACGTGCCCATCTTGGAGTTAATGAGCTCCTGAATTTGTGCGGCATACCCACAGCTCCTCTTCTAGTCTGCTGCAGTCCTCTTGATGGTCTCTACCATGAGGCTCATCACCTTGAACTTCTGTGGCACATCAAAGATATGTAGCAAATTGATCGCATGGCCTCTGATCATCTTGTGAGCACCTGACTTGGGCAACAAGGTGTGCCTCGGTATCCAATTGATGGTTGGCAGCCCTGACAGAAGATAGTGTACTGAGCCAAACTTGAAAGTGTCAAGTGCTTCATTTGGAATCTCCTTGTACATGTTTGACATTGAGTTGTGGTCCATCTTCTTCTTGGCATAGATATCCAAGTCATCCTCATGCTCTTGTGGGGCATTGATCAGCTGAGCCCATTCAGTAACTGTAGACTGGTACCTCGTACCCTCAGACATCCAAACAATTCTCTCATCTGAATAAAAATGTGCGGTGGAGTAGAACTGCATGATGAGTTCCTCGTTCCACTTTGTGAGCTTCTGCCCAACAAAGTCCTCTACTCCACATGCCTTGAAGCTGTCCTGCACTCCAGGGTAGTACTCTTCGTTGTCCTTGATGTATTGCCAATCAACCCATCTCATATCACATACAATTGGCTTCTTATCTAGCAGCACTGTCTCATAGAAGTCATGTTGTTCCTTGGTGTGAAATATGTAGTCCACAGCAGTCCTCCTCCCTGAAGCATACGGATCTGCTTCTCTCCACTTCCGGAGCCCTAAATCTCTCCTGAGCTTCATGTCCTCAGCCACAGGATGAGCATCGTTGTGGTCTGGGATCTTGGGCTTGAGTTTTCTGAGAACTTGCTCTTCATCATCTTCTGGAGTGTCAGGCACTGGGGCCTTGTTCTTCTCAGCAGCTGGGATGCTTCTTGTATTCCTCTTTGGCTTTGGCTTTGGAGCTGGCTTGGCCTTGGAAGCAGCTGCCCCTGATCTTATGGCATCACCCATCAGCTTGGGTGCCTTTGGTGCTGGTGCAGCAACTTCTTCTTCTTCCTCCTCATCTTCCATGATGGAAGCCTTTCCAAGCACTCTGGCTACGGTCTTCTTGACCCTTTCCTTTCTTTTCTTGCCTTCAGCAACAACTGGCTCTATGGGAGTGGGCTTCTCAGTTGAAGCTCTGGCCTTTGACATAGGCTGCCTGCCTGTTGGCCTTTTGATCTTTAACCCTGGCTTTGTGCCCTGTGCTGGCTCAACTCTCTTGGAAGTTGCTTCCTCTTCTGCCACATAGTCCTCATCCTCTGATTCTGAGGTTCTCTTCTTTCTCTGTCTTGTGGCAGCTTTTGGCAGGTTGCTAGGAGTACTTCTGCTGCCGTCATCTGAAGAACTTGAGGGACTAGTGCCCTCACTCATCTGCACTTGCTGCTCTGACAAATTCTGGCTATCACTTTGATCAGACATGTTACAAACTCTGACTGCTGACCCTGTGAATAGGTTATAGATGATATAGAGTGGATGAGCATCACAAAATGCAGAGATTTTTGCAAAAGAATAATTCAAAAACTTAGTTTTAGTTTCCCACTGAAATCATCTCGGATCTACCGCTTTTTAAACTCGGTGATACCGAAGCAGTTTTGGCACCTGAAGTAGTGAACTTGGTCAGACCGAGTCACAGTTCGGTGGCACCGAGACTGCTAGGGTTTCACAAAGTTCCAAAATCGGTCACACCGATAAGTAATTCTCGGTCAGACCAAGTCTCACTTGTGCAATGGCATAAGCCAAATCGGTGGGACCGAGTTTTTAAACTCGGTGGGTCCGAGATGGTTTCGACGGAAACCTAACCCTAAAATTTTCGAATTAAACCTAATCTACGAGTTTATTGACTGGATAGAAGTGTTTCAAACATGGCAAGAATCATGATGATCACAATGTGCTAAGAATCGGATTGAGGAATAGCACAAAGATCGAGTCCATACCCTAGTTCGGCAGAGACTTGCTACGGCGGCAACGGCGGGGTTGATTCCCGTTGACGGCGACGGAGAGCAGCGACTGGAGGCGGCTGGCGGCGAGGAGACGATCCGGAGACCACGTTGACAGAGCAGGCTATCGCACGGGTGAAGGGGTTCGGAGAAATTTCGAAAAACATTCCTGTGACTATATATAGCTCGACCCTGTCGGTGTGACCGAGTGGAACAACTCCGTGGCACCGAGATGCAAAACTGTATACAGTTGTTGCAACTCGGTGTGACCGAATGGTTCAAATCGGTTGCACCGAGATAGAAAACCTAGATCAACTTAATGATCTCGGTAGGACCGAAAGTAGGATATCGGTCAGACCGAGAATCACAAATAGGTTTTGGAAGTTTAAGTCTGACGAATCGGGGACTCCGAGCGCTCCACACACAGAGTGGTTCGAATCTGACTTGATCACATTTTGTGATGTAGCATGAATAGAGTTTGAGACGAGAAAAGCATAGATAGCTAGAGGAGGTTCTTAGGCATTCTTGTCTATCCACTTGGCAAAAGGAAATAAAACCAAACAATCAAAACAACAAGTGGATGTCCTCGAATGAGTAAAATATGCAACCAACATGCTCACACAATAAGATGGCAAATAAAATATGCGACAAAGCATGCACAACCAATTCTAGCATCTATCAAGCAATTTGCGATGGGTAGGTCATCTATATATGAGTATATTGACTTAGGAGTCAAGTGAGAACACTTGATCATAGGTCATACTCATCGTTTAAGCTCAAGTGGGGTTACCACTTTTACATAAAGCATTGTTGTGTTCACATCTTTAGAGTTGCTTTAGCTCAAGTCTTAGAGTAAAGCTCCCCCTAGATGTGATATCCCCCCTAAGAGGGATGAACTAACCTTGGGTTTTGTTGATGATGACTTCATGTAGATGTTGAAGATGTGGATGCTCAATGTTGATGTAGATCACTTGGAGTTATCCATTTGAGTGAATTGCACTTTCAATACCTACATGGGTTAGTCCCACAAGGAACAAACAAGGATATCCATAGACATAGAGTGATGCACACACAAGATGATGTCCATGAAAACTTTTAGGTTTGCTTGTCCCTTGTCTTACCAACAAGAGGGTTTGTGACTCCTTGAACTAGTGCAAGATGTGGAAGTTGATTGCACTTGTTCTTGCCAAAATGATAAGAGTGAAGTATGTTGGTGGAGTCACCCTCAAGAACTCTCTAGTTCTTCTTCTTTTGGATCCACACCATCTTGATGGGAATCCTTGGAGTTGTAGTCATACTTGATGAAGTGGAACTTGACGTGGTCTTGGGAATCCACTTGACTAAGGTCTTAGGAGCTTCTTCAAATGCATCAATTTCCTCTTGAAGCTTGTCCTTGCCTTTTTGCTTGTAGCCTTGTGGTGGAAGATCATCTTGAGCTTGTGTTCCCTTGAAGGAAGTATCATACTTCTCTTATTGAGGAACAAACTTTGTCTTGGGGTATTGATCTTCTTCCCACTCAACTCCATTGGCATTGAACTTTCGTTCAAAACCAACACCTTGATTCTTCCGGTGCATTCCTTGCTTGCGCACAATTTCCTCGAATTGCTTACTCCCGGCAAGGCTTTTGTACACTCCTTTCTCTATAATTCCCTTCAATAAGCTATTTTCTTGCTCAAGTGTAACTTGGCTAAGAGAATCATTAGTGGAATCAAGAGAACTACTAGAAGCAACAATATTTGATTTAGCATGATCATTGTTACTACTAGAGGAAGAATCTTTCTTGTTCTTGTTACTAGACTTGACTTGAGGCATGTAAGTGGATAAGAGTAAACGCTTGACAATGTAAGAAGAACTTTTCTTGCGGAGATCATCATTGATTGCTTTTAAAAACTCATGCTCTTGCTCATGATTGAGCTTTTCAAAGCGTAACTTCTCATGAGCTCTTAAAAGTTCTTGATGATCTTCGAAGATAGTTTCATGAGCTAACTTAAGAGTGTTTAGTTCTTTAGTTAGAGCCTCAATCTTCTCCTTATCATTGTCATTCGTTTTATCTTGATTAGCATGATTAATTGACGTTTCATCATAGTACTCATCGCTAGAGTTGTCAACAAGCAAATCATCATCACCTAACAAGTCATCTTCATCACTATTAAAATCAACATACTCGGGGTGTGTTACCTTAGGACCTTTGGCCATGAAGCATCTTCCAATTCCATCATTTGGTGAGTCAAATATGTCGTAGGAGTTGGTTGACACAAGTGCTAGACCGGCAACACCTTCATCTTGAGTATCTTCGGAGTCGGAGTGATAACTTCTCTCGGAGTGGCTGTCGGAGTCGGAGCCGGATACCCATTCACCAACATGAGCTTGATGTCTTCGTTTTGTGTAGCTCCTTGATGATTTTTCCTTCCTTTCCGAATCCTTGCTTCTCCATGAGTATCTTCGTTCATAACGATCATCTCTACTCCTTCTCTCTCTTGGTGGTGATTCTTTGCTTCTTCTTTTTGGAGAGTCTTCTCTTCTCTTGTAGGGAGCCGTACACTCATTAGAATAGTGTTCGGGTCTTCCACAATTGTAGCAGTTTCACTCTCGACTAGAAGATCTTTTGTTATTGTAGGACCTTGACTTGGAGCTTCTATCTTTGCTTCTACTCTTGTAGAACTTGTTGAAGTTATTCACCATTAAGCTCAATTCTTCATTGAAGTTTTGTTTCTCACTTGATGATGTAGGGGCTTCACATGAGCCTTTGTAGGCACCACTTGATTTGTTGTGAAGTTCCTCTTTATCCTTAAGTGACATCTCATGAGCAACAATTCTTCCAATCACCTTCGTTGGCTTGAGATCTTTGTAATTGGGCATCATTTGGATCAATGTGCACACGGTATCATATTTTCCATCCAAGGCTCTTAGAATCTTCTTGATGATGAATCTATCGGTCATCTCTTCACTCCCTAAGCCGGCAATCTCATTTGTGATGAGAGCAAGCCTAGAGTACATTTTAGCGACACCTTCACCATCCTTCATTTTGAACTTGTCAAGTTGACTTTGAAGCACATCCAACTTGGATTCCTTGACGGAGTCGGTACCTTCGTGCATATCAATCAAAGTGTCCCAAATTTCCTTTGCATTCTCAAGACGGCTGATTTTGTTGAATTCTTCGGGGCACAATCCGTTGAAGAGAATATCACAAGCTTGAGCATTGTATTGCAACATCTTCAACTCATCCGCGGTAGCTTCACGGTTTGGTTCTCTCCCATCAAAGAAGTCACCTTGCAAACCAACACACACAATAGCCCAAACGGCGGGGTTATGTCCAAGAATATGCATTTTCATTTTATGCTTCCAACTAGCAAAATTAGTACCATCAAAGTAAGGACCTCTACGGTGATAATTTCCCTCGCTAGACGCCATACTCTCCTAGGTTGTGAAACCATGGCAATGGAGACCAAAGCTCTGATACCACTTGTGGGATCGAAAGTATGTCTAGAGGGGGGGTGATTAGACTACTTGACCAAATAAAAAAACTTAACCTTTTCCCAATTTTAGTCCTTGGCAGATTTTAGCTATATTAGAACAAGTCAAGCAATCATCACACAATTCAAGCAAGCATGCAAAGAGTATATTAGCAGCGGAAAGTAAGGCATGCAACTTGCAAGAATGTAAAGGGAAGGGTTTGGAGAATTCAAACGCAATTGGAGACACGGATGTTTTTCCCGTGGTTCGGATAGGTGGTGCTATCCTACATCCACGTTGATGGAGACTTCAACCCACGAAGGGTAACGGTTGCGCGAGTCCACGGAGGGCTCCACCCATGAAGGGTCCACGAAGTAGCAACCTTGTCTATCCCACCATGGCCATCGCCCACGAAGGACTTGCCTCACTAGCGGTAGATCTTCACAAAGTAGGCGATCTCCTTGCCCTTACAAACTCCTTGGTTCAACTCCACAATCTTGTCGGAGGCTCCCAAGTGACACCTAGCCAATCTAGGAGACACCACTCTCCAAGAAGTAACAAATGGTGTGTTGATGATGAACTCCTTGCTCTTGTGCTTCAAATGATAGTCTCCCCAACACTCAACTCTCTCTCATAGGATTTGGATCTGGTGGAAAGAAGGTTTGAGTGGAAAGCAACTTGGGGAAGGCTAGAGATCAAGATTCATATGGTAGGAATGGAATATCTTGGTCTCAACACATGAGTAGGTGATTCTCTCTCAGAACATATGCGTTGGAAGTGTATATGTGTTCTGATAGCTCTCTCCATGAATGAAGAGGAGGTGGAGGGGTATATATAGCCTCCACACAAAATCCAACCGTTACACACAATTTACCTATCTCGGTGGGACCGAATCAACAAACTCGGTCGGACCGAAAAGGTAAACCTAGTGACTGTTAGAGATTTTCGGTGGGACTGACATGCAACTCGGTAGGACCGATATGGTTAGGGTTTGGGCATAACGTAATCTCGGTGAGACCGATTACACAAACTCGATGAGACCGATTTTGGTAATTGGCTAACCAGAGAGTTGGTTAGGCAAACTCGGTGGGACCGATTTGCTCTTTCGGTGAGACCGAAAAGTTACAAAAGGGAAACAGAGAGTTTACATTGCAATCTTGGTGGGACCGATCCGCTCTTTTGGTGAGACCAAAAAGTTACGAAAGGGAAACAGAGAGTTTGCAATCCCATCTCGGTGAGACCGAGATCCCTATCGGTAGAACGAATTGCTAGGGTTGGGCAGTGGCTTATGACAAGTGAAACTCGGTGGTGCCGGATAGAAAGAATCGGTAGGACCGAGTTTGGCTTAGGGTTTAGGTCAAATGTGGATATGGGAAAGTAGTTGAGGGTTTTTGGAGCATATCACTACGCACATGAAGCAAGAGGCTCATTAAGCAACACCTCATCCCTCCTTGATAGTATTGGCTTTTCCTAAAGACTCAATGTGATCTTGTATCACTAAAATATAAAATGAAGAGTCTTGAGCTTTTGAGCTTGAGCCAATCCTTTGTCCTTAGCATTTTGAGGGTTCCACTTTCACATCCATGCCATGCCAATCATTGAGCTTTCCTGAAATAATCATCTTGGAATAGCATTAGCTCAATGAGCTATATATTGTTATGAATTACCAAAACCACCTAGGGATAGTTGCACTTTCACCAAGCTTGCCTTCCACGCCAAGGAAAGTGCCTCCCGGACGCGGGACGGAGTCTTCAATCTTGTATCTTCATAGTCCAGGAGTCCGGCTGAAGGTATAGTCCGGCTATCCGAACACCCCCTAATCCAGGACTCCCTCAGTTACACAAGGTCAGTTACAAAGGAGGAGATATCCATATACATATTGCCTAGCTTGCCTTCCACGCCAAGTAGAGTCCCATCCGGACACGAGGCGAAGTCTTCAATCTTGTATCTTCATAGTCTATCAGTCCGGCCAATGGAGATAGTCCGGCTGTCCGGAGACCCCCTAATCCAGGACTCCCTCATCCACCGACGTACTTCTTCCTCCCATATATGCCCATATACCCTAAAAACTTTGGGGAACACAATAGATCGGGAGTTCCGCCGCCAGAAGCCTCCGTAGCTACCGAAAGCCAATCTATACCCGTTCTGGCACCCTGCCGGAGGGGGAATCCCTCTCCGGTGGCCATCTGCATCATCCCGGTGCTCTCCATGACGAGGAGGGAGTAGTTCCCCCTCGGGGCTGAGGGTATGTACCAGTAGCTATGTGTTTGATCTCTCTCTCTCTCACGTGTTCTTCAGGTGGTACGATCTTGATGTATCATGAGCTTTGCTATTATAGTTGGATCTTATGATGTTTCTCCCCCTCTACTCTCTTGTAATGGATTGAGTTTTACCTTTGAAGTTATCTTATCGGATTGAGTCTTTAAGGATTTGAGAACACTTGACGTATGTCTTGCGTGGGATACCCGTGGTGACAATGGGGTATTCTATTGATCCACTTGATGTATGTTTTGGTGATCAACTTGCGGGTTCTGTGACCTTGGGAATCTATGCATAGGGGTTGGCACACGTTTTCGTCTTGACTCTCCAGTAGAATCTTTGGGGCACTCTTTGAAGTTCTATGTGTTGGTTGAATAGATGAATCTGAGATTGTGTGATGCATATCATATAATCATACCCACGGATACTTGAGGTGACATTGGAGTATCTAGGTGACATTAGGGTTTTGGTTGATTTGTGTCTTAAGGTGTTATTCTAGTACGAACTCTAGAGCTGTTTGTGACACTTATAGGAATAGCCAACGGATTGATTGGAAAGAATAACTTTGAGGTGGTTTTGTACCCTATCATAATCTCTTCGTTTGTTCTCCGCTATTAATGACTTTGAAGTGACTCTTTGTTGCATGTTGAGGGATAGTTATGTGATCCAATTATGTTATTATTGTTGAGAGAACTTGCACTAGTGAAAGTATGAACCCTAGGCCTTGGTTCCTGGCATTGCAATACCGTTTTCGCTCATTTTTATCATTAGTTACCTTGCTGTTTTTCTATTTTCAGATTACAAAAACCTTTATCTACCATCCATATTGCACTTGTATCACCATCTCTTCGCCGAACTAGTGCACCTACACAATTTACCATTGTATTGGGTGTGTTGGGGACACAAGATACTCTTTGTTATTTGGTTGCAGGGTTGCTTGAGAGAGACCATCTTCATCCTACGGCTCCTACGGATTGATAAACCTTAGGTCATCCACTTGAGGGAAATTTGCTACTGTCCTACAAACCTCTGCACTTGGAGGCCCAACAACGTCTACAATAAGAAGGTTGTGTAGTAGACATCAAGCTCTTTTCTGGCGCCGTTGCCGGGGAGGTTAGCACTTGAAGGTATATCTTTAGATCTTGCAATCGAATCTTTTTGTTTCTTGTTTTAGCACTAGTTTAGTTTATAAAAGAAAACTACAAAAAATGGAATTAAGGATGCCTCATATGCTTCATCTTTTTAATGTCTTTCATGAGAATAAGTATTCCAATAATTGTGCTCAAGTGCTAGAAGAAGAATGCATTAGAATGTTTGGCACTAAATATTTGAATGATGAGCATGATTGCAATGTTATTAGTATGCATTCCTTGAATATCCATGATGCTAATGATATGCAAAGCCACAAGCTTGGGGAAGCTATGTTTGATGAATATGATATTTTTTGTCCCCCAAGTTTTGATGAGAAAATTTATTATGATGAAAGCATGCCTCCTATTTATGATGATTATATTGATGAAAGTGGACTTGGGGAGGTCATGACTTTATTTTGTGATGAATCCACTATTTCGGGAGAGGTTCCAATTGATTATGAGAACAATGTTGCTATCTATGATGGTTATTGTGATGACTTGTATGCTATAAAGAATAATTATATCCATGAAACTTCTCATCATGATTTTAGTTTTCAATTGGATTATGCCTCACATGATAATTATTTTGTTGAGTTTGCTCCCACTATTATTCATGAGAAGAATTTTGCCTGTGTGGAGAGTAATGAAAATTCTATGCTTGTAGATCATGAAAAGAATGCTTTATGTGATAGTTATATTGTTGAATTCATTCATGATGCTACTGAAAATTATTATGAGGGAGGAATATATGCTTGTAGGAATTGCAATAATATCAAGTTTCCTTTCTATGTGCTTAAAATTTTGAAGTTATGCTTGTTTTACCTTCCTATGCAAGTTGATTATTGTTCCCATAAGTTGTTTGCTCACAAAATCCCTATGCATAGGAAGAGGATTAGACTTAAATGTGCTAGTCATATTCTTCATGATGCTCTCTTTATGTTTCAATTTCTATACTTTATCTGAGCATCGTTGAAATCATCATGCCTAGCTAGGGGCGTTAAACGATAGCGCTTGTTGGGAAGCAACCCAAATTTATTTTTGTTCTTTGATTTTTGCTCCTGTTTAGTAATAAATAATTCATCTAGCCTCTGTTTAGATGTTTTAATTAGTGTTTGTGCCAAGTAGAACCGTTGGGAAGACTTGGGGAAAGTCTTGTTGATCTTGCTGTATAAAACAGAAACTTTAGCGCTCACGAGAATTGCTGAAATTTTTTATTGGAGAGTGATATTTAGTTAATTATTTTTGCATATGATTAATAGATAAATTCCTCACGTCCAGAAATTTATTTTAGAATTTTTGGGGTTCCAGAAGTTTGCGTTAGTTACAGATTACTACAGACTGTTCTGTTTTTGACAGATTCTGTTTTTCGTGTGTTGTTTGCTTATTTTAATGAATCTATGGCTAGTAAAATAGTTTATAAACCATAGAGAAGTTGGAATACAGTAGGTTTAACACCAATATAAATAAATAATGAGTTCATTACAGTACCTTGAAGTGGTGTTTTGTTTTCTTTCGCTAACGGAGCTTACGAGTTTTCTGTTAAGTTTTGTGTTGTGAAGTTTTCAAGTTTTGGGTAAAGATTCGATGGACTATGGAATAAGCAGTGGCAAGAGCCTAAGCTTGGGGATGCCCAAGGCAATCCAAGGTAATATTCAAGGACAACCAAAAGCCTAAGCTTGGGGATGCCCCGGAAGGCATCCCCTCTTTCGTCTTCGTTCATCGGTAACTTTACTTGGAGCTATATTTTTATTCGCCACATGATATGTGTTTTGCTTGGAGCGTCATTTTATTTTATTTAGTTTTGCTTGTTGTTTGAATAAAATACCAAGATCTTAAATTCTTAAATTTTAGGGGGTCTTCCTATAGTTGCATAATAATTCGACTATTCATTGATCTTCACTTATATCTTTCGGAGTAGTTTGTTGTTGCTCTAGTGCTTCACTTATATCCTTTTAGAGCACGGTGGTGGTTTTATTTTATAGAAATAGATGAACTCTCATTCTTCACTTATATTATTTTGAGAGTCCTAAACAGCATGGTAATTTGCTTTGGTTATGAATTTAGTCCTAATATGATAGGCATCCAAGAGGGATATAATAAAAACTTTCATATAAAGTGCATTGAATACTATGAGAAGTTTGATACTTGATGATTGTTTTGAGATATAAAGATGGTGATATTAGAGTCATGCTAGTTGAGTAGTTGTGAATTTGAGAAATACTTGTGTTAAAGTTTGTGATTCCCGTAGCATGCACGTATGGTGAACCGTTATGTGATGAAGTCAGAGCATGATTTATTTATTGATTGTCTTCCTTATGAGTGGCGGTCAGGGACGAGCAATGGTCTTTTCCTACCAATCTATCCCCCTAGGAGCATGCGCGTAGTACTTTGTTTCGATAACTAATAGATTTTTGCAATAAGTATGAGAGTTCTTTATGACTAATGTTCAGACTATGGATTATACGCACTCTCACCCTTCCACCATTGCTAGCCTCTCTAGTACCGCGCAACTTTCGCCGGTACCATAAACCCACCATATACCTTCCTCAAAACGGCCACCATACCTACCTATTATGGCATTTCCATAGCCATTCCGAGATATATTACCATGCAAATTTCCACCGTTCCGTTATTATGACACGCTTCATCATTGTCATATTGCTTTGCATGATCATGTAGTTGACATCGTATTTGTGGCAAAGCCACCATTCATAATTCTTCCATACATGTCAGTCTTGAGTCATTGCACATCCCGGTACACCACTGGAGGCATTCATATAGAGTCATATTTTGTTCTAAGTATCGAGTTGTAAGTAAATAAAAGTGTGATGATCATCATTATTAGAGCATTGTCCTAGTGAGGAAAGGATGATGGAGACTATGATTCCCCCATAAGTCGGGATGAGACTCCGGACGAAAAAAAAGAGAAAAAAAGAGGCCATAAAAAAGAGAGAAAAGGCCCAAATAAAAAAATAAAATAAAAATGAGAGAAAAAGAGAGAAAGGGACAATGCTACTATCCCTTTTTCCACACTTGTGCTTCAAAGTAGCACCATGATCTTCATGATAGAAAGTCTCTTGTTTTGTCACTTCCATATACTAGTGGGAAATTTTCATTATAGAACTTGGCTTGTATATTCCAATGATGGGCTTCATCAAAATGCCCTAGGTCTTCGTGAGCAAGAGAGTTGGATGCACACCCACTTAGTTTCTTTTGTTGAGCTTTCATACATTTATAGCTCTAGTGCATCCGTTGCATGGCAATCCCTACTCACTCACATTGATATCTATTAATGGGCATCTCCATAGCCCGTTAATACGCCTAGTTGATGTGAGACTATCTTCTCCTTTTTGTCTTCTCCACAACCACCATTCTATTCCACCTATAGTGTTATATCCATGGCTCACGCTCATATATTGCGTGAAGACTGAAAAAGTTTGAGAACATCAAAAGTATGAAACAATTGCTTGGCTTGTCATCGGGGTTGTGCATGATTTGAATACGTTGTGTGGTGAAGATGGAGCATAGCCAGACTATATGATTTTGTAGGGATAACTTTCTTTCGCCATGTTATTTTGAGAAGACATGATTGCTTAGTTAGTATGCTTGAAGTATTATTATTTTTATGTCAATATTAAACTTTTGTCTTGAATCTTATGGATCTGAATATTCTTGCTACAGTAAAGAGAAATACATGATGAATATGTTAGGTAGCATTCCACATCAAAAATTCTGTTTTTATCATTTACCTACTCGAGAACGAGCAGGAATTAAGCTTGGGGATGCTGATATGTCTCCAACGTATCTATAATTTTTGATTGTTCCATGCTATTATATTATCTGTTTTGGATGTTTATGGGCTTTATTATGCTATTTTATATTATTTTTGGGACTAGCCTATTAACCTAGAGCCCAGTGACAGTTTCTGTTTTTTCCTTGTTTTAGAGTATCGCAGAAAAGGAAAATCAAATGGAGTCCAATTGACCTGAAACTTCACAGAACTTATTTTTGGACCAGAAGAAGTCCACTGAGTATCGGAGATGGAACAGGAGAGTCCTGGGCTACCCACGAGGGTGGGGGCGCGCCCACCCCCCTTGGCGCCCCCCTGCCTCGTGGACAGCCCGGAGGTCCACCGACGTACTTCTTCCTCCCGTATATACCCATATACCCTAAAAACTTCGGGGAACAGAATAGATCGGGAGTTCTGCCGCCAGAAGCCTCTGTAGCCACCGAAAACCAATCTAGACCCGTTGCGGCACCCTGCCGGAGGGTCCTTCTTCGGTGGCCATCTTGATCATCCCAGGTGCTCTCCATGACGAGGAGGGAGTATTTCTCCCTCGGGGCTGAGGGTATGTACCAGTAGCTATGTGTTTGATCTCTCTCTCTCTCTCATGTTCTTGAAGTGATACGATCTTGATGTATCGCGAGCTTTGCTATTTTATTTAGATCCTATGATGTTTCTCCCCCTCTACTCTCTTGTAATGGATTGAGTTTTCCCTTTGAAGTTATCTTATTGGATTGAGTCTTTAAGGATTTGAGAACACTTGATGTATGTCTTGCATGGGATACCTGTGGTGACAATGGGGCATTCTATGATCCACTTGATGTATGTTTTGGTGATCAACTTGCGGGTTCCATGACCTTGGGAATCTATGCATAGGGGTTGGCACACGTTTTCGTCTTGACTCTCCGGTAGAAACTTTGGGGCACTCTTTGAGGTTCTATGTGTTGGTTGAATAGATGAATCTGAGATTGTGTGATGCATATCGTATAATCATACCCACGGATACTTGAGGTGACATTGGAGTATCTAGGTGACATTAGGGTTTTGGTTGATTTGTGTCTTAAGGTGTTATTCTAGTACGAACTCTAGTGCTATTTGTGACACTTATAGGAATAGCCCAACGGATTGATTGGAAAGAATAACTTTGAGGTAGTTTCGTACCCTACCATAATCTCTTTGTTTGTTCTCCGCTATTAGTGACTTTGGAGTGACTCTTTGTTGCATGTTGAGGGATAGTTATATGATCCAGTTATGTTACTATTGTTGAGAGAACTTGCACTAGTGAAAGTATGAACCTCGGGCCTTGTTTCCTAGCATTGCAATACCGTTTACGCTCACTTTTATCATTAGTTACCTTGCTGTTTTTATAGTTTCAGATTACAAAAACCATTATCTACTATCCATATTGCATTTATATCACCATCTCTTCGCCGAACTAGTGCACCTATACAATTACCATTGTATTGGGTGTGTTGGGGACACAAGAGACTCTTTGTTATTTGGTTGCAGGGTTGCTTGAGAGATACCATCTTCATCCTACGCCTCCTACGGATTGATATACCTTAGGTCATCCACTTGAGGGAAATTTGCTACTGTCCTACAAACCTCTGCACTTGGAGGCCCAACAACATCTACAAGAAGAAGGTTGTGTAGTAGACATCACCGAGTTTCTCCATTCGGTCTCACCGAGTTTGGTAAATTGTGTGTAACGGTTAGATTTTGTGTGGAGGCTATATATACCCCTCCACCCACTCTTTATTCGTGGAGAGAGCCATTAGAACGAGCCTACACTTCCAAAATACATTTTCGGGGAGAGAACCACCTACTCATGTGTTGAGACCAAGATATTCCATTCCAACCACAAGAATCTTGATATCCAGTCGTCCCCAAGTTGCTTTCCACTCAATCATCTTTCCACCAAATCCAAATATGTGAGAGAGAGTTGAGTGTTGGGGAGACTATCATTTGAAGCACAAGAGCAAGGAGTTCATCATCAACACACCATCTATTACCTTTTGGAGAGTGGTGTCTCCTAGATTGGTTAGGTGTTACTTGAGAGCCTCTGACAAGATTGTGGAGTTGAACCAAGGAGTTTGTACGGGCAAGGAGATCGCCTACTTTGTGAAGATATACCCGAGTGGGGCAAGTCCTTCGTGGGCGATGGCCATGGTGGGATAGACAAGGTTGCTTCTTCGTGGACCCTTCGTGGGTGGAGCCCTCCGCGGACTCGCGCAGCCGTTACCCTTCATGGGTTGAAGTCTCCATCAACGTGGATGTACGATAGCACCACCTATCGGAACCACGCGAAAAATCTCCATGTCTACATTGCGTTTGCTCCCTCCATACTCCTCCCTTTACCTTCATGTGCAATGTTTTACATTCCGCTGCTATACTCTTAGACTTGCATGTGTAGGTTGATTGCTTGACTTGTTCTAAGTTGCTAAAATATGCCAAGACTTAAAATTGGGAAAAGACTAGATTTTTATTTGGTCAAGTAGTCTAATCACCCCCCCCCCCTCTAGACATACTTTCGATCCTACACCATATCTTTCCCCGAGGGGTTTCGGTAACCCCTTCGGTACTCTGGTATGTACCCGGTACACTCCGGAACCCTTCCGGTGTCCGAATACTACCTTCCAATATATCAATCTTTACCTCTCGACCATTTCGAGACTCCTCATCATGCCGTGATCTCATCCGGGACTCTGGACAAACTTCGGTCACCAAAACACATAACTCATAATACAAATCGTCATCGAACGTTAAGCGTGTGGACCCTACGGGTTTGAGAACTATGTAGACATGACCAACACATATCTCCGATAAATAACCAATAGCGGAACCTGAATGCTCATATTCGTTCCTACATGTTCTACCAAGATCTTTATCGGTTAAACCACAATAACTACATACGTTATTCCTTTGTCATCGGTATGTTACTTGCCCGAGATTCGATCGTCTGTATCATCATACCTAGTTCAATTTCGTTACCTGCAAGTCTCTTTACTCGTTCCGTAATGCATCATCCCGTAACTAACTCTTTAGTCACATTTCTTGCAAGGCTTATCATGATGTGCATTACCGAGAGGGCCCAGAGATACCTCTCCGATACTCGGAGTGACAAATCCTAATCTTGATCTTTGCCAACCCAACAAACAGGGCCCAGAGATACCTCTCCGATACTCGGAGTGAAAAATCCTAATCTCGATCTATGCCAACCCAACAAACACCTTCGGAGACACATGTAGAGCATCGTTATAATCACCCAGTTACGTTGTGACGTTTGATAGCACACAAGGTGTTCCTCCGGTATTGGAGAGTTGCATAATCTCATAGTCAAAGGAATATGTATACGTCATGAAGAAAGCAATAGCAATAAAACTTAACGATCATTATGCTAAGCTAACGGATGGGTCTTATCCATCACATCATTCTCCTAATGATGTGATCCCGTTATCAAATGACAACTCATGTCCATGGTCAGAAAACTTAACCATCTTTGATTAATGAGCTAGTCTTGTAGAGGCTTACTAGGGACACAATGTTTTTTCTATGTATCCACACATGTATCAAGTTTTCGGTTAATACAATTCTAGCATGAATAATAAACATTTATCATGATATAAGGAAATATAAAATAACAACTTTAGTATTGCCTCTAGGGCATATTTCCATCAATAACAAGACTTCTCCCGTGTCCTCAGGAACAAAGATAACTACTCATAAAGCATATTCATGTTCGTAATCATAGGAGTATTAATTATCATTAAGGATCTGAACATACGATCTTCCACCGAATAAACCAACTAGCATCAACTACAAGGAGTAATCAACACTACTAGCAACCCACAGGTGAAGATCGGATACAAGTGATGAACTAGGGTTTCAGAGGAGATGGTGCTGGTGAAGATGTTGATGGAGATTGACCCCCTCTCGATGATAGGATCATGGGTGATGATGATGGCTTCGATTTACCCCTCCCGGAGGGAAGTTTCCCCGGCAGAACAGCTCCGTCGGAGCCCTAAATTGGTTCTACCCAAGTTCCATCTCAAGATGGTGGCGCTTCATCCCGAAATCTCTCTTCTAATTTTTTTTCCAGGTCAAAACACACCATATAGCAGAAGATGGGCATCGAGGGGCCTGCAAGATGGCCCACAAGGCAGGGGGCGCGCCCCCACCCTTGTGGCTGGCAGGTGGCCCCCCTCTGGTGCTTTCTTCACCCAATATTTTTTATATATTTCAAAAATAATTCTTCATGAAGTTTTAGGACTTTTAGAGTTGTGCGGAATAGGTCTCTAATATTTGCTTCTTTTTCAGTCCAGAATTCCAGTTGTCGGCATTCTCCCTCTTCATGTACACCATGTAAAATAGGAGAGAAAAGGCATAAGTATTGTGACATAATGTGTACTAACAGCCCATAATGCAATAAATATAAATATAAAAGCATGATGCAAAATGAATGCATCAACTCCCCCAAGCTTAGACCTCGCTTGTCCTCAAGCGAAAGCCGATATCGAAAAATATGTCCACATGTTTAGAGATAGAGGTGTCGATAAAATAAAATACAGACATGAGGGCATCATGATCATCTTTAGAACAGCAACATACATTGTCACATAATTTCTTATGCTTAAGTAATAGTTCATTCACAAGGTACAGTATGAATCAGAAACTTCATTGAAAACTAACCAATATGATCCCAGTCACTGAAACAATTGCAATTTATCATAACATTAGAAAGAGTAAATATAAGAGCTTTTTAGAAAGTCTGCATACTCAACCATCATTTAGTCTTTCACAATTGCTAACACTCAAGCGATACTTATGGGTACAAAGTTTCTGTCGGACACAGAGAAATATAGGGGTTTATAGTTCCGCCTCCCAACCTTTCACCTCAAGGGTAATGTCAACAATAATACTTTATGATAACCTACATCCGAGTGGATATATATATATATAGGACTCCTCTTCTGTACTCCTGGGAGTATGTACTCCCATTCTCAATATACCTCATATAAGCATTAATTATACCTCTTTATTATTCTCAATATACTTCATTAAATATTCTAAGATACCCCAATACGAGTTTTGTTGAAAAAATATCATCTGCGATGTACTTTTTGTAATATACCTTTTTCACGTACAAACACATCAGTATATACGTAAACATTTAAAAATATGTAGACTCACATGAATTTTTTCATGGAACTCATTTTGAGGTATCTAATAATTACTAATGAAGTATATTAAAAATAATAAAGTGGTATAAAATATTTATCTATGTGGTATATGTATGAGAAGCGGGAGTACGTACTCCCAGGAGTACAAAGCCATTTTCCTATATATGGATCTCTCCAACACATAGTGCTTGCCAAAAGAAAAAGTGTAAAAAGGAAAGGTGAAGATCACCATGACTCTTGTATAAGGGTAGAAGATAAAAGTAAAAGATAGGCCCTTCGTAGAGGGAAGCAGAGGTTTTCATGCACTTTTATGGTCCGATGCACAAAATCTTAATGCAAAAGAACGTCACTTTATATTGCCGCTTGTGATAAAGAACTTTATTATGCAGTCTGTCGCTTTTATTTCTTCCATATCACATGTTCGTATAAAGTTTATTTTCTTCACACTAATAGATCATACATATTTAGAGAGCAATCGATGACAACTTACTTGAAGGATCTTACTCAATCCATAGGTAGGTATGGTGGACTCTCATGGCAAAACTGGTTTAAGGGATGTTTGGAAGCACAAGTAGTATCTCTACTTGGTGCAAAGAATTTAGTTAGCACGAGAGAGAAAAGCAAGCTCAACATGTTGGAGGATCCATGACAATATAACTTCTATTCGGATATAAGAAAACATAACCCATTATGTTGTCTTCCTTGTCCAACATCAACTTTTTAGCATGCCATATTTTAATGAGTGCTCACAATTACAAAAGATGTCCAAGATAGTATATTTATATGTGAAGCCTCTCTTTCTTTATTACTTCCTATTAATTGCAACAATGACCAAAACTATGCTTGTCAACTTCCAACAAATTTTATTCATCATATTTCTTATATGTGAAGTCATTACTCTCTATAAGATCACTATATGATCTTTTTATTTCTTTTTATTCTTTCTCTTATTCTTATACCCTCAAGATCATAGCAAGGAAGTAAAGCCCTCTACTCAAAACTACTTATTATTATATATAACTCACAAACTCGATTACATAGATAGATCTGGAAACAAAACTCAAAGCTAGATCATACTAAGAACTTTATTCTACTAGATCAAGATATAACCAAAAGGATCGAACTAAGAAAAATGATAAAGAGATGGTGATACGATACCGGGCCACCTCCCCCAAGCTTGGCAGTTGCCAAGGGGAGTGCCCATACCCATGCATTTATGTCTCTTTCTTCGGAGGTGGTGATGATGGAGTTGTTGATGAAGTAGGCTTATCATCCATCTTCCAAGACATAGGCTCGCCATCATAGAAAGATGAACGAGTCTCCGGGATCCTCAAATCTGCAGCCAAACTCATCCTCTTAAATCTGTATTCATACTCATAGTTTTGGTTTTGCAGGTCATAGGCCTGGGCTTGGAGATGCTGGATTTTCTCATGAAGCTTGAAGATGGCCTCCCCAATGTTCTTGGCATCCAGCTTGTGATTGTTGGTGAACCCCGTGATCATCATGTGATTGCCGTTGAGTCCACGTTCCACCATCCCTTGGCACTTGAAAACTTGATGCTCCATGGCTTTGAGTCTTGTCTCCACGCTTCCGGTCTTCTTCGGCCCCTCAACATCGCGGATGTGCAGCTCCCCCTCATGCATCTCAATGGCTTGAGGGTGCCGCGACACCTCCGCAAGGTAGGGGTTGATGACCTTCTCGAAAAACTTGTCCTTGGGGGCGGTTGGAGACGTCATGGTGGCCTAGATCTGTCAAAAAAATAGCTCGAAACAAGAACAAAGGATTTTGTCGTGGTACGGTGGTCAAAACCTACGGGAGATTATATAATGAATTTTTACCGACCAAAAGAAGTATTGTGCAAGAAAATGGAGTCGGAGAGCACATGAGGTGGCCACAAGGTAGGGGCACGCCCAGGGGGTAGGGCGCGCCCTCCACCCTTGTGGTCTCCTCGTGCATCTTTCGAACTACTTTTAATTTTCCTAATTTTTTAAATATTCCAAAATGGAGAAAAATTGCAATTGGAAACGTTTTGGAGTCGGTTTACTTACCGTACCACATACTTATTCCTTTTCAGGGTCTAAAATGTTATGCAAAGTGTCCCTTATGTACTCCTCCGGTGTTATGGTATTAATTATATTTGTCTCAACATTTATGGGTGTACCTAAAATACAATGTTTGATTCTTTGATAGTTTACCACCTTCGGATTTGTTCCTTCAGCGTTGTTGATCTTGATGGCACCGGAATGATAGACCTCCTCGATAATATAAGGACCTTCCCATTTAGAGAGAAGTTTTCCTACAAAAAATCTTAAACGAGAGTTGTATAGCAAAACATGATCACCTACATTAAACTCGTGCTTTTGTATCCTCTTGTCATGCCATCTTTTAATCTTTTCATTAAACAACCTGGCATTCTCATAGGCTTGGGTTCTCCATTCATCAAGTGAGCTAATGTCAAATAACCTCTTCTCACCGGCAAGTTAGAAATCATAGTTGAGCTCTTTGATTGCCCAATAAGCTTTATGTTCTAGTTCTAGAGGTAAGTGACATGCCTTTCCATAAACCATTTTATATGGAGACATACCCATAGGGTTCTTATAAGCAGTTCTATAAGCCCATAATGCATCATCAAGTTTCTTAAACCAAATCTTTCTAGATCTATTAACAGTCTTTTGCAAAATCAATTTAATTTCTCTATTGCTCAATTCTACTTGACCACTAGACTGAGGATGATATGGAGATGCAATTTTATGGCTAACATCATATTTAGCAAGCATTTTACAGAAAACGCCCTGAATAAAATGTGAACCACCATCAATCATTAAATATCTAGGGACTCCAAACCTCGAAAAAATAACTTCTTTAAGCATCTTAATAGAACTGTTATGATCAGCACTACTAGTTGGAATAGCTTCTACCCACTTAGTAACATAATCAACAACAACTAAAATATGTGTATACCCATTATAGGAAGGAAAAGGTCCCATATAATCAAGTCCCCAAACATCAAATGGTTCAATAATAAGTGAATAATTCATAGGCATTTCCTGACATCTCTAATATTGCCAATTCTCTGGCATTCATCACAAGACAAGACAAACTTACGAGCGTCCTTGAAGAGAGTAGGCCAATAAAAACCAATTGCAATACCTTATGTGCAGTTCTATCTCCAGCATGGTGTCCTCCGTAAGCCTCGGAGTGACACTTGCGTAGGATTTGTTCATGTTCATGCTCAGGTACACAACGTCTAATAACACCATCTACTCCTTCTTTATAAAGGTTTGGGTCATCCCAAAAGTAATGCATCAAATCATAGAAAACTTTTTTTTGCTGGTATGTGAAACTAGGTGGTATAAATATAGCAACAATGTAATCAGCATAATCAGCATACCATGGAGTATTACGAGAAGCATTTATGACATCTAATTGTTCATCAGGAAAACTATCATCAATTGGCAGTGGGTCATCAAGAACTTTCTCTAACCTAGACAAGTTGTCTACAATGGGGTTCTTAGCTCCCTTTCTATCAATAATATGCAAATCAAATTCTTGCAGCAAGAGAACCCATCTAATAAGTCTAGGTTTAGCATCTTTCTTTTCCATAAGATATTTAATAGCAGCATGATCGGTGTGAACAGTTACTTTGGAATCAACAATATAAGATCTGAACTTATCACAAGCAAAAATAGCTGCTAAAAATTATTTTCAGTAGTAGCATAATTTCTCTGGGCACTGTCTAGAGTTTTACTAGCATAATGAATTACATTCAACTTCTTATCAATCTTTGTCCTAGAACAGCACCAACAACATAATAGTTAGCATCACACATAATTTCAAAGGGTAAATTCCAATCAGGTGGTTGAACAATAGGTGCAAAAATCAAGGCTTTCTTAATTATTTCAAATGCTTCTACACAATCATCATAAAAAACAAAAGGAACATCTTTTTGCAAGAGATTAGTTAGAGGCCTAGAAATTTTAGAGAAGTCTTTAATAAACCTCCTATAGAAACCAGCATGACCAAGGAAAATTCTTATACCTTTGATATCTTTAGGACATGACATCTTTTCAATAGCATCTACTTTAACTTTATTAACTTCAGAGCCTCTTTCAGAAATTTTATGCCCCAAGACAATACCTTCATTAACCATAAAGTGGCACTTCTCCCAATTCAAGACAAGATCCGTTTCTTCACATCCCTACAAAACTCGATCAAAGTTGCTTAAGAAATCATCAAAATAAGTTCCATAAACGGAGAAATCATCCATGAAAACCTCAACAATCTTTTCACAAAAGTTAGAGAATATAGCATTCATACATATTTGGAAGGTAGCAGGTGCATTGCATAAACCAAAAGGCATACGTCTATAAGCGAAAGTACCGAAAGGGCAAGTAAAAGTGGTCTTCTCTTGGTCATCTTTTGACACAGGTATTTGAGAAAAACCAAAATAGCCATCTAGAAAGCAAAAAATGTGTATGTTTGGATAGTATTTCTAGCATTTGATCAATAAAAGGTAGAGGGCAATGATGTTTTCTAGTAGCTTTGTTTAATTTGCAAAAATCAATTACCATTCTATAACCTATAACAATTCTTTGTGGAATCAATTCATTCTTATCATTAGGAACAATAGTAATATATACCTCCCTTCTTAGGGACACAATGAATGGGACTTACCCATCTACTATCAGCAATAGGATAGATTATACCTACTTCCAGGAGCTTTACTATTTCATTTCTTACCACTTCTTTCATCTTGGGATTTAACCGTCATTGATGATTAACAACTGGTTTAGCATCAGGCTCCAAATTAATTTTGTGCTAACACAGAGTGGGACTAATGCCCTTAAGATCATCAAGAGTATATCCAATAGTTGCACGGTGCTTCTTTAGAGTTTTTAATAATTTATTTTCTTCATGCTCTGAAAGGTTAGCATTAATAATAACAGGATATATCTTCTTTTCATCGAGATAAGCATATTTCAAAGTATCCGGTAATTGTTTAAGCTCAAACACGGGATCACCCTTGGGTGGAGGAGGATCCCCAAGGATTTCAATAGGAAAATTGTGTTTCAAGACAGTCCCTTTGTTAAATAATATTTCATCTAATTCCTTCCTTTCATTCATAAACATATCATTTTCGTGGTCTAGCAAATATTGTTCTAAAGGATCAGTAGGAGGCATGGCAATAGAAGCAAGACCAATAATTTCATCCTTACTAGGCAATTCTTTATCATGGGGTTGTCTACGAAATTTAGAGAAATTAAAATCATGAGACATATCCCCTAAACCAACAGTAACAATATCCTTCTCGCAGCCTATCTTAGCATTAATAATATTTAAGAAAGGTCTACCGAATATAATGGGACAAAAATCATCTTGTGGGGAAGCAAGAACAGGAAAATTAGTAGGGTATTTTATTTTCCCACACAAGACTTCAACATCTCTAACAATCCCAATTGGTGAAATAGTATCTCTATTGGCAAGCTTAGTAGTGACATCAATATCTTCTATCTCGGCAGGTGCAATATCATTAATAATTTCTTTGTATAGAGTAAAAGGAATTGCGCTCACACTAGCACCCACATCACATAAGCCATGATAACAATGATCTCCTATTTTAACAGAAACAACAGGCATGCCAACAACAGGTCTATGTTTATCTTTAATATTGGGTTTAGCAACTCTAGCAACTTCATCATAGAAATAACTAACATGCCCATCAATATTATCAACCAAGAGATGTTTAACCATAGAACTACTAGGTTCAACTTTAATTTGTTCAGGGGGTGTAGGTGTTCTAGCATAACTCTTATGAACAATAGTTAAGCTTTAGCATGATCCTTTATCCTAACAGGAAAAGGTGGTTTCTCAATATAAGCAGTAGGAACAATAGGATCAACATTATAAGTAACAGTTTGTTCTTCAACTTTAATAGGTTCAACTACTTTAACTTCAATGGGAGGATTATATTAAAGCACTTCTCCTTAGGCGATCAACATGAGTAGCAAAAGATTCGCAGAAATAAGCTACTATCTCAGAGTCAAGTCCATATTTAGTGCTAAAATCACGAAAAGCATCGGTATCCATGAAAGATTTAACACAATCAAACTTAAGGTTTATACCTGACTCCTTACCTTCGTCGAGTTCCCAATCTTCAGAGTTGCGTTTAATTCTTTCCAATAAATCCCATTTGAATTCAATTGTCTTCTTCATAAAAGAACCAGTACAAGAAGTACCTAGCATGTATTGATCATTACAAGAAAGCCGAGCATAAAAGTTCTGAATAATAATTTCTCTTGAGAGCTCATGATTGGGGCATGAATATAACATTGACTTAAGCCTCCACCAAGCTTGAGCGATACTTTCTCCTTCACGAGGCCAAAAATATAAATATAATTCCGATCACGATGAACCAAATGCATAGGATAAAACTTCTAATGAAATTCCAATTTCAATCGGTTGTAGTTCCATGATCCAATATCATCACATAGCTTATACCATGTCAATGCCTTTCCCTTCAAATATAAAGGGAAGACCTTCTTCTTGACAACATCCTCGGGCAAACCTGCAAGCTTAAATAATCCACAAACTTCATCCACATAGATCAGGTGCATATCAGGATGTAATGTTCTGTCTCCTGTATAAGGATTAGCTAGAAGTTTCTCTATCATACCCGAAGGAATTTCATAATAAATATTTTCAGTAGGTGCAGTAGGTTGAGGAGAAACTCTTTGCTCTTCCGGTCGAGGTGAATATACCCCAAACAAGCCCCTCAAAGGATTATTTTGCATAGTAACAAGTGAAAGTAAATTTCACCACACTATATAAATGTTTTGTTACCAAATTCCACTTACCAAAGGCGCTTCTCTCCCCAGCAATGGTGCCAGAAAAGAGTCTTGATGACCCACAAGTATAGGGGATCTATTGTAGTTCTTTCAATAAGTAAGAGTGTCGAACCCAATGAGGAGCAAAAGGAAGTGACAAGCGGTTTTCAGCAAGGTATTCTTTGCAAGCACTGAAATTATCGGTAAAAGATAGTTGTGTGATAAGATAATTCGTGATGGGTAACAATAACTAAAGTAACTACGGTGCAACAAGGTGGCCTAATCCTTTTTGTAGCAAAGGACAAGCCTGAACGAACTTTTATATAAAGCAAAGCGCTCCCGAGGACACATGGGAATTACTGTCAAGCTAGTTTTCATCATGCTCATATGATTCGCGTTCATTACTTTGATAATTTGATACATGGGTGGACCGGTGCTTGGGTGCTGCCCTTCCTTAGACAAGCCTCCCACTTATGATTAAACCCTCTCGCAAGCATCCATAACTATGAAAGAAAAATTAAGATAAATCTAGCCATAGCATGAAACATATGGATCCAAATCAGCCCCTTACGAAGCAACACATAAACTAGGGTTTAAGCTTTTGTCACTCTAGCAACCCATCATCTACTTATTAATTCCTAATGCCTTCCCCTAGGCCCAAATCATGGTGAAGTCTCATGTAGTCGACGTTCACATAACACCACCAGATGAAAGACAACATACATATCATCAAAATATCGAACGAATACCAAATTCACATGATTACTTATAACAAGACTTCTCCCATGTCCTCAGGAACAAACGTAACTACTCACAAAGCATATTCATGTTCATAATCAGAGGAGTATTAATTATCATTAAGGATCTGAACATATGATCTTCCACCAAATAAACCAACTAGCATCAACTACAGGGAGTAATCAACACTACTAGCAATCCACATGTACCAATCTGAGGTTTTGAGACAAAGATCGGATACAAGAGATGAACTAGGGTTTGAGAGGAGATGGTGCTGGTGAAGACGTTGATGGAGATTGACCCCCTCTCGATGAGAGGATCGTTGGTGATGATGATGGCTTTGATTTCCCTCTCCCGGATGAGAAGTTTCCCCGGCAGAACAGCTCTGCCGGAGCCCTAGATTTGTTCTGCCCAAGTTCTACCTCGAGACGGCGGCGCTTCATCCCAAAATCTCTCCTTTGATTTTTTCCAGGTCAAAACACATCATATAGCAGAAGATGGGCATCGGGGGCCTGCCAGATGGCCTACAAGGCAGGGGGCGCGTCTAGGGGGTAGGGCACGCCCCCACCCTTGTGGATGGCAAGTGGCTCCCCTCTGGTGCTTTCTTCGCCCAATATTTTTATATATTCCAAAACAATTCTCTGTGAAGTTTCAGGACTTTTGGAGTTGTGCAGAATAGGCCTCTAATATTTGCTCCTTTTCCAGTCCAGAATTCCAGCTGTCGACATTCTCCCTCTTCATGTAAACCTTGTAAAATAAGAGAGAAAAGGCATAAGTATTGCGATATAATGTGTCCTAACAGCCCATAATGCAATAAATATCAATATAAAAGCATGATGCAAAACAGACGTATCAAGGTCCTGAAGGAACTACTCACACATCATCATGAAGGCAATAAGGTTGATGAAGATGCACACCCCAATGGCTTCCCCCTCCAACAGAACTCTGAAACTGGGCTCCAAATGGGATCACTTTGGAACAAAGGCTTGTTGCAGTGGTAAAATTGTTTCGTATCTTTCTTTGAGGGTTTCAAAATATTTGAGAATTTGTAGGCCATGAATTAGGGCAAATGGAGCACCAGGGGCCCCATAAGCCAGCAGGGCGTGGCGTACCACCCAGGCCTTGCCCCTGGGTTTGTGGGCCCCATGTCCATCTTTTGTCTTCTCTCAAAGCTTCTAGGCTCTCTTATGTTCTATAAAAAATCGTCAAAAAGTTTCATCGTGTTTGGACCTTTGTAGTTATCGATTTTCTGCAATCCAAAAACAAGCTGAACATAACTGGCACTGGGCACCTTATTAATACGTTAGTTCGAAAAATAATATAAAATGATGGCCAAAGTATGTAAGAATGATAATATAATAGCATGAAACAATCAAAAATTATAGATACGTTGGATACGTATCAACTACCATTGGAGGTGGCATGTTCCTTCTGTTGGGGAACGTAGTAATTTCAAAAAATTTCCTACGTACACGCAAGATCATGGTGATGCATAGCAACGAGGGGGAGAGTCTGATCTACGTACCCTTGTAGAGCGCAACGGAAGCGTTGACACAACGTAGAGGAAGTAGTCGTACGTCTTCTTCCCGATCCGACCGATCCAAGCATCGTTACTCCGGCACCTCCGAGTTCTTAGCACACGTTCAGCTCGATGACGATCCCCGAGCTCCGATCCAGCAAAGCTTCAGGGAGGAGTTCTGTCAGCACGACGGCGTGGTGACGATCTTGATGTTCTACCGACGCAGGGCTTCGCCTAAGCACTACAACGATATGATCGAGGTGGAATATGGTGGCAGGGGGCACCGCACACGGCTAAGGAACGATCTCAATGATCAACTTGTTTGTCTAGAGGTGCCCCCTGCCCCCGTATATAAAGGATCCAAGGGGGAGGGGTGCGCCGGCCAGGGAGAGGGCGCGGGAGGAGTCCTACTCCTACCGGGAGTAGGACCCCCCCCCCTCAATCCTATTCCAACTAGGATTCCCAAGGGGGAAAAGAGAGAGAGGGGGGCCAGCCCCTTCTCCTAGTCCTAATAGGACTAAGGGAAGGGGGGCGCGCGGCCAGCTATGGGCTGCCCCTTTTCTCTTCTCCACTAAGGCCCATGAAGGCACATATGGCTCCCGGGGGGTTCCGGTAACCTCCCGGTGGTCCGGTAAAATCCCGATTTCACCCGGAACACTTCTGATGTCCAAACATAGGCTTCCAATACACCAATCTTTATGTCTCGACCATTTCGAGACTCCTCGTCATGTCCGTGATCACATCCGGGACTCCGAACAACCTTCGGTACATCAAAATGCATAAACTCATAATAACTGTCATCGTCACGTTAAGCGTGCGGACCCTACGGTTCGAGAACAATGTAGACATGACCGAGACACGTCTCCGGTCAATAACCAATAGCGGGACCTGGATGCCCATATTGGCTCCTACATATTCTACGAAGATCTTTATCGGTTAGACCGTATAACAACATACATTGTTCCCTTTGTCATCGGTATGTTACTTGCCCGAGATTCGATCGTCGGTATCCAATACCTAGTTCAATCTCGTTACCGGCAAGTCTCTTTACTCGTTCTGTAATACATCATCCCGCAACTAACTGATTAGTTGCAATGCTTGCAAGGCTTGTATAATGTGTATTACCGAGAGGGCCCAGAGATACCTCTCCGACAATCGGAGTGACAAATCCTAATCTCGAAATACACCAACCCAACATCTACCATTGGACACACCTGTAGTACTCCTTTATAATCACCCAGTTACGTTGTGACGTTTGGTAGCACCCAAAGTGTTCCTCCGGCAAACGGGAGTTGCATAATCTCATAGTCATAGGAACTTGTATAAGTCATGAAGAAAGCAATAGCAACATAATAAACGATCGAGTGCTAAGCTAATGAAATGGGTCATGTCAATCAGATCATTCAACTAATGATGTGACCTCGTTAATCAAATAACAACACATTGTTCATGGTCAGGAAACTTAACCATCTTTGATTAACGAGCTAGTCAAGTAGAGGCATACTAGTGACACTCTGTTTGTCTATGTATTCACACATGTATTATGTTTCCGGTTAATACAATTCTAGCATGAATAATAAACATTTATCATGATGTAAGGAAATAAATAATAACTTTATTATTGCCTCTAGGGCATATTTCCTTCACCTTCTTGAGTAGTTATTATAACTCCTTCTATAGTAGGGATGGCACCCGCATGGTATGGGTACGAATGGATCCACCCCATACCCTTACCCGTCCACCCTGAACTTACCTATCACCCATACCCGTCCACCCTGAACTTACCTATCACCCATACCCATACCCCTCAAGGGTACAAACTTTTTCCCATACCCGTGACCTGACAGGGTATATGGGTACGCGCAGGTAAAAATACCCGTGTTTACAACACATCAAATTGAGCAAAAAGTAGTTGTAAGAAGCAACATATAACCATAAATTATCAATAGCAACACATTTCAAACAACAATGTACACCAACATATTGTAACAGCAACACATTCTCATAAACAAAAAAACTTGCCTATAAAGCAACACATAAAATGTTAAACAACAACACATAATCATAAATAACACATAGTCATATTTTCATAGTCATATACTTTAAGTTCACAAAATCATGATAAATTATAGAGATAATTTGACTACACATTAGAGTTTTACCTAACGCGATTAGAGGAGAAAGTTAATACGTTAGGATATTAAAGGAAACCCATTTCTCAACATTTTAGATGGGTACATGGGTATGCGGGCATGAGTTATACGATCCCATACATGTACCCTCTCTACTCAATGGGTATGATATTTTTCCATTTAAGTACGCATGGGTAAAATCATTTGCAGGCCCAAAAGTCACAAGGGTGGGGGCAATATCCGGTCGTGGCTGGATGTTAACAAAGGAAGAAGGAGATGAAAAGACACGCTCAATGGTAAAGACGGAAAGACATGCTCAATGGTCTAAACCTGCCGACATTATCTACAAATCTTTGAACATGTTGCGGAAGTGGAAGCCGTTGGGTAAAAACTATGATCTCAATGCGATAGAGTTGCTAATCTCTCGGGTTCGATCTACTGTAATCTCCTTATCTCCAAGAGTGCACACTCCGGCGGCATAGTTGGCATGGCGTCGTTCCAATCCGGTTTTGCTTGTGTAGACTAGGTTGTAGCATGTGTGCCTGATACTTTGCTTCTTCTTTTCTGAAACAAGGCAAAAGACTTGCCATTTTCATTGATTAAGAGAAAGAGAATTGCCTAATTAATTGGCGATAAACCGGGCTAAGACCGATACATCACAACCCACGTGACATGGGCACCACTGGCCAACCTGGCCACCGACATGGAACAAGACACGACGGCACATGTCAACGGTTGGCCACACGCGCAAGCAACTGACAGCTCCGACTTTGACGACGAGGAACACAAGAGAAATATGCAGGACTTGCGCCGACCATGCCCACCACAAACGGCCACCGAATGTCTGTCATCGTCACCACTGGACACGCTCCAACACAGCTTCCACTTCAAAGCAACCCAGCAACCACGAAAGAGCACCTCGGACACGCCGGGAAGAACCGACTACCGAAGACCACGCCGCGACCCAAGCTCCTCTCAATGCCATCATCGTTGCCAAAGAAGCCAGCTCCCCGCCTCAGCCTCAGCAAACCATGCGGTGAATATGTCGCCATCGATGGCGAAGATGCCATCATCCTCTAGATTCTCAGTCATAGCCGGCTCCGAGACGATGCCCCCAAGGAGGAGAAAGACACGAAGATGCCTCCATCGCCCAATCCAGCGGATCTGAGGTTTCCCTCCGAAGCCCAAGCCGTGGGGAGAAGGTGGAGCACCTCCACGACGACGCTTCCAAGAAAGACCGCGGCACCCGCAGGCGCCGCCGTCTCCGGTGAAGACCGGAGCAAGGATTTCTCCCGGAGATGTGCCGACCACCTGCTGCTACCTCTTGAGCACTGCGTTGGTTTTCCCTTGAAGAGGAAAGGGTGATGCAGTAGAGCAGCGTAAGTATTTCCCTCAGTTTTTGAGAACCAAGGTATCAATCCAGTAGGAGGCCACGCACGAGTCCCTCACACCTACACAAACAAATAAACTCCTCGCAACCAACGCGATAAATGGGTTGTCAATCCCTTCACGGTCACCTATGAGAGTGAGATCTGATAGATATGATAAGATAATATTTTTGGTATTTTTATGATAAAGAGAAATAAAGATGCAAGTAAAATAAATGGCAAAGGAAATAACTAAGTATTGGAAGATTAATATGATAGAGAATAGACCCGGGGGCCATAGGTTTCACTAGAGGCTTCTCTCGAGAGTATAAGTATTACGGTGGGTGAACAAATTACTGTTGAGCAATTGACAGAATTGAGCATAGTTATGAGAATATCTAGGTATGATCATGTATATAGGCATCACGTCTGAGACAAGTAGACCGACTCCTGCCTGCATCTACTACTATTACTCCACACATCGACCGCTATCCAGCATGCATCTAGAGTATTAAGTTCAAGAGAACAGAGTAACGCTTTAAGCAAGATGACATGATGTAGAGGGATAAACTCATGCAATATGATATAAACCCCATCTTGTTATCCTCGATGGCAACATTACAATATGTGCCTTGCTGCCCCTACTGTCACTGGGAAAGGACACCGCAAGATTGAACCCAAAGCTAAGCACTTCTCCCATTGCAAGAATGATCAATCTAGTAGGCCAAACCAAACTGATAATTCGAAGAGACTTGCAAAGATAACCAATCATACATAAAAGAATTCAGAGAAGATTCAAATATTGTTCATAGATAAACTTGATCATAAATCCACAATTCATCGATCTCAACAAACACACCGCAAAAGAAGATTACATCGAATAGATCTCCACAAGAGAGGGGGAGAACTTTGTATTGAGATCCAAAAAGAGAGAAGAAGCCATCTAGCTAATAACTATGGACCCGTAGGTCTGAAGTAAACTACTCACACTTCATTGGAGAGGCTATGGTGTTGATGTAGAAGCCCTCCGTGATCGATACCCCCTTCGGCGGAGCTCCGGAAAAGGCCCCAAGATGGGATCTCGTGGATACAGAAAGTTACAGCGGTGGAATTAGGGTTTTGGCTCCGTATCTGGTAGTTTGGGGGTACGTAGGTATATATAGGAGGAAGGAGTAGGTCGGTGGAGCAATGTGGGCCCCACGAGGGTGGAGGGCGTGCCTGGGGGGTAGGCGCGCCCCCCTACCTCATGCCTTCCTCGTTGATTGCTTGACGTAGGGTCCAAGTCCTCTGGATCATGTTCGTTCCAAAAATCATATTCCCGAAGGTTTCATTCTGTTTGGACTCTGTTTGATATTCTTTTTCCGCGAAACCCTAAAATAGGCAAAAAAACAACAATTCTGGGTTGGGCCTTCGGTTAATAGGTTAGTCCCAAAAATAATAGAAAAGTGTAAATAAAGCCCAATAATGTCCAAAACAGGATATAATCTAGCATGGAACAATAAAAAATTATTGATATGTTGGAGACGTATCACCTGCCACCATCGACCGCCGCCCACGAACCACCCCCTCTGCCGAGGCCGACTCCAATTTAGCCACGGGACCCCTCGATCAGCCGCGTCCAGAAGCACTCCGTCCCCTAGCCGAAGCTGCCACCACCGAACCCGGGGCCGCCGCCCCGGCAACCACGACCCACCACCGCCGACGACATCACCACCAAAGGAGCCTGACCAGGCCCATCGGTCCGGAGCCCACATCACCAGATCCAGAGGCAAGGGAGGGCCTGACCAGATCGGAGCCCTCGCTTCAAGCCTCGCTACGAGATGGCCGGCAGACAGAGAAACCGTCGGGAAGTCGCAGCCTCGCGCGACGCACAGTCCTCCGCCATCAGATGTGGCCGGAGTCACATTGAAGGATGGGGAGGGGGCGCCGCGGTCGCTGGGCCCCAACCACACTGCATGGCACGACCACGCCGACGCCGCGCGGCAGCCGCGCGCCGCACCGCCAGCTCGAGTCACCGCCAGGGGAAGCCACCGTCGTAGGGGCTCCAGATCCACCGCTGCCTCCTGCCGCCATCGGACGAGAGGAAGAGGAAGGGGAAGACCCCGCCGTTGCCGTCCGCCGCCCGGGGTTAGCCCGGCGGCCTCCTCCGGCGACGGCGAGGGGATGGAGGGGGGCAGCCCTGCGGCGCGGACGAGGGATCCGCCCGTTATTTTTGTTGATTTGCAACCCGCACTTTCTTTTATGGTGTGCTTGTGATACCTTATGTGGTTGTGAACTCTGTGGTTGACTTTATCAATATAGTCAGGCTGTCCTTTTTTCTCTAAAAAAATCGATGAGCATTGAGAGGTAATCAAAGAAAAAGCTCCTATGGTATTGGACTTGTCCGCAAAGCAAACTAAACTGACGCTTCTTTTTTCTCCTAGCCAACCGTGGCTGGATCACCGTCAATACGGGTGGCCTTGTCAGCCGATGTTTCGTTCAATATAGTTCATGGCACGGCGGGACCGACATGATTCTAAGCGATGAGAAGGAAGGGGTGATCTTTGTTGTGCCTACCGAAGGCTCTTCCACTGCAATGAGGCAGAGACCGAGATACTCCCTCCTTTTATTTATATAGGGCCTAATGCGTTTTTCGAAGTTAACTTTGACCAAATACTAGAGCAATAATATATGACATGCAACTTACACAAAGCACGTCGTTAAATTTGTGTGTGAAAGAAGCTTTCAATAATATAATTTTTACATTATGCATGTCATATACTATTAACCTTGTCAATAGTCAAAGGCGGTCTTAAAAAACGCATTAGCCCCTATATAAATGGAAGGAGGGAGTATAAGCAATATTGGAGGGCTTGCTTTGGCCATGGAAGGATCTAACCTTCCGACAAAGCTTCAGTCTGACTGTGCAGTTGTACCTATGACGCTCACATATGATTCTTTAGATAGATCGGTGTATGCTACCCCGACTATTGAGATGTTTCGGTTAAAATTTCTCGTATACAAAATAGAGTTGCACATTGTTTAGCGAACTCTGATCGGGATAGCATTGCATGCTGGCTTAACCTACCCGCTTCATGTATCAGTGAGCTTGTCGCCTTTGTCACTTTGGAATAAATACATATGATTCCCAGTGACAACGATTTACCACACTTTGGTCTCTCTTTTTTGCAAACTACAACCATGACCTTAACATCACGAGTTAACTGCATGCATGCATGCTGGTCGATAACACGTCTTACATCCCTAAACTTCGAGTTTGTAAATATAGGCACATACCAGCGCATCACTTCCATGCGATGGGTCGTGGCACTCGCACGCAGAAATTCGCCACATTTATCACTAACAAAATCACTGACAAATAGCTAGCCCCTGAAAAATCGCACACACGAAGGGCACGTCGAACGTGGGAAAAGGAGCTGGGTAAATTAATTGTGGGAACACACGCTGGCGTCCCCATTAATCCCCACTCGTCGTCGTCCCCGGTATAAAATGCCCACGCCCAATGCCTGCCTCTCCACTCCCACATGCACCGTGCGCCTCCCCTTCCCCACTACAACCGCGTCGCCTCTCTCGGTCTCTCTCGACGAGCAATGGCAATGACGATGGCCGACGACTACTACGCGGGGGATCTGGACGACGTCGTGCACCGGCTGCTGCCGCGGGAAATCTTGGCGGACGTGGGCATCGTCGTGGCCGGCGGCCGCGCCCCGCCTTCGTGCGAGGTGAGGCGCTGCAGCGACGACCACGCCGCTCTGGTGGAGGACCTCGCCGCGCACCTCGTTGGCATCCTCGGCCTCGACGGCGCGAGAGAGCAGCGCGCCCATGCCCATCCTGCGCACATGCGCCATGAGCAGGGACCCCATGTCCGTGATGGGATGGACTGCGGGAGCAGGGCTCTTGTCGGCCGTGGCCAAGGTGGAGCTGGGCGTCACGCGCCGCTTCCCTGCTGGAATAACGGTGCCATGCCGCCACGGCTTCCGAGGTTTGAGCCGGCCGCGCCAGTCCCCGCCTTCGCGAATTGCCATCCTCCAGCCATGCGCCACGGCACCGGCACCGGCGTGTTCCTGCCGCGCCCGGAGGCATACCTGCAAAACAGTGCATCCTCCGCATCCCCCAGCCCCAGGAACGGTAAGAATTGTTAATCGTCGCGTTGTGTGCTTTTCCGGCGACGGCGGCAGCGTTAGCCTGATCAAACGTGCAAATGCAATGCAGGTGCGAAGCCGCCGCGGATGCTGAGAAAGGAGGCTGCCATTATCGCGATGCGGCAGCAGCAGCAGCTGATTCAGCTGCGGGCGATGGCGGCGGAGATGGAGCGGCAGAGGGAAGCGTTCGCTATGGCGTTCCAAGGCTGCCCTGCGCTCGCGGCGCCACGGCAATGGCAATGGACGTACTGACTGATACAGTAGATTGTTGACAGTTGGTCGTATGCACAGAATAAAACTGGGTGGCTACGATGATAAATTCGTTTCGCTTTGGGGTTATTTTATAGCAGTGCACTATCAGCTGATCATACTACTTTCTTAATCGAGTGGAATTGTACTGCTTTTTTTCTTCTTTTTGGATTGGAGGAAGTCATGCATTGTGTAAAATTTGAGGTCGCTAGAATTGAATTTAAGCTGTTTGTCACTACGGCTTTGATGTCTCACAGCTGTAAGCATACTCGGTGTGGTCTCCACTGACGGGGCTTGATACGAAATGAAGGATATTGTTAGTGGGCCGAAGTAATATCGAACCCAAGTGCGCCATATGGCGCCGACCCAATAACCATCAACATGGCAATTCTCACTTAAAATGGCATTTTAGCAGAGCCGTTTGAACTGTTTAATCTAGCTATGCTAGCTAGGCAAGCCTGGAGGTTACTTCAGCACCCCAATACTCTTTGCGCCAGAATCCTTAGAAGTATCTATCACCCGCAATTTGATATACTAGAAGCTCACTTGGGAGGTCATCCTAGTCAAGTGTTGAGGGCTATGATCGAAGGGAGAGATACATTGAAACAAGGATTGATTAGAAGGATCGGGAATGGAGAGACAACATATATTTGGGGGGACAATTTGATCCCGAGAGAGGAGATGCTGCGACCATATGGGTGTTTGGCCACACAGCCACCGGCTAGAGTCTCTGAGCTAATTGATCATACATCCGCGTCTTGGGATCGCGCGAAGGTAGAAGCGACCTTTCTGCCAATGGACAGTCGAATTATCTTGAGCATTTCACTGTGTACACGTAACTTGCCTGATTTCTGAAGCTGGCACTATGAGAAGCATGGAGTTTTTTCGGTGAAGTCCGCTTATCGTATGATTGTGGCTACAAAGCAAAGAAGAGAAGCTTGGCTTGATGGAAATCCTGGCTCCTCAAATTCACACGCTGAGGAAGGCTCGTGGAAAACTTTATGGAAAACGCCCGTCCCGGCTAAGGTGCGAATGTTTCTGTGGCGACTGTCTAAACACTCCCTGCCCACAAACGACGTACGAGCTCACAGACATATGACTGATTCGGCTAGTTGCGGATTATGCGGAGCACCAGACTCGTGGAGGCACTCGCTGCTGGAATGTGCTGCATCCAGATGCGTGTGGGCATTGATCGATGATGAGTTGGTGCATAAAATGACGACGGTGATGGAGCCTCATGCCAAACACTGGCTATTTTCATTAATGGATATGTTAGAGCACGACAAGTTTGTGCTGCTCTCCATCACTCTATGGGCGATCTGGTCAGCTAGGAGGAAAGCAATACACGAAGGGATCTTTCAGAGTCCACAATCCACCCAAGCATTCATTCGAAGGTTCATCGATGATTTGCAGATAGTTTCAGCTCAACAGAAACCTACACCGGGCCGGGTTCCTGCATCGGTTACTTCGGTCCGCCCAAGAGCCAAGGCACCGCCACCGGGGTATGCTAAGATCCATGTTGATGCTGCTGTCAGGTATGAGCGAGGTGGAGCAACTGTAGCTGTTTGCAGAGATGAAGGAGGAAACTATTTGGGGAGCTCGGCGTTGGTTGCTTATGGTGTGAGCAATCCTACAATATTGGAGGCAATGGCATGCAGGGAAGCACTAGCGTTGGCAGAGGACATGAACCTAACACATTGCGTGATCTCAAGCGACTGCAAGCAGGTGGTGTCCGATATTAAAAACGGATCCCTAGGGGTGCATGGAGCTATCATTGCCGAGATTAGGGCGAAAGCAGAGTTGCATAACTTCAAGTTTATTTTCGAGGGTCGTGTTGTTAATTATGAAGCACATAGATTAGCTCGTTTTTCTATTTCTCAGGGTCTAGGTCGACACGTTTGGTTTGGCACCTCTCATGATCCTCGTTGTATCCCACATCATATGGATTTCGGTGATGAATAAATGAATTTTCACCCCTCAAAAAAAAACAAAGCCGTCATATGACCCGATAATTATAATAACCATTAACATGACATTTTGGCTTAAAATATCACTTGAGCAGAGTCGTCATATAGCTCTCGATCGCCATAGTTTATAAAATTTGATTCACAAACGAACTCTCAGCCTCCATATGGAGAATGTGGAGGGCCACTATGGAGCTCGCTCCAAACTCAACCGCCAATGCGGGAGGAGAGTTTCAGCTTCTTCCTCCTCATGCCGCACGCGGGATTAGAAGCAGTCTGGCTTCCCTTGCACCATAGGCGACGGTCACCCGACCATTAATGCGACACCCACTCCCTCATGTTCCTGTGGCGGCCCTTCGGATGGCCGACATGCATCTTGTCTTGGCTTGCGTGTGAGCAAGTCAGGAGGTGTCGTGTGAGTAGTCGGGAGGTGTGTGAACATCATTATGTTTTTCACTAGGAAGGGCCTCCTACCGGCTGCAGCCTCCTCAATTGCCCTCTTAATGACGGCCGCATCGACCTATAAAAGGTTGTCGCAGCTACCAATCTCTCCCCTTGCCCTCTTTATCACCTCCCAAATTTTTGTCGCTTGCCTCCACTCCACCTCTCCAAAACATGTTTTGAAACCCGTTGTCAGATGCCCTAGACCCCTTCTAGGAGTAGCTAAAAGTGGGCCTTGTCGAGCTCGCGATGGATGAAGCGGAAAGGGAGTGCAAGATTTGGGACCGCACGCTCACCCGCGTCCCCGCCGCCGCGGAAGCATGGCCGCCGTGGGATGTGACCGCTGAGGCGGTTTTTGCAGGCATCGTGGCCCGCATTACCACACCCCACTTGACCCAACCCTGTCCCCGTCGGCCGTGGGCGCTACTGGGCCCCACTCGCAAATCTAGCCACAACTATTACCTAATTAGTTTATATTTTAATTAAGTATTAGATGTTCTATCAATGTAAGTTGCAATGCAACTAATTTTCCGTCCAAATTATTAGAAATGAAGTCGCATTGAGTGAAATTTATTTCTGAATATATATTTTTTCTTTTTACTATTTGGGGACAAACTGTTATAGTGAATGACAATGGGGACCTAGTTTGGCCACCGCACAAGTCTGCCACTGGTCCTCTCGATTCGATTTCCTGACGGTGTGCAATAGGATGTGCCGCTCGTAGATCTTCATATTCAAATCCAATTTTCTTTAAAATCTTACAATCTAAAGAGGCCCATAGTGGTGACCATACTGGGCCATGTCCCATCTTTATATCTAGTTACAGTCTATGACCGGTGGGCCCTAGGTGTTAGATTTGGGTTTAAATAATTAATCTGGTAAATTTGTTTTTTACTACTCCCTCCGTTCCAAATTATTCGTTGCAGAAATTGATGTATCTAGAACTAAAATACATCTCGATACATCCATTTCTGCGACGAGTAATTCGAAACAAAGGAAGTACTACTTAGCCTAGAGTTGTGGGTATCAGTTAAAATCCTCGAGTCATGTTTTTTTTACCTTAGTCCTACTTCATATACCTCCCATTCCAAAAGAATCTCAACATGAGCTTAATTTTTATTTTATTTTGAGAAGTCCAATGCCCTTTCACTCCATCTCTCTCAAAACTCTCTCATCGGTCCGCTATAATTCATGCATTTGTTTCCTGTGCACCAACCAAAGACACGTACTCAAAAAAATTCTGTGTTTTGAAATCTTACAGAACTCCATGGTAAGTGACATCTCAATCATGCGTTTTTTCTATTGCTACATATTAAAATTCTTGCAATCCAAAGAGGCCCTAATATTCCATCCCTGGTGCTCTTGGTTGGATTTCCTCTAGGACGCTAATAAACTCGCACGCATGTGTGATGGCACTACGATGTGAGGAGGGCAAAAACAATGGCAATAGCATTTAGAATGATATTTTTGAAATGGGTTGTTTTGGGTCTCGAATAGCTTATCCAGTATATGATTTGTCTTCATGGTCGATTTGTCTCGATGCTATATTTCATATGTGTATGGTCGGATAGAAAAAAATATTCACCTTAAAAGTTATCACCCAATGATTTTTGCAGTTGTTGTATTGAGAAGGCACACAAGAACGGAGAATGAAAGGAGGAGTAACCCCAAAAACATAACCCTAGGCACTCCTCCCGTCCCATCATTTGCCTCCCCTCTGCTCTGTTGGCCTCGACGACATAGGGGAGAGGGTGTTACAGATCTGGTGGTAGTATTATTTTGGGGTTCTTCCTAGTAGTAAGGGTTGTTGAGTCATCAACATTTCATCCATGGTTGTGGTGGTAGTTGCACTCAGTGTCCTGGTTGGCATGACAAGGTGTTGGCAACGTCCCAGAGTCAAAATAATGCACTCCCCTCCTTATTGTTGCTCCGGTGATGCGTCTAGCGTTGGCAGCGGGCACACAGAGGTGTGTCTTCAACGGATCTGCCTGGGTCCTTCTTGCTTTGGTCTTTGGCAGGTACGTTCGGATATAGTCGACGTTGGTCTCCTGCAAATCCATCTGGATTTTGTCAGTGTTAGTGGTTGTTGGTGACTTGGTGTGTTTGCAAGTATATAGTCCTTTCGATATACATTTTTGTTGTTGAGACAGTTGCTGCTCTGGTGTGTTGGGCGTTTCGAGACTTGGCACGACGACTTCTTATATGTCAACTACAACAAGAGTTTCCCAGCTCCGCTGAGGGAGAAGCGATGACGGCAGCGCGTCTTCGGCTCGCCCCAGTGTTGTGTCGTTTCTAGCTGGTTTGTAAACCTAGTTGTGATCCTTTTTACTTCTATGCATATGTGTATTGTTACATCTTATTAACAAATAGGAAGAATTTTCTAAAGAAAAATCATACACAAAGAACTTTTTTGCGGGGACACACACGTGTGACCCTATGGATTAGTAGACAAAGTATGGGACTGACATTCAATAGTACACAAATTCAAGTGTTCACTCTTTTTTTCTAGGACAATTTAAAGGTTCACATCATGGATTGTGTTTTATTAAAGAAAATCTCATACTATTGTAATGTGACTTAGCGAATTTGAGGTTAGATTCTGTTTCAAATATCAGTTTTTTAATTATTTCTCAGAATTCGATCTAACATGAGAATACCGACTGAGAATAAGCTTTTTTTAGAACACCAGTTGAGAATCTACTAATTAACCATATAAAAGCATGAAGAGCAATGAATCAAATCAATCATATATGAAAATAATGTTGTTGCAATGTTTAGCACCAGACGTGTTTAGCCCTAAGCATCTATTTGATCTCAACCATCAAAGTATATCGATATGAACACCTTGATTGCTTCATTAGCATTTAACATGGTAAGTGATTATCTCTATAGGCCATGATGTAATTGTTGGCCCAACTTGAATCATATTTACTATCCCTATGGTAACTTGAGTACCATAAAGGGTGATTTATTGTGCCCCATTTCAACTCATACCATACTAAACTATAGAGATATCCGTCAAAGTAGTTTCCATATCAAAAATTATGATGAAAACAAAAAGGAATATCTTCTCTTTACCATATACAACAAATATGTCAAGAACATTTTCAATGTATCATAATGATTGCACTATACATACTATAAAACCCATAGCACATGTTGCCTACAAGGTAATTTTCTAGAATATCTTCTACATGAAAAACTTGGCATACTCACCTTGGTCATCCCGGCATTGGGTTGAAACAGGAAATGTCAGCAATTCCATTGGTTATTACTATAATGATGCTAAATTCTAGTAATGTTTGGATTTTATGTGTACTGCATGTGATACTGAACCACTCATACTCCTTGAACACATCAAATCGACATAGGTGGCTCTTCTCAACAATTGACTGGACTATTCAAGTATCCCATTGTTCTAAAAGACACATCTACATGATGGTCTCAAGTGTGCTTTTATCCACACAAAAATGTTGGCTCATTATCCTAAGCATCAAATTAAATCAAATTCAAGTGGACAATGTCTTCAATATGGCCTTAGGATTGATCTTTCTCACTCTATCCTATATGTCTAGATTCAAAAATGGTTTGGTAAAATATTTTTTCCAAAGAGTTAAGCTCATTATATGAACTTCACTTCAGAATCGCAACTTACCAACTTCACATTGGGGTCATGCAGTTTTACACGCTCTTGACCAAACTGCACAGTATATTCCCCTCTACCTTTGATACGTGGGAATCTACCAAGTATTTCTCGTCTGTGATAATTTAGTTACACACCAATATCACCACCCTGACATATATCATTGGTCCTTCACCATATATTTGCTATCTATGTGCGGAATACCTATATTTCCGTCAATATCTCAAGACCCTCACACGAGGGTTTATTAAAGGCTAGTATGACTATTCAACAAGAGACATTTCCTGGTATTAGGGGAGATTTCAAGTACTAGAAAGAATGATAGGAAATTAATAGAATGTCTAAATTTATGCCTCAAATCCACATACTCAAATATCTGAATCCCATGTTCAGAAGTTTTGCAACACATTGCAAATAATCTGCCAGGTTCATTTATTGATCTGAAAGGTATAACAAAGTACTTAAGTCCGGCTGGAAACACGCCCAAAGGAGTGTAGGTACCAATGGAAACCACTCAACTCCTTGTTCTTGGAAAGATGGGGAGTGAAGGTGCTAGTGATCGACTAGAGGGGGGGGTGAATAGGCGATTTTTAAGAAAGTCTTCAAAACATGGGAGTTTCAAAGACAAAGGATAGAAATAAGCCTATTACCATGCAGCGGAAGGTAGACTACAATAAGCAAGCCATAGTCAAGTATTCAATGAAGTGAAAGCATAATGACTAATAGCAGCTAGGTAGTATAGATCAGGTAGGAAGATAGTATGAAGCCAATCAGAACAAGCAGTCACTCAGTGAAGACAAAAGATAATGCAAACAGTCAATGACTTCACAAGGACCAACTGTAAATAAAGAGATGGGAAGGATAGAAACAGTGACTCGTTGAAGACAATGATTTGTTGGACCAGTTCCAGTTGCTGTGACAACTGTACGTCTGGTTAGGGAGGCTGAGATTCAACTCAGAAGACCGTGTCTTCACCTTATTCCCCTTGAGCTAAGGACACCCAGTCCTCGCCCAATCACTCTGGTAAGTCTTCAAGGTAGACTTCCAAACCTTCACAGACTTCGTTCACTGGCAATCCACAATGACTCTTGGATGCTCAGAAAGCGACGCCTAACCGGCTGGAGGATTCACAGTCCTCAAGTGTAATAAGTCTTCAGATCACACAGACAGGAAGACTTAAGTGATGCCTAACACTCTTTGGCTCTGGGTGTTTAGGGCTTTATCCTCGCAAGGAATTCTCTCTCAAAGGCTTCGAGGTGGGTTGCTCTCAAACGACAAAAGCCGTACACTAACTCTGAGCAGCCAACCGTTTATGGTTGTAGGGGGTGGACTATTTATAGCCACTAGGCAACCCAACCTGATTTGTCCGAAATGACCCTGGGTCACTAAGGAACTGACACGTGTTCCAACGGTCAGATTTCAAACACACACGGCAACTTTACTTGGGCTACAAGCAAAGCTGACTTATCCAGCTCTAGATAAGATTTGCTCTCATTGTCTTCGCTCGAAGACATAGGATTTTGGTTAAGCATCACTTCAGTCATTCTGACTGGTTCTCTTGGACCCCACTTAACAGTACGGTGGTTCCTATGACTCAACAAAGAAGAAAAAGAACGACGAAACAACTAAGTCTTTGCGCTCCATAGTCTTCACGCGATGTCTTCTCTTGTCATAGTCTTCAATGTGAATGTCTTCACATACCACCTTTGACTTCAATGTCTTCATACATTTTTAGGGGTCATCTCTGGTAGGAAAACCGAATCAATGAGGGACTTCTACCTGTGTTATCCTGCAATTCTCACAAACACATTAGTACCTCAACCAGGTTTGTCGTCAATACTCCAAAACCAACTAGGGGTGGCACTAGATGCACTTACAATCTCCCCCTTTTTGGTGATTGATGACAAACTGGTTGAAGTTTTCAATGGGGAATAAAATATGTGAAATTGTAAAGGATAGGGTATTGTCTTCATAAGTGGCAAAGGCTCCCCCTGAAGATGTGCATATAAGTAATTTGCTCTTGCAATGCAAATGCACATGGCAGGTTGTACTTGTGGAGATCCTCTTCAACTTATGATGACAATTCATCATGCATGATTTGATGTAACGAAGATAATGACATGCATAATGAAAAATGGACGTCTGCAAAATGACCTAAGTGCGGAAGTTATCATCGCACATGCGGAATTTATCATCGCATCACAGACTAGCAAATAAGTAGCAGATGACCATCGAGTTTAAGTGTTACAACTCAAAGAACCAAATGTATCGAAAAGCAAGAGTTGTAAGCACTTGGCAAAAGTAGCAAAAGGTATAGCAACCACCCATATGGACCCTCTTGAAGACTATCAACTCATATGCTTCTCCTCCTTTTGTCAGTAAGGACCAAAAAGGTTTGAAGACATAGAGCGCTTACTCGTTCCCATGAGGTGCAGGCGAGGCAGCAGGGTCGTCGTTGAGGTCCGGTGGTGCAGAAGAACTTGGTGCATTGTCGACACGTGCTGAAGTTGGAGGAGGTGAAGATGCATCATCTTGGTCATCGATGACTCTGGCATTCACTGTCGCAGCTGAGGACAAATAGTTAGAGTCTTCAAGTGAGGGAGTCCGACGCAAGTGAGCATTCCTGGGAGGAGTTGAGTCAAACTTGAATCTTTCGGTGAAGCCATCATCTTGCAGATCAGCTTCAGCACTAAGCAATGTCAAACTCTTCCACGACCTCCGACAGGTTTCATGAGTGATAAAGGCATTCTTGGTGGCAAGATTGCGAATGCGGTTGACATCCACCAAGAGGCTTTGCATCTGACGCTTGAGCCAGTTGTGATGCTTGTCCTGTTTCTGGTGTAGCGCGACGAGAAGCTCTTGGTCATTGAGAACACGAGATTGCCTTCGAGGCCTTTGCACAATGGTGCTTCCAGTGGTGTCAGTTTGAGTACTAGGGGCACGGGTGTTGCCAGCCAAGGGATAAACACGCGAGACTGCCTGAACTCCTTCAATGGGTTGGGTGAAGCTTTGGTGATCAACATTGTGAAGATAAATGGGATCCTTAGTAGGCTCTGGGTAAATAGCTTCAACCGACAGATCAACCTCTGGCAAGAAGACAAGATGATTGCGTGCAGACGGCTGATAGTTAATGGCAGAGTGAAGCTTGATAAGTCGCATTACCCATGGAGCATAGAACTTTAGACCAAAAATGTCGGAGCCAGATGCAGCCAACTGCCTAATGAAGAAGTCTTGAGCATTGAAGCTGATGCCATTGAAGATGTAGAAAACCAAAGTCTTCATTGCTCCTTCAAGCTTCGCTGTAGATGAATGTCCTTTGACGGGCCATAGAGTTTTTCTGATGATATGATAAATGGTGAGGGGCGGATACTCTAGGTCTTCAACAAAGAATTCAGATGGGTAGTCAACGTCGTGAGGTAAAGGCTTCATCATGCTCAACATTTGGCTCATGTTGGGTTCTGGCTTCTGAAAAATGTTCTCCAAAGCATTCTGGTGTTGTTGGCAACCTGGCTCATAGTATTCACCAGGAGTGGGCAGGCCTGTGAGCTCAATGATATCAAGAGATTTGGCTTCATGATGGACATTGCCTGTCATCCACTCAAGGACCCAAGTCTTTGGATCCCTGTTGTAGCCTCGAATGTGAAGAGTTGCATAGAACTGTAGTAGAAGCTCTTCATTCCAGTGTTCCTTATCTGTGACAAACTGCAGCAGTCCAGCGTCTCTGAAGCAATCCAACGCTTCTTCAAGGCAGGGCAGGCCAGCTATAGCTTCAGTGTCGAGACGCATATGTGGAAATATGCGCCATTGATTGTATAAGACGCAGGAATAGTAGCTGCGCTGCTGATAGCTCCAGAACCGATCTGATGAAATGCGAGGTTTGGTGTAAGGGTTCTTGGCGCTGTTGAAGAAGGTGTTATGTGTCACGAAGCCATTCACATTGAAGACCCCAGGTGAAGTTGCAGTTCCTGGGAATCGTGAAAGCCTTGGCTTGGGCTTCTGGATGGGAGGTCTGTGCTCGACATGATAGTCAAATTGTGGACCCGCAGCAGGTGGAGGAACCAGAATGGGCCATCGGACCATAACAGGCTGACCACGATCAAATGCCATCTCAATTGTATGAGGTCTTGGAGGGGGTACAGGAGCATTGACATTGTCATTGATCTGGGCTTCAGGTGCTTCAGTATTGGCTTCGGACGCTGTAGTGGCTTCAGGTGCTGCAGTGGCTTCAGGTGCATTTACTTCTGGCACCGCGGTAGCTTCAGGCGCCACATTAGCTTCAGCCATGACAACGTCATTGGCTTTAGTGTTGATGTTGGTGGCCACCTCAGGATTGTTAACCTCCACTTCAGGAGATGGAGGGTCGGACACGTTCTCCTCGAGAACAACATCTTGGTGGGACGGGGGTGTGGCAACTCTTTCTACTTCAACTCATGGTTCTTCTTTGTCATCGGCTGATGCAGCCGGAATATCTTCAGCCATTTTGGTTTCAGACTCTGACACGTGCATAGTGGGAGTGACTTGGGGCCTTGGTCCTTTGCGAAGCCTGTGTAATGCTGGCGACGGTTGCGGAGATGGAGTTTGCTGGGCCTCAAAGTCATCGTCATCGTGCACGGGTGAGGTGACTTGTGGTTGGGGAGAACTTGGGGTGTCTTGTCGTTGTGGGTGATCAGCCCACGATGCATCCTGAGCAGTTGGCGTCAGAGGACGACCAATGCTAATGAGTTCGTTGTGCGTGAGCATAGGCGATGATACCAACTGGTGCTCGATCTGAGGAAGGACTTCATCATCTGCAACATTGTCATGAGGACCAATGTCTTCAGCTGCGGTGGGGTCAACAACTGGATTCTCTTCAGCTTCATGAGCCTCTGTGGAAGTAGGCTCATGAGCTATCATTTGACGGTCTTGATGTTCAGACGCAGGACGAGCCACTGAGATTGGCTCGACCTCAAGGGGCTCTGTGGGAGCAGCCCAGTCTTTCTTCTTGGTTTTGCGTTTCTTGGTTGGAGGAGCATCATCAGTGGTGGCCTTGGTTTTGCGCTTTCTAGTTTCAGCTTCAGCTGCCCTTGTTTTCTTCAGTTCTGAAGCCACTGTGGGGATCTTAGGCTTCGAGCTTGTCATACTGGCTGGAAAGACAATTGGATGTACTTCCTGCCTGGGTGCTTCGGGTTCTGCCACAGCTGGCTTCTTCTTCTTGGCCGCCATTCTGGGGTCGATGTCTGGTCGCCCCAAAGCCTTGCGCTTTTTAGCTTCATTGTATCCCTGAACACATTTAGTAGCAAGATCCTTCATGCGCTCACGAGAACCTTTGGCTTCTTCGCATTTGGTTCGGAATGCTTCCTTGAGCTCATGCATCATGACCTGGAAGTTCTGAATGTCTTCAACATTGAGCTTGGCCATATGCTCCTTGAACTGAGCCTTTTCATAATCTATCTTATGCTTCAGCTCAACAATTTTCTGACCTAGAGCCAGCTCAGCAGCAATGGCTCCGTGGAAGGCGGCGTTGAGGCCAATGGGAAGCTGAAGATCATCAAAACTAACATTTGGGTTGTCAAACCACTCATCAATGAACTTGTTTATGATTTCAACATCAAAGAGAGGAAGGTCATTGAAGATTTCTGCCTCTTGCTTGCTCTTGATCAACTGCTCAAGAGCGTCATCGCCAAGGTCATCGTCGCTGGACAGATCAATGGCGTCATTCTCGTTGTGTAGAACAGCAGCAGGGGTCAGTGCTTGGCTGGTGGGTTGCATGGGCATCTTCACTTTGGAGGGCTTGGAGATGCGTGAGAGATCTTCAGACTGCAACTGTGTTCAGGAGGTGCAGTGGCCAGAGGCTTCACCCGTGAAACCTTTGGTGCAGGGGCAGGCTTCGAAGCCTTAGGTTTCTTCAGCTTCTTTGGCTTCGGTGGTGCAGGCGCTTCGTCAGATTCAGCGTCATCTGCAGGTTGATCCACGACTGCCCCTTGAACCTGTATGTGAGTAATGAGACCTTCTAAGTTATAGAAGGGCCCAACCAGATTGGGTTCAGCTTCGCGTGTGCCGTCAGCACGAGGAGCAGAGGGGCCTGGATTGAAGTCTAGTCCCCATGACTTCTTGTTTTCTTTGGCCGAGTTCTTGGAAAACTGGAAGTTTCCCTTGAATAGATTGTCGTCACGGCACCATAGCAGCGAAGATGGGTCTACATCGGCAAGCTGTGGTCCACGGACCATGCAAGGATAGAAGCCTTGTTCAATGGCTTCAGCTCTGGATCTGGGTTGAAGATTTCTGTACAAGATGTCTCCCCATGGTCGCTTGATGGCATTTTCTCAGCATACTCCTGGGTCACGAACCTGTACTTGAACCATTGTTCTGCCCAATATCTTCGAATCCACTGGATTCCGATTTTCCGCTGATTGTAGTCCTCCTCTGGATCTGTCTTGTACAGCTCATAGAGGTCAGGAGGCAAATCTCTTGAGGTGTTGCCACGACGCTATCTGCCACTCTTCCTTGCAGATTTCTCTGTTTCCATGAAGTTTAGACTGAAAGGCCTCAAAACTGTCAAAGTCTTCTGTCTACTGGTCAGACAAGAACTGGCTTCAGGAGAATTTATATGATGCTGTAAGAACTCTGCAAATGAATGCAAACTATGAGAACCAAGGGATTCTCCCACGGACATGTACCTGTGATCATTGTTGAGGAAATCGTTAACTGGTAGCTGCTCGGTCGGCTGGTGAGTAGGGGATTAATAGGCTAATCGGCAAGTTAATTGGCCATTCAATCAATTAATCGGACAATTTATCGATAATCGACTACTCGGGGACCCTATGAGTAGGGATTAATTGGCAAGTTAACTGGTTAATTGGATGAATTCTTGAACAGGGCATGTGATAGCATTAAAGGTGTGAGGGAAGGGGAAGAGGTCATATGCATTCTCAAAAGTTTTTTGAAGATAAATCAGTTTAGAAGACATTGACCTCATAGTGCGAAGACATTCACTCATAGGTAGAGAGTTGGTTCCAGATTTGTACGAATCCACGAATAAGTACAAGTGAGGAATCTAACTACTTTGTGAAGCATAAGTGAACATACTAGGCATGTTATGAGATGCAGTATGAGATAGATCCAACTTGTGTGGACAGAAACTACTTGTGGTTGAAAAGGATGAATCTATCGGATCAAAAGGACTGTAAAAAGGAGGTTTTATTTACCACACAAGGAACTGCTAGACGGAGTGGGAGAGGAGGCCGAGAAGTTCGATCGTCCGTGCCCTAAATTGGCGACGGAGGACACCTACGGTGACGGCGGAGAAGATGATGTCCGTGGCTGGCGTGAGGACGGCGTCGGTGAGGTCGCGGCAGCTAAGCGCTTCGTCGCCGGTGTCGTCGAGGGCTAGCGGTGGCGCTAGGGTTTGTGCGAGAGTGGAAGAAGAGATAATGACTAGGGTGAGGCATGTATTTATAGGGACAGGGACGGCACAGTGTTATTACACAGGTGCCCCTGGCGGTTCACATCTGAAGGATACATGGCTATCATGCAACACATTGGAGGTTGTTCCACGTTCCCACGCACGCCTGGATTGTCGGGTGGTCGTTCCCACTTCTCCGGGTTTCGGGTGGAAGGATTTAGCATTGAAAATGGATTAATGTTTGTCTCTATGTCTTCTGCTGACAAGGACGCAGAGAAGACATTTTGACAGTGTCAATAGAATGCATATGATTTGGATAGATAAACTTAAGAAAGAAGCATAGAGGGATTAGGGTCCGATCACATTCGCTTAGTTCAAAAGATTCAGCAAGAAGCCATAGCTATAAGTGAATGTTGTAGAGGACAGAAACCAAATCAGTACATTGAAGATAAACATGAAGCCATGTTAACATTGAAGACAAACAGAAAGTGAAGACTTTGCAAATGTAACACCATGTGAAAAACACTTCTAAGGGAAGAGTTTGGTGGTGGCGGTACCCACCGTATAGGAAGTATTAGACCCAGACACGGCGCACAATTATCGTGGAGCTCCGAAGTCAAATTCCACGTTAATGTATTCACACTCAGAATGCAAGTCTTCATTGATTGAAGACATACGTTACTTCGTGTGTTGCACATCTAAGTCATCAACATGCATAAGTGTTAGGATGTCTGCCTGATCACAGGACATTTGAGGATTCCAAGATATTTAGCTCACACCGTAACTTGCAAAACCTTTTCTCATCCAAGGGCTTTGTGAAGATATCTGCCAGTTGCTCTTCAGTGTTGACGTGTATGATATCAATATCTTCCTTCATGACATGATCTCTGAGAAAGTGATGACGAATTTCAATGTGCTTTGTCTTCGAGTGCTGAACTGGGTTGTTAGCAATCTTGATGGCACTTTCGTTGTCGTAGTAGAGTGGCACTTGCTTCAGATGAATGCCATAGTCTTTGAGTGTTTGCTTCATCCATAGAAGTTGAGCGCAGCAAGATCCAGCAGCAATGTATTCAGATTCAGTAGTGGAGAGAGATACACAGTTTTGCTTCTTTGAAGACCAACATACAAGTGATCGTCCCAGAAAGTGACATGTGCCTGATGTAGACTTGCAATCCACTTTGTCACCAGCATAACCAGCATCCGAGAATCCAACCAGATCAAACTCTGAGCCCTTTGGATACCATAATCCTAGTGTTGGGGTGTGAGCCAAATATTGAAGAATACGCTTCACAGCTAAGTGATGTGATTCCTTTGGTGCCGCTTGGAATCGGGCACACATGCAAACACTAAGCATGATATCTGGCCTAGATGCACATAAATAAAGCAAAGAACCAATCATGGAGCGGTATACCTTTTGATCGAACTCTTTACCATTATCGTCGGGACCCAGATGGTGTTTAGCTGGCATTGGCGTCATGTAGCCTTTGCAGTCTTGCATTCCAAACTTCTTCAGGCAATCTTTGAGGTATTTCTCTTGAGATATGAAGATGTCGTTGCGTTGCTGTCGTATTTGAAGACCAAGGAAGAACTTCAGCTCACCTATCATGGACATCTGATATTGCTCTTGCATCATATATCCAAACTCATCACTGTATTTCTGGTTAGTGCAGCCGAAGATAATGTCATCCACATATATTTGGCACACAAACAGTTCACCATCATATGTCTTCGTGAAGAAAGTGGGATCCAGGGAACCAGGTTTGAAGCCTTTGCTCTTCAGGAAGTCTTTGAGTGTGTCATACCAAGCTCGAGGGGCTTGTTTAAGGCCATACAGTGCCTTGTTGAGCTTGTAAACCATGTCAGGATGTTTTGGATCTTCAAAGCCAGGCGGTTGTGCAATGTACACTTCTTCTTCTTCAATCTTGCCATTGAGAAAGGCGGTCTTCACATCCATTTGATACAGAAGAATGTTATGATGATTTGCATAGGCCAGCAGTATGCGTATAGCTTCAAGTCTAGCCATAGGAGCAAATGTTTCATAAGTCAATTCCTTCAACTTGAGTGAATCCTTGAGCAACGAGACGAGCTTTGTTTCTGACAACTTGACCATGCTCATCTTGCTTGTTGCGATATATCCATTTAGTGCCTATGATATTGTGCTTACGAGGATCAGGACGCTTGACCGGTTCCCATACATTATTCGACTCAAACTGTTGAAGCTCTTCTGGCATAGCTTGAATCCATTCAGGTTCCATGAAAGCTTCATCAACTTTCTTGGGTTCCGATATTGAGACGAATGCTAAGTGCCCATAGAAAATTGCTAGTTGTGTTGTCCTTGAACAGGTGAGTGGACCTGGTGCATTGATGCTGTCAATTATTCTCTCAATATGTACTTCATTTGCAACACGAGGATGAATAGGACGAAGATTTTGCTCTTGCTGATCATTGTCATCGTTAGAAGGATTGTCTTCAGGTTGATCAGGTGCAGAGATGATGAGTTCCTCTTCAGACTGAGCTTCAGACGGTATGATTTCTCCAGTTCCCATGAGCTTGATGGTTTCACTGGATGGAACTTCATCTAGCACATTTGGCAGGTGCTCTCTTTGCGAGCCATTAGTCTCATCAAACCGCACATCCACAGTTTCAACCACTTTATAGTGAAAGAGGTTGAAGACTCTGTAGGAGTGTGAGTCCTTTCCGTATCCAAGCATAAAACCTTCATGTGCTTTCGGTGCAAATTTTGAAGTGTGATGTGGATCCTTGATCCAGCACCTGGCACCAAATACTCTGAAGTAACTGACATTTGGCTTCTTACCAGTGAGGAGCTCATAGGATGTTTTGTTCAGAAGCTTGTGAAGATAAACACGGTTGATGATATGGCATGCAGTATCAATGGCTTTAGGCCAGAACTTTCTTGGAGTCTTGTATTCATCGAGCATCGTCCGGGCCATCTCAATAAGTGTTCTGTTCTTGCGTTCCATGACGCCATTCTGCTGCGGCGTGTACGGAGCTGAGAATTCATGAGTGATGCCCAAAGTATCAAGATAAGTGTCGAGGCCAGTGTTCTTGAATTCAGTGCCATTGTCACTTTTGATGTGCTTGATCTTAACGCCATAGTTGTTCATGGCTCGATTGGTGAAGCGTCTGAAGACATCCTGCACTTCAGTCTTGTAGAGGATCTTATGCACCCAAGTATATCTTGAATAATCATCAACAATGACGAAGCCATAGAGACAAGCAGTAGTAGTAAGAGTTGAGTAGTGAGTGGGACCGAAGAGGTCCATGTGGAGCAGTTCGAAGGGTTGAGTTGTTTTCATGATTGTCTTCGAGGGATGCTTGGCCCTCGTCATCTTTCCTACTTCACAGGCACCGCATAAGTGATCCTTCTTGAACTTGACGCCCTCGATGCCTAAGACATGTTCTTCTTTGCAAGAGTGTGCAAGTTCCTCATGCCAGCATGCCCTAGCCTCCGATGCCGGAGCCAGCATTCTGAAGCTTTTGCTAGAAGACATACGGCAAGATGTGGTCCTGCTGAGAAATCTACCACGTACAAATCATCTTTCCGGTACCCTTCAAAGACTAGAGACTTGTCAGATTCCATTAGAACAAGGCAACGATATTTTCCAAACATCACAATCATATTTAAATCACAAAGCATTGAGACAGACATTAAGTTGAAACCAAGAGATTCAACAAGCATCACTTTATCCATGTGTTGATCCCTTGAGATTGCAACTCTACCTAGACCCAATACCTTGCTTTTACCAGTATCAGCAAATCTGATGTGACTCTTGTCAGATGGACGTAAAGTTGAGTCCATGAAAATACTTCGCTTGCCAGTCATGTGATTAGTATACCCACTATCAATAATCCATTCTGAAGCAGCTGGTGTCATACCCTATTGTGCAGTTAGGGGGATAGGCTTCATAAAGAGAATTGTGAAGCATAAACATTTGACGAGCAAGTGGATTATGAAAGCTTAGATCGAGGTTAGGACTGATAGGGCAGGTAGCAAGAGACTTAGAAACAAAATACATAATAAGACCATTTGGGCATTTGATCTTGCGCCCTACAAGATGTTTAAGGTCCCCAGCAATAGCTTCAGACGAATTTGATTTTCATTTGGAGACCCTTCCCTGCAAAAGAGAGTTAAGCTTTCTTAGCCACCCACATCATCAAGGGTGGCTTCGAAGAAATGAGTCTAAGTGCAACATCTGAGAACTTTGGCTTTGGAGCCCTAGCAAATAGTCTTGCAGGTGGACAATAGTACTCATAAGAATAAGCAGAGTAGTTATTGGTCTTATGAACATGGCGGTTTGATGAAATGCGCTCATATTCATAGGCCTGAGTATGGTTTCCCTGCAAAACATTTGCGTTAGTGCGACTCAGGTGAGTGTTTTGTCTGTATGAAGCCTTTGGACCATATGAAGCCTGTGGTCTGGGGTTTGTCTTCTTCACTTGTGGTGTCATGACGACATTCATAGGAAGATTCTCCAACCACTTTTTTGGCACCCAGACTTTCTTCATAGGTGGCCCATTCCTGCAGTTAGTACCAATATACCTAGCAAGCACTTCACCATTCTGATTCTTAAACAGTTTATAGTTTGCATCAAAGGATTCATCAATAATAATGGGATTAGCACAAGTGAAGCCAGAAAGGGTGGATGGATCCACTGAAGGTTCCTTTGCAGCAACCCATGTGGTTTTGGGGTACTGCTCAGGTTTCTAGTAAGAGCCATCAGCATTCATTTTCCTTTCGAACCCAAGACCCTCTTTCCTAGGGTTTCGGTTCAGGATCTGCCTTTTGAGGACATCACATAGTGCCTGATGCCCTTTGAGACTTTTGTACATCCCTGTTTCAAGCAATGTCTTCAACCTAGCATTTTCATCAGCAATAGCAGTGGTATCCTCAGTAGAGGGGTTCGTTACCACATCAACAGTTGAAGATATTGCAATAGTAGCAGCAGTAGAACATCCAGCAACTAAAGTAGCGTTGTCACGCTCAATGCATTTAAGACATGGTGATTCAAATCCTTCCTGAGCGAAACTGGTCTGTTTGGCGCGAAGTGACTCGTTTTCCTTTTGAAGATCTTCATGAGCCGCTCTCAATTTCTCAAGATCTTGCTTCCTTTGAAGATAATCATAGGAAAGCTTTTCATGAGTTGTTGAGAGCGTTTCATGACGATTTTCAAGTTCCTCATACTTAACATGAAGATTTTTTATGTCTTCAATTAAGGACTGAGATCGAGTCATTTCAGCGTCTAACAGGTCATCGCTTTTGTCTAACAGTTTTTGAATATGTTCCATAGCTTTATGTTGTTCAGTTGCAATTTAAGCAAGTGTTTTGTAGCTGGGTTTGGAACCACAATCAGAGGCATCTTCACTGGATGTTTGATAGTGAGTACTGCGTGTGTTTACCTTGGCACCGCATGCCATGAAGCAGTAGGTGGCAGCGAAGTAGTCCTTGTCAATTGCATCGGCGTCGGTGATGAAGTCATTGTCTTCAGTGTTGAAGATGGACTTGGCAACGTATGTTGTAGCCACACTTGCAACGCCAGAATCGGACTCCTCCTCAGACTCCACCTCCGCCTCCTCAGAAGCGGACTCCTCCTCTGAATCCATTTCCTTGCCAACAAACGCACGAGCCTTGCCAGATGAGCTCTTCTTGTGTGATGAAGACTTTAAGGAAGACTTGGAAGAAGACTTTGAGTATTTCTTCTTCTTCTTGTCGTCAGAATCATACTCCTTGCTCTTCTTCTTGTTGTTGTTCTCATTGTCCCACTGCGAACACTCAGAGATGTAGTGGCCAGGTTTCTTGCACTTGTGGCATGTTCTATTCTTATAGTCATGAGCAAAAGCTTCATCATTCCTTGAGCTTGATCGTGAAGACTTTCTGAAGCCTTTCTTCTTAGTGAATTTTTGGAACTTCTTCACAAGCATAGCAAGCTCCTTTCCAATGTCTTCAGGATCATCAGAACTGCTGTCAGATTCTTCTTCAGATGAGGAGACAGCTTTTGCCTTCAAGGCACTAGTTCGCCCATAGGTGGGACCATAGATGTCTCTTTTCTCAGAAAGCTGAAACTCATGTGTGTTGAGCCTTTCAAGTATGTTAGACGGATCGAGTGTCTTGAAGTCAGGACGTTCTTGAATCATCAGGGCTAGGGTGTCAAACGAGCTGTCAAGTGATCTCAGGAGTGTCTTGACGACTTCATGCTTGGTGATATCAGTAGCGCCGAGGGCTTGAAGCTCATTTGTGATGTCAGTGAGTCGATCAAATGTGAGCTGAACATTCTCATTGTCGTTTCTCTTGAAGCGGTTGAAGAGGTTGCAAAGGACACTAATTCTTTGATCTCTCTGGGTTGAGACGCCTTCGTTGACCTTGGAGAGCCAGTCCCAGACTAGTTTAGATGTTTCCAGAGCACTCACACAGCCATACTGTCCTTTGGTCAGATGACCACAGATGATGTTCTTGGCCGTGGAGTCCAGTTGAACGAATTTCTTGACATCAGCAGCGGTGACACCTTCACCAGCCTTGGGGACGCCATTCTTGACGACATACCAGAGGTCGACATCAATGGCTTCAAGATGCATGCGCATCTTATTCTTCTAGTAGGGATATTCAGTTCCATCGAAGACTAGGCACGCAGCGGAGACTTTGATTACTCATGCAGTCGACATAGCTAAAACTCCAGGTGGTTAAACCGAATCACACAGAATAAGAGAGTACCTTGCTCTGATACCAATTGAAAGTGCTAGTGGTCGACTAGAGGGGGGGTGAATAGGCGATTTTTAAGAAAGTCTTCAAAACATGGGAGTTTCGAAGACAAACGATAGAAATAAACCTATTACCATGCAGCTGAAGGTAGACTACACTAAGCAAGCCATAGTCAAGTATTCAATGAAGTGAAAGCACAACGACTAATAGCAGCTAGGCAGTATAGATCAGGTAGGAAGATAGTATGAAGCCAATTAGAACAAGCAGTCACTCAGTGAAGACAAAAGATAATGCAAACAGGCAATGACTTCACAAGGACCAACTGTAAATAAAGAGATGGGAAGGATAGAACCAGTGACTCGTTGAAGACAATGATTTGTTGGACCAGTTCCAGTTGCTGTGAAAATTGTACGTCTAGTTAGGGAGGCTGAGATTCAACTCAGAAGACCGTGTCTTCACCTTATTCCCCTTGAGCTAAGGACACCCAGTCCTCGCCCAATCACTCTGGTAAGTCTTCAAGGTAGACTTCCAAACCTTCACAGACTTCGTTCACCGGCAATCCACAATGACTCTTGGATGCTCAGAACGCGACGCCTAACCGGCTGGAGGATTCACAGTCCTCAAGTGTAATAAGTCTTCAGATCACACAGACAGGAAGACTTAAGTGATGCCTAACACTCTTTGGCTCTGGGTGTTTAGGGCTTTATCCTCGCAAGGAATTCTCTCTCAAAGGCTTCGAGGTGGGTTTCTCTCAAACGACAAAAGCCATACACTAACTCTAAGTAGCCAACCATTTATGGTTGTAGGGGGTGGGCTATTTATAGCCACTAGGCAACCCAACTTGATTTGTCCGAAATGACCCTGGGTCACTAAGGAACTGACATGTGTTCCAATGGTCAGGTTTCAAACACACATGGCAACTTTACTTGGGCTACAAGCTAAGCTGACTTATCCAGCTCTGGATAAGATTTGCTCTCATTGTCTTCGCTCTAAGACATAGGATTTTGGTTAAGCATCACTTCAGTCATTCTGACTGGTTCTCTTGGACCCCACTTAACAGTACGGTGGTTCCTATGACTCAACAAAGAAGAAAAAGAACGACAAAACAACTAAGTCTTCGTGCTCCATAGTCTTCACGCGATGTCTTCTCCTGTCATAGTCTTCAGTGTGAATGTCTTCACATACCACCTTCGACTTCAATGTCTTCATACATTTTTAGGGGTCATATCTAGTAGGAAAACCGAATCAATGATGGACTTCTACCTGTGTTATCCTGCAATTCTCACAAACACATTAGTCCCTCAATCAGGTTTGTCGTCAATACTCCAAAACCAACTAGGGGTGGCACTAGATGCACTTACAGGGAGTAGTACAGCCTTTTCCCCATAACCATCTTCTCGCAAGCAACAAAGAAAATTGAGGAGAAAATCCCTAGAGTCAGGAAATGCAAATCAACTCAACAACCGAGTGGAAGGGCAATCTCCACAACCAAGCTCCAGCTTGCAGACATTGGTTGGGACAACAGAATACCTAGACTCAAGCGCATTGGGAAATTGCGAGCAACCACCAAGGGTATGGATATTTCCATCAACTATATGTACATATATAGATTCTAGAGAAACATATAACTGGAAGTCTATAGATGCCAACATACATTTCTCAACTAGATTGCAAACAACCTTTCAAATGATTCAGATCCAAAAACCATGGCCATGAGAAAGTGTGAACAACACTCGCATCAAACTCAAGCAATGGGTGCATTCCAAGTAGAAATAATCTTGCTCAATAAAGGAAAGGTGTCACAACAGAAATACCTACACATTTTTTCTTCCAAAAATGAAGAACAACGAGGTGGTGAGGCATAGAGTGAGTCTTGTAGCACAAGGTTCATGCAAATACCCGAACTATTCTCCATATGTGGAATGTATTTATGATACCTTTTATCATTGGCAGTATAAAATCATCTATGCAGTTGATAGTTGAAGTAATTACTTATCTATATGGATCACTAGATTTGGACATATATGGTTCCCAATGAAATATCAATTCTGAGTCAAAATGCAAAACACAACATACATAGTGTAAAAATCAATAAATCACCATACAGCTAATTGTTGTTGGTACATTTTGTACAAGTGGCGTAGTGAGTTCCTTATACACAAGGATTAATCCATGATTACCCATGCATGTTCGTCATACACAAGTATTACTTCCGCAATGACGGAGCACGTGATCATCTAAAGACGGAATTTGCGACGAAGGATTTAGGGTAATGCCATTGCTTGAGACTACAACTCGCATACCTTCGCTCATGTATTATGGTACACCTTATTGCCAATATCTAAAATACATTGGAGAAAAATTCATTATGTGTGACGCCCCCATTTATAATCATGCACTACTATCACACATATCATGCCCTATCACAAATGGAGACCTACATTAATATCACAACACAACTCTGTGACACAAATATAAACATAATTCTTTATAGTACAAGCCAGGGCCACGAGGACCCATAATACATCAGTCATGAAAGAAAATATTATCTGAGTACAGACATAGTTAGACAAGTTTTGCCTTAAGAAGGCTGAGCAAAACAACGACACCAGATCGAAAGGCAAGGCCTCCTACCTAGGACCTCCGGACTACTCCTGGTCGTCGGTCTCCACGTAGTAAGCATCGTCAGGGTAACCTGCATCTGGGGTGCTACCACCTGTTGCAACAACTGGGTTGAATGAAAATGGTAGCAAAGCAACGTGAGTACTCATCTAAAGTACTCGCAAGACTTACATCAGATCTATGCTAGATATGCATCGATATCAAAGGAATGGGAAATATGTGGACTAAACTGCAGAAATGCCAAAATAAGTGGGAGAAGCTCAACCTATCGAAGACTACATCTTTCAGCAATAGAAGAGAGGAGCCATCAGAATAAGGGGGATAAGCTCGTCCTATGGAAGACTACATCTTTCATCAGTGGAAGAGAGGAGCGTATCTGGTATCGAATTGTACATACATATAGCAATAAACCTGCCGAGAGATCCTCTCCTCGTCTCCTTGAGAGAAAGCGATCGCCTGGTGTATTTGTGTGTTATCTGGGTGTGTATTAACAAGTATCCGGTTTTACTTGTAAGACGTCAGGATACAACTCCAAGTCATCACGTTATCGCGGACACGGCTATTCGAATAGATTACTTCCCTATAGGGGTGCACTACATTTCCCGATACGCTCGATTACCTCTGGCCAGACATACTTTTCTAGGTAATGCCCGACCTCGGATAATTGACACACCGTAGACCTACCTAGGCTCTGCAGAGAGGTCAACACGCTGGTCTAAATCCTAAGCGCGAAGTGGTTATGGGCCAATTGCCCTAAGCACTCCTGCACGTTGCGTGGACATCCGGGGCCAAGCCCACCTTTGTATTTGTATCCAGGCATGCCGCTCAACTATGATGTTTGAGAGAGCCTTTCGGGAGGAATGTACGACACTGAGGGCCCCATAAACCATTATCCCGTGTGGCGGTTAGTGCGTATATGCCAATGGAAGTCTCAGATCAAATACCCAATCTCGTTAAGCGTGTTATTATGAAATAACCGTGGACATCGACCATGGACTAGGCCCACCTCTTTAATAGGTGGTCTCTGCCTGCCTTGTCGTTCCGCCTCAGTGAATGTTTTGTGTCAGTGTCGGGACAGATCCCGAGCTACCACCACAACCTGGGTGATGCCGCTAACAGCTAGCCACCACAGTGAATCACTCGTCGGTGCTCTCCGAGCCGAGCCGACTTTAGTATGAAGATGTTTAGTGTAGCAGTATAAAATATATCCATGATCACGCCCGAAGGTATCACGGCCCGATAATATAGCATAGCACATGGACAAGGGTGTAGGGCCACTGATGGAATACTAGCATACATATACTAAGCATATAGGATAATAGGTAAAGTATCAACATGTTGGGGAACAAAGTAATAATTCAAAAAAATCCTACGTGTCATCAAGATCAATCTAAGAGATACTAGCAACGAGAGAGAGGGAGTGCATTTTCATACCCTTGAAGATCACTAAGCGGAAGCGTTACAAGAACGCGGTTGATGGAGTCGTACTCACGGCGATTCAAATCGCGGAAGATCCGATCTAGCGCCGAACAGACGGTGCCTCCGCGTTCAACACACGTATAGCCCGGGGATGTCTCCTCCTTCTTGATCCAGCAAGGGGAGAGGAGAAGTTGAGGGAGAGCTCCGGCAGCTGTGACGCCCCCGATTTGACCGTACACTAATCATACACGCAAATGTGTACGATCAAGATCAAGGACTCACGGGAAGACAACACAACTCTAGACACAAATTAAAATAATACAAGCTTTATATTACAAGCCAGGGGCCTCGAGGGCTCGAATACATAAGCTCCAAAAACACAAGAGTCTGCAGAAGCAATAATATGTGAGTACAAACATAAGTTAAACAAGTTTGCCTTAAGAAGACTAGCACAAAAGTAGCAACAATCGAAAAGGCAAGGCCTCCTGCCTGGGACCTCCTAACTACTCCTCGAAGCCGAACACATCCTCGGGATCCTCTGGCTCCTGGACTCCATCATCTGGTTGCGACATCCGAGAAAAATGGAAAAGGGGGAAAAGAGGGAGGAAAGCAACCGTGAGTACTCATCCAAAGTACTCACAAGCAATGATCTACACTACATATGCATTGGTATCAATGAAATGGGTAGTATCTGTGGATTGAACTACAGAATGCCAGAATAAGAGGAGGATAGCTAGTCCTATCGAAGATTATGCTTATGGCAGCCTCCATCTTGAAGCAGTAGAAGAGAGTAGATGGTAAGTTAACCAAGTATCACCGCATAGCATAATCCTACCCGACGATCATCTCCTCGTCGCCCTGTGAGAGAGCGATCACCAGGTTGTATCTGGCACTTGAAAGGGTGTGTTTTATTAAGTATCTGGTTCTAGTTGTCATAAGGTCTAGGTACAACTTCGGATCGTCCTTTTACCAAGGGACACAGCTATTCGAATAGATAAACTTCCCTGCAGCGATGCACCACATTACCCAACATGCTCGATCCCTCTGGCCGGACACACTTTTCTGGGTCATGTCCAGCCTCGGAAGATCAACATGTCGCATCCCTACCTAGGCACAATAGAGAGGTCAGCATGTCGGTCTAAATCCTAAGCGCGCAGGGCTCTGGGCCCATCGCCCGTTGCACACCTACAAGTTGCGTACGCGGATGGTGAGCAGACCTAGCAACCTCCATTACAAAGGAAGTTGTGTTAAACGGTCCAACCCGGCGCGCGCCGTTCAGTCGCTGACGTCAAGAAGGCTTCGGCTGATACCACGACGTCGAGTGCCCATAACTATTCCCGCGTAGTTGGTTAGTACGTATAGGCCAGTGGCCAAACTCAGATCAAATACCAAGATCTCGTTAAGCGTGTTATTTTGAAGTAACCACAGACGCCGACCGGGACTAGGCCCACCTCTCTCCTAGGCGATCTCAACCTGACCTGTCACTCCGCCACAAAGATCCACACAGAGGGTCGTCGGAAAAGTATGTCCTTTTAGCCCCTTATCCGTGAATCAACCACGGGTACTCAATGAACCGACCCGACTTTAGTCACCACATGTATCATATATTATGTATATAAGTATATACCCGTGATCAACTCCCGAGTGATCACGGCCCGGTAATATAGCATGGCAGAAGGACAAGGATGTAGGGCCACTGATGGAATACTAGCATCCTATACTAAGCATTTAGGATTGCAGGTAAAGGTAAAAACAGTAGTAGCAAAGACAGGCTATGCATCAGAATAAGATTAACGGAAAGCAGTAACATGCTACACTACTCTAATGCAAGTAGTAGAGAGAAGGAATAGGCGATATCGGGTTGATCAAGGGGGAGGGGGCTTGCCTGGTTGCTCTGGCAAGGAGGGGTCGTCAACACCATAGTCGTACTGGGTAGCAGCGGTGTCGGTCTCGGTGTCTAGCGAGAGAAGAGGGGGAAGAAACACTAAATATAATTCAAACTTATGCATGACGATGCATGACATGACAATGAGTGGTGCTAGGTGTGCCCTGGCGTGGTAGTAGGTGATACCAGCGAAGGGACAGATGAACCGGAGGTGAAATGTTACACGTCACATAAAGATTTCGGAATTGTAGAAACACTAGCACCCAAGTCGCACAAAGCAAAACACTCATAATTTTTAATCTTGACTTTGATAGTAGGTTCCCACTCATCATGCAATTTTCTAGGAATTGAATCTTCCAATTCCAACTTCTCTTCAAGAGCTTTCATCATAGCATCAACAATATGTTTAGCAAAACCTTTTTTTTGTTCATAAGCATGGGGTGAATTCATCATGGATTGCAACAAAGAAATATAATCAATCAAAGAGCAACTATCATAATTAAAGTCTTTGTAATCCAAAAGAGTGGGTGCATCACTAGCTAAAGTTTTGACCTCTCCAAACCCACTTTCATCATTTTTCTCAACAAGATTTTCACCCTCCGAAATATTGGGACGCCTTCTACCTAAAGTTGACTCTTCTCCAGTCCCTTTTTCATCATTCTTAACTTTACTAAACAAAGAACCAATACAAGAAACACCAATCATTTTAAGATCTTCATCATCTTTGCAAGAATAATCACTAGAAAAAGCTTTTTCTAAAAATTCTCTTTTAGCTTTAAGCATAGTAGTTCTTTTCTTACTTTCATCCATGTAAACATAAAGAGCTTTAATTGATTCATCTACTTTAGGCACAAAAAATTTCATCTTGAGATTTTCCACATCATGAGCAATTCTATCAACACTTCTAGACAAATCATCAATCTTACTCAATTTTTCTTCTATGGAAGTGTTGAAAACTTTTTATGTGTTGATAAATTCTTTAATATTATTCTCAAGATCAGAGGTGTTACTATTATTATTATAAGATTGATTTCCATAGGAATTACCATAATTATTAGAGGAATTACTAGAAAAAGGACTAGGATTAAAATTACCTGT